>JAVJGJ010000001.1:93928123-93949283 GCA_035590215.1 Microhierax caerulescens
GCCAGCATCGTGTCTGGCTTCTCTGCCTGGGCGAGGGGCAAACATAACAGGGTTGGGGTCTTCCACCAAGAAAGGGAGCGGTGACCCCGGAGGGTCCCATATCCCCTACCTGCACTTTCTCGGCGATCAGATGGTCCAGCCAGCTGGTGTCTATCTCGTTGTTCTGGAAGCTCTCTGTCTCCAGCAGCTTAATCAGATACTCCACTGTGGTGCGGAAATCCCCACGGATAGACAGCTCTTTCAGGGCGACCACCATGTTCCTTTGGGGGAGCAAAACCCTCTGTTAACGACCAACGAGGATACGCTTGGCTTTCAGCAGAGGAAACCGGGGAGCCACAGGGACCGGGGTGGCGACCACCCGAGCCCTGGGCACCCACGTGCCTGGATGAAACAGCCCCACAGTCAGCACTGACTTAATAAAACACTTAAATACCCCAAACAGACTCGTTATGCATTGCTCAATTACCGAGTGAACATTGCTGCTCACTAGCACTAAGCACCTGCTTAGCAGATCGCTACAACGTGTCCTTCAGGATGAGGTGGATGAACTGGGTGGTAACACCACCGCAGCATGGAAACTGGTTTTGGCCAGTGCCTGCAGCACAAACAAGGGCACCGTTCTGGTCCTCTCCGATAAAAGCCACTTCTCCCAGCTCATGCACCAACTGCGAGCCTTCCCAAGGACACCTGCTCTCCACCCCATCCCACCGCACTCACGAGATGGCCTCCTCCCGGTTCTCTCCCCACGAGAAGCAGTGCCCAAACTGGGAATCAGCAAATTCGTGGAGCCCCCCGGCCGCCGCCACGCTGAAGTACCCCCAGACGTTCTTACTGCTGCGGAAGTTCAGCTCCTGCACCGTCCCCGAGCTGGGCTTGAAACCCTGGGTGAAGACAGAGCAGAAGACGTGGAGCAACCAGGCTCGAGACTCACGCAGCGTCAACAGGGGACCCCCGTGCTGGGTGTGCACGTGGGTCTCACCGATCCAGCAGGTTCGATACCCCCGATGACTGGGGAGGACCATGCCCAGTGCAACCCCACGAGTGGCAGGGTCCCCCCCCCGACCCCGGTCCCCACGCGCGGGGCCGGTGCACGAGAGCCTGTCCTGCTGGCTCACCTCCTCGGGGTTCTGGCTGGTGATGCGGGCGGCGATGACGTGGCCCCTGGGCACGGGGGCGTTGGTGGGGCTGCAGAAGCAGATGGGTGTTTCGCCCCAGGGGCTCTCCCCGTACAGCACCCGGATGTCTTTTATCCTGTGCAAGGGGATGCCCATTGCAATCTGCACGAGAAACGAGGAGGGCTTCAGCTGCCCGAACAAGACTTGAGCATCGGAATTACGGGAGAAAGCGCTAGATGGTCTGAAGGTAGAGCGAGGGGAAGCACCACCACGCTGCAGGCAGCTGCTCCCAGCGCGAAGCCAGAAGCAAGGGAAGGATGCTATACTGCTTCCACCTGCGTCCCGCGTGCTGGTGTAGGGGACAGCCTCCAGCCCAGCACCTCTCCCTACGTTACAAAACTGCTTCATCTAACACACCTCAAGGCCACCCGTGTGCGCTCAGGTACCTGCAGCTGGGCAGCAGGAAGGTTCACATCTGCGATCATCTCTGTGCAAGGGTGCTCCACTTGCAGGCGCGGGTTCAGCTCGAGGAAGTAGAAGCTCCCATCCTCACCGTAGAGGTACTCAACGGTGCCCGTGCTCACGTAGCCCACCATCTGGGCCAGGCGGATCGCGCACTGCAGGACAGGGTGGAACCGCCGCGGGGAGTAACGACCCCCTGTTCACCGCAGCAGGGCCGGGGTGTCCCAAGCAAAGCATCCTCACCCTGCTCAGCTCGGGGGGGTCCCTCCTTTCCTTAGCAGCTTCAGGTGCCAAAACCCACAACAAACCCAACAAGGACCAGAGGACCAGACCCTTTTCTGACTAAAAGCTCGTGTTGCCCTAAGACCCAGGGCCACCCACCTGCTCCATCACCTCGATGACGGAGGGCGCCGCGATGGTGACGGGTGCCTCCTCGATGATCTTCTGGTGCCTGCGCTGGATGGAACAGTCACGGCCGAAGAGGGAGATGGCGTTGCCATAGCTGTCAGCCAGCACCTGCACCTCCAGGTGCCGCGCGCGCTCTGCCAGCTTCATCAGGAAGATGGCAGAGCCAGGTGCCTCTGCCTGCACCTGCAGCGAGGAAAAGGGTCGTGTTCTGGTATCACCCCCCCAAAATTCACTCCAGGATGGAGAAAGAACCTGTGGGGAGCCCAGGTGGGGAGCAGGAGATGCCTGGGCTGGGAGCAGGACCCTGCTGTGTGCCCCTGGAGGGGACGGGGCAGGGGAGGGGGCTGGGGGGTCCTGGCACCTCTCACCTGCCGAAAGCAGGTGCCAAACTCCTCCACTGCCTCCACCTTTCGGATGCCTTTGCCCCCGCCACCTTCTGCTGCCTTGATCATCAGAGGGTAGCCGATCCTCTTGGCCACCTGAGGTGGGTCAAGGACTGTGGTGACCAAAGTGCTTTGGACCCCAACCCATCGCCCTGATGGTCCACCCTGCCCCAGCGCCATGCGTTGCTGAGCAGGATTGCCCCGAGCCACACATCCATGCAGAGGGACAAACTGCTACTGAAACAGCCTTGCATCCCTGTCACGTGTGCTGGGAAGCCAAAAGGACCATGGCACACAGGTTTTGAGGAGAAACGACGGTGGACAAGAGACAACCAGCTGCCCACGGACTCAGCTTTACCTCCAAACCTTCCTCCACATCCTTCACACAGCCCTGTTTGTACGTCTCGAGGGGGATGCTGATCATCTGCTGATGCTTCTGGTCCTCCTCGGACCACTGGACCACCAGATCTGCAGGCACGGCCAGGGCTATGGTCACTGCCAGGGTGGCATGGCTGGCGTGGCACGCTGGCTGTGCCCAGGGAGTGGGGACCCCATGTTGGCACATGCCATTTCCCACGTTTCCATGCACCACCACCCCAAAAAACCCTCTGCCTGAGCCAGAGCTGCTCGGCTGCTGTGGGCTCCCCAGTAACTACAGCCAGCGGGGCTGGGGACCCCAACCCTGGTGCTTGCTTTGGAGAAGGAGAGGCAGTGAGGAGAGAAACAGGGGGAGCAGGAGGGGTGTGCGGGCCTGGGGAGGGGGCACTTACCACTCCCGCTCCATGGCAGTGTGGGGATCTGGACCGTCTGAGCCACAATGGTGGAGGCGACTTTGTCCCCCAGTGCCGACATGGCATGGCTGGGGGGTCCTTCAAACAGGGAGGGAGGGGGTGAGCTGAGCCAGCCTGACCAGCCAGCCCAGCCCCATTGCACAGATGCTGCAGAAAGCTGCTCCCCACCAAGCCAGCACCATCAGCCCTTCTGCAAAGAGTGGGAGCATGGGAAACCTCCCGAAATTCACTGCCCAGTTCAGGATGGAGCTCGACCCTTCTCCAAGGGGAGCCCAGGCTGTCCCCTGGCTGAGAAGCCCACAAGATCTGTTCCCACTCAACGTTCCTCCACAAAAGCTGCATCAGCATTAGAAGCAAACCCCAGAAAACAGCAGGATTCCCAGGACAGCTCCAGGAAACCAGCCTTGGGGACTGTCGCACCGCAGGGTGGACGTGCCAGACCCATGAAACGGGCCCTGCCCAGTGCAGCATCCCTGCGGAGCGAGCACGCGTGCACACACGAGCCCGATGCCCACTGCTCCCTCCGGCACAGGGAAGGCGGCGAGACCTTACCTAGGAAAGCGATCCCATTTTTCTGGAGCAGCTCTGGCAGCTTGGGATTTTCCGAGGCATGTCCCCAGCCAGCCCACACCGCCTGGCACAAGAGAAGGAGCAGTACGAGCCGTTACCTCCCTGCACGGGGCATCCTCCCGCTGGCCGCAGCATCATGCCCAGCTCCTCCGCACGGAGGGACGTCACCCCATTTCTGTGCACCCCTCTGCCTGCCCTAGCAGCTTCCCCCAGCAAAGAGGTGGGATGCCTGGGAGTGGCTGCTACCTGGACTGGGATCCGTTTGGAAATGTCCACAATCAGCTCGACGTTGGCGTAGTTGTTGTTGTTGGCTCCCCCAGGGACGGGCACATAGTGATCTGCCATCTTGATGTACTCTGCAAGACAGCACACGGTGGTGGTGGGAGCCAGCCCCCCAATCTGCACCCTGCTTGCATGCTGCCCCTTGCACCCCATCCCCAAAACTGCCGTCCAAGGGTTACTGGAGGCCGGGGGGAAATGATTTACTCCTGGATCTGGGCTGCACAGGAGGAAAGTGTGTGACCCCGCGCTGTGCAGAGCCCCCCGCATCTCAGGTGGCATCCGCGCTGCCCCAGCTCAGCCCCAGGGTGCGGAACATCCCTCGCTGGGATTTTTTAGGAATTACCTGCGTTAGCCTTGAGGTCTTCAGGAGTGACCATGACCACGAACCGAATCGCACGCTCGTTTCGGAACATCTCGTAGGCCCACCGGCGGATGGAGCGCATGCACTTGACGGCAGCGATGCCGTTGTTGGCGATGAGGACCTGGGGGGACGGGGGTGCGGGGTGTCAGGATGAAACCTCTCCTTGCTGCTGGGGTACCAGGCTGGGTGTATGGCCCCGAGGGATGGCAGCGGGTGGCGCAGGCGGCGAGCAAAGCAGGGCAGCTGTGTTAATTGGGTGCTTCCAACAGTTGGTTGCACGTGCCGATGGAGCAGGAGGCTCCTTAACAGCAGCTTTGATGCCTGGCACTGGGGCTAACGAAGGACAGGACTTCGACCTTCATTTGCACCTGCCATGCAAAGCTGCTGCAAGCAGCTGCCGTGCAAGGGCAGTGTTGGGGGGGGGTGTCCCTCTCCCAGCCCACGAGGGTGGGTGAAGCTGGGGGACAAACTGCCATCGGTCCGAGCCTGGTGGGCATGGGAGAGACTTAGGCTACGCTTGAGGATGCTGCTGTGAAAAGGGATGACCACCCCCCCACCCCCCCCCAGCAAAGGCAAGGGGAAAGACCTTCTCAATGACGCAGTTGCCCCCGAAGCGGGTGACGAACTCTGCCGGAGAGGCGACGGTGAAGTCCCGTTGCAGGTCCATCTTCCTGTGCTCGCGGCCCCTCTTCGCCAGGTGCAGCCCGGACATGCTAGGCCTGCAGCGGGATGCAAGAGCCGTCAGCGAGCCCACGGCCACACCACCAAACCCTTGCCAGGTGCCACGGGTGCTGCCGCTGGCTCAGGCTTCCCTGGGGGAGGGGGTCGGATCCGCAGGGAGCCCGGCAGCCTGCAGCAGTGGGCACTGGAGACCAGACTGTGCCCCTCCAGCCGCCGTTTCTTCCCAGGAAAGCAATAAACCAAAAAGCAAGAAAGAAAACCACGTAGGGAATGTTGGGGTTCACCTCGAATGTTGGGGTTCACCTCACTACCAGATCCACACGTGGGGATCTCTCCAGGGACATTTAACACTCGCTGCAACGCCGCAGAGGAAAACTAGTTTTGGCTGAGTTACAGAGGGCAAGAAATTTGGGGCGAACAGAGCGTGGTTTGCAATTAAAACCACACATACACACCCACCCCAGAAGCTGTGAGTCCACATGGATTCAAACACCATGACAAGCAGATTTGCAGCCACAAGGGCTGGACTGAGACCCCGCTGCACCGGACAAAAGCCTCAGGGTTTGCATTTGAGGGAGCAGAGAGCTGCTGAGGGGTTTTTTTTTGGAAATATGCTTGTGTACAGAACGCTGCTCCCACCGCAGCACCACCGTGCCTGCTTCTGCACCGCTCCCAGCCTGGCTGCGGCTGGAAACGTGCCACGCTTTGCTCCGTGGTGTGAGGAACAGGGAAACTCTCCCGGGGGGCTGAAACACAGCACCGAGCACAGACCGACACCCCCCCCTCCCACTGCCAGGGATGTTATATGCACAAATGCCCTTCTGCAGCAGCCAAAGTTTGCGGCAAAGCCCCCCCCCCAGCTCCCAGTTCGCACCCCGTTGCAGAGCTCTGTCTATCCCCCATGTCCCCAGGGGACACCCAGAGCAGCCCAGCTGGGTGGGGTGTGTGGCAGGGAAAACAACGGGTACCCGGGATGGCACGGAGCATCCTCCCCTGGTGCCCACGCGAGGCAAGCGGGATCCATCACTGCCTCCAACCCCCACGCCAGGTCTCCGAGGGGCGCGGCTGGAGGTACCCCTACACGACCAGACCACCCTGGCTGTGCGAGGGTCACGGAAGAGCAGGCAGTGCTCTGGCAGAAACCTCGCAGGGAGCCTGACGCACCGCTCCCGGCAGCTGCCTTGGGAATTGGCTCTCACACAGCCTGCAGCCACAGCCACCGCAGCTCCTCGCCGGATCGGACCCCATCCTGCCCGCACCGGCTGCTCCACACCCCCAAACCTCCTCCCCACGCTCCCCACGCCGCTGGCCGCACTCACCCCTACCATGGTTTTCCACTGAAGGTATTTCCACGCTCTCCAGAGTTTATCCCTTGTTTCACAGCCCCTCGTGCATCCCCAGCTGGCCGGGCCGGCCCCTCCGCAGGGCTCCAGCCCCAGCCCCTCTATAAGGCAGCCCCCGCGTCTCCCACCCCCTGGCACGCCGACCCGGCGCAGGAGGCTCTGGCACCGCTGGCACCGCGTCGCGGGCAGGATGGGACCTCCCCGGCAGCCAGACACGTGCCTTCCTGCGGCTCTGAAGCAACTTTCTATTTTAATCAGCAGGTTCACATGCCCCCTCGTAACTCAGCCAGACGTTGAATTGTTGATTGTTATTCCACGGGTAGGCTATAAACACGCAAAGGACCAGCCCCCCCCCGACCCCAGAATGAGCAGATATCGCACAAGTAGCACTCGGCACATTTATTTTAAGGGAAAATGTATTGAACACCCCTGGGATATTGGGAAATGTCCCTATCTCTCCATGCACTCAGGGTATTTTCCAAGTGGCTGAAGAACTGTGGCGGTGGGTTTATCGTGCTGCGGCTCATCACCCCCCCACCACTTGGCAGCTCTGCTGGGGCCAGCTGTGCTTCCCACCCGGAGCCCCAGATCCCACCGCAAACCTGGTGCCAGCACACCCATCCCATCCGGCAAACCATACTGGACACAGCTCCAGCAGGACTCAGGCAGCGACATCGGGAATCTCCTGCCGTGTCAAAGCACCGACGAGCCGCAGCGATACCCGATGGGCAGCGCTGTGCATGGGACCACCCAAAACCCCAGCGAGGCAAGGAGACACCGGTGGGCTGCCAAGTTTTATAACACGTCCCCACAGCCAAAGGTCTGTTATTTTTAACCAGGAGCAGAGCGGCCGGGAGGAGCTGGGCAGCAGCGCTTTGTTTCCACTTATTTATCATGGCCGTCAGCTGTGCTGGAGTGGGGAGCTGGGTAAAAGTCAGTGCAAAGCTGCCCACGGAACAAAGCTCGTCCAAGTTTCACCAACTCCTCGCAAAACCACCAAAGAGCTGCTTTTCAGCCTCGAATAATTTAGCTGCAGTGGTTGCAAGGGCAGAGGAAGGGCAGGAGTGGCACAGGAGCACCCCACATACCCCAGTCCTGGGATGCTGTGCTTCCCCACGTGCAATCCCGGGAGCATGTCAGCATCCCTCCCCAGGGTAGAAGCGAAGAACCTCGCAGCAGGACCCGATCCTTATGGGATCCAGGACAACATTTGCACACGCAACTGCAGATACAAGTGCAAGTGCACACGGAGGTGCCCTGTCAAAAGGCTCAGCCCAGCCTGCAGGTTTACATACACCCCGTGCAACGCCCCCAGCAACGCTCACGTACAGAACAGACAGCTGGAAGGACAGTGGGTGCAGGGAAAACACCAGCAACACCCGCCGCTGCCCAGCCACACGTTCACCACCTCAGCCGACCCCAACATCGTCTCGCCACTCAAGAAAATCCCTGCTTCCCGCTGCACCCTCGCCCGTCAACCACAGCTGGGGCTGGTGCACCAGCACGGCCTTTCCCAGCACCAGGAGAGGGTGCAGGGACAGAGAGAAGCAGCAGCAGAAGGGAGGGAGCTGTGAGAAAATGGGAGCGACTGGGCAATTTGGCCGCAGCACCCGGGATTGTTTGAAGCAACGCCACGCACGCTGAAAGCACTTTCCACTCTGTTCTCGGATATCCGAAACTGCTGGAAGAGGGCAACCCCTGGTCCTTGCTGCGCTCGTGCACGTGGCATTGCTGTCACGCAGAGAGCTCGGGGTGGCTGCTCTTCCCGGGGTGCTGCCATTAAATTTAGCATCAGGGCTTTCCATGCAGTACCAAGCCAGAGGGCAGGACGGGGGCATTGATTTGGGGCTCCGAGGAGCACCCACACCCCAATTTTAGCAACAGGGTCCCTAAAGCAATGCACCCACAAAAAGCATCTGCCCACCCCAAACAGGGCATCTCCGCACCACCCAAACCCACGCATCGTACCTCATGCCAGCGGTGGGCTCCGGCAGCATGGTTGTGGTGGGGGGCTCAGTGTTGGTGCCCCCTGCCCCCGTCAGGCTGCTGCGTCGTTTGCCCACCCTGAAGGTTGTGGCTACCAGCTCATCTTCCGAGGAGTTGTCATCAAAGGAGCCCAGCACGAATTTGGCCAGGGCCGGCCGGCGGAGCGCGGCAGGGTTGTACACGGCGATCCGCTCCTGCTCGCCCACCGCAGCCCTGCTGGCCCGTGGAGGTGGGTTGGGGGCCGGGGGGCTCGGCCGTGTCGGGGGCTTGGCTGTGGTGGAAGCCACCAGCTGCTCCATTGGGGTCTTCTCTGGCTTCTCCTCCTCCCTGAGCTGAAGGTTGGACATTTTGGCCCAGACAAGCAGCACCGACAGCAGCAGGAGCAGGGCAGCCGGCAGCAGTCACCTGCCCTGGGGGGAGGCATGGAGACCCTCTGTCACGGAGGACCCAGGGCTCTCCATCAGCCAGTTATAGCAGCAGCCCCCCAAAACACTGACACACACACACACCATGCCAAGCCAGACCCTCCCAGTTCAGCTCAGTCAGAGCTATTTTTACTTCCCGTAACAGGGGCAGCTCCAGCAAGAGAAATGCCGGGGGCACAGCTCTGCTCCACCTTCACCTGGCACAGAGGGGGAGGGGGGCCGCAATGCCCCCCCCCCCCTCACAGGATCCTACGGATGGTTGTGAAGCTGCCCCACCAACCCACCCCCTCGCAGAGGGGGTTGTCCTTAAACCCCAAACCTCTACCAGCTGTCAAAGGTGGGGATGGTCCTGAGCCCCTCCACGCTCCCCTCAACCCCTTCCCGGGGGGGCAAGGGGCCACTCACCATGGGTGCTGAGCCCCGTGGGCCACCGCTCCCCGCCAGCAGGGACACACAGCCGTGCTGTGACTCCTGATCACGCCGTCCACACTGTGCCAAAAGGCCAGGAGCAAGGGCTGTGCTGTGGGGGGAAACATGTGCCACAGCCCCCGGTGCCCCCCCCAAGTCCCCTGGTCACATTACAGTTGCGTTCTCACACGTGATGGTAACATCAAGCAGAAATATTTCCCTGTTAACGAGCCTGGAACAAGCTCCACTGGAGGGCAGGGGGGGCCTGGGCACAGCCAGCTGGGACACCCGATCCTTGGGGGACAAAGGTGCCCTGGCCCCGTGCCTGGCCACAGGGGGACAAGGAGAGGGACAAGGAAAAGGACAAGTTGCTGCAGCTTTGCCTCCCCAGCCAGCCCCCACCTCCCCACTTTGCTCCTACCAAGGTTAAGATCACACTACAACATAAACAAAGTAATTTTTATTTAAAAAACAAAAAAAAAAAACAACAAACCGAGGAGAAAAAAAAACACAAACAAACCAACCAAACCTAAACAAACAAATACAAGCAGCCACAGAAATTGTAAATTTCACTTGTACTAGTGTTACCTATCAGAGGAAAATACCAATAAAAGGTTTACAGGTTATAAAAACTGAAGTAATTTCCAAGCAAGCAAGGCACTTCACTTCCATTAAAGGAATTACAGAAGCCAAAGATAAGACTGTAAACTCAGACACGCAGAAAGTCCAACCTCATCTTCATCCTGGCAGTCCCAACAATTATTTTCAACAGTGGCTGGAAACCTCAATTTTCTCCTATGAAGGCAAAGCACAGGACTCTGTAAGATCTTAAATAATTTGCAACCCTCAGCCCATCAACTGGCAGAACCTGACAAATGCACCTTCCTTGCTGCCATCAGCAGTTACTACAAAGTTTGTGGTCATCACAGCTCACCTGTCATTTAGGCAATTAACACACCCAGTAAGAATCTACAAAACTTGCAGCTTTCCTCTCTGAATACCAACAAAAAGCTCAGAGCACGACCAGCGCCTCAGTCAGTGTCTCCTCTCAGATGCTGGGGGTGGGAGGTTTTACCCTGAAGCCTTGAGAGTATAGGCTTTGCGGTCCCAAGAGGTCATATTCCTAATAAATCTCATAATCTGTAGCAAAAAGCTAAACCAAAAGCATCTGCCTTTTCTCCCGTGCAGCCAGCTCCACACCCCACAAATACGAAATCTGGATTGGCACAGTAGGAGGTAAAGAAGTGGGAGGAGGCGCAGCAGGATATTTACAAAACCTGAACAGCTTCACCTGTAAGAACTGACATCCCTTCAAGAGCCTGAAAATATATTGTCATTACAACAACAAACACAAATTAATATAGAACAACTCCCACAAATTGTTGTTGTTGGGTTTTATTTTGCTTTCCTTCAAACTAGGCTGAGACCTGTTCAAACATCAGAGAAAGTGTCCATCTAACATTCCACTATGCTCTTTAAAAAACATTTTTAAAAAAAATACAGCAACTGTGAAAGTTTGGCCATTTGTCCCTTAATCAACATCCAAAGAGTAATTCTCAGGGCAGCAGAAGTCATTCAGAAACAAGACAACCCCTGAAACGGGGGCCGTTTCCAACCAGCAGACCCCAGCAGGTCCCACGCGCTGCTCAGAGCGCTCTCCAGTCGATGGGCTTCTTGCCAGATTTCTTGAGCAATTCATTTGTCTTTGAGAAATGCCGACAGCCAAAAAACCCTCTGTTGACAGAGAGGGGCGAGGGATGAACCGTCTGCAGGACGTGGTGGCGTTTCTGCAAGGCATTAGAAGAAACCGCCCGTTAGATTTGCATGTTCTCATCTCCCCCGACAAGGCTGGCTGCATCTGCCCTGTCCAAGCCGGTGTGATTTCCTCCCTACACCTCCTCAGCCACCAGCCTGAGGACCCAAAGAACCAGCCTTGAGGAGCGAGACTTTTGTCCCACCGAGCAGAGGAGGTTGGACTACGTAAAGCAGCAGTAACACCCTAGCTGTTTTTCAATTGCTGTAACCCTAACGGCAAGTTTTATATTTATTCATGAGCCTTTTCCTGGAAAAACAGTTTTGTCCTCAGCTGGATGCTTTTCTGACGACAGAAGGTTACACTTGCTCCACTTTTGTTGCTTAATTCTGGCAAAGGCTAAGCTGGGACAGAAGGGCAACTAAATTTGACAGCAGAGTTCAAGCAGGAAGAAAACCCCAATTCTGTAAGGGAAGTGCCCTCTAGTGTCGACCCAAATGGAGAGAAAAAAAATTAATTAGCGAGAGGGAAGAGAGGGGATAACCTGTACCCTGTCAATGGAGCTGCCTTTCTTCTGGGCGTAGGCTCCCCACAGCATGAAGACAACCCCCTGCAAGTTCTTGTTGAGCCAGGACACCACCACGTCCGTGAACTGCTCCCAGCCTCGCTCCTTGTGGGAAGTGGCCTGGTGAGCTCGCACCGTGAGGACAGCGTTGAGTAGGAGCACCCCTGGCAAACAAAGCAGATACACCAAGGATGGAACAAAACCAAAAAGAAAAGTATTAACTGGCTTTTCTTCCTGTTTCCCATGAAAAATGATTAATTAAATTTTCATTCTAAGGTACCCCCCTAGGCAACGGGCACTCAGAATTGATTTTCTCTGTCACAGGTGGACTGTTTCCAATCGCAGGTTTGTTTTCTAGATAGGCTTTCTTACCACCTACAGCAGCCACATCACTCGAGCTGTGTATTAACTCACCTTGCTTGGCCCAGCCAGTTAGATCACCGTGACCAGGATGAGTAAAGTCCTCAATATCCGTAGATAGTTCTTTGTAAATATTTTCTAAACTGTAACCAAAAACCATCAGATGATTTTTTAACATGCACATTTAAAGATAAAAGCAAACAGCATCTCCTTACAGCATCTCTTACATTAGGCAAGCAGAGTATTGATTTTAATCTTACAATTTAAGATAAAAATGCTATTTGTAGAAGCAGGGCAGCTTTGTGGGTCCAGCTAGAAGCTTAATGAGAAGGTCTCAGCACACCTGAAAATGCAAATTTACATCCAGCATGCTCTTCAGAAGACCAGCAAACTACACAGAACTATCTAAGCTTTTACAGAGATGTTTTTTCTAAGCAATACACAAGTCTAAATAGTTGCAATACATGTTGCATCAATTATCTGGCTCACAGGCATGAGTGACACAGAACTGCAAATGATTTGTAAACAGGAGGGATTTTGCAAATAAAAGTATTGTCATACCTAGGGGGAGGTGGAATGGGCTTCTGGACACTGAAACAGAGCCCATGAGCTTGCTTAGGTCCATGGTATGGATCTTGTCCCAAAATGACCACCTTTACCTGAAGAGCAGAACTTTGTTAGCACTGAATTATAATCAATGTAATTCCCCCCGCCCCCCCTCCAAAAAAAAAAGGGGGGGGAAGTGTTATAAATGAGCTTCATCCTAAAATAAATACACAGACAAAAAAATCCCAGAACCCCAGGAACTGAAGTAAAGTCACCGACATCCCATCATAAACAAGTTGAAGAACATAGTCCCAACCGAACACTAAGGATTAACATCACCACAGTTTGCTGCTACGATTATGAAGATATTTTGAGTGCAGAAGACAAACATTTTCCACGAGCCATAATAAAAGACTTTGTTAAGGCATTTTCCAAGTCCATTTCCTCCTGCCACACTTGCTGCAGTACTTTTGACATAGCTTATTGGCATTAGGATTACTTTAAACACTGTAAATTTGTTTTTTTTTTCATTATAGATCAATTAAAAAAGCCAAGAGATGCAAGAGATCTGAAAGCACTATGTTAACTTGGCAACACTGAAAATAAGGTCAAAAGTCCAACTAACATTTTAAAGGGAATTTGGTGGTGAGGAAGGGTGATAAACCAATAAAACCTTGTTTCAGCATCAGAGATGAAAGAAGAGCCAGGATTTACAAGTTACATGAGAGAAATAACAGCTTCCACATGTGGGAGAGGATAGAGAGGTCTCCAGAGAGATGTATGAGAGAAGTACGGAGAATGTCTAACCATTACTGATGAGAGATACGAGAGAGGAGGGCAGAGAATGCCTGAAGAGAGATACATGAGAGGAGGATGGAGAATATCTGACCTGGCAGGAGATGAGAAAACTGCTGGGTATTGTGAAGGAAAGTTAAGACAGATAAACATGGTTATCTAGTATCAAAAAGGCATCTGCATGCTTGTAGTGATATATAGCTATGTAACTGCATGAATGGTTTCTACCCTGAGCCTGGTGGTACACACAGCTGGAATTTGTATCTGGGCTCAGAGGCATAAATATGAGCTTCCCTGTACAATAAAGCATCTCCGGTTGCACCACAATCTCTTAAGAGACCAAGCACCGAATGGAACATGGCTGTGCACCCAGCCTGGCACGCTCCCCGCTCCAGCCGCAGCGGGGGGACCCACCCAGCTCCACCAGCACCTGCAGCTCTACTCACATCCTTGATGTCGCACATCTGCGTCCAGGTGAAGACTTGCTCGGGGGGCGGGTAGACCGTGTAGCATTTCCTCTCTTCTGCTACAAACGCCATCAGCTGCGGAGGAAGAGCAGGGGGTCAGCCCGGGTACAGCAGGGTACGGCAGCCACGCAGCCCCCCTCCCCCCCGCCGCCTTCTCACCTCCACGAAGTAGGGCTTGGAGAACTCCCCGGCCAGCTGCCTCCGCCAGCTCTCCCCGAAGCCCGGGGGCACGTTCCGCTCGGCCAGCCGCTGCAACGCCGCCTCCTTGTTCTTGCGGATGCGCTCCTGCTGCTCCGGGCTCAGCGGCGAGGCCCCGCCCGCCCCATCCCCCGCCGCCTTCGTCTTCTTCGCGGCGCTCACCTGGCAATGGCGAAGGAGGAGGCGGCTGCCGAGCGGGAGCGGGGCAGCGCGGGGCGGGCGCAGGCCCAGCCGCAGGCCCAGCAGCAGGAGCCGAGCGGCCGCCATGCCGCCGCCACGCACCGCCCTCCGCAGGGCGGCTCCAGCCCGACCGCGCCGCACGCGGCTATTTCGCGGCAAAACAGCGCTACGCCCGTCCCCATTGGCCGCTGAACTCCGAGGGCCCCGCCCACAAGCCAAACTCCGCCTCTCCATTGGCCAACGCGAAGGAGCCCGCTCCTCCCTATCGACTTGCCGCCGCTAGCGAGAAAGCCCTCTACCTAGCAACTGTGACGACGCGGCGGTTCTCAGCGCCCATTGGGCAGGTCACCAGCAGCGCGGGTTTTTTGGAAGTAGCCGCGCGCGGTGCGCGGCCCCCCCGCCCCGCTAAAGCCCGCCGGCCCTCCCCAGCCCCCTAGCCCCAGCCGCCACCAGCCTCCACCTCACAGCCGCCAGGCCCCAGGCCGCGCTCCTCACCCCCCGCTCCCTGCCCCAGGGCCACCAACGCCTCCAGCTCCCCACCCGCTACCTCAGCATCGCCGCCCGGCTCCGGGGAGCGGCCGCGCTTCTTGGCCGGCGCGGCGCTGAAGAAGCAGTGCAGCGTCTTCTGCCCGATCATGGTGGCGGCGCGGGCGAGGGGCAGCGGCGGGCCCCGTGCGCGGTGGGATGAGGCGATTTGGCGCCAAAAGCGCGCGCGTGCGCGGGGGGCGGGGCCTGCCGGAGGGAGGAGCGGCGCTGCACTGCGCATGCGCGCTCACCTCACGCCCCCTCCCTCCCGTTATCCCCGCGGCCCCTGAGGCGCTGCCGGTGCTCTCAGGCTTCGGGCTCGCTGCCGGGGCGGGACGCAGCCGTCGGGGACTCCGATGGACCGATACGTGGTCAAACGTCCCCCCGGGGAGACGGGAGACGGTGGAGGGAAGAGGCCCCGGGCGGAGCGGCCCGCCGCTGGGCAGCCCCCCTGGCAGGAGATCAGCGCCGAGGGTCTTAGCTGCGACTACCGGCTCCTCTTCGGCAAGGCCGAGGCTGACGCGCTTTTCCAGCAGCTGGAGAAGGAGGTGGAGTACTTCCAAGGTAAAGGCTGCCGGGGGAGCTGGCCCCCAGTGTGCCCCCCCCCAGGCCGTGTCCCACAGCCGTTGCCCTGGGCCGGGTGGCCAGGAGGGTGCTGTGGGCCGCTGGTATTTGCAGAATGTGGCCCTGAGAAGGGAGGAACAAGCCCAGGTCTGAGCCTGCAGGGTTGCTCTGGTTTAGCTTGAAGCGTTTGTCAAGTTGTTTCATTCACGTTTGAAGAGAAACCCCGGGGTAATCCTGGAGCGGCAACAGGAGGTGGTTGGTGGATGTCGTGTATGAGATCTCCCCAGTCATGTTAAATGAAGAAGAGAATATGAAGGTGCTAGTCCCATTCATCCCATTCAAGGGAATTCAGTGTCAAACTTGAGTGTCAAATGCTTTACTGGGACAGAAATACCTGAAGACAGATCGTAGCTTTTGGGTTGCCATAAGCATTGTTTTTCTTGTCCCACTGGAGATTTACAGAAGCTCTAAATCAGGGGGAATGTTGGAATGTGCAGAGGTAATACAGAGTTGGTTTTGATCCTTCTCATTTCTTGTTTAAACAGGTGAAATGACAAAATTGCATGTGTTTGGCAAATGGCACAACATTCCAAGGAAGCAGGTAACCTATGGAGACCCTGACTTAACATACACTTACTCAGGTGTTACCTTCTCTCCTAAGCCGTGGATCCCAGTTCTCAACCATATCAGAGACCGTGTCACTTCGAACACAGGACATACTTTTAATTTTGTTCTTATTAACAGGTACGTCACATTTCCAATGGCATCAAGCAATTCAGTATTCAAATGAAAAGTTGCTTGTGCAGCACTGTTGGCAGGTCACTGAGAGGTTGGTTGACATTTGTTTAATTGGATTGGTAGAAGAACTAATTTGTTCTGTGCACAGGTATAAAGATGGTGGAGACCACATAGGCGAACATCGAGATGATGAGAGAGAACTGGTTCCACGCAGTCCTATTGCATCTGTGTCTTTTGGAGCTTGCAGAGACTTTGTTTTCAGGCACTGTGATTCCCGAGGGAAAAACGCAACGCGCCACATTAAGCCCATCAAACTGCAGCTGGCCCATGGTAGCCTGCTGATGATGAAGTACCCCACCAATGTGTACTGGTACCACAGCCTGCCCACCCGCAAGAGCGTGCTTGCCCCAAGAATCAACCTCACATTTCGGAAAGTGATGACTACAGCCAAGAAGTGAATATTCAGCAATCAAGCGCCAGGTTTTTTGGCTCTGAAAATCAAAGATGTAACTGTCAGTTTCTCGTTCAAACAGTCTTTGGTGATCCAAGGTACCGGATGAGCAAATTAAACAGAGGGAGGCAATAGTGTACTCGGTAACTTGCTAATAAAGACTGCGACTACTGATTGTAATTGCCAAAAATACTTTCTCTCTGAAATGTTGCTGTAGTCCTGCTGATAAGTATTTTTGATGAGTAACAGCCCTGCTTTGTTCAGGAGCAAGTTCTCAACTGATCTTAATCTAGTCAGTTCTCAAAAAAGATCAAAATACTCTATATCCTCGAGATACCAGCAAAACAGTTGATAAATACTATAAAGCTTATGATGTAATCATTTAAAGCCTGTACTGTTCAACAGGTGACACTTTCTTGTACACTCTTATCAGTGAGCTACAGTTTGTTTTTTAAAAATAAAATACCAATGAAAACGAGTAGTGCCAAGATACAAATATAGTCAGTGCAGCATGACTGGCTGCATGTTTTACAGTCACAATGACTTTTCTCAGCATATATTCCTCTGCTTATGTGCAAGACTGGGTTCTTCCAGGCACTAGCATGGTGGGCACAGGGATTAGTCCTCATGTCCTTTGCACAGAAACCAGGCAGCATAAAATGACCTTTTGGGGAAAGACTGGGTTGCACCATTTAGACTGAAAATGCAGCACGCAAGGCTATAATTTCTGAGAGCATCCTTCTTCTAAATAATTATCCCTAGGGATTCCATTCTGACTACCTGAAAGCCATCACCTTTCATGCTCACAGTGAATTCTGCTGAAATGAGGAAAGACTGTCCAAAGTCACCAACAGGTCTTGCAGAATCAAGGAAGCGTAAGTACAGAGTGAGAAAGTGAACTGATCTCTGTGTAGCCAGGCTACAAGCATCAGAAGTAACAATGGGCTCTATCCTTCAGAAGTAGGTCTGTTAGGGCTGTGGAATTAAGGTTTGTTTAGACAATTTGGAGTTCGTACTTTCCACCCTCTGCCACTACTAGAAAATGCTGTATGTAGCACAAAGAGCTCCTGCATGAATGCTTCTTACACAGATAATAACTTGCTGCTTCTGTCTCATATACTGAATGTAGTTTGGCTTATAGCTTGGTCTTTTGTTTCAAGACATTACCACACGTGAGCAGCTACCTTTTCTAATAAGTTTGTTCTTTTATTGCTACTGTACAGTTACAAAAATACCCTGAAGTGAAAATGCAACTTCAAACAGCAGTGCAGTGGTTTGACTAGAATTTCATACCTTTTTAAATAATGCACAAAAGACAAGAATAATGCAAACACAGAGGTGTCATCTTGGTGGTCTTATCTGATGGTTTTTAACCCTTCACATTTTATTAACACTTTTTCCACCATGGAAGCCTGTGACAAACAAGTGACAGTGTTTGATGAGCCTCACATGCCTGCACAGAGCCAAATGACTTTGAAAGGTGAGGGCTGGGTGGCAAACATCTGCAGAGGTCTTGGATGCTCACAAGAGGCTGGGAGGATCTAGCACAGCTCAGGACCAGGACAGAAGTGCTGATACTTGCTCCCTTCCTCACACTGAGGGCTAAGCCAAGACAATCTACTCCTTCCTAACAGTGAAAGCTAGAACAAATGCCGACTATACCACCCTCATTTTTACAGCCCTTGAGGAAGCTTTCAGTGTAAATCTGCAGCTGAGTGAAACTGAGCAGTTTATCAGTGTTGTACAGTGACTGCACTTCCCTTCTCATCAAGCCAGCCCCTGCTGGAAAACAGCTCAACACAAAAGAAAAATACATCGAACGTGCAAGCTTGCAGTAATATGCAGCTTTATGTCCCTGTTACAAGCTGATAAATTTAAGACTTAGTCCACTATGTGCGTATGTTCTGACCCAGCTCCAGCATTCCTACTTTCTAAAGTGACCTGTTCAGATGAACATCTCAAAATTCAGTTAAAAACTCTAAACAGATCCTGTTGAGAACAGGTATTGCAGAATATACACTGCTGGCAGTGGAAATGTTTTGGAGTTCTGAGGTACAAATGGTAGATTTGCTGGAGCAAGATGCTTTGCATGATGGTTGTTTTTTTTTTTTTCTTAGATGACACCCAGCAGTGCTTTACAGAGCTCCTGCTGCACACCCATGCTGCCCAGAATGGAGGGCAGGCTTTCATCTTCGGCAAGGCCATTAGGTCTTAGTTCAATGGCCAGGGCATCTTTTGCATCTTTCTAGATTGTTTGTTTGTTTTTCCATAACTTAAAATAGAAAGGTTAAAACCATGCTCCTGCTAGCCTAGCAGAGACGAGGAGACTTCTCAGGAACTCGTATGTTAGTGGATTTATAAAGACTATTTTATATACTATGAGTATTACTTGGAGCAGGAATTATGATCCCTACTCTGGGCTGAGTTGTGTAATTTTGCATATATATCCACCTCCACTCCTATTTTGGCTGGTTTTGAGCCTCCCATTAAGAACTCTGAACACCTATGAGCTTTGGGTAGCAATATAAATACACCAGGTACAAAGTTGCCTAAAAAAACCTATTAAGACAGCTGTTACCATTTGAAAACTTGGTTGCTGTTTTACACTGAAAAAGCTTGCCTGATAAATTACATTCTTCTCCTCCAAGCTTACAAGGATAGAAAAGAGCTAAAAATAGCCTACATACTTTATTCCTGGTAATGTAAAAGCAGTAAAAAGGATGATTTTTGCTGCTTCTCTCCCCAGCACTGTGTTTGGGTTTTGGTTTTTTGTTTGGTTTTTTTTGTGTTTTTTTTTTTACACATCAAACAATCTAGAGCAGCAAAGTACACCTTACTTCTATTTATGTGGCAATCAGTATCTAATGCAGTGACACCAGCCTTTCCAGACTGCTGTACTACTTTGCAAGGCAGGTGCCCACCAGTCCCGAACGTGTATACTCTTCACTCGGTGAGGATGCTTGGGGTTGCTATACATCTCAGCTCACGATCACCACCGGTACAAGCTCTAAAGCTCAACTGCAAGCCAGACAGTGTGCATCTGAATGGTTGGTGAGAAACGGCAGTTTTCAGCATTAAAATAGGACGGGCAAGTCGAAAACACCAATTACAGTAGCCTTGAAATCACAGCATTAAAAGTTGTAGTCGATACTACAAGCGACCATATTTAACAGTTTCATAGTGATGAAGGAAATTCTAATACTGATTGCTAGCAAATGCTTATGTCTCTTGATTTCAGTTATATTCCAAAGATACAGAGCGATAAATCAGGGCCTCGGCTCTTCATAGATTAAAAAAAAATTTACCTTTTTTCCTGGAAAAAAGAAACTGCACTTTGAATCAGAAGAAATACTTCTATGAATTATAAGGAACTAAAATATTAGGGAAATTATGTGAATAGGGAAGTCTTTTTTTGGGTCGTGCATGTTATGCAGAGATGCCTTACTTCATTGATTAGCTGAGATACCAAAAGAAATCTGATTACTTTTTATAGTTTATCCCATTATCTTGAGACATTTACCAGAACCCAACAAACATGCAGCGGACTCAGACAATGGTAATGTAGGTATTCAAATAAGCTCAAGGCACTTTGTTTCTTAAATTCATTGCCTTTGATAACAGTAGCTTCCCATCAACTGCTTCTGGGGCTCTCCTGTTCAGAAACATCTGCAGTGAAAAGTATAGGATTAAGCATCTCCCTTTGAAAATTCACCTAGGTGTCAGAATATGCAATACAGCCTTGGGAAGTCTGTTTCAGAGCTGTGATGTTGACAAAACTATCACCTAAACAGAATAAATGCTCCTCTAATACAGATAGACTTTGGACTGCACAAAGTTAGCAGACCAACTTTGAGTAGCGTAATTTTGGTACGAAACACCACTCCCAGCAGGAGCCAGCCATTGCCATAGAGGGGAAGGTTAAAGGGCTCGTGGTGGGTTATTTGCATAACAGATAGGAGGTGCAACGTAGTTCTCATTAAAGGAATTTTGTCAGTTTTTGTCCTTCTCTCTGAATCACTCTTCAGCCCTCAACTCCACGCTTTGGTGCTGTACCCTCGAGTGAACACGCTCATAAAAAAGCAAGTAAGCGCTAGAAGAAAGGACTTCCTGCAAACTAGCTTTGCGAACCGTGTCATCTGAAATCCACAGCCACTGACTGCTGACAGAGAGTGGGTTCTTAGGAGAAGGTGGAGAGCGGCGATAAGTCACAAAGTGTCCAGAATGCATGTCTCCGTGATGAACTACAACTGCCATCAGACGGTAAAGGTATACAGGGGAACTGAAGGACAAAGGAGAAAAAGGAAAGGGTCAGCAGCCCTTGTGGATCGCACACATACCAGAAGCAGCCCCAGTTGCTTTGTCTTCAGTTGCAATTTCTTTTTCGAGCAAATAGATGGCTCCATAAGACAGACACTGCCTCGCAATTACTTATCTGTATACCAGGTCTTTGCTGCAGTGCTGCCTTAATCTATTATTGAGAAAACCAAACCATTTATTTTAAAAGTTTATGCTCCAGAGGGCTACTAAGTTTTGTACAGCGTAACTGACTTGAGTTTTGCGATAGCATTTTCCATCAATCCTACCAATGTGTCAGTATTTAGTTCTTAAAGCACTGTTACTGGACAGAAAAACTATTCTAAAATAATGCGCTTTTAACTGAAAACAGGTGAAATTGCAGCAGGAACCCACAGATAACAACGAACGCACTTTCAAGGACTTGCTCTACAGCATTTTCCATCAATCCTACCAATGTGTCAGTATTTAGTTCTTAAAGCACTGTTACTGGACAGAAAAACTATTCTA
>JAVJGJ010000001.1:93962659-93984188 GCA_035590215.1 Microhierax caerulescens
CCGCCGCTTCTGCCCGCCCTGCCGTGCCGTGCCGAGCCGTTCCGTGCCGTGCCGTGCCCAGCCGTTCCCGTGCCGCTCGGTGCGGGCTGTCCAGCCGCCCGCGCCTGCCTCCCCGCAGCCCCAGCCATCCCCGCCATGCGAGAGCGATGAGAGCAGCTCCTGCAGACGCAGCCTGGCAATGGAGGATGATTTATTCCAGCTGAGACAGCTGCCGTGAGTAGCACCGATAGGGGAGCGGGGATGCGCAGGATTTCTCCTCCACGGGCTGCAGGGATATTGGGAATCCTGGTGATTTTTAAGGGAATTGTTTCTAGGAAGTGTCTTGGGCCCCGGGAAGCAGGCCATTTTCCTTGTATAGCTGCCTGGGTTCAGCATCCTGGGGGCATGCAGGGACCCATTTGTTATATAAATTCACTCAATTGTTATTTTTTGCATGAACTTGGTGGTGGTAGAAATAAGGAGGGGTGGAATAAAACCGTGCGAGTGCCGAAAGATTTTTTGAGAGGAAACATTACTATTGCAAGGTGGATTGCATCTGTAAATAACGTTGTGCTAGGGAAGGCATCTTCCTCGGCTTCCTCCTTCATGCCGCGAACCGATTGCAGATCAGAACCTTTTTTCGCAAAGGTGTGTTTGCGGTGAGTATCATTGATATTTGCTAACTGTATGTTTTGGAGAAGCAGACGTTGCTGCACCAGGAAAAGGCTGTTATTTGTGAGGAACTCTTTGCTGTTGGGATGTGGTTGCTGGATCTGTGCAAAAAGGTGATAAAAGCATTGCTGCCTTCTAACACCGTTATTTCCTTTCCTTTTCATGAATGTAAAATGTTTCTTTTAAAAACAAGTGCATTTCTTCTAATGCTCCATTATCAGGTGCTTTGAAGCATATTCCTATTTATAAATCATTGGCTCTGCAGGGCAGGGAATAAATGCTTAAAGTCGATCTTAAATATTAATGAGCTCATGTCAATGACAGAGCAAACTGTCCCATAACATTTCTAATAAGTTGGGAGAATGGCTATGAGCTCCAGCTATTTTCAAATACTTAGTTTGGATGCATACAGCTTGTCAGTAAAAAGAATAAGACATGATTTCATTATGCCATTTTTCCTATTATTTTTTTTTCAAATAAACGTAAACCACAGAAAAATGTTCTAAAGTACCTTTCAGTGTCAGTGTAATTAGATGTATTTGGTGGTGTGAGATCTTGCAAACGAATGCAGCTCTCAGATGTCTCAGCTGTGAAGAATTTTGCAAGAATGGAACAGTAAATATCACTGTGTGCTTTTTTTCTTCATTTGTGTCAATTTGTTTCATAGGTTCCTAAGTGATAAACACTTTTTTTTTTTTTAATTTCCTGTGGTGAGGACTGTGGCCAGGTAGCTCTCTGCGCAGTTTGCCATTGAAGTATTTACAATTTTCAGATCAGTCACTGCCTTTGTATAGCATCTGGAACCATTATCTCCAAAATGATCAGTTCTGAAAGTCTACTTCAACAAATATTGCAAAGAAACAGTAGTACAGGGGATTTGTGATGAGGTACTTCAAGGTCAGGTCAGGAAGGATTTTATTGGCATGTTTATTTTGCCTTTGGCTTACTAGGGCACTGAAGAGTTACCAGCATAGGTTGTATGAATGATTTTCAGTCATAATCCCTTTAGACCTGAAATCTGGGGAAAAGGTGTCCATATACTTCAATGAACTTTGCACCTGGCTTTGAGACTGCCGAAGTTACAGTTATAGTCTTCCTTTAAAAAGATACAAATATAAAAGTTTACTTCCTGTATAGTTAAACCAGGTGCTTGTAAAACTTTTGCAAAGAAGATATGAATGATACTTTGATATTAGTTGCCCTTGGTAATAAAAAAGTCATTTCATGGGAGTAAAAATTTCATTGTTTGCTGAGAGTATGTATTTTGTAGGTCATATGAGGATTATCTCTTCAGTGACAATTCTATCCTGAGAGTAATAATTACTTGTGGTTGTCCTGTAGGGTCAGCAAAAGAAAATTCAAACTGAGGTACTTGCACTGAAGTTAAAAAAACCAATCAGATTAAGAGAATTTAAAACTCAGTTTCTCAATGGAACTTAATAGAAACGTCATTGTTTCTTTCCTGTAGATCCTTCCTGAGTGAAGGATCCTCTGCATACCCCAAATCAGGATGAGATAAACCCTAGTTTCTCTGAAGTCCATGAAGTCCATGCACTTTTCTTGTACATTTCAAAGAGACCTGGGGATTTGTTCAGTGTTCTTATGTTTAAGGTCTTCAAATATTATCTTGGACAAGAAAATTTGTGACTACTGTTTGTCTGCCAAGGCATAAAGGCCATAGAAAAGCTTTCAGCTTCCCGCTGCAGATGAGAGCATTACTAAAGTAGTACAAGGACTCTTTGCTCCATACAGATCTTGGAATGCCCTGTTTAGCTGAAAAAATCATCTCAAAACATTTCAACAGCCTGCAAAGCAGGCTGTCCTAAAGATGAGTGATAACCCCACAAAATGGTCACAGTGCTTCTCTCTCTCTCCAGGTCACTGCCAGAATATCATTAGTGAGTATGTGCAATTCCCCAGATGGGATGTGGTCAGGGAGATAGTATGTATGCCAGGACTGTGAGGAAAAAGGAAATAATTAATGTTTAGTATTCCTCTGCTTTGTGTTTTTACCACAGTGAAGTCCTAAGCTGGACTGAATGGCTGGTTGGGGCCTGAACTTCTCTCTTTGTAAAAGAACCCATGAGTGACTGAGACCTTCATTCCACTATCCTCTTGTCCACCCATAGACCAAAATCATTTCACAGGAGCTTTGTAGATTGCCCATCTTTGCTCTTGTATTAGGTATTGATTGTGTCATCAGCACTTGTAAGAGAAAATTAGAGTTGAGGTCTTGCTAGATGTGAAAAGTCTTTCAGATCACCTTTAGAAATGTCATACACGCATGGCAGTTTGCTGCAGCTGCAGTTGGCAAGGGAGCTGAGAGTTTAGTTTTGCTGACCCTTAAACCAAAGGATAAACTGAAGTTCAAGAGGCTCTCCGCTGATCTTTATTGTAGAATTGAAGTGTTCAGTTACTGGAAGTCAGAAGAGGTAGTAGCAAGATGAATCTATTTCCAAAAAACTATTTCACTCAAGTCCAAGGAATTGTCAGTTGCCACGGTGGAGAAGTTACACTTATGTTGCAGGTAAAGTGAAGGAGGCTCGAGGAATTTGTTACATTAAATACGGTAGATCTGTTCCAAAATCTTTGTTTGGTCTCAGGAAACTTAATTAATGGAAAACAGACCTCCTTTATATACATGAAACGTTGCACAACATCACTCGAACCAAAACATGAAAGTTGTGTTGATTTAGCAAATTTATGTTTTCACATTTTACTGTCTCTGTGGCCTTGCTGCAGAGAACAGGTGATTTTCTCTCAGCTGGTGCCAGAAATGATATAAAATACAAACAGCTGCGAGGGTGACACTCACGTGACAGTCACCATCTCATATGCCAGGGCTGTAATTGGCAGGCAGGTACGCTCTTCAGTCTTGCCTTGGACTTAACAAAAAAATAAGTATCCTTTGATTCACGTTCTTACTCTGCCCCACCTCATTACCTAAGAGATTAAAAAAATGTACAGATGAACCAAGTATTGGAAATAAACTAGTTTCTTAAAATACAGGTATTCAATTAGTTACATAAGATTACATGCTTTAGTTTAAGATAGGAGATTAAAGCAATCATACTTACAGTCACAGAGTCGTCATGATGGAAAAAAAATCAGTCAATGTAATACAACTGAATCATCTTACAAGTTGTGCCACACTACAGAATGTTTAAAAATCTGACAAATTTCAGGAGTTCTGCTTCTAAGATACAAATCACTCTTAGGAAAACAATGTGGAAAATTTAATTTGGGCTCTTCCTACAGGGGCAGAGCAACTGAAATTCAATTACACAACTATGTCTAATTCGCAATAAAAGTCTAGGCACCCAAAACATGGGTATCATTAAATATGTATCATTTCATCGTATTTTTATAGCCTGTATGTTTTTATAACTATAGTTAGCACCGTAACATCCTTTTTGTAGAAAAGTGGTGACTATATCGCATAACAATGTACTCTGGGTTTTTTTCCCAGGCCAGTATCAACCACCAGGATACCAGACCTAAGAGCAGATACAAATAAAAGTCACAGTATTCTCTATGAATGTGGAATGGAGACAGGAGGGTGGGGAGAAACCTGGCTGCTCTTTGACCAAAGAGGGCTTCAAGACTAAACCAAACATGGCTTCGACCTGGAAGAGACCCACCAAAGTATTAATCCTTGTTTCTGCATTCTTAGGGTGGTCAAGTTTCGCCGCACTGGGGAAAGTTCAAGGTCAGATGAGGATGTCATTTCAGGAGAACATGAAATTCAGATCGAGGGTGTTCGGACGGAGCTAGAGCCTATTGAGCTAGAGGATGGAGCTGCGGTGCCAAAAGAATTTGCCAACCCAACTGATGGTGAGTAGGTTTCTTGTTTTCCTGTAGGGAGAAAGGTGTGGCCTCCTCATTTCAGTCCCGTTGCAACCAGGCTGAATACATTGGGTTTAGGGAAGTGAAGGATCTCCAGATAAAAGAAGGAAACAGTCACGCAGGCAAATTATGTTACATCTGAAAGTCATGATTTACTTACCTTGTTCTCTGAGGGACGCTACATGTGTTCGGTTTTATATCACCAGTAATAGATCCTTTTAAGTACTGGTGTATCCAGTTGTCACCACCTGTTTCATACAGTAGGTTTGACTTAGTTTCCTTTAGAACTGATCAGTGCTCCTAAGACAGGGCTGAGTTTGCTGGAGCAGTTACACGTGGCTCACCTTCAAGGCTGAGCATGAAGCCTCTGCAGTGTTCCTCTCTCCTCCTTGCCTAGAGGACAAGAGGGACAAAATGAATGTACCTCCCAGCCTCTGCTTTCTGCCTAGAAGAGAAGTGCTGGCTGCCCTGAAGGCAACACCAATTTAGAAGATACGAGAAGGGTTGTTTTTCTCTTAGCACAAGGCATGCTACAATTTTGTAGGATGACAGTTTTCCCAGGGACTTATTTATTAACATATTGATGCAATAGGAAGCTGGAATAGCATGGAGTGAGCTCGGTGAGTTTCTCAAAAGACTCAGTGCATCAGTGCAATCCTGCAGATACATGTAGAATTCCAGCTGGCGCATTGCCCAAAAAAGTGCAAGTGATGCAACAGCCCAGTATGCTGAGCTTCAGTGCCATCACACCAGATGCCTGGGTTAAAGTCACCAACTGAGGACTTATGACATCTCTGCTTCATTTTATCAGGTAGATTTTGTTAGATTTGCGTTTTGTCTTTTGCTTTGTGAGGATGTCCAACTTGCAGCTGGGTAAAGCCTTTCTGTGTCAAATATACTTTTTAATCTGCTGAAACTGTTGAAACTTTGAGATTAAATTGATTCAAACAACTTGAATATCAAAATGTGTTTTTCTGATATATTCTATTTTGCGCTGAGCAAAAGAATTTGAGATATCTCAGCTTCTTCAGATGGAACAGGTCATGACAATGTGTGGGAAACAAGAACCATCAGCATTTTTAACAAAAGGGTGTTTTAAGATTTGTCATGGGCAAATTCTTGGTTCAAATAAATACAGCTTGACTCTCCATGCAATAAAATATTCTTCTGTAGTTTCCATCACTTGTGTAGTATTGCTGTGTGCTGTTGAACAGCTCATAGACTTCTCACCAGAGGAAGCTCCACTTCAGTGGCTGGTGGAGTCGCTCCCGGGGGTGACAGGCTGAACGTGTGCTGGAGTCATTGGTGCTACACTGATTCACTTCTATGTGAATAAAATATTCTAGGAATATTTCGAATTATATTGGCTTTAGGACAATTCCTGAAGAAGATAGAGATTTTCCTGAGCAAGAACTGTGTAAAAGCTAAGTAGATCTCTGTTACATATTTTAGATCTCAGTAGATTACCTGTTAAAGAATGGCTTTCACAGAAAATGCTGTCTCAAGGGGTGGCTCTTACTAGGAAAGGAATACACTTCTGCACTATCTTTCTTTCTAGATACTTTCATGGTGGAAGATGCGGTGGAAGCCATTGGATTTGGAAAGTTCCAGTGGAAGCTCTCTGTTATTACTGGATTAGCATGGGCAAGTAATTTTTATCAAGGTCAATTGCATGGACATCAGTTAGAGATCTCAGTGATTTCAAATAATGTAGCCATTCTCTGTAGACAAAAAGTCTCCAGAGAGTTCTGCAATAAAGAAGGAATTTTACTTGAAGTTCTAAAATGACAGCTGGACTGAGGGTGAAGAGTAACCGATTGATTTCTCTGTCTCTGAAGTTCCTATAAATCAGGGTTTGAAAAATCATTTTGAATCTCTACTTCAAATGGAAAGCGTGTGAAGCTATTCCCACAGAAGCAGATCTCAGTTTTCATTCAGTGATTTTACCACATTCATCCCATTAGCTACAATCTCTGTTTTCTGTATTAGTATTGCTGTAATCTTAGTTTCAGGTGAACAGCAACCCAGTACTTCTAGCTTTAACCTTCATGTCAAGAACAGAAAGACAGGCTTTGTTTTCACTTTTCTTCTATTTCTGAAGCACTGTAGGTTGCATCTGTTGTGGTATATGTTAGAGTAATGATATTTGGAGCCTGTATTTACTAGCTGTTGTCTGTATACAAGCTTACAATCTGCCATGGTTTAGAGACTAAGTCAGTAGTGGAATTTGGTCTGCAGATGTTCTGTCAATATATTTGATACAAGTACAGAAGCAGTGTATAAGGGAGAAAGGGAGTAAGTTACGAGGTAATAAACAGTTCTGACAGAATTTGTGTGTAAAGGAGTTAAAAGCTCATCCCTATAATAAGCAACATGAAAGGGAATGAACCTGGATGACTGACCAGACAAGCCTTCTCAAAAACACCCACCGATAACTTTTGATTTGGCTCTTTGAATCCTCTTTGCCAGTGTTATTAAACATTACAACAACCAGAAATTAGTTTAAAAATGCACCTGTTGCTTTTTTTCTCTCCACTGTATACATCCACTGCACCTTGCAAACATGACTGTTTTGTTTCACCTACAGAGTGGGAATGGCACAGAGCAGAAACAAGGTCAATTGCAAGAAGGTATATTATTGACTGCTATGTTCGTCTAATTTTCAGGCAGTTACTTATTTTTGTTTCTTTTTTATCCTTCTAGATGGCAGATGCTATGGAAATGATGATTTTAAGTATCCTAGCTCCTCAGCTTCATTGTGAGTGGCGATTACCAAGCTGGCAGGTTGCATTGCTCACATCGGTAGGAAAAATAACTGACAGCTCCTGTATTCTGTAAGGTTTTTCCATTCACTTGTTAATCAGATGTTATGCTTTATATCCCCGAGTTAAATCTGTTCATGGCCTTTGCAGATTGCCTTTGGCTCAGAAGAATATAGCAGTCTTTTTTAAAAGCCAGAGCTTGAGGAAATGAAACTCAGTGAGAACTGAGGAAATTTTGCAAGTTTCAGGTTCACAGTTTCATGTAGTTTCCAGGAAAATGTATTAATTGACTCAGGCTTATCCTAAAATTCAAACCATTGGATTAACTGGAAAAAAAAAAAAAAGGATTGGTAAATCTTGGCTATCTTTCTTGGAAATCTTTCACACTGCATTTAAGCTCGCTTGTACATCAACAGACGGGAAGTCCTGAGAGAGAGCAAGCAGTCACTTTTTGAGGTAGATTATCCAGTGATATTTGCGAGCAGAGCTCTTACAATACCACCTCTAAGCCTGGTGTTGTGATGTTAGAAACATGCAATGCCTTCAGGGATAAGAAAACTAGTTTTGGGACCCATCTCTCAGGATATGCCACTGTCGTACACCATGCACTTTAATTCCTACATTTCTTTTTCCTTTAGCTTTTGATGCCATTTGTGGTGGTGTGTAAATTGATCAAAATGCTCAGTAGATTAAAATCAGTTAAGGTCATGTCCTTTCCCGTACCTGAATGCAGCCAGCCCATCTGAAAGAGGGTCTTGTTCCTTCTTTCAGCTCAGCGCAGTTTTATTCTTGGTGAGCAACATCAGGAGAAGGGGTCAGTGGCCATGAGACAAAAGCTTTGACAAGCAGAACTGCTCTTACCCCACTTATTGCTTGAGCACGCACTTCTTTCTAAGACAAAATTCCTGTGGTTTAATGTGCTGCTGTGGGAAACACGCTTGGGTTTTGCTGTTACCTTCATTGGGCAGGTTTTCATTTCTCTCTCTATCCACAGAATAAACTATACTTTTTGGTGTCACCTCTGAAAAGGGTAGCATTTCTTTTCTTTGACACCTCAGTCTTCTTTCAGACTTTTCTAGAGTTGCAAGAGCTAATTTTAACTCCATTCAGATCTGAGGCAGCCTGCTGAGAATGGCAGTAGGAGGCTGGATGGGAGCTGGCTGAGAGGTACAGCATCAGCACCAGGCTCCTGCAACAACTGTCCTGCAGATCTCGAGCAACATGGACGAGCTTTTATTCATGAATATGTTCATTGGAACTGGAGAACTCGGCATCTTTCAGGGCTGGACTCACAATGCGTACAATACTAGAGTGCACGTTCTAGTGCCAGGCTGGTTTATCACCAGATGGATCTTTTAATTGCAAAGCTGACTTGAGGAGTACCTGGTTGCTTCCCCTCTCCAACGCAGGCACTTGCTCCTGTCTCCACTTGCCTGTCCCCTCACTAATGCTAACGAAACTCTCAGTGGGGCCTTGCTGTGAAGCAGATGAAAGATTATTTTGTGGGTTATGAAAACCCTTCAACAAAAAAAACCCCAACAACTCAGAAGCAAGACAATGATTTCCATTTAGAAGCAGATTGTGCTCTCCAGTCATTTCTTATAATTAATTTTCTTCCATTTATCAAAAGCTCAAAAATATTAATCACTGGTCTAATTCAGTAGTTCCAAATTATCAGGTAGGATAAGGGTGAGGTGATGACAGGTAGCCTGGCAGAGATTCGATTTATGTGTGTTGTATTTAGAGTCCTGACCTTGACAAAAGCAAGGCAGCTACTGAAAATGGGCCCACCACTGGAAGAAGCTGAGGGACCTTGGCTTTAACAATCTGCTGATGCTCGTCCCCATTCCTGGGCAATAGCAAATTGACTTTCAGGTCAATGGAAGTGAAGTTAGTGACTTTTGAAGAATCCCACTATATGAATAATTATCTTTAATAGTCTCTACTGCAGAAGAGTTATACCTGGAACACCTGGACATTTTGCACTATTGTTAGATTTGAAATTTTCCAGTTTCACTTTGAAGTTCTGTTCTCTTTGCTGTCACACAGAAATGTTCACTTGTCTTGTTGTTAAGGGGAAGTTTTTTTTCTGGTGTTTCGTAGGTGGTGTTTGTTGGAATGATGTCCAGCTCCACCCTCTGGGGAAACATTTCAGACCAGTACGGGAGAAAAACAGTAAGTGTTCAGCTCCTGCTAGAGTCTATTCTAATGTTTCTACAGTGTGGATGTTTCAGTGCACGATGTTCACAAATGTTGTAGTCGACATGTGTGAAGCAGAGTTAAGCAGGACCAGAAGTGACCTGCCATGAAATAGAAGGAATTTGAAGCTCTACTTCACGTTTTGTTAATTTTTGTTAGGGCAGAAACTCTTTTCTTCATGCTTGTCTGTTACATACAGGGCCTAAAGATCAGCGTGTTATGGACGCTCTATTATGGGATCCTCAGTGGTTTTGCACCAGTGTATAGCTGGATCTTGGTGCTGAGGGGCCTGGTGGGCTTTGGGATTGGAGGAGTGCCTCAGTCGTAAGTAAATATTCACAAGTCCAAATTTTCTCTTTTCTATTTTTTTTTTAAATGCTTATGTCAGATGGAAGACATGCCTCTGTTCAGTTGTCCCAATCCCATTTTTTCCTAAGTATGTTGGAACTAATATATTAAACTCTCAGAAAGCTTTGAAGATACCTAATACATCACTTGAGGTGCATCAGATTTACAGCGACTTCTGTGTGAACAAGCTGAGTTCCTAAAGATAATACCTCGAGTTACATGCCTCGAGTGCTTTTAAGCTTTTCTCATCCCCTCAGGTAAACCATGGGGAAAATAAGAGGCCCAAAGAGCCCACCCAGAAGCAGGTAAAACACGACAGACAGCGTTTTGTAGCTGTGCCTAAACGTGGCATTGCTGGATTGTGTTGGCAGAGCCCCTAAGGGACAACACGGTCTCCTTGCAAGAGACATCATGAACTAAACACGAGCGTTTAGGGATAGAGCTGAGCCCTGACTCCTGATTGTAAGAGTGAACATTATTGTTCATCTAGAGCCTAAACTTTCACATCTGAACCTGAATTGGAATTCCAAAACTGCATAGCCCAAACCTGGAATACTGGAGATATCTTGATGTCTCAGACACATTTCTAATAAGAAGGTAGCATCAGGTTATTTCTCTATTACTGTGTCATTCCATCCACTGAAGAGGAGGATCTCTAAATTTTGCACCTGGAATAAATAACTGCTCTAGGCTTTTAATTATAAATGTAAAGGGAAAAGAATAGCCATTCTCTCTCTGTGTAGGTTTTTATCCTTATTAATAATTGATATTTTGCCCCATGGAAGTGCTATTTTGGAGTATCAGGGTCCAGCTTTGATTGATGGCTCAGAGAATTCTTCGCAAGGCAAGTCAATATCCTGTCTTTTCTATTGCCATTCCCAGATAAAAGTTTCAGAGCTGAGATGAAACATCATGGTATTATTAATTTTCTTTTACTGCTCTCCTGCCCCCCTTTAGAAGCTGCACAAAAGCATAATGTGTATGTAAAACAGGAAAGTCCTTAGCCTGCTGGGTACTGAGCAACGGCGAGGCCGTTTCTGCCACGCATTCCCAAGTGAGCACAACTGGAATGATGCAGGAGAGCAACAAAGACAAAGCGTCAGAGTTAATAATGCCTTGTAGGGCAAACACATATTAATGATGTTCCACAGAGCCCCGGTGGAGCAGCCGCCGCACAGCTAGCGCCGTTTTACACAGGGGCAGATAATGCACAAAGGCTACGTGACTTAATGAGAGACAAAGAAGAGCTGGTTACAGAACTGAGAGCGGATTCCGTTGCTGCTGAGTCTGTTTCTTGTTCTAACTGTAGTAATGATGCCTTTGACAGTGGAGTAAATACGTATGAGGCAGGAAAAGTAGCTCCTTTCTGATAGCCTATGTAGCTTTGGATGTGAGTGGCTGAATTTCAATGAACGACATGAGTATCTTTATAATTGTATATTCTATAATGAGAGAGATATTTTAATAAAAGGTGCTATTAAGAAGAATGCATCTGGCAATAATAAATTAACTGACTATAGCAGATATCCCTCTACCTGTACGTACGTAGGAGCTGCACCTGAGAGTAGCTGTAGCCTCCTCTGGGAATTTTCTGTGAGATATTATCTAACACTGAGTATACTATTCATTCCCAGTGCCAACTTCCAGACTTGCAAAGATACAGAGTATTCTCTTTAAGAAAATAGTTCCGTACAGCATTAATCAGCTCCTGTTTTCTGCTGCAATGTATGGGGGACTGCTCTATATTTCATTATGTGATTTTACTTCCTTCTCCTCTTAATCACTGATTTAACATAATACCGTGTGCAACTTTGATGAACTGAGTTCTGGGAAGATACTCAGAGATGAATCCACCGTTTGTCAAATTGGTAGGAGTTTTGTCACAAACATCAAAGAAAGCCTAAGGAGTTTAGAGGCAGAAACAGGATGAGTCAATGGAATGCAAACAGAGGAGGAGCAAAGAACAACAAGTCTTACCAGACAGTTTGAAGAAGACAAGAGAGCCTTGACTGGCCGCTGGCCTTTGCGTTCATCCTCAGGAAATACTCACAGAGAAGCTGTACCATTACTTTTTGACATTACTTTTTTCATTACAGTCATGAAACAAAGACTGCAGAGTTAGATGATTTCTTTTTGAATCCCCACAATAAAAGAGTGCAAATTATTTTATACCAGATCAGACCTTGAAAGTATTCACCTCTTGGAGAATTGAAAGCTGGCAGAGTAGACTGATGTGAAATTCTCTGAGCCGGTTGTAAAGCCCTGAAGGAATACTTTACCCAGCAAGAGTTTGCGTTGAATGCTGATGGACCACACTGAAAATAAGAGGCATGATGCCTGTCCCGGACCAGCAGGGTTGCAAAAACGTATGCATCAAGAACTTCTACATTTAGCTAACAACTATAGGGTTACAGGATCACATGAACAGAGCAAATTCTGTCCTCCGTTGCAATGGCGAACTAAAGGGGTTTTGTTCTGATGTGGAAAGGGGAGTCTGAACCAGTGTCTGCAGTCTTGCTGACTCTGATGGCTGGGGAGGGCTTTGCTTTACTACTGCGGGTTTAGCAATTTTAATAAAAGGCAAACAAAATGTTTGAACCTCTCTCGTTGTGCTAACATGGCATTTTTCTCAGTCTGCTAACATGACGTTTTTCTCAATGTTCACTCTTTACAGGGTAACCTTATATGCTGAATTCCTTCCAATGAAAGCCAGAGCAAAATGCATTTTATTAATAGAGGTGAGCAGTGTAGCTATGCATACGGTCCCTAGAGGGGCAAATTCTGCTGTCGGTTACATCCATTGAATCCTGCTGACTAGAAATCTCACACACAGCTGCAGTCAAATCCTGATTGTCCAAGTTAGCGTGGAGCTGATGTTACCCCGCTACACCAGTACCAGCTCAGGTCCAAAAGCAGCATAAAGCATTCACGTAATGTTCCACAATTTTTGTTGTCTCTGCCTTTTTGCAAATTAACTTGCATCCAGTGCTTTGTAAGTTACTGCTGTTAGCACAAGGGCAGGGGGCCGTTTGGGTGTCTTCTAATTTCGTGGTGAAATCAATCAACTACTCAGTAATGGATAGAGGAGAGCTGACCGTTCAGGGCTAAATTCAGCTCCCCATATGCCATCCAAATGTATCAAAGTCACAGAGAACAGAATTTTGCCCTATAAATTCTTTAAGGCAAAATGTGCAGCCCTTTTAAGGGGTGGTTGAAGGGTCAGAGAAGGGTACTATGACTTGTCTCTATCAGTCAGTTTGGAAGGAGCATCCTTGTGGAAGACCTCACCAAACTGAAACAGGTACCTGCTGGCTAGTCCTACGTTCCGGTGGTTAATCTTTTGTGAATAGAGTTCAGTAGATGAATTACTCCTTTCTGTGTCATTTTTGTTCTGCCACAGTTTGACTGCCTCTGAGCAACCCTGGGTCAGAAACACGTTCTGAGTGTTAAATAATGAGCTAAGGGGATTAATAATCTAAGGGGAAATAATCTTGCATGGGTGGGATATGCAAGAAGATGCCAGATTTGGTTTTTGCTAAGAAGGGATCAATTCCCTTTTTTCATCTACAGGCCAAACTCTGTGGCTTTGGTAGCTTGGTTTCGGTAAGGAAAACAAATACCATAAATCTCATGGTGGTAGCTGGGAATAATACTCATAGACAGGTACATGAATAGTCATTTTACTTAACAAACACCATGTGATGAGTTTATTCCTTATGAGAAGCTACCTACGGTTAAACGTGAGTGTCTAGAGAATGAGAGGTTTTCAGAAGTGAACATTTTCACTTCTGCAGCATTTAAACAAATCCCCTTAAAATGTCTGGGCTCTGTTGCTGTACAGCGGTGCGTATTGGAAATGTCTCTGGCATTTCTCTCTCCAGCTGTCCCTAGAGAGCACATCGTGGAATGTTACAAAGAAGGAGGCCTTCAGAGTGCTCTCATTCTCATTTGTGACTGTTTCTTTTCCCTTTGGCAGGTCTTTTGGGCCATTGGGACTGTGTTTGAAGTCCTTCTAGCAGTGTTGGTGATGCCCACTCTTGGCTGGCGGTGGCTTCTCATTCTTTCTGCCCTCCCGCTTTTGCTCTTCGCTGTCCTGTGTTTTGTAGGTATTCCTTCAAAGATGAATGTATGTTCCATCCATCTAACTCTTCTCTACTTGATTCTGTAACCCGACGGAAGGCAACTGTGAGAGTTTTTTGCTCTCTGTCCTGTCTTCTTTGAAATAGCTGAAATAATGACGAAAATGCTGTTGTTTCAACAGGTTGCTAGTAAAAACATTCCAGCGAGGGCTATGTTTATGTGACAGTAATTGCTGGAGGACAATGGTGGGCTGGAATTTTGTGAAACCAAATCAGGCCTGGAAACCTCTCCAATTTAGTGACTCTTTCAACTAAGCTCAGTGGAATCAACATTTTATTAAAAGCTGTTGCCAGTTTCCCTGATTGCTCTTTAGATTTAGAAATTATTTTGTCAAAATCCTAATTTTTATAATTACTGTCTGCTTAAAAAATCCACCCAAATCAGGGGTAAAATCTGCACAGTGCAGGTCAGATTTGGAAATAAGATGTCTATGAATTAAACCTGAGCTTCAGTGCAGTATTAGGCAACATATTTGCCAGCCACTCAGTCTTCTCGAAGGTACATGTCCTTGTCAAGTTGTTTAGCAGCTCTTACATTTTCTTGACACTGACATTGTTTTTCAGAAATACGTCCAGTTTTACAGTTGCTAACAAGCTTGGTTTTAAAAGGAGCTTAAAAATGCAGATTTGGGGATGCCTAGAGCATCTCATTATCTGCCCTGGGTGCTTTGCTTTTCTTACTGAGAAGGTATAATGTAAAGAACCTGCAAAAATACCTAACAGTTCTCATGAATAAAAGGAAGGTAACAGAAGGGAAGGGTTGTAGACTAGAGTTCTGACTTTATGGTGAAAGTGGGGTTTTACAGTTTCTTAAAGCCTAATGAGCAGTTTGACATTGGGCAGAAAGATGGTGCTTTGAATTCTTAAAGATTAATCGGTAATTCTTTCTTACGTGAGTGGTCTGCTGGAGGCACTGAGATTTCCCACTCTAAGCCCACAGAGAAAACCCCCACTTTGTTTATTGCTGGTTTTTTTGACATTATTGTGCATGTGATCTGCTTTGCTCTCTTAGTGGCTGCCAGAAAGTGCCAGGTATGATGTATTATCTGGAAATCAAGAAAAAGCAATCGCCACTTTAAAGCGGATAGCAACGGAAAATGGAGCTCCAATGCCTTTGGGAAAATTAATTATTTCCAGACAGGTATGTACAGGTAACAGGCACATTAATAATATGGGATGCAGTGCAACTGTGCTACATTCATATGCATTTTTAAATAGCAAATCATCAATGTTAAGTTTAATTTTAATGTCTCGATCAGTAATTAAAAAAAAAGAGATTTTTCATATATGCCACTTTCACAGTGAGGAAGAGTTAGTTTCTCAGGTTTATTTACATGAAAATCCTGGAAGTGAAAAGGACCTTTAAAGTGGGCATTAATATTACTCCAAGACCCAATTATTAAAGAAAATCAAACCTTGAGGCTACTGAAGAACTCAGATCAGAACTCCCAGGTCTGAAGTTATGAGGTGAGATAGAATTTGACTCTTTAGCTGTACCTTGGTTTTAATCTAATCCTGATTTTCTGGGGTGGAAAAGCTACAAGTTCCTATTCAGTCCTAGTGCATAGAGTAATTCAGGCTGTAACTTCTGAGCTCTGTATCACTGTATTAATTGCCTTGGATTTTTTTTTTTTCATTTCAGCTTTATATAGCCAACTTTTCAGCACCCCTGTCAACATATAAAGCAGCTCTGCGCTTCCAGAACAAAGAGCAGACAGTTATAAGAAAAGAAAGTTACAAAGTCAGCCAGCAAGGGAGGACAGCAGAGGGAAACCTGTAGATTTGAACAAGAGGAAAATTGTAAAGCTAGGCAGGAGCCTGTTGGTAATGGCAGCATCTTACTAATTGGAGATGGAGGTTTGATTTTCTAAGGTCTGGATGAGTGAGGATTTGAGCTCTTGCACCTTTCACAAACACTTGGTTCTGTCGTGGTGATTTGGATGGGCTGTGCAGGGGCACGCTCCAAGTTGTGGATGGTGGGCTTCCAAGTTTGCAGGGTGGGCTGGGAAAGTACTTTCCCTTCAGCACAAGGGTATGGGCTGAGCCCTCCACTCTCTCTGCCTCTAAGAACCACTCGGTTTAAAAGGGGGCTGCTTGCAGGAGGGCTGCTTGTGGGTCCTCGGTACCTTAGCCTAGATCAGAAGCCCTGAGGGGCTGCTCTGGTTTGCAGGAGCTGGCTGTGGGCCACCCGAATCATATGCCACCAGTGGTTCTGCTCTACCTCTTTGCAGCCCCACCTGGTTCTGACAGATCCTCACCTTCCTTGTGGAGGTTTTGATAACATCATGCTCCTTAGAGAATTCCCCTTGGCAGAGGAATTCTTTACTTGGATCCCAGCTCCAGTGTGGATCCTACAATCTGAAGATCCCTCAGCTGAAATCAAACACTCATGCTGAGACATAATATATAATACAGTGTATTGTATTATCCCTTGCCACTCCGCATCCTCCAGTTCAGGACCAGTGAGTACCCTGACCATCCGACTTCTGCTTGTTTCCAACAGGAGGACCGAGGAAAAATGAGGGACCTTTTTACCCCCCATTTTAGATGGACCACCTTATTACTCTGGTTTATATGGTAAGAGAAAATATAAATGGCTTTGTGCCAGCACAATTCTAAATGTTTTTTAATGGAGGTATTTTACGGTATCACTAAAACACAGAAACTTCCTCCTTAAAAAAAAAAAAAAAAAACAAACCACAAAAAAGCAACAACACGCCAACCTGTATCGATTTGTAATTTATTAAACCACCCGATCTCTAGCATTCTCAGTCTAATTGCCCTTTCATTTTCTAAATGCTGATAGGAAATAGCTTTGAGGTAGCACTTAGTGGAAGTCCTTACGCAGTGGGTTCAATTTTGATTCATGTTGTTTACTATAGGTGTTACCAGCTGAGACTTCCTCTCTCATTTTCTTCCTTGCAGGTTCTCCAATGCTTTTTCATATTATGGGTTAGTTTTATTAACTACGGAGTTCTTCCAAGCAGGAGATGTCTGCAGCCGTGAGTACTACTCCATTTTTTTTCTTTTTAAATATACCCTGTTTAGTGGTGGAATATCTTTTATTAGATCACTTTCTGCTGTTAGTTTGGAAAGGACTGTGGCTGCCAGCCTGAATTTTAAGGCATCCCCTTAAAGGGTTCCTTATTTTAAACATTTTTGAGAGACTGTTCCTTGTCTCCTGCACAATGCAGAGAGGTCCTGCAGTGTCTCTGAGCCCAAAATGTAAAACAGAAAGTAAACATTCAAGGGAGACCTGTTAGAAAAAGTATCTGTTCTTCCTGAGAAAAAAGTGATTTAATAAAGGTAAGTTTCCAGATTTGATGGGCCTAATTAGTTCTGAGATAGAGATAACTTCTGCTGCTGTTGAGTTCCCAGGTTCTCAAGATGTGAAGACCTGCTGAGAAAAAAGATATGGTGGGAAACCATTGCCCTTTTTGTTGCAGATTTTTGTATGAAAAGGGGAGAAGAAAAGTGCTTTGACCACACTGAGAACAGGCTTGAAAAGTCTGATTCCCCAGGGGAGGCATGATTGTATCCGGAACACTTGTAATTAGTGAAAACTGTCTGATAGTGAGAAAATTATAGAAAGAAGATGGGTAGTATTGGGAGAAGACACAGATCCCAAGCTTGTACAAGTTTATTAGCTATTTGGGACGGAGGTCTGACTCTGGTTAGCCTCCACAAAGGAGCATGCATCCTTTAAAAATATTTGGGTTTACAAAGACATGGTATTATTTATGTAATATTTATCTAAATATCTCCCAAATTATGTAGGGAGAGACTGATGTTAATTCTGTTCACTGTCACGAGTCCTGGACTGAAAAATAGCTAAGCCTGTAGAGCTCATAAGTGTAAGCTTTCATTCTGATAGAGGTGGTTGCAGAGTTGCCACAAATAAGATTATAAACCATTTGGTTTCAACTGTGTCTTCCAGGTAGAACATACCTGCTGTGCAGCAAAGTCTTTTCAGTACATCCCTTCTATCAGTTTCAGCAGTAAGAGTGATAAAGACACAGCAGGAGTAAAGGAAAGTAAGCAGAGATGAGATTACTTAAAATATATTAAATGTTTGGGGTTTTTTTCTTTTTCCTCCCACAGTATCCAGTAGAAGGAAAGAAGTTAAAGCAAAGTGCAGCCTGACCTGTGAGTATCTGACAGAGGAAGACTACACTGACCTGCTCTGGACAACCCTGTCAGAATTCCCTGGTAAGTGGCAATAAGAAACACCAGTTCTTCACTACCAGTGGCTCAGTGTGATCGGAATGGGCTCTGGTACAAGCAGTGAAATCACGGCATCATAGAACCATTTAGGTTGGAAAAGACCTTTAAGATCATCAAGTCCAACCATTAACTTTCTGTCTGGCCTAACGCCAATGTATCTCCCGCAGCGCTGGAGCTCCTTGCTTGGATGACTTGATATATGCAGTACACAGAGTAGCTGTAGCTCTCTTCACTGCCTGTGTGATCACTACAGATAAAATCACTAGTAATTGCTTTGGGAAGCTATAATGGCCCATCTGACTATGGATTCTATCCAAGCAACATATTAGGCGTTCAGAGGAAGATAACAATTAAATCAAAGGGGCAGAATCACTTGAACTTTTATCCATAAATGACTTTCCAGAACTATTTTAAAAGGATCGTGGGTATAGTGAATCAATAGAGAACTTGCTCCCTGAAGCTTTTTGTCCAGCCATGATTTTCAGTCGATTTTAGTGGGTTTCAATGAACAGTCTGACACAGGACAAGCAAGACAGTGTGTGATAGCCATTGTTTCTTCAGATGTAGAAGGTGATCCCTCAGATCAGATGTAGAAGGTGATAATCTGTTTGAAATAATGCTGTAAGGCAGTGATGGGGTTATTTTCACTATTCTAGATTATAGATTCGGGGACAAATGCTCAAAGAGAAGCCATTTAATTGGTGACAAGTTGTAAGTCTATGACTGATAAATATGTGTAGTCGCTACCTGGTCGGAGAGGTGTCCTGTATAACAGTCATTCCGGGGAGGATGACAGTGGACGGTGGACAGAAAAGGGTGTGTACTCTTTGACCAGTGCTATAGCTGGAAGGATTGATTTGATCCCAACATGGACCAAGATAGGAGTAAGAAATTTAAACAGGGATTAACCTCTGAATATGACACTGACAACTCTGGTGCCTGAATAATCCCCACACTTGTTTACACCAGCTTTTAAAAGGATCCGATTTAAGAGAGAATGCTTAACATTGTGAGATTTGCAGGGCTTGATCTCTTCCCTTTATCAAAGAGCAGGTGAGAAATAATTTGATGGGAGCACATAAATAACACAATGGAAAGAAATTACCAAGTTCTAAAGAGCCCTTAAAAGTAGCAGTATGGAGATTAGCAGGGAACAGTGGTCAGAAGTTGAACAAAAGATATTCCGATGAGGCATAAGGCAGTCAATTTTAGCATTCACATTGGTAACCCCTGCAGTAATCAGTGGGTAACAGATGTCAGAGTGGGTTGCTCGTTTCTGCGCCAGCATGTAGCCCCTCAGTGTGTGGGTGTGTGGACCAGTGGGGATGCTGAACATGGAGCAAGCCTCGCCGGCTGGGACACAGAGCTTCTGGTTTCAGGTGGCACCAATGGCTAGGGCAGTGCGTTCTCCACCCCTGCCTGGTACCTCTGCCAGCAAAGTATTCTAAAGAGAGAGAGAACAAAATGTCACATCTAAATAACCCAGCCTGTGCTAAAAGCTGCAGCGTCCGCCTTTGCTCAGTTGCCAACCATCAACTTGTCTCCTTCTACAGGTGTGTTGGTAACACTATGGATTATTGATCGGATAGGTCGCAAGAAAACCATGGCCCTGTCCTTTTTTGTCTTCTCGTTTTGCAGTCTTCTGCTGTTTCTCTGCGTTGGAAGGTAAGCGAAGCATGGTCAGCAACTGGTATGTCTGATTCATCCCTGTTCTCCCTTGATTATGGCAGGAGAACTGGAAGTGATGGTTTGAAAAGCCACGGGGTGGTCGTGCTCAGCTGGAGAAAGAATTAAGGATGGCGTTAGGTTTCCTCACCAGAATTTGGAAGGACATTAAAAGAAGCAGGAGAGGAGAAATCTTTCACTCTAATCTTGCAGACAGAGCAATCCAAAGGGGAAAATAAGAGCTTATGTCTGAGCAGGAGGTGACCATTAGATGATTGTTAAATCAGATCTGATGTCCTGAGCCTCGCTAGCTGGTACTGCTCTCTGCCATTCATTACCTATGTTTCCCCAGGCTGACTGTAATTACGGTAATTACCAGGGCAGTGCTTCACAGCCAAGCCTCTGCCTCCCGTTCAGCAGCTCTGACTGCTTCACTTGTTGTGGGCTCTCGGTGATCTAAGTGCTGTGACACAATTATGTGAGAAACAATAGCCACAGAGTGGCCCAACCTCCAAGTTGTACACAGCATGGCTGGTGGAGCTTGACGCTGGCATTGCAGATCCACGGGGCCCGACTTTCAGAAGAGCTTGGGTTCACGTTTTTGTATTGTTCCCTGTCTGTCCTTCAGGCAGATTTTCCAAAGAACAACTCAATTGGAAGCTTTGCCCTTGAATTTTAATGGTACCAGATTTCCAGCTGTGCTCTGAGAGTTTGCCTCTGGCTGCATCTGGCCTTCGTGCCACATGCATGTGACAATATCTGTGCCTTGGGGCTGACAGAGAAGGAAACGAACTAATAGGCAGAGGAGAGCTCGCTGAATTGAAACCTTCTCGGGCACTGTACAAAACCTTATAGTACAGAAACCTCGTAATAAGAAACCCTACAAAGTTGCAAATACCCAGGTGGTAGGTAGGTTCGTGTCTCTCTCTGCACTCTCATTTCCTTCTCGTGTGCCATTTCTTTATTAGCACCATTCGTAATGTGGAATATATTTTTCTTATTTAGACAAACTTAGGCATTTGCTGCTTATTTCAATAGGCCACAGCTGTCAGTTAGAATGAATACACTTAGAAAACTGATGTGATTGTGGGAATGCAGATTGTTTGGCATCATTGTTATATTAAAGGTCCAGGAAAAATACAAAGGGTTCATTAAAAAACAGAAGAAATCATTCTAACAAATTTAGCATTTTTATTGCACTTGCCTCCAAGTTAAACAAACAGATTGTACAGAACAGTCCCAAACACTGCTCTCCTTTTTATTCTCACAGAAATGTTCTTACTGTGCTGCTCTTCATTGCAAGAGCTTTTATTTCAGGAGGATTTCAGGCTGCTTATGTTTACACTCCTGAGGTAAGGAGATTGTTTTTGTAACAAGAATGTTTAAGGGGACTGAGAACATGGTGGGAAAGTCATTTTTATGACCTCGTCACAATGGACCTTACCCCAGATATGAGTCGGTGATTTCCTTGTCATTGTCTAACAGAACTTGCTGTAGTACCACTTATTAATTTCCATTGATTTAGGAGATGGAGGGGAGAGAACTTGGCAGCACCGTTAACGGGCTGATGCTTTGTTGGCAGGTTTATCCGACAGCCACACGTGCTTTGGGCCTGGGAACGTGCAGTGGAATGGCGAGAGTGGGAGCCCTCATAACCCCCTTCATTGCCCAGGTAAAACCCTTCTCCTCCTGAGA
>JAVJGJ010000001.1:93985410-94005027 GCA_035590215.1 Microhierax caerulescens
CCAATGTCACCTGTCAAACTGCAGGAACTTTTGGGTTGAACCTAAGCAAATTGTGTCTCTGCTGCTCTTTGCTCACACTCATAAAAACTTTACTTCTGTATTGAGAGGCATTTGAATATCATTTGAAGTTTAGCAGGAAGGGGTTTTTCTTAGGTCTGTTGTGCTTGCATGGTCAGCTATTCAGCTTAAAATGTCCCGTGTCAAGCAAATAGCTAACTGAATGCAACTCAGTATAAGCTGTAATTAAAACAATGTATTCTTGATGCCTAAAAACAAAAGATTGATATTTATTGTGTACCTGGCATAGCACACGGTGGATTCCATACACTACAGAATAGGTTTTATGAATTAGACGCCTGCCTTGCACTTTTTAGCCATCAACAACAACAAAATGTGATAACGGCAAACCAACCAATGCTTTCTACTTCCCTTGCTTATGGGTTCTGTTCCTTGAGAATTAACAGACACTGATTGCTTGGAAACTCTTTTCTGAATGTTTCTCCCACCAAAGGCAGGTAGTTTGAGTCGGTGAGGAGCGATATGTGTTGCACAGATGGAACCTTATACACGAAATGTAAATCCTCATGGTTTGGAGCAGAGTTTGACTTCTCTAACATTGCCAGAAACATCGAGCACTCTGTTGCTTGGTGAAGACTGCTTCAGCTGTACTGGTGTCTCTTTGTGTGTGGAGATGCACGCTGTGGTTTTCTGCATGGGTCCAGGTATGTTTCTGCTCAATTTGCCTAAGTATGTTCTCATGGTGGTGTAGCTAAAACCTTTGCTAAAAATGCCTCGGTCTGAACAGCTGCATGGAGCAGTTTGGATGGAGCTGCTTTCAAGTGTCTCCCAACAGAAGCTGGCCTCCTGACAGCTGGGCAGAGCTTTTCGATAGCTGCTGATTGTACATTGACTGTAACGTCCAGCTGGTGACAGAGGAATGTAGCTGGCATCGTATCCCAAACGAACACGAATCACGGGAAGAGCCGCACTGCGGTCATCCTTGGGTGGAGGAACTTCGCTCCTTCGGATGTAGCTCCTGGAGGCTGAGGATCCTGCTCCTGTCAGAGAATGTAGCAGAGTTCAGGTGAGGGTAAGTGTGCCCTGTTTGTCAGAAATCTGTCGCTGCGCAGGAGGTCGGCTTGCAGAGGCTGCGGATGTGCAGCGAGGAATTGCCTGAGGAAGCCGAGACGTGTCTCATCCGTGTCTCAGTTTATTTTCAGGATTCCTGTCTCCGGAACACACAACCAAATGTAAGTGAGATGGACAAAATGCACATCACTAGGCTGTGGGAAGCAATACATTTTTATAGTATGTGTGGTCAGTTGTCTCACGTACACGTAGGTAAGCACGCAACAAATTTTTGCACAGTAGAATATTTGAAGTATTCTGGGAACCAGGCCCCTTTTCAGTGGGGCAAGAGTAGGTCACCGAGTCCCTGTTTGGGTGCAATACATGAACACCGTTGGGGTTCAGCTTTCACTTAGGGTTTTAGGGCACTGGAGTGCAGTATAATGCTCCGAGGCACATTGTCCTGTTTGTTTATAGCACTGAAGGAAAATCAGAAGCAGATAATTCCTTAAAGAAAGAGAGGAAACTCAGGCTAATAAAAAAAAGGCCAAAGAGGTTATCAGTACTCTGTGTGGAGGTATTTTCTGCTGAGAAAAGTTTGACAGGGCACCAAAAGGTCTGTCCATTCATTTACCACTCGATGGGGACTGCAGTGAAAGACTCCAGGAGCGATTGGTCGAACCAGGCAAACTTTCCTTTCCACGGGAAGGTGAAAACACCGTTCAGCTCACAGGGGATCCCTCTTTAGATGTGGCTGATGCCACAGAAACACACAGCCTGTTCCAGTGGCCGTTACTGCGTGCTGGTTTGGTTATCCCTGTCTCTGCTGTCTCTCCATCCCTGTGTGCTCAGTCTCCAGCAAGCTCATGTTCCAGTTGATCCCCAGTAAACGGACAGAGCTCTCACGGCGCTGACAACCAGTGCCGATAATTTGTTTTCCCCTCGTTCTGTCGGGCTGTACTCGGGTGAGTCTCCCTAACGCCCTGTGCAGCTGGGCTGGCCGAGTGCTGCCTCCAAGGATGGATGGGCTTGTTTGCCCGGGACCATCCCTCCGGTGTGCGAGAGGTGGGCAGGGCGCTGGCAGCGAGGAAGCAGCTCCAGGTGGGTGTAAATCAGGTATCAGACCACACGTGTGACCAGCCAGCTAGAAAACCTGCTTTACCTCGGTGTTAATACGGACTGTAGTAATATTAATACACCCTTCGATGATGGTTCTGGCTACCGTCCTCTTCCTCCTGCTGGTGAAGGCACTCGAGAGCGTGCCAGTCCGCCCCGATGGGGTCACATCCATCCCTTAGGTGTCTCTCGCCGTGTGGGCTTGCCGTGAGCTGTTTGCACTTAGCTGTGCACCCCAAACTGGGGGGCCTCTAGGAGAATTCACCGGGGTGTAAGCCTGCATTAGAGGTGGGAAAGGAGAAAAAGCGCAGGACGTCCCGTGGCCTGACGGAATGCCACCTTGCAGCCTAGCTGCTCAGTTTGTCTGTTATTAAGCGCCTTTAGTTAAAATTCTGCTTTTCCAGCGTTAATGCTGGCGTGTCACTTCATTTTGTTGAGTCAATATTCAACAGTTTTAAAGGACTGCATTGCAGTGGCCTTCGAAATGTGCATTCCGAGAGTTTTAGGTGAAGTACATTTATCTCCTAAATTTGCACATATGTATACTTCAGATAAAGTATTTCCCAGGTAAAAATTTTTAGGTAATGCAAAACCTTTTGATGCTGTTGAGTAGTTCAGTTTTAACCTGTGACATTTACAGTATTAAAAAAAAAAAAATAAATTTTTGAAGGCATTTTTTGCTTTTTATGAATTCTGCCTTGAAAATGTCTTTAAGGATCTAAACGACAGGATTGGTCCTGCCAAGACATCTTCATCCTCTAGGTCTTTGATTTAGAGGCAGCGATGCCTAACGCATGATCCAAAGTCTGGGAGAATCTCCCACAGATGTTCGTGGGCTTTGGATCAGCCGAACAGAGCCCGGCAGGTAGGAGCCCACCTCAGCTGACCCCACCTCACCGAAATCAGTAGGAGCCTTTTGGGCACTGAAGAAACAAAACCGAAGTTCAGGTTTGGCAGGTCCTTGCAAATTCTTAATAATGGAAGGGCCGTTGAGATTGTCGCCTGAAAAACTGAAGAACGTTTGCGTTGATACACGTTAGCCTATAAATAATCACAAGTCATATTTTGTTAATATGGCAACACCATTGATGTATATAATAAGCTTCCAAAGATTGTTTTACACACTGTCAAGTATTTTTCACTGATGAAGGAATTAATATAGCTAGTTCATGTAAAACAATAAAGTGAGATAATTTTGAATTAAAGTTGAGAGCAAACAGAATTGTGGGATTCAGAGATTTGCTAACTGTCCAATGTATTAATGTGCAAAGCTGTTGTGGGAAAAAAAATTCCTCAAGTGTGCTTTGATGGAATGATTTATTATTCCTAAATGCTTGCCGAAAGAACATTGAATGTTTTCCTGTGTTTGAATGTACAGTTTCTAAGCTGGACACATTTTAATGTTTAAAACTTTGTGTATATCAAGCTTGTTGTAAAATACTCCTTTTGTTCCTATGTTACTGATGCAACACTGGATAGTTTAATTCCACACTAGATATTTTATGTTAAACAAATAAATAGTTTTTTCAGTAAAAATGCTTTTGGCTGTTCTGTGGGACCTTTACGAAAGGTCGGTAACTTTACCATTTTTTTGTCTTGATGCTCAGAGGTTTGAGACACATGCTGCTCTGTGGACTCTGCTGGATACGCAAGGGCTCAGCACTTTGCAGCTCTGGCTCGTTTTGTGTGTGTTTTGTGCATTTGGACATAAAGAAAAGTCACAGGATGCATGTTTGCATTATAAGTAACCTCATAGATAACTGCAGCTAATTTTATTTTATTTTTTTTTAATTATCTTCAGATCTTTAGTTACTTTTTGCATTTAATTCAGTTTGGACGGTAAAACCCAGTCAGTTTTGCTTCTCGCCTGTGGGTAATTTCTAGCAATGCCTTTAATGCTGCAATATGTGATTGTAGATCACAAAGGCATGTGGGGAGGAGGTGGCTCAGCATGTGTCTGGACTTTGGGGCAGGGAGGGTCCCTTCTATTTATTTGCTTTTTAATGTAAACTTTCCTTCTACCTGTCTTGTTTTTATAAACTATAATTAAGTGCATAACCCTGACTGTATTCCTCTACCCTTTAAACGAAATTTTTATTTTGATGCCCAGCCATTTACAAACATAAGGTTGTTCAAGTCTGAGTCAAAATGACTAATGATCTGCAAATACTTTGCATGCTAATACAGCGTGTTCTCATCTCAGTGTGCATTAATCTTCCTTCTCACAGCTTGTGCAGCCATCGACAGTCCTCTGGGATGAAGAGTCTTATTTCTGGGAATGGAAATAATTGTTAACTGCGGAAGGGTTTGTATCGCAGAAGCAATAGTTAGGGAGAATGTTCATTCTTCTGTGTTTTCTGCGAACTTTTTGGCATCCTCAGGCATTTCTAAAGCTCATTCTGTTTTCCAAAATGCCAGAGCTGCTGTTTGCTTACAGAGGATAACTTTACTGATACTTGATGTATTTCCAGCTTTGTTCTGTGTCACAGGCGATCGTTGTTGAGAACTGTGAGCTGGTAAAATGTGCTGATGCCGGCCGCTGGCGACGGCGTCTTGTGCTGGTCAGGAAAGTATGTGCAGTAGCTGTGCAGACACCCCACCGACTCCTACCGTACCCTTGCTGCAGAAGGGAACTCCAGTCTCACGGCTCTCCTGGCCCACGGTGCTTCATCGGCGGCTGTCGATGTAAAATACCTTCCCTGTCGCTCTGGTCTCCAGACAGAGCGACCAGCCGAGCTACCTGAGAAAGTCCCAAATGTTTCTGTCCGGGAATGTGAGTTCCTCGTGGTCCGGGGGCTAGCAGCAACACCTCGCAGGCAACCACGTGATTTCACACGATGGGCGTTTCGGGTTCATTTGTCTACTCGGGATCTAGAATGATGGCTCTTCCTCCTGCAGGATGCAATGTTCAGGGAAAATGTGTGGGGAAACACGGAATCACGATCTACTGGGATGCTGCTATGGAATTGAATATATAATTGAATATGAATGGAATATAGCATTCGAGGCCCTATCCATGCCATCCGTGAGAAAGCATCACACACGAGATAGTTGGATACTACCTTTATTGTGCACACATATTACATTGGGGCCTTTTAGAAAATCAGGACAGTTTATAATGTCATTTATATAGTTTATATATCAGGACAGCAAATAAAAGGACACAGTAATCATTTCTGGTTTGTTTTCTCAGAGGCCGTGTAAGATCGCAGGACAGCTGCTCCTGCAGGCTCCAAGATCAGAAGGATCAACTGCTTATTGTAAACTCTACAACGACTCGCTACACCCCTGCTCATCGGCGTAGCTCTTCTGCAATCGGGCGAGTGGGTTTGATTCACAGCAGTGCAAATGGGAGGAGGAGATGGGCCTTCGTCTGTGGAATAAGTGAAATCGAGCGGGTGCTGTTCCACGGAGCGGCTTCTACTGAAGCGCTATCACAGACCATTGGGTTTAGCATTAATCAATGGTCACAATCTTCTGCTATTGTTTTCTTTTTTCTATCTTTTTCTTGATTACACCCATTTGGATGTGGCTGACGATCTATCCGGTGAGCTACTAGATCCAGCGGGAAACCCTTCCGACAGACAGACTGGACATGACCGGGGCTCCTGATGTTCCACCTTTGTGTTTTTAAGCACGCTGCTGCCTCAGCTGCCAGGCACAACGCTCACCCATGCTCTGCTGCCCTACCCCGTGCCATAGCTCCGGAGCCGCTAACGGAGCTTCCCATCGCCTCTGCTGCCCAGGGCTGGCTGGAGTGACAATGTCCCGCAGTCGAGTGACAGGTGGAAAGCAAGCGTGACTGCAGCGTTCCTAGGACGCCGTACACTTTGCAAGGATGTGAGGAGCACCGATGTGTTGGGCCAAAATCGCAGCCAGAGGAGCTTCAGCACCTGCTCTTGTCGGTGCCTTCGACAGCCTTGGACTCGGGTGCAGCATCAATGAGGATTCCTGTGCTGCAGGGATGAGAATTCGATGCCGCAGGGATGAGAATTCAGTGCCAGAGGGATGAGAATTCCCATGCCACAGGGATGAGGATTCCCGTGCTGCAGGGATGAGAATTCCCATGCCACAGGGATGAGAATCTGATGCCACAGGGATGAGAATTCCCGTGCTGCAGGGATGAGAATTCAGTGCCAGAGGGATGAGAATTCCCGTGTTGCAGCATGAGGATTCCTGTGCCACAGCCATGAGAATTCCTGTGCCACAGGGATGAGAATTCGGTGCCGCAGGGATGAGAATCCCCGTGCCACACCACTTCACCAGCGCTGCAGGTGTCCGAGCGGAGGTGAACACAACCCCCACTGCCCCTTCACAAAAGCGAGGAAGGGAAGGGGACACAGCGGCAGCCACCGGGAAATTCTGGCCCTTACGGTGAGAGGAACCATCGCGGCTTTTGTTAAAGGGCAGACAATGAGCAGATGCACTCAGCAAAGCGCTTCGGAGCTTTCTGATGGCCCAGGGGGTGTAAGCTGGAGAAGTACACAACACCAACACAGGGTGCAATGGAAAATGAGGTCACTGGAAGGTGTCCCAGGGCCACGGCGGTGCTGGCACGGTGACCTCCGCGGCACTGCTGGAAATGAGACCAGGCTCGCCCGTGCCCACGAGGCTGCAGATCTCACGTGCACGGACCATCTCCAGCGGCACCGAGTGCTCATCGCTTCCCACCAAGCCTTCACCAGTTTCTCTTTCCCTTGGTGAAACTGAAGCAGCGTGTCGGGAGACGAGTCCTTCAGCACGGAGCAACGCTGGTGCCAGGCTGTGGCCAGGAAAACATGTGCTTTGCATGGGACTTGTTTGAACCCGGGTGCCCAGGAGGCAGAAGGAGCCCAGCTGGGCTGCAGCATCGTTCACTCGCTGGGTGCAGCTGTCTGGTCCGTCACAAACCGGGCTGATGAGCTATTTTTGGCACGTGAAGTCAGAGGGAGAGAGAAGCTGCATCACAGATGAGTAAGAAACAGTTGGCTTCTCTGCAGAGGAGAGGAGCCAGGCACTGTCTGCGGGGCTCGGGACACCCGCTAGCCTTCGGCTTTGAGGCTAATGCTTCTTGACCATTCAGTACCTTGGCTGCGATGCTTTTTAATGTGGGAAAGACACGTGGCATGGGAAGATCGGCCAACCCGTATCTTCAGAACAGTGCACAGGGTCCCCAGCAGCATCACTGAACAGCCCCAATCAGTCATACCCTCCATCGGGAGGCACAACCTGCCCCGAGCCAGCTCCTCTCCCGGCGCTGCTGCCCCAGCCGCGTCTCACGCCTGGAGGAAATGAGAAACTGAAGGGCCCGTGGGAGTTTTAGGGATGAGAACAGCTATTTTGTGTATGCTTTCTGCTATATATAGAGTCTGGCAAGTACACGGGGCTGGAACATGTTGCTTTTGTTGCTGAAAACATCATTTGGAAAGCCCATTTTAGGCAAGCGCCGCTGCCTGTTACCAGATACACTAACCAGGTGCTGTAGGCTCATGTTTTGTCTTGGAATGAATGTAAGAAAAGCTATTGTAACTGCAGCACGTGCTTTTAGAGCTGTTGTTACCTCCCTGGGAGCTTCTTCCTACTAAGGAGCTTTTGCCTCCTGGGGGAAGCTTGCAAATCTAATTACGTGCCGGGTGTCAGAGCAGTCAGTGAAGACCTCAGGTGGCACTGGCTCAGTTTCAGATCCTGTCCCATCATGCGGATGAACTGCAGGACTGTCAAGATTTCAGCTGAACCCTGCCTGCCCTTTGCAGACTGATCCCCGGGACAGAAGTGCACTTTGCCACAGATAATTAGTCCATATTTTAAAGTACTTCCTTTAGGGTAGGTCATGCAGGGCCGGGCTGGAGGCAACTCAGCCGTCTGGCAAACGGCAGCAACAGAAGTGGCTGCAACCTGGAACTGAGACACTGCGAGCCAGCACTGGAGCTGGCGGGAGGGTTGAACAGCCCACGTGCATCCCTGTGTTATTCATATCTTTCTGCTGTGATTTCTAAGCTACCGCTGTCACGAGAATCCCGGGTGAGCAGGCAATTCACAAGCGGGGCTGTGGTGGGCCGGCCAGCTTCTTCTCCTGGAGGATGCTCCCAAAGAGCCTGGCTGCTGCCATGGCACAGCCCCAGTGGATGGTGATCCCGAACCCGCCGTGGCCATAGTTGTGTATCACCTGGGGGAGAAGAGAAGGGATCGGTGCTGAGAAAGCTGCGCTGGAGCCCTGGGGCTAAGGGCAGCGAGGAGCCACAACGGTGGCTGGGAATGCCATTAGTGCCTTTAGATTGACCCTTTGATCTGGGAGCTCCCACTGCACAGCTGGGGGACCCTCTGCTCCTTCCCTTCCTCCAAAAGCTGCTGGAGAAGCAGGAGAAACTCTGCACATGGTTCAGTGGCACCCCGAGCATCGTCTGCACCCGCTGCTCCAGCCACCCCGAAACGCAGCAGCGGGGCTCGCAGCCGTGTGCCTCGGAGCACATCACCTTACGTCCTACCTAGTGTTTGCTCCTGCCAAGGTAAATTACTTTGCTCCAGCAGGAGCCTGACTCATCGCTGGGATCAATAGCTACACCTCTCGTGTGCCAGCGTAGATCTGGCGTGCTGATAAAGGAAGAGAGCGATCCAGAAATTTAATTCAAATACAGCATTACTTTGAACTGTGCTCCGGAGTTTGCCTAAATACACCGATTCCTTTCCAAGACTCTCCGGCTAAAAAAAGTGAATATATTTTCATTACATTTAATTACATTTTACAGTCTTCAGCCCCTTTGGAGCTTTAATGTCTTCTTCTAAGCTGTACATCCAAGAGACACAGGCACGTACTGAGTCAAGGATTCCCTCTGCAGGTCTGCTGATGAGCAGTCGGGCGACAGCTCTGAGGAGTAATGTGGTCCTACATGAAAAGGTGCTGTGCTGAGGGTCCAGGAACAGATGGCACACTGCAGCTCGGGCATCCTTTCTCTCAAAGATCTATTAGCTGTGCAAGGCTATTTAAAGAGCTATTGCCCTGGAAAAGTTTGAGCCCAGACCCCCAGCTTTACCTGCACAGAGGCAGCTGAATTTTTCAGAGCCCTGCAGCGGGTAGAGCCCCAGCAGTGTCCCTCTGTGCCTTCACCACATTTCATTTCATGCTGCTGCCGAGCTTCAAACTGGAAGAGATCTCAAGTCTGATCTTTTGCACCAACAATCTGGTGTCAGTGCTGGAGGCCCTGGGCATTTTGTTAAAAACTGCGTATTGGGTTTGATTAAACGGAGACATGAAGTTCACACGCACAAGGGGCTGTACCTTACGGGCTGCCGGCAGAAAACCACGCTACTTGAAATGCTGACACCAAACCGTGGTTTGTGTGTGTCTCGTGAGGTCCTGGGAGCAGCGCAGCCCGTGCCGGAGTTTTTCTCCCATACGGGGTTTTCGGTATCTATCAAGAACTAAGCTCCAGCTGCAGGTTTACCCCTTAGCAGGAGTGCTCCTTGCCCCCCCCCAAAAAAAAAAAAAAAATAATCCATCAGACCTGGCTATCTTTGCCATTTATCTCTGACACTGGGTTGAAACTGGCTCAGAGGTTCACCCCGTTATGAGAGGGGAGACAGAGCGAGGACCGATGAACGCGGGGCAGTGCAGCTGCGGGCTGAAGATGCGTTAGCTGCACGTGGGTGTTGCACGTGCCTAATGCACAATTAGCGTGGTGGTTAATGACACTCGGCATCTGGGGGCTGTGCACGGTACCTCTGCCTGGAAATGGCCATGGCGGAGGGTCTCCCGCTCCAAGCGAACGAAGGGGCGTGCGGGTCTCAAGCCGCTCCACTCCTCTACGATCTTTGCTTTCTGAAAGCAAAAGCACATCAGCTCCTGCGCGGCGTTTCTCTGGATGACAGAAGCCGAATCCCTCGGCACTAAGTGGTCCGTGAGGCGAGGGCTCCTGCACTGGGCAGGGATGCAGGTTCCCCGTCCCTGGTCCCTGCTGCAGCGCTGGCTCCTGGGAGGCTGCAAGGGGCGATGGGGCAGAGCAATGGCAGATGGCAGCCTGCACGTCGCCAGCCTGCAGCAGAGCCGGCGAGGCAAACCGCTGTGCCAAACCCCCACACGTTCCTTGTAACCCAGGGTGCAACCGCAGTGGCAGGAGGGGATACAAACCAGCCACACCACACGCCAGCCTTTCTATAATGCAGCAAAGGCGGCCAGATGCCCTCCCAAAGCCCTTGCTCTAATTTTTTGCCAGCTATATGAGTAATTACCCTTTCCTACACACCTTGTCCCCAGACCCTGCCTGTCCATCAGCCAGGTGTACGGAGCCAGAGATGCATGTGATGGATGCGGCCAGGCACCAACACGATGCTGTGCCACCCCGTGATTTACCCTCTCACCAAGTGCCACATGCTGCCAGGGGACATGCAGGAAGCCCAAAAATTCAGATTGTTGTGTTTTGTCCCCATCCCTGCAGCCTCAACTGCACCTGAGCACCCGGACTCTCCATGCCCCTTTCCTTCCCTACTTCCCGGCAGTGGGTCGGGGTCTCCCACCTGGAGAGAGGGAAGCAGCCTGCAGCAGTTCTCCCAGATAGTTTTGTGATCCTGGGTGCTGTTTTCTTCGTTCCAGTTGCCGTGCTGATAGATCCCTCCCAAGACCGTGAACTCACTCCTGCACCAAAAGCCACAAGAGATAAACGGTGGTGAGTGTCCCCAGCCACCCCTTGCTGGACCACCACACCGAGGGGCTCCGTGTGGGTGACGTATGGATCCTGCTACGCCTGGAACCTGCAACATATTCCTGCAGCAGGCGGGAGTGGTGCCTGCGTGTCTGCTCATCAGCCAGCCATTCATTAAATACTATCAGCACTCAAAAGGCCCTTGCCTGGGCAAACCAAACAGCTCATTTCATCTTCTATCAAACAGGTCTGCTCCTGCTTGGCTAGGGGAGAGGGCTGGAAGGAACAGGATGCCTCCAGCAGGGAACACAAATAAACAGATTTCTGCTGCAGCTGCTCCAAAATTCCTGCGGGTTAACAGAGGGACAATGGCAGGTTACGGCTTGGGGGGAGCTGGGGGTGTCTGTACCTGCTGGACCCTTCTAAAACCCTGCCTGAGCCCTGGGAAGCACAAAACCCACAAAGGCTGAATGGTGGGGCGTGCAGGAGGGGAGCCCCCGGGGCTGAGCACTCCAGCGTGGAAGAGGTGCCCTCCAATGCACCAGTCTGGACCCAGCTGCTCCTCTTGGGAGCCAGCCTGGTGCCCAGCTATGACAGCTCCAGCTAAAACAAACACAGAGAGAGGAATTCAGATGTGGCTGGGACTGTGAGCAGAAATCGCTTGGAATATTTTGCCTGGGGGCTGTGAGCATTCAAAGTTCTTATTTACATAATGGCTGATTGCCTAATTCTGAAATATTAGCGCAATAGGGAGTGCCAAGAAACGCAGCATTCAAGCTCAAGCTTAAAAAGCCTTCTCCATGGGCAAAGCGGGGTAGATAGCTGCTCTCAGGAGGAAGCAGAGGTGGGATAAACAGCAGGCGTATTTATTCTGCAGTTTAGCTCCCCGAGTGCATGCATACACCGCCGTCTCAAGTAATAGATCCCAATTCCCCTAAGAAAGCCGCTGGTGGGAAGCAGGTGGAAAGCGCAAGATAAGTGCTGGAAGCTGGGCTCTGCCCAGGAACGGCCCCTGCCACTCGCTGAGCTCTGGAGATGGTGCTTTTGGGGCCAGGATCTCATTTTAACCCTCCTCATCCCTATGGGGACACAGAAATAAGGTCTTCCCCTGGGATTCCTCCTCGGTTTTTGCAGGGAGCTCCACATGGGTGCTAAACTGGATGGGACACTCCCAGGAGATGTCTCACCAACAGCTGCAGGCACAGCTCAGGGTGCCGGTGAGGGGAAGGCTGAGCTTTTTAGGGTAGGCTTTTATTAAAGTGAAAAAGGATTCCTGCCACTGGTTTTAATGGGAGGATGGATCAGAAGTGCCTTTCCCCACAAGGAGCTGTTGTACAGCAGTTCTGTCAACACCACTGATAAAAAAAGATGGGTACAAATGTGAAAACAAAAGATCTCCCCCAAAATATTTGCCCTACTGTCCATGTTTGGCTCTTTCGAGGACCTGGCCAGGACTGGCATTTTTTTTGGGTGGGATTTGCTCCTTGGAAAAGGATAGGATCAGGGACACTGAAGCCACATGGTGCTGCCTGATCTGAGAGCCCAGGACCAGGCTGGCCCCACCGTGCACTGAGCTGGGGTCTGTGCAGGGAGGTCCCCAGGAGTGGGAGCTCCCTCGCTTTCCCTGCTCACATCCTCCTGCTCTCCTCCCTGAGAGAGATACGCTCCTTGTAATAAACGTCCATGGTCTTTTGGGCGGTTCCTAATGGTCTCCAGTCATTAGCTTCTTTCCCTAATGGCTCCGAGCTACGGAGGATGCTCAGGCCTCCTAAGCATCATCAGGCCAGGTGTGAACGCAGGGCAGGCAGCAGCAGGGAGCCGTGGCCAAGCCAGTGCTGTAGGAGCGCCAACAGCAGAGCATCGCTGAGGCCACCAGCCCCTGCCGCGCCTGCTGCCACCTACCCCGGTATGATGTACGGCGAGTTGTAGATACCAGATTTGACATCATGAGTGATAATGAAATGCTTCACCCATGGGGCCAGGACCTGGGAGACAAAGGGGAGAGGGTCAGGGGGAGGTGGAGAGCGAGGTCCCTGGCAGCCTGACGAGCGCAGACATCAGGGTCCACGTGTGGTACCCTCCCTTCTGCTCAGGCTCTGTGCACCACGGCGCTGCTGCCATGGGAAGACAGGGAGATGGGGGGGCAGGTAGGCAAGCGGAGGAGCTGGCATCAGTCTGTGTTTCCCCACATAACCACCTTCTTCTCCCAAGGATTTTATGTCTTTTTATTATTAGCATTATGCTTCTGGCCTCCCCTTGCCTTCAAAGAAACGGGGTGGTGACCCAGGACATCCCCACAGCTGAACGAGGAATGGGATTCAGGTTTTCTGCTCTGGCCTCCACACATGAGGGTTTTACACAACCAATGTTTGCTGGGAACTGGGACCTGACCCTGGTGTGGGTCCAGCCCATAAGCCCACGATTCACCCCAGAAGGCACAGACACACCTCACGGTTAACAAGTGGCTCCTCCAGCAAAAAAGAGTGGGGGACGTAAGCCCTGCACCCTCCTCACCTTGATGACCTGTCCACGGCCAGGTTGTAGCTCCGGGTCAGGCTGCAGCTCCCCGGCACGCACCCCAGTGCAGTTTATTACAACATCCACGCCCTGGGCAAACATCTAAGGAGAGACAGACGCGGTGCGGTGAGCGGCGCGCACAGCGATGCTACCCACGGGGGGCACGAGACTCCTGCATCGAAGCCAAGCCCAGAATTCGGTCCAACGGTCTGGTAATGAATAAACCATAAGGGCCGGGTCCAGGGCACAGCTTCCCCAGCACAGCTCCCGCTGAGACCCCACGTGTGCCGGCAAGGAGAGTGTTTGCAGTTCAAGGGGAAGACAGATGCTGATGCTTGGCTGCGTCCTCACTCAGTGCTGGCCAAAGGCACTACCCTGTCCCCTCTCTGCCATCCCTGGATGCCCAAAAGCCTTTATCTTGCCTGGTAGAATTTGTCTCCTAAATCTTGTCGTAGTCTTGCCGCTGCCCCTGGCCCATCGCTCATGCCAAGGGACGTGCCAGAGCAGCATGTGCCTGCTGGATGCTGCTTCTCCATGCCAGGATGGGGCCGTGCCCGCCGCCCTGCTCTGCCCTGGCTCGACATCACCACTCACCTCCTGGAAAGATTCAACCTTCTTATGGAAAAACTTCACTCCTCCCTGCGTTAACCTGGGAAGAACAAGTTCATTTGTTACCAGCAAATGAAAAGCAAATGTACCATTCAAATTAGCACCTGTAATTGATACCCAGAGAAGGTACGGCTTGTTGCTCCTTGTTATAAAAGACCTTGTCCGTGGTCTTTTTGGTGTTTCCTAATGGTTTTCCATCATTAGCTTCTTTCCCTAATGGCCCAGAGCTACGGAGGGTTCTCAGTCCTGCTAAGCCCTGCATCGGAGCCCAGGTCTTCTGTTCTGGGTAGGGCACCCACTCTGCCTTACCAGTAACAAGAACAAAACCAAGCCCCACGTATTCCCACAGCTAGAAGCACTCAGATGCATAAAATACACTCTGGGCTAACAAAGTGAGGAGCCTGTTACCCCCCTGGAGCAATGAGCAGGAATTCCAGACCCTTCTCCCCACCTCCCAGGGATGCATGCCTGCCTCCCCTCTCCTTCGGCTCATCCTGCTGTGCCCCTGCGCTGCTGTGGGGCACAGGCTGCTGAGAGCAGGGGAGGATGCTCAGGTCCCCTGTGGGTGCTGTCCCATGGCAGCCACCAGCACCAGCATCTTCAAGCTGAGCAGGTCAGAAGTGCAGCAGGACACGGGGTGGCCACCTCAAATCAGTGCCACCTAAACTCAGCCACCAACTCGGCCTGAGGAAAGGATCCAGGGCAACACCTGATGTGCAGGATGAAAATCCACACCTGCCTCCCATGTCCTGCTGGCTGCAGGACTCAGAAGGAGCGGTGGCTCTCCTGCACCAGCACACAGCCCCAGCGCCACAGCAGCTCTGCACTCACCTGTTGGTGAGCCATGGCAGATAGCTCCTGCACTCCAGCATCAGCGCTGTGTTGAACCAGCCGTAGCTGAAACCAGACGAGGAGAGGAAGGATAGAACCTGAATAAGGACCATAAGGACCCCCAGCAGCTTTGCACAACAGCTGCTTTCTGCCCTGGCGCTGCCGACGGCCGCTGCAGCTCTGGGACCCCAACTCCCCCTTGCAAAACATGTGCATGGCTTTTTCCCCTCTGTTTACAGCACAAAACACCTTCTGCTGATTTTCTTCCCCCAGTTTGACAATATTTGGTGAAGTAAGAGAGGAGCTGGAATGGTTTTCTTGCTGGGCTGCTCCTTTTTTTGGCTTGTTTGAGGTGTTCCCTACTTATTTTAAGGGAAGCAGCTGCAATGAAGCGAGGCCATTTCTGCACCTGCAGTTTCTTGGCCTCGATGCCCCTTGACAGGGAAGCATCTGGGACCGTTCACCCATACCTGTCCTGCCGGGGGGAAAGGACATCAGTGCCTCTCTGGAAAACAGACTGAAAAATACCTGTAACCAGGGAAGAGTTCAAGCTCTTTTGCTGTCAAGTTCCTGAATCCCAGGACAATGTTCTTCCAAGATGGGTCCTGCAGTAGGGAAAAAGGTCCGAGCTCCTCAATGACCCCGAATTGCAATCAATCCCCATCGTGGGACAGAAGCTGGGGGGGGGGACACAGCCCACCCTGAGGAGCACGGGCAGGCATGCAGCTGCAGCACACCACGGCCGGTGAGGCTCTGCCAGCTCCCACCCACCCAGGGCTCAGCCCTTCCTTCATACCAGTACAGCATCAGGGGCACAGAAAACACCGTGTCCCGGGCAAACTGTCACAAGACAAACTTGGAAGGATTCAGAAACATTCAGAGCATCATCTGGGAAGAAGTACAACCCTGCCCACCCCCAGGCAGCCTCTGAGCTGGAGCCCTTCCCAGCCCTGGCTGTGACTTGCTCCTTACTGGCACCGGCTGTGTAAACAGGTTGTAGCCAGAAATTAGGAAAAGTCCCATTTCCTTCGCTGCTGGTGAGCCCAGGTGCCTGAGGAGGTGGTCGAACGTCTCTTTATTCCAGAGCCTGCAAGGAAAACAGGGGAGCGGTGGCTCTGCCAGCCCTATGGAGCTGTGCCTGGGCAGCTCAGCCCCTCATGCACTGATGGGCATGGCGGGGCAGACATGGCACCAGCCTCCTCCTCCTCCTCCTCCTCCTCCTCCTCCTCCTCACTTACGTCTCCTGCAAGTTGCCATGGTCGCTCAGGTAGGGCTGCCACAAGCCAGCTGCCCCATCGCTGGTGGTGTGGGGTGTGTAGCGGTCTGCGTAGACCTCCATCTCCAGGGAGGGCACCAGGCTGTGGTACTGCTCGTGGATGCACAGGGCAGTGGACAGGCCGATCACCCCAGCCCCGATGATGGCCACACGCATGGCTCCGGCTCTCTGCAGTGGTGGAAACACCTGAAGGGCAGCACCGGGGCTGGGGAGCCGCTTGGACAAGCTGGGGCTTCCCAGGAGGGAGGGCATCCTCTCCTGCAGGACCCCACCTGGCCTTGGCTCTGCTGCTGGAGCAGAGATGGGCTGCAGGGAAGGGGCTGAGCTGCTCTTGGTGCATTAGTGTGCGCCTCTTGTACAGCCTCCCAAGTCCTCTTCAGCACCTGCCTGCCCTGGCCAGGCACTGAAATCGTGGATGCAGGGGGTACAGTTTGCCACGGTGGCAGGGGGACGTTACTCCATTGCTCGCAGCCCTTGTGCTCGGGGCTGCATCCCTGGCTCTACCCTTGGGTGTGCTGTAGCTGCTGGCGAGCATCAAGGCTGCCCGTGGCCGTGCTCCTCTGCTTGGCAGAGAGAGCTGTGGTTGCTTTGTGCCCAGCGGCAGCACAGGACAGGGTGCCACAGCCATCAGCATCTTCTTCTCCCTCCCATCAGCCAGCATGATGAGGGTGAGCAGCCCAGGAGAGGTGGGAGCACCATCTCCCATGGGATGTCGTGAGCCCTCCATGCCCAGCAACCCAGCCCTGCTCTGGGGAGTTCCTAATTCTCCCCAGCCCCTGGCATGGGCTGGAGACAAAATAGATGGGCATGGATAAAAGAAATGGGGAACAGCGGGTGTTTTCCAGAGAGCAATGCCAGGTACAATAAATACAAGGATGGTTCCTCACGCTGCTGCTGCCCTTGGGGCTGCCTGCACATGAGGGTAGCTGTGCCACCACCTCAAATCCTGCCCAGCACCAGCTGGGAGAACTGCTGTTTGCCAGTGCCAGCTGCAAAGAAGGTCTCCAGCCCCCTTTGGTCTCCTGACTCTTCCCTCTTGACAGAGCTTTCCTGCCTTGCAGCCTGGAAAAAGCCTTTTGGTCACCACCTGGGCGGAGAGCAGCCAAGGACCGATTCAAGGAAGGGCTGGGGTTACAACAGCGTGGGTTATGTCAGCTTGGGTCACATCCCTGGATGCTCCACTGCCAGCATGTGGGTAGGTGGAGGGATGCCAGCAGCGCGCCAGACCTGGTTCTGGGCAGCATGAGTAAATTCTATCCCATAGTTTTATTTGGGTAAGGTGACACGCAGCATCTCTGCTGCAAAAGGCAGCCCGCAGCGGGACTGACATTTGCTGGAATGGAGGGATGAGTCATCGGGATGGCGAAGCACCGACAGCAGCAGGAGAGCCGCGCTGCTTCCCATCTGCTGTGGTTTTATAACCCACAGGCAGCAGGAGCTGGGGCTGCCTCCTCTACCTGCAGCCGTGGGGACTCGCCCCAGGCTGCCCCTGCAGCACCGGCCAAGGAGGTACCCACCTCGCCAGTCAATAAATAATGGGAACACATATTTTCCACCATCTTACCTGCAGCGTGTGTGGTCCTCGGGGTAGTCGCCGCGGTTTTCAGAGACTTCAAGAGAGTCACCTTCTCAGGGCGGCTTGTTTACAGCCCAGCAACCCGCCCACAGTGCAAGGTCTAAGTGCCAAGGGCAGCGGGATCACAGCCCACCCCCGGGCAGCGGGGCCAAAGTCTTTGCTCCAGACCCAGGGAGGTGGAGTCCCCCACGCCAGACCCCGTGTGCTGCTGGCAGCCAGCCCCGGAGTCGCTCTTCTGAAAAGAAAACGGGGTCACCACCGTCTGTGGCAAAATGCCATCATCGACACTTGTCACCATGGTGACTGCTGGCTGCCCCGATGGGTCCTGGTGGATGGGGACATGGGGATGGGGCTCCCCAGCCACCCGATGCTTGTGGGATCCGGAAAAATCAAATGCCTCGGTCTTGGGTTTTTGTGTGGTAAGAGAGAAATGGCATTGCTTCCCCTCTGCTAGAGCCCAGGAGCCATGCTGCCCAGCTTCCCCCTCGCAGGGGCCAGATGGCTTCGTTTCGCTTTTCTAAGCTGCCTCTCCCTTCACAAAACCCACAACTTTGGGCTCTGGGCTGAAAAGCCAGGTTTCTGTCAGTGCAGATACCATTAGCAGTAGCAGAGGCAGCCCTGGAAGCACACATGGTGTTTGGGCAGAGTTGCTACAATGAGGGATTTTACTATGCCTCAAGCTTTTATAAAGGAGGAGGTAATAAGGATAAAAGAAATGGGAACTAATCTCCTGCACAGGTTGCAGACATGTCTCTGGAGTCTTGGGCCCTGGGTTTCAGCCACGCAGCACGACCCACCGCAGGTGACAGGAATCCGGTCCCACAACAGGCAGAGGAAAGGCGCAGGCAGGCGTACGCTGGCCTGAGCAGAAGGATGCTTTGCCCCGAGAGGTCAGCGGGGATGGCCTGGGAGGGTGAAGTCTGCGGGCTCGTAGGGCTTCAGCACCTGGTACCTTCAATGCTTTTGGTAGCGGAGCACCACTCGCGCATATTTCTGATCCCCAGCATCCCAGCGGGGGCTGCCATCCTGCCTCCCACCACCCGGCAGGAGCAGCAGCACCCGCGAGCGACAAGCCCCATCGAGGCTGCCGAGGGCGGCAGCTGGCGAAGCCATGGGATCCCGCTTCGGATGCCATGAAAGAGAAGGCTCATCTGCCACCTGTGCTGCCTCACGACCCCGCATCCTCCCAGGGATGCTGCCAGGAGAAACCCCCTGGGGCAGGCGGTGTCCAAGCCCCGGGCGCCCACCCCCTCGGACCCCAGGGGGCTTGGCACAGCTCCTCTTTGGAAACACAGAATCACTCCGGTGGGGAAAGACCTTTAAGATCATTGAGTCCAACTGTTAACCCCGCACTGCCAAGGCCACCGCTCGACCACGTCCCTGCGCGCCGCATCCGTGTGTTTTTGAAACACTCCCGGGGATGGTGACCCCGCCACTCCCCGGGGGGGCCCGTGCCAATGCTCGGCCAGCCTTTGGGTGGAGAAATTTTCCCTAAAATCCAGCGTAAACCTCTCCTGGTGCAGCTTGAGGCTGTTTCTTCATCCTGTCACTTGTTACCTGGGAGAAGAGCCCGGTCCCCCTGCCCACAGCCCCGCTGGCAGCTGGAGAGCGACCAGCTCCCCCAGCCCCTTTCCCCCTGGCTGAGCCCCCCCAGTGCCCCCCACCAGCGTGGGGGAGGGACGGATGGGGAAAGGCAGTCACCCCACGGCCTGAATTATTAAGGGCTTTGCATACAACCAGCAAAGCCTCTTACACTAATTACCCCATTACTCGTCTGCCTCTTGCTTTTGGCACCGCTGACCCCTCGCACTTTCTTCGCTCCGCTCCGAAGGGGGGTCCCGCCGCCCGCCCCCGCCGCCCTCCGGGGGCCGTCACGGGGATGCTCAGACCCCCCGGCACCTTTCGGGGCGCTGCCCCGCTCCCCGTGCCGAGGCTCGGACCCCCCCGCCGGGCTGCCGGCCCCGTGAGCCCGGGAACCGCCCGCCGAGCGCGGCCCGGCCCCGGGGAAG
>JAVJGJ010000001.1:94005829-94020873 GCA_035590215.1 Microhierax caerulescens
CCCCCCTGCTGCCCCGCGCGGCCGTGCCTCAGCCCCTGGCCCTTCGATGCTGTAGGCTGCATCAGGCCTAGGACTGTCCAGCCATCTCCCCTCTCTGCCCTGCGGCACGCTGGCCGTCCCCTCCTGACCCCCACTCCAGCCCCCACCCAGCATTAGCTTGGGCTAGCTGAACCCCGGGCAGCCTGCTTCGCTCTTCTCTGCCAGGTAAATAAATCCCCGGGCAGCGCGCTGGGCCTGTCATCGGGAAGCGGCTGTGCTTGCTGGCCCCATCTGTTCTCCTTCCCTGACACCCCACAGCAGCCACCGCCTCCTGCCCCAGGGGTGCTCTGCTTCACCCCCTGCGCTACCCCTCCGTCCCTGCGCTGCAATGGCACTGCCTTCCCCTTCCCCCTGCCTGCTGCAGCTTCTGCCCCACGGGGAGCTCGTGCCAGCCCTTCCCTGAGGCAGCTGTGGTCAGTTCCCTGCTGCCAGAGCAGCTCCTGTCCCGCTCCACCCCATACCTGTGCGATGTCCCCATGCTCCTCTGTCTGCTGCCACTCCTTGCTGCAGCTCAGCCCCCTCCTTCCCTCCCAGCTCTGCTGCTCCGGGATCAGGTACGGGATCAGGTACGCTGCTCAACTCGCTGCCCCCGTAATGCTGTGCTCTGCGCAGCCCTGCCCTGCTGGGACAGGCACCCTGTGCATCGCAGCTCTGCCACATGCCCCCTTGGCTCTTGTACCCCAAAAATGCTTTCTCCTGCCTTTGCTCAGCCTTGAGCTTCTGTCTTCCCTCACCGCAGCTCCCACATGCCATCCAAACGCAGGTGCACCCTCCAGTTTGTTTTTCTCCTTCCACATGGATCCCTTTTTTTCCTCTTAACCCGTCTCCTTTATGACCCTCAAAGACCACCTGGGTGTTTCTCTGCATATCCTTCCTGAGCGTCCCTCCCCCCAACCTCTTTCCTTTGATGCTTTACTGCCCTTGGCTTCGCTCTGTCCCTGCTCCCACCAGGTAAACAATCCTATTTGTCACCTGTCAGGTCCCTGTGACTCCCCCGATTAGCTGGTGTGACGGGGGGGAAAGCAGGAAGGTGACAGTGCCACAAAGCTCACAGGTTCTCCCTCACCTGGAGGGGCCATGGGGATCCCCTTTGCATGGCCCTTGCTGGAGGTGCGAGTCATCCCTTCTTCCCGCCAACTGTTTTGCCATACTCCTGTGGTTTGGGCTCCTGAGGCTGCAGGGACCCGGTGTTTGGACCGTGCTGTGTTCATTGAGAAACGTGAAGACAGGGCCTCTGCTTTTCTAAGGATTTTTTCAGAGAGGAATTTTGTTGGGTTCTGGTTTAGACAAAGTCTTAAATGAGACCTAGTGGCCACCTGATCTACACAGATGTAAAGGAGCGGTAACCCTGTTGCAGGCAGTGGAATTAGACTGGATTTCACTGGCGCAGGTGGGAGAGGAGTCAAAGCAGTATGCCTCTCACCTTGCCATGTGCATTGTGTAGGAGCTCTGTGTTGGTTATTAGTTTTGCAGTGGGGTGACCATATGATTCTCCCTTTCTCTCTTGAAAACACTGCTCCAGACTTGCCGCCCAGTGTTGTCCATGGCAGGGCACTCCTGCCACAGCATCCATGGCTCAGGAGTACTTTGTGGCTCCCAGAGGAAGACATTGGCTCCTGTTCTGTTTGTTTGGTCCCTTCTGGCATGAAATACCACAAAACTATAAAATTACCTTCTCCAAATTCAGCGTGTTACTTTTACAAAGTTAATTTCAAAGAAAAATCCTATCAAAAAGTGCCAGCCAACTCCATGATCTTTAATGATCTTTCTTGCAAGGAAAATCAGGGCTTTTAGCTTATGTGAATAATTACCAGAAGATTTTTTAAATGGCAAATTATGACCATACGTCCTTGCTAATCGTGAGTACACTGCTGCAGCCTCTCTTAACTCATGAGCCTAAAGGAATTTATAAAATGGTTGCTGCTGCCTGCAAGAGGCTTGCTGCTATGTTAACGTAGCATGCTGTGAATTCTTTGGAGGAGAGAGTAGTTCATACGCACTTGCAAACTTGCACGCGTGTGTTGGCTCCGCTGCCATCTCCCTTCCACACCACCGCCAGCTCCGTGTCAGCTCCTTCAGCCTGGCCGCTCTCTGCACAGTCCTCGGGGAAGGATGAGGATGCAGCTGATGGAGGTCTGGCCCCAGCACGGTGTCCATGCTGTGGTGGGATCCACAGTGTTCACGTCCAGCGGCAGGTGCGTGGCATCACGTGTGGTGCACCATAAAACCTGCCAGCTTGGAGGGATGCTTTGACCAAAACAGGGCAGAAAAACTCAGCGTGGCGGACAGCATCATTGCTATCTGCCACACAGACTGCTTCTGCCTTGTTTTGGTTTTACTGGAGCTTTTTAATAGGAAATAGAGGGAGAGTTGACTTTGAAAGCAAGTCAGCTTCTGCAAAAGATGAACCTGCAGCAGATGCAGGGCTGGCTTTGCTGCTGAGCCTCAGCTGACGATGTTCAAGACTTCACAGTCGCATTTGTTTAAAAAGAAAAAAAGTTTTTCTCCCTCTTGTTGCTACGTGACAGACCCAAACAAACAGGAGGGTGACCTGACAAAGGCCAAAAAGCTGACAGCCCTTCCCAGGGCTGAGGGGATCTGCTGGAGGGGGGCACTGAAGCTCAGGGTGTTCCCAGGGCTCTGCCGGCTGCCCTGGCCAGGCTGGCTCTGCACTGCCACTGCAAACAGACTAAAAATAGCGATGGTATGCTTCTCACCGTCAGCTGCAGTCATTTTGGATGGGCTTTGTGTATCTCTTTTCCTCCAAATGGCTATATTTCTAATATCTGGCCCGTGTGGTTGCATTTGGGGTTGGTTTTATTCCTGGCTTTACTTGGTTCTTACAGATTGTAAACAGAGCAGCTGCTGTGTGCTGTAGCCTCCTGAGTCTTAACTCGAGCGTGAGGGAAACAGCCTAGGTCCTACAGGCACACAGAACTTCAAGCTTGAATGTTTTACATTAAACTGTTTGCTTATTTGCCAGGCTAGCCGGGGCTTGGAGCAACCTGGGCTGGTGGAGGGTGTCCCTGCCTGTGGCTGGGGGTTGGAACTAGATGGTCTTTAAGGTCCCTTCCAACCCAAACCATGCTGGAATTTTATGGTTTTTAACTTCTACAAAACCAGCTGGAAACAAGTAACCCTTACAGTGGCCCTTATTTGATGCGGGTTTTAAGCGATGTCATAGTAAATAAAAAAAATGTTCCCTGAGTGTTAGCGCTGATGGGGCATCATTTCTTAAAGGCTTGTGTTCCTCCAGCTTCATCAGGCTTTGGTGTCCAGTGTGTTGCAAGTTTGAAGGTTTTGCTGTTGCAGGATGATTTGTAAGGTCCCTGCTTTGCTTCTTGGATCCAAACCATCTCCCCAGCGCAAACTGGCCCTTTCTCTTCTGTCTATTTATGCAGGACCAAAGGAGGAGAATTATCTTTGAGGCTTTTTTTTTTTTTCCCCCTCAGCTCTGGATGCAATTAGCCCCAACTCTTTTTCTTTAATACAGAATTTTGTGCAGAAGCTAGTAGAGAAGTTGAAGAGGGAAGGTGGAAAGCAGAGCTGTGTGAAACAGTTTCTTGCTGCAAGTAGGCTTAAGTCACTAGCATGCTTCTGTTTTAAGGAGAGTAAATGAAATGTAAAGGCCAGTAACGTCACCTGAGCAGCCAGACTTGCTTCCAGGGGGACTTCCCACCAATGGCCAGTGAAAAAGTGGCTGGTTTAATATATGCTTGTCATCGAAGCAGTGTGTTTATCAGGAAGGCAGCAGATGTAGGACTTGTTGATGACTGGGCAATGAGGTGGGTGTCATCCCAGCCTTGGGATGCATCATCTGCCAGCATCCAGCTGGAGGTGGCCTTGCTGGCAAGGTGGAAGCACAGAGTGGGCAGAGGGGCCCTACCGGTGTGTGCCAGGTTGGGGGTCAGGTGCTGGAGGCTGGGGCAGTCCCAGCTGGGCAGTTTGGAGGGTGCTCATGCTGTCACTGCACACCCTGAATTACAGCCTTAATTTGTGCCCAGCTCTTCGTTAGCAGCCTGTTGCTTGGGACAGGTTCTGCCCTCACGTGTGTGCTCAGTGGGAGTGATGTGTGTGCATTCTTGGTGACGTCGAGGTTGGCGATCTTCAAACCGATCTGTGCTCTAGGACCAGCTTGCAGGATTAGGACCTAATAGCTTTAAAATCCCCGTGAGCCCCTTTGTCACCCGGCACTGGGTGCTGATGGCATGTATGGGCAGGGAGTCTCATTTATCCCTGGCACTGGAAAGAAAAAAACTCTACAGAAAACAATCACCCCAAACCTGTTATTGCAGGGATGGTTTTAAAAAGCAGGGGGATGTTTTTTAAAGTTGTAGCATGGAAACAACCAGCATGTAACTTTTTTTGTATCCTTCTTTTCTCCCCTCAGCTGGAGGTTGGCAGTGATGAAGAGCGTAAATTAAATGTAAGGTAAGCAGAGCTGTTTGGCTCTAAACATCATTTCCACTGTTGTTAATTGTCTGCCATGTATCTGAGTCCTGATCCCGCACAGGACTCCAGCCTCGAGCATGTATGCTTGCCTGGAGGGGATTGCATGGTCTGCAGAGAGCTAAGCACTGGGGATGCTCTTTCCCTTATCAGTTTAGTTTTGAGATGAGCGTTTAGTGAACTGAAAGCATAAAAGAGGGTCTGTGGGGTTTTTTTCCTGGTGGGAAGAAACTGGAATATTGCTCGTCAGCTCTGACCACAGCACTTACCATTATCACAGCATCTCTGTCTGCTGCTGCTCTCTGAGGTTGAGGCTCTGGGTCGGGAAGGGGGTGTGCTCTTGGGGTTGGGTAGGAGAGAGCTCTGCTCATTCCTGGGTATTAACCATCAGAAATTTGACTCTGATATTGGGGTTGCATAGAGCTGCTTTCTTCATGCAAGGAGGAGGAAAGGGAGATCCTGCTGGAGAAGAGAAAGGCTTCTCTTGCTGATGTGCAGAGATCAGAAGTAGTAATGATCCAGCTAGTTTGGCAGGACCATGGCCTAATGGGGCTCTGAGTAATTATGTGGATTGTTCACTCTAAACCCAGCTGCTGCAGACAGCTCTTACCCTCTAACCTGTAAACCACAATTCGAGAGATATAGTGTGAAAACATAACTGTGGTTGGTAGGCTTGGTCTCTTCTCCTTGTTACTGCTTCCTCGTTTAATTATCCTGGTTTCAGGTAAAAGCAAAGCCGCTCAGCTGCTGCTTGGAGTCTGATCTTGTTGTCCATCCTGTTTTATGCTTTGAGACCAACTGTTGCACAGATAGAAAACTGAGACACTGGTGGCAGTGGGCTTTCTGTCACAGTCTGATGGACTGAGTTGATTTGATGTCTGGTTAACCTTGTGGTTTTGGGAGCAGCAAGCGGATGTTAGGCTATAGATCATCTTTACCGTGCAAGTGAAGTTGAAGAGCAGAAAAGCAAAGTTGCTACTTCACAGACACAGAAAGTGTCAAGCCTTGCCATTTTGGTGTCCTGGGGGTGACTAGTCGTGGCTGAAGACCATCTGGGAAGCCCAGTGCTTGGTGGCTGTCCTGCATGGATGCATGTGGGTCAGAAGTGGTGTACGTTTGGTTGCTGTGTGTTCTCCCCTGTAAAGGCATTTAATGGCAGTCTGCGATGTTCTTATTTTCTGGAGAATGCATTTTGTATTGGTTAAAGCAAAATTCAGGATTCCTGGTTCTACTCCCAGCTTGGTTGTGGCCTTATTGTACAACTGAAGGCTGAAGCAGGAACCTGCTGAAGTCATGAATAGTAACACATCCTTAATTCTTATGCTTTTTCCCATGTTGTATTACACAGTAACCCTTAACTGAGCAGTATGATAGCCTCTTCTTCTGTGTACGTGGTTCTTGTGCTGAAAGAAGAAATACAGCTTTATCCCTCAAATGAACTCTAGGGACAGTGTACATGTAAATGGTTGGGAGATCATTGGTTTTGTGGCTACCTTTGGTCTGCCTGGTCTTTTTGCAAGCCAGGCATGTGCATCCATCACTGACTGGAGCAAAGGTTGGGGTAGATGTAGTGGAAAAGGGCTTAAAGGTTGATACTTTTCTACTGGCTGCTGAAAAATACTGCAGCACTGACTTTAGAAACAGAGATCCCAAGAGCTTTCTCTGTCCTTCAGTCTCTTGGGGCTGCTCTCCCGTATATGATTTTGAGGATAAGAATCTGGTAATTAAATCATTAGATAGACCTCGAGAATAGGATGACTCTTGTGCAGAGCCTCTGCGGTACTCAAGGGGAAACGCTGCCAAAGACTGAAGAAAACGTGTGGCCCTAGTGCGGACCCAGCGTTGATGATAAATGCAACTGCTCTCGTGGGGAGGTGGGTAGATCCTGCCCCCCCTTCTTGCCGGCTGCTGCTCAGGATCAATTTGCTGAGACTTTACCCGGTGCCCATGGGGTGGCAGAATTGTTCAACTTCATTGTGCTCCTCCAACAGCTGAGTTCAGGCCTCCTCAGAAAAAAAATGCAGGAATGGGCTATGGTGATATTTGTGAATCTTTTAATCCTAGTCTAGCCTTGGTGGAGACTTAGGTGACAGCTGTGCTTTGTCACATGTGCCCTGAGTGCAGGGGTCGGCAGTCCAGTGCCTGATTTTGCAGACCTCAAAGTTCCTAACGGTTAGAAAAAGGAAAAATTGTTGGAAACAAGACCCCATCTTGCTGCCAGCTCGAACTGCATTTCATCGACACAGGATGAATGTGCTATTACACGTTTATGATGTTACTTACTTGTCTGCTTGCTGTACAGATTATTTTCATTCATTCAAAAAAATCCCAGGATTTTCATTTAAAACTGCATAGTTGGGTTTTTTTCTTGGAGGAACAGGTCTGTATCGTGGTTTTATAACCAGCTGCATGTCTTGCTGCTCTCTGGTCTAAGGGCAGGAGACCTTCTTTATGGTTTATGTCATTCCAAAATGCTTTGCTTCCTGTTGTCTCCCTGAAACAGCTTCTACCCTAACATAGAGGGTGTGTGTGTGTGTGTGTGTGTATTCTAGGTTCAGGTTTTCTTTTGAAGATACTGTTGCTATCTGAATTTTCTTAAATATTAGTGTGCTTTAAAGTCCCCCTTTTCTTACTTTCCAAAAAATTTGCAGATAAGGGAACATCCACGCTAGTTCCAGCAGACAGTCAGGAGTCAGTTTTGCTCCCCAGTGGGTAAAGATTCATAATAGAAGAAAAAGTAAGAGCACAGGCTCAGATCTAACAGTCCAGTTGGCCTTGGCATAGCTGGTGCAGACAAAAGCTTCATGTCTCGTTCTCTGCATTGCCTGTGTATACCGAAATCTTCCTTCCTGAATGCCGATCAGCCATGGGCTGTGGTGGCTTGATCCCTTTTTCCCCTGATGATGCAGTGCACCCCCAGAACCTTAAGACATCTCACCCAAATCTTAATAAAAGTGCTGGCACGCTTACGTCAAGTCCGTGGGAGTATGCACTAGTTTAGCATTAAGCACAGCCTTGAAGTTTTGCAAGATGGGGGTCCACTGAGTTCAACATAAGCCTTGTGTGCACAGTGCCTGCCACCTTATCGCAGAGCCATGTTACGCTCTTTTAGCTCAGGGCAGCGTCAGAGAAGATGATACCGAGTGTGGGAGAGACGCAGAGCTGAGCTCTTTTCAAGCTGACTGCTCTGGGAGAATGGGGTATCTGCAACTTTTCCGACCCTGATTTTTGCTGCAATCCGATCTTTCATCACTGACCTTTGGTTGGCTCTCCAGCGCCAAGTCAAAGGAGATGTTGTACAAAGCCAGTCATGTTAAGTGTTGGCTGTTTCTCAGATGCAGTTGGCAAATGCAGCAAGATAATCACTGGCTTTAATTACAAACACAAGTAAGTTTGTTTAGCCAGTCATTCCGTAATCTCTGCCATTATTGGCCTTCCAATCGCAGTCTGAATGCAGTCAGAAATGGGGCCGGGTGAGTGTTTTCGGGCACCTTCTGCTGGGAGATGGAGGTTGAACTGCTGTGGGAGGGTCTGGGAGTTAGTTGTCTCCAGCCTCTGATCAAGCCTGTAGATCGTTGTGGAAAGAACTGTTCTTGCTTGGCATCACTAAACCCAGTTTTAAGAGCTGGCCAGAGCACTATGGGAGGTCGAGGTTTTCAGGGTTGGGTTTGTATACATTTGTAGAGACTTTTAATGGCATACGCTGCTCTGCCGCCTCTGTGTGCTGCATGGCCAGTGCTGAGTGGGGAGACCCTGCGCTGAGAACACTGCCTGGAGCACCCAGTGTCCTGCTGGATAGAGACATTGCAGAGGAAGAACAGGAGCCTGGGGGGTCTTCCTCTCTTTGCTGATGTTATCCTGTGTGCCTCGCCAAGTCACTTAATGTTCCTGAGCCCCTTTCTCCCATCTACAGCCTGGTAGATGACCCTTAGCTCATCTTCTGAAACACTCAGAGGAAACTATTAGCTCTGCTTGGTTTTATTCAGCATTAAAACCTTTCAGCTCGGAGTTGTGTGGCTTTTGAGCTCTGATGAACCTACTACTGTTTGTAATGGGTGAAAGGCACATCCCCCTTGCTTTCCACCTCACTTACCTTTGTGTTTTGCATGACTACCTGGTCAGCAACAAATGTGCTCCACCACACTGGTTTGATAACCAGCTCCGCAGTTTCTTTAGTTACTGCTTTTTTTGTTGTAGTTTAACAAAGTAAAGTAATTTTCTGTTTTGAAGGTAGTGGAGTTACACTGGGCTTTGGTTTGAGTTGGTTTTGCATTCGCTGCAGGAATTAGGTGGAGCCCTCAGGTTGATGAATACTATTTGCAGCTTGGTGGTCAACAAGAGGAGTAATTACTGCAGACAAAGTCTTTACAGGGCATTGTTAGGTTTAGATTGGATATTAGGACAAATTTCTTACCCAAAAGAGTTGTCAAGCATTGGAACGGGCTGCCCAGAGAAGTGATGGAGTCACCATCCCTGGGGGTATTTAAAAGACATGTAGATGTGATCCTTAGGGATGTGGTTTAGTAGTGGACTTGGCAGTGTGAGGTTAATGGTTGGACTCTATGTTCTTAAAGATCTTTTGCAACTTAAACCATTCTATGATTCTACGGTCATCCTGGCTGGCACATGCCAGAAGACTCATAATAAGGGGACTGTTTGGTTAAAATCACTGTAATAAACCAGATTTCCTTGCTGGTGCTGCAGCTGGCTTCTTCAGTGTGGAAACTCAAAGGGCAAATGGAACTCCAGCCCGCTGCTCAGGCTCTGTGCAGCCACATGTTTGCTCTGCACAGTTTTCCTTCTGCGCTGTGCTGAGTGCCACCAGAGCTGGGCATGTTTATGTATTATACTTTGTTGTATGTTCTGGTTTAATGCACCAAAAATAATTTATTAACACCTTGATCGTTAAGTTTTTTAGGGATTTATGAGCATGTTTTCCTTGAGGCAGCACTGAATGGCTTGTGTCCGCAGCTTTGAGTGCAGTGTTTGTGATGCTGGAAAGGTGCATGGGGCTGGGGGTATGCTGGGGCAGCTGCCTGGAGGATTTATTTGTGGGGACAGCAGCTCATTGCACACTTGACAAGTCCTGCTCACTGGAGTATTTATTGTCTCCCAGTTACTTGGTGGGAGATCTTGGGGAGAAGTTGCTGACTTTATTAACTGTTCAAAACAGGACGCTGAATCACATCCTGGCAAGGCTGCGGCATCCTGCCTTAGCGTGCTCCATACAATGGGGAGACAAATTCACAGGCTTGTGACCCTCGGTAACTTTCTGGCCCGTAGGTGTGGCTGTGGAAGCTGATGAAGATATAATTAGGCCTTTACATTTTGTGGTGGGTTGTATGGGGATGTTCAAAGACCATGGAGCTGAGGAAGCATACACTTATTTGACACTTATGTAAGATCTGGCCTTTCCAGGAAACTGTTGCTGACTTGAAGTTGAGCAATGCGAGGAGTTTACTTGGATCTAGGTAGAATAAGAGCAGGAGGCCTGCCAGTTTGAAGATGTGGTGATCAGACTTTTTTCAGAATCGTATATAAATCTCTTTTCTTTTTTTTTTCTTTTTTTTTTCTCTCCTCCTTCCCATGAAACCTCAGCAGTTTGGCAAAAACCAAAACTGGCCCTGTTATCAAAGGTACTGGCTTTGGACTGAACTTTTTTTTTTTTCTTCTGTAGAAGACCAATGTGGTTACTGTTTATTTAGGTATTAGAGCTGGGTCAAAAAAATATTTTGGTTCTGAATGCCTCTTGATTTTTAAATACCTTAATCTTTGATAATCTGTTGCCAAGATCTGTGAGTCAGGGATTTCTCATATAAATCAGAGCTGTGGTCTGCCTGACAAGTGCTCTTGAGATGTTTTTGGAGGACGTGAAATGGACAGAACACCTTCATAGGCATGGCTTTACTTTTAATGAAGAGAGTGAGTTTTTTATTTCCCAAACATTTACACATCCCTCTGCAGCATTTGAATCCCTGGTGCAGAATCACTTCACTGCTACAAAAAAAATACCAGAAAGCAAAGTAAGCCCAGGCTCAAATGGATTAGGGTGCAGACTGCATCTGTTAGTTGTTTTAGGTCCTAGATCCTTCTCGGATCAGAAGGACTTTTCTCTGCAGGGCTTGCCTTCCCTCTCCAAAAGTTCTAGAGCTGCAGTCCAGGCAGAGACCAAAGGTGTTGAGCTTGTGCATCATGGACAGATGCATCAGCTCTCTGTAACTTAAGGTATGAATGTCCACGACCAGAGTGTGAACTGGCAGTGGTTAATGGCTTTGTCAGAGCTGCTTGTGTGTGTAGACATCTTCCCCTTGCAGCCAGTACAAAGGTTTATCTTTTGCCACTAGAGATGTAGGTTTCTCTGCATCTTTCGCAGGACAGGAGCAGGAACACAAACCCATCTGTGGAGCAGCCGGTGTGCTGTGTGTTCATACCCACCTCAGCTGGTCCTCACCGTTGGTATGTCAGAGCATTGCCCATCGCACCAAACTCTCCCCTGAGACCTGGTACTGACGTAACATTTGTTGTAGGACCCGGAGTCTGTGCCAGATGCTGATCTCACTAGCACAGAGATCCTGTGCAGAGGGACTCGCCACACTGACAAACCTGCCAAAATCACACCAGCTCACCTCTCTTTCTTGAAGAAATTCTTGCTGCAAGAATCACTAGCGAAGGCAGCTGCAGGGGGATTTGTGGTGGTGTGCTGCTGACCGCTGGGCAGAAAACCTCTGGGGTTTAGCACCAGGGGCTAAGGCATTCAGAAATGCAGGGAATGGGACAAAAATATCCCTTTCAGATTTTCCAGAAAGCTGCCAGGTTGCTTGTTTGCCCTGTCTGTCATCCAAACAGTCATGTTCAACACTGGCATCCCTGCAGAGACCGCTGCCTGTGGAGCTGCTCACAGCATGCCTGTGTGTGGGCATCTCCCTCCCAGCCCTGCAAAACTTTTTGTGCTACTCATGTCTGCTGCTTTCTGCAACGCTGATTCTGCTTGTAAAAGATAGATAGGTTTGGAGTGGAGAGGAAAAAGAAGGATGATTCTGATAATTTTACTAACAGTTTTCTGTCTTGAGCTGGCTTTGCCCCTGGTTGGCAGTCTCCTAATTTCTGGGGTGCTGGCTGCATACTCTTGGGGGAGCTGGAAAGGCAGGCTGCAGTCTAGCTAAATACTAGGAAGGTGTCAGGATTGAGCTAGAACTTTTCTCTCTCTGCTTTTATACCGCGTGATCCATCTAGATTTATTTATTTTATTTTTACGCCTTACCAATGTGTCAAGTACTCCTTGGTCTCTGCTGCCTTTTTTGGAGTCATTCTGAAACCCAGCAGCTAAGCTATTTTTTGGGTTGCTGTGCTACCGCTGCCTGTAGTGTTCTCAGTTGTGCTTCCTATGCTGTTGTCTGTGTCCTGGCTGACCTTCACGCACGCTGCTTGGAAGCTGCTTGCTTAATCCTTGAAACTATTATTCACCTTCCTTTTCATTTCCAGTGGCGCCATTGGAGTGTTTCCACTTGTTTCTCTGGCCTGTCTCCGAGAGACACCACTGAGTGGGTGAAGTGACTTAATAAAATAGTTTAAAGGATTAAAACGATGAGTTGATGGGAGGAATGCAGGAGGATCAGCCGATGTGCCGACAGCGACAGCACGGCAGGGGAGGAGGACAGGATCAGGATCGGCTCCTGCCGGGGGGCGTGGGCAGGAGGCTCTTGATGTGCCCTCCGTGGCAGGAGCCTGGGGGCTGGCATCATCCCACCTCTCCTTTGGCCCAGACCACGGCTCCGGGACACCTCCCTGGCACTCCCAGGCTTGTGGTCTGTCCTCCTCCCTACCTGTGGTCATGGAACAGCTGTGGCAATAACATGGCAACAACACCACCCAAAAAGTGACTTGTAGGAAAACACAGGGTGTCTTTTGAGTCTTTTGGTGTGGGGGAAGAAGGGAGCCGGTGTTTTGGGAATAGCCAGCTTCCCGCAGACCACCAGGATGCTGTGTGGCAGAGGATGCACTGGGCTGGAAACCCATGTTGCTAAGGCTGGGACCTCTGTATATACCTCTCTTCCTTCCCTGTGCCAGCTGCTGCCTTTCCTAGCCTTGCTCTTTGAGTCCATGAGTCCAGGCACACGTGAGCCGCTCTCTGTAGTGGCGTGGAGACACATTGCTCAGCCCTTGCTGCAGGGTGGGCGGTCATGGGGCTGCTGCAGGGGGCTGGGGTCCATCCGCAGGTGCACACTGGGGACATGGATGCTGGGAGTCTCTGTAGGGTTAATACTCTTCTGAGAGCGAGGGAAGGGTTTCTTTATAGCAGTTGAATGGGCAGTCGTGCAGGCTGAGGTTTGGGGAGGATCTGGCCCTGGCCTCCTGAGACAGTGGCTATCACAAAAATGACATCATGTTTCAGTGGGAATCTCAGAAATGCGCGTTGCGATTCAAACTGTTCCAAGCACATCGCATAGCTGGATGATGCTGTGATCAGCCTCATGCCTTTTTGAACTCTTGTGTTTAATGGGATGAGCAAAAAGGATTTCTTTTTCCTTGTGAAACCATCTCTTATTTTATTTGGCTTTTCACCATCCAAGTACTAGGGATTCCTAGAATTTTCTCTTTCCTGGTTGTTTGGGAGCTGTTCTGCTAACTTATTTTGCACAAGTCTGCTGGAATGGGGAACGATCCTGTTCATTTTTTTGCTTCCCTCTTCCTGCCCTTTCTCTCGACCAGAGCTGCTCCTGTGTTGCCTACAGGCACAGCCCGGGTCTTGCTCTGCCCTCGGAGCTGTGTGCCACCCCAGCGTGGGGTGCACACACGGCTGACCGCGTTTGGCTCTCTGCAGAGCTGGGGTGATGGCTGCTAGAGCCTGGCGAGTCGCTCACCCGGTGCGCAGGAGAGTGGCTGGAGGCACATCATCAGCAGTCTATTTATGTTAGGAAATTAGCTTTTGTGGGCTTCATGATTGATTTCATTTTTTTCTTTTTCCTCTTTGTGCTCGAGGAGCGTTTGTATCTGGTGCTGTGAATGGCCTGCAGTGTCTCAAACCCTTCTTAGCATTCTTGAGCTGTGGATGTGGCCCACGCCTTTCAGCTGAACAATACATCCTCAGACTCCCCTTTTGTTGTTGCACTGCTAAAAACACGAGAGCGAAGCCTGCCGGGTCTTCCTGCCTGCCCGACTGTCTCACTCCCCTTCGAAATAGCTGGGGAGATGTTTGCCCCAGCAGGGAGGCATTACAGGGCACCCCCACACACCCCCCAACTAGGGCTGCTGCCTGGCCTCCTTGCAGGCAACTTCTTGCTGTTGCATGATGGTGCCTTGGCTACGTCTGAGGAAGGGGGAAATGTGCTCTCTGTGTCTGAAGGAACAGATGTTGACAGCTTATGTTTTGAATTTTTTCTTGGGGTGACTTATCTTTAGCTCAGGAAATCTGAGAATGATGAATTTATAGCTCATCAAACCCACAGCGTAATGTACCTATGGGTAGGGAAGGAGCTTTCCTGCCTTGTATTTTTGTAATAAAGTATATTTCAGGAGACAAATGTTTCTAAAAGTTGCCCTGAAGGTAGCTGCAGAGATTTCAGCAAGGTAGAACACCTCAAACCAAGTGATGCTGGCAGCTCTTGCCGACTTTAGCAGGTGTACTGGGCATCTGCAGTTCTGATCGCAGGTCAGTTTATCAGCGCATCACAAAGCCTACGCATGTATGCAATAGCACTTTGTTTTAAAACAGCATCACACTTGTTGCAACTGGGTCTTTCCCGGTCCTGCTGCACGGGGAGCGTTCTGCTCGTCCCTCAGCATGGCAGCCCGCTCCATGTCACATTGAGCAGGGCTGTTGTGGTGATACTCTCAGCTATATTTGTAAAGGCGATTCCTTTGTTTCATTTAATCTTTTTGTGGCACTGGACTCCGCGTGACTGGTGTGTGACACAGAGAAAAGGGCCTTTGGAAACACACAAAGTACTTCTTAAAAAAAGCATGAGAAATGACTCGCTGCTGTTAAAACTCCCATTTCTGTTTCTCAGGTTGTACAGTAGCATGCGAGCAAGTAGCTTTGAAGTTCATTTTTTCTCTGGCACTGTTTTGTGTTGCTCAGACCCCTTCTGAAGGCCCCTTTCTTGGTCAGGAAGTGTTATCTGATGTGCCTCCTATCAAGCCAAAGCAAGCAGTCAGTGTGCTTTAATTGTCAGCTTGGCCTGGGAAGCAGGGGCTGTGCAGCTGCTGCCTTGTCTTCCTGCTATTTCTCTCCCCGCATCTTTGTTTCTATTTGATGTTCTCGTTTCCAGTTGTCACTGCTATTTCGGTATGACTGCGTGACAGCCCTCTGGCTCGCTGCAGCGGTGCCCTGTCTTAAAAACCACTGTCTGGCACACGGAGGGCCTGGCTAGGATGCTGGAGCATCCCAGGGGACTGGCTCGGTCCCTGGGCTGTGGCACCGTGTCAGAGAGGTGCACCAGGGAGGACCCCTCCAGGGGCTGTGCTTCGTGTTCTTGCTTAATTGCCTTGAGGTGGCTGGGCTTTTTCCAGAGTGAGCAGAAAATGGGGGAAGAAAAGGGGGGGGGGGGGGGGGGAAT
>JAVJGJ010000001.1:94027012-94046949 GCA_035590215.1 Microhierax caerulescens
GGTCTGTGCTGAGTATGTACCCCTATTTTCCACAGCTGCAGAAGAAGAAATGTCACTTGTGCTTCAGGGATTTGATCTTTGTCTTTCCCTGTGGCCTGTGGGGAGGAAAATTGGATAGGCTGAGTCACAGGGCTCTAGCACATCTTCTGTAGTGATTAAGGTCCTGCTTCAGCACATTTCTCTGAGTGCTCTCTTGCCTCCAATAATCATAGAATCACAGAGTGGTTTGGGTTGGAGAGCACCTTAAAGATCATCTAGTTCCAACCCTTCTGCTGTGGGCAGGGACACCTTTCACTGGACCAGGTAATAATAATCTGAAGCTTGAGACATTTGGTGCGGCTGACAGCATTTGTTCTTTTGAAACTACCTGTTGCTGGTTTTGTTTGCTGTTGCCAGTAGAGTGAGGAACATTTTAGCAGGATTTGGGTCCCCTCCAGTGTGCCAAACTGGTGGGAAGAAATGGCAGGAAGTTGTATGGTGAACATACACAAGGATTGATAAGCAGATAGGGGGTTCAGAAATGTGGATTCTACTCACCCAGTGTTTTTATGCCTTCTGTCTTTGATGGGTTTGGAATAAGTGATTACTGGGAAAGAAGAAGTAAGATCATTGGGGCATTTTGAGAGCAGGAGCATGTGGGAAAGGCACAGTGTGATACTGTGCGTCTGCTGCTTAGTAAACACTCCAAGCACAAAGAGGGCGTTTGAACGCCAAGCTTGGCTTTGTGTGTTTTTAATTGTCAGCAATTTCATATACCCAGCAAACATCCTACGGAAGGAATTTTATCTTGTATGGAAAGTTATGAGTGCATTACTGAGTTATTAGATGTGAACTTGTTTTGTTTTCTTACAGATTCCTTGTTCATTTCACCAAGCAGAAATGTACCCACTGCTCTAGAGCAGAGGGGACTTGTTGCATGAGCAGCACTTTGAGATAGAAGGGGTCCATCACCCAAACTGGGCCATTGTGCACCCTTTCCTCCTCAGAAGTTTCTCATGTTCAGATATACCCTCCATAAGGCCAGTGGGGCTGGTCCCACGGTGCTATGCGTGTTTCACAAGTCAAAGTTTTTTCTTTTCTCCTTTTTAATCGGTTGTTCCTCCTGCCTCTTCCTCGCCTGTCCTCAGTGCCCTTATCTTTCTGTCTTCCCCAAAATTCTGCAACAGAAGGGTATCATCATTTGTGCCAGTCACAGGTGGTCTCAATATATCTGTTAGCTTCCAAATACTGTGAGGTCAAGTTCTCACACAGCCAGATAATGCTCATCCAAGAAGCTCGCCTCTGTCAGTATTCACTGGGACAGCAAGGTTAATTGGGCTCCCTTAAATGTTATTTTTTCACTTGGAAACATCCAGTTCCATTAAAGGTCAAGACTCTGCTGATTCTTACTGCAGCAAGCGAGAGACTCTTTCTGATTATTTCTCTGCTTTCTCTGCAGGTGACTTGCCCCAGCACCTCCAGGTGATGATCAACCTCCTTCGCTGTGAGGATAGGATCAAACTGGTAAGAAAAGATGCATTTTCCTGCTCTCCTTTCTGGTGAAGGCATTTGAAACAGACCTGTAGAGGTTCATGAAAAGCATTGGCAAATCCTAGGTTTCAGAGTCAGCTTAACTCTGTGCTGGTTGCCAGCCCTACCACATTTTTGTGTCTACTCCTTTTGCCCCAGTTCTTACATCCAGGTAATGACTTGGGTCAGGAAACTGATCTGTCTGAAGCATGTTTGTTTTGTTAAATATAATTTTCCAGTCAGTTGACAAACACCACTACAGGAGAAGGCAAGAGTTTGCTGATGCAAGTGGACACTCTTAAGTCAGTCTTGAAATTGCATAGAGGGGGCTGGGCTTTCTTTTAAAGAAATCTGCAGAGGCTATAAAAGTCACTGCAGAAAAGTGTATATGTCATTTATCCCCTTCAGCATGACTAGCATATTTCAGTGAAGGCTTGTGAGTGCAAGAATCCTCTGAGCCTGCTTCTGTTTTCAGATCAGTGCCTGACCAATGTTTTTTACCAACTTTCTAGTTGAACCTCTTCAGAACAAATCTTCAGGTTACATTTTATAGTATTTCTCTGAACTGGGGCAGATAATCTAGGCTAATCTTCTCCCCACCCGATGCCAAGTCAAACTGGCAGCTAGTCTTGCTGGAAGATGGACCATCTCTCCCTGTGTGTTTTATGCTGCAGTTAAGTAAAGGTTTTGGGCACAATTATACCTTAAAAAAAAAAAAATTAGGCAGCAATGGAAGTAATAATTATCCAAAAGCTAGTTTGCAGAGCTTGATGACATTTTTCTAGGCTGTCCGCTTGGAAAGCGTGTGGACAGACAGAGTCCGGTACATGGTGGTTGTATACAGCAGCGGACGACAGGACACAGAAGAGAATATTTTGCTGGGTGTGGATTTCTCCAGCAAGGAGAGGTATGTCTAAGGCGAGGCTGGGCTTGGAAATCAGGCAGGCTGGGCTCTTTGGAAAGCCTGTCAACTCCAAACTGTCCCCAAGCAGCTGGTTTACACACATCTGCAAATTCTAGCAAGGGAAAGGACATGCTGAGTTTTCTGACCAGTTTTTGTTCCAGAAAGCTTTCAGTCTCCTTGGGCTCTCTGTGCAGTTGTGAGCAAAGCGTTCACGTGTAATCCTTCTGTAAGGCTGTGGCATTTACTTCCTCTGTGGTAGTCTGGTGTCTGCTCACTACAAAACACTCTTGCAGATGCATTTGCAAAACTGGAACTTATTCTGTCCACCAGACTTCAAGTCTGTTGATGGTAGGATGCAATGGAGCTGGTTTTTTTTGGGGGTAGCTTACTTTACAGATAATATCAAAAAAACAATACTGCAAAAGTACCTCCCAAGCCAATGTGTTGGTAATGAGCTGATTCTTTTGTTTAACTGGTAAGAGCACATAATATTTTGGAAGGGAAATGTAATATTTTATTATCGCAGACCCTCTCACATGATTTCAGTTCTAGGTGAGTAAACCAAGGCAGAAAAGCTCTTGGCTCAGAGACACAGGGCTGATTCGGCAGAGCTGGAGTTAGAAGTCAGAGCTTCCAGACTGTTGTTTCTGTTCTCTAGTGATTTATCAGGCTGCCGTGTTGTGCTGGTGCAGCTGGAAAACCTTAGAGGTTGTTTCCATTGCCGTAAGTGGAAGTGGGGAGCTTCTGCACTGCAGTGAGACCTGTAGGGAAACTCCTAACCATGCCTCCCTGCTGTGATTGTCACTGGCTTTGCTGCCTCTTGTATCTGCTGTTAAATTACTGCTGTTAGTGTTATGGAGGAAATTCTAATGTAGCATTTCCTTATGGCACACTTGGTGTGCAGCAGCAGTGAATGCGATGTCATCTTCAAATCTGAAACAACATTGCAATAATTTGCTTCTGGTGATTATTGACATGAGACGAGGAAGGATGGAAAATTTATGACAAATCCATCCTAACTGTAAGGTTAGCTGCCATTTCAATTACTGTCTCCCCTGAAAGCCAAAGGTTCTGTTAATTAAGGGTAAGTCTCATGCATAAAGAAGTCACTTGGCATTAGCAACTTCACTGAGTGACTCCCTGGCTCTGTGTTGGGGCTGAAGTGTCACTGCTGAGCTGTAAGTGTTCTGACTGCTGACAGTTTGACTTGTCAGGCACTTCTGTGGGTTTTAGTCCTTTTGCATGTGTTTAATAAAAAACATTTTTTTTTCTTGCAAAGCTCTAAAGTGCACATTGTCCACATGTGTGTTCAAACTGGCCTGTCAAATCCTTTGATCTGCTGTAGAAAGCAGCTGAAGGCTTAAAAAAGAAAGGAAAAAATGAAACAAAACCAGAGATCTTTGCTAACTGGCTGTTGCTGTATGCATCCCAATTTCCTTTAAAACTTTAATATCTCAGTAGCTTAATTATTTACTACTTGAAAGTTGCTGGTCCCTATTAGAGTACAGTTTTCTTGCCTCTCTGAAATGAAAGTGTTCTTTTGGGTAAACTCATAAAATCCATTTTTGTCTTTTCTACCAGCCAGAGTGATGAAGTGAAAATCGAACACACAGTCCTTTGAAAGGCCCCTTGGGTCCCCTTTGGAAAGGGCAGGCAGCTGCTCTGCCACCTACCAAGGCTCGCGTTCTGCCTCGCTTTAGTGAGCTGAATCTGCAGCCAGATCACTGTGACCTGCTTTTATGTCCTGTTAGGGAACTGCCTTGCACTGAGCTCATGAGGTTGAGAGAGCAGGAAAGATGATGGGGCAAATACTGCAGTGCTTTCTGGCAGGTTCCGGAGCAGGAGAGAGGAGTTGGTAATTTTGATTCTTGCCTCTCTGATGTTTCTCAGCCCTGCGGAGCAATTGGCATGCTAATATCAGAGTAGACCTTTAGACTTCACCTGCTGGTCTCCTGTGCTTTTGATGGCCTAAGATATTACTAGGAATTACTAGAGCAAGTCTTGAAGATTTTAAAAATTAAAGAGTATTAATAATTTAGATTATTGGCATGACCGCATTGTGGCCTATATTTAACATCCTGTATAACAATCTCTCTTCCAGTAAAAGCTGCACTATAGGAATGGTTCTTCGTCTGTGGAGTGATACTAAAATCCATCTTGATGGTGATGGGTAAGAAACCACATTAAAAGGATAAATGTGAACGTCCTTCCCTGCTTGGGGGGCTGCTGTAGGAGAGCTTCTCTGTCACCTTGCAAATTAAGTTCCAATTTCAGATTCATGGCAGCAGTCATTCAGGCAGTGAGTTTTTGTCTTGCTGCCCTCAGACTGCTTGGTACCCAGTGAATGTGCTCTGAAATACCACTCGAGGGGTGGAGTTGCCATTCCCGGCAGCCTATGCCAGGGAGGTTGTCTGCTTGCCATTCTTTTTTGGGAGGATGCTGGAAAACTGGTGGTAGAAATTCTCATCCCCGATTCTTTTTGATTGTGAGTGCCCCTGTAGCTGCCTTGCAGTAGCTGTTTGTGGAGTGCAGCTTGAAGAGCGGTTTCTGACTGGTGTGTTTTTTCCCCTCTCTCTGTTAGCGGCTTCAGCGTGAGCACCGCAGGGAGAATGCACATCTTCAAGCCAGTGTCAGTGCAAGCCATGTGGTATGTGTGTTAATGAGCTTTATTGAGGAAGACTGTCATTTCTGTGAGTAAATGAAAAACAAATCCACAAACTGCATTTTAGCATTCTCCATAATTTATATTTAGTGAGGTGCAGCAGAGAGGTGTTGCTTCTCTGTGTCAGCTGGTAGCACTGTCAGGCGACTGTGGGAATACTGATCTAAAACCAGGATCTTCTGCTTCTGTTCAGAGCAGCTGTGTGCTCTTCAGAATAAGGGAAGTGGTACTAGTGAGATGAATAAATATGAAAGACCAAGTTGAATTCATCAGGCTGCAAACCCAGTCTTTCCTCTCTGCATGTTTTTGTAAGTGGCTGAAGGAGGAGTCTCGGGACCTGTTGCCAATCTGATGGCATTCCCCGTGTTCTGCCTCGTTACTGGGGCCAGGCTGGGATTCCTGCTGCACAGAAACTTTCCGTGCTGCCCCGGGTGCCTGTTCACCTTTCAGCTCCTGTCACCCCTCCCATGTGCAGGGATTCCAAAACACTGAAGCAGAGGTGGCTGAATCAGCAGCAGCTGTGCCAGCAGATTCCTTCTTGAAGAGGCTGCTACCCAGCCCCGCACAGAAGACATGCATCGCTTTTGGCCTGGGCAGTTTGCTGGCTCCCGTTGGAGCCTTGAGAGATCCCTGTCCTTGCGGCATCTGATAGGGAAAAGATACAGCTGTAGAGAAGGATGTCGTGCAAGGGATGATCTGGTACAGAAACAAATGAAACTCTTGTTCTTGTCACTTTTGAACTCGGCCCCTCCTGTTGGCAGCCTTAGATGTGGTTAATGTATTCAGTACAATTACATCTTCGGAGTAGAGCCTTAAAAAAAAGGAGGGGAGAAAAAAAATGAGGAGAGAAGGAAGGAAAAAGTAATGTTAGAATTTGCAAAAACAAATGACCCAATCTGGGCCTTGTCCCTGGAGGATGTCAGGGGCCAAGAATGCTGGTAAATATGCATTTGACTCCTTGCTGAAGGTGGTTTGAAAATTGTCCATGTTCTTTATTTTTCTTTGGTCTGGCTTTACAAGTTAGCTAATGATTAGATCCCAGAGTGACTTGTGCCTTGTGCTTGCCTGTTAATCAGAAGAAGATTTCAGCCTCTGCCTTGGACTGGCTGTTGAGAAAGCCTCCAAGGTGCAGTTTGTGTGCCTTCTTTGAACTCTGATACAATAAATCTCCTGCTCCCAGAAAAGCAAATTGCAACAAACAATGCTAAAAACCTTTTTTCTCTGTGAAAAACTCTCAGATCCTGCTCTGCCTGTTCCTGCTGCTCACATCTGCACAAATTTGTTCTCCAAACTTGCAGGTCTGCTTTACAGATCCTTCATAAAGCCTGTGAAGTTGCAAGAAGGTATAACTACTTCCCAGGTGGGGTGGCCTTGGTCTGGGCCACATACTATGAAAGCTGCATCAGCTCTGACCAGAGCTGCATCAATGAGTGGAATGCGATGCAGGACCTGGAGTCCACCCGCCCCGACTCTCCAGCCCTGTTTGTTGACAAGTCAGTTCTGAATTTTATTAGAATAAGTTGGCTTGGCTCATGAGGGAAATCTCCACTTTCTCCCATTTCTTCCTGCAGTGGTTCATTTCCTTTCTTTTCATAAATGTCTTCAAATGCTTTTCTTCTGTTATTCTCATAAAAATTGCTTTTAATACAAGTCTTTACCGTCACTCCTCTGTGCTGTACGAGTCGCACTGTATGTTTACTGCCAGCTTGGAGACATCCTCTCCTTTTCCTTTTCAGGCCAACTGAAAGAGAACGAACAGAACGCCTCATTAAAGCCAAACTCCGGAGCATCATGATGAGCAAAGACCTGGAAAATGTGACTTCTAAGGAGGTAAATAGAAAAATTCCCTTCTTATTTTTCCTGCTAGACTCCTTTTCCAGGGAGTGCTGCACTGATGAAGAGACACCACATGACTAGGTGTCACTGGCTTTTGAGTGTGTATTTCCAGCTGTTCTATAAAGGCTCTGCTCTTTGGCTTTGCCATACTTCTGTTTCCCCTGTGGGGAAATCAGGGTAATACCAGCATCAGAGTGCGTTTTTCAAGACCTTAGTAACAAGTATGTGACTTTCAAGCGTGTAGTGCCTGGTTCTTTGCCAACAGAGTGGCCTTGAAGGTGATGCCTGCGTTACGGTTGGTTGTAGCACATGTAGGCACGTCCCAGCGGTGAATTTGCAGATGCTTGTTCCTCCCTGCATCCCTGTGAATTACACAAGCAAAGGCAGCACTCTCAAAAGATGTGGTTGGTGGCTTGAGGCCACGTAGCTGGGTCAGATGACTGTCCTAATCTTCACTTGCTCGTGAACAATGCAGAGCAAAGTATATGCCTTCCTTTCTGCTGTTGGCTTCATTTTAAGGTTTTATTTTCTTTGTTCCTGAACAAACATCAGAGGGGCTTGCAGGCGACAATTTGCTGGTGAGGTTATGGATGGAAAATCACAAGTCAAGGCTAAAGCTAGTTTGGATCCATCCCCCAGGCTGGTATAAATATGTCCAGCCGCAGTGCAGACATACTCAGAGCAAATGGAAATAGTTTTTTGGGTTGGGTTTTGTTTGGTTTTCAAGGGAGGCTGTTAACATGCAGGGCTTTCCTTCCTAAAGCTTAGCACTGAAGGCTTTGGATACACTCTTGTGTAACAGCAGCGTTACAAGTTGTAGGCGTAAGCTGAGAACTTGTCTGTCTGTGTACGTGTTCTTAACTCTTGGTGCAGTCAAGATGCTTTGATTTTGCTGCAGCCATTTTCCATGGCGGGTTAAACAAAGTTGTGCTGCTTTGCACTGCACCTTCCTGAAGCAGAGGTGCATTGAGAGGACTCTGTATCTGTGCCTGGGCTTTGAAAATAAGAGAGTACTGGAAATCTCTCTCCACCAGCACTCCTGCCATTATTCACTCCTTTCTTCTAATGGCTTTCACATTTTTTTGTTAGCTGCTCTCCAAGGTCTTGGTTTTTATCTCTCAAATTATTTTTAAGCAGCAGGTACCCCAAAAATAGATATATATCTTTTTTTGTTGTTGTTGTTTTTTTGTTTTTTGGGTTTTTTACTCAAATTTTGTCTGAAGCTTTATTTACAGATCTTCAGTTTGAGGGCCTGGGATACTTGGAGAGATGCCACAAAGTGAGATTCCTTGTCTCCAAAAGGTCAAATCCCTCTTGCTGTTTTTAATGAAGTACAGAAAAAGTGTTTTGCAAAGGAGTGCCAGAAAATGTTTCTGTTGAACAGACACGATTCTAGGTGGCATCTTTTGTTTTCTGTTCTGCAGATACGAAATGAGCTGGAGAAACACATGAATTGCAACTTGAAGGAATTCAAGGAATTTATAGACAATGAAATGCTGCTTATCCTGGGTCAGATGGACAAACCGTCTCTAATTTTTGATCATTTATATCTGGTAAGCTGCTGTGTTAGGAGCTCCAGAATAGCAGGAGGCTCAGTGGGAGTGATCTGACAAGTCACTGGGCTTGGAGGAAGCTGGACTTGGTGTCAAGGCTGACGGAGGTACAGCCCACTATCCTGCCCTTTGTGCAGACTTTACTCCAGGATCCATATTGCTTGTAAAAGCCCACAGTAGTGAAGCCCTTTTTTTCTAGCTGTGTTCTTGTTTCTGCGACTTGATACAATGGTTCTTTCCTGGCAGGGTGATCCCGTTTCAGGACATACCATGGCGTAGCTCAAGTCCTCTCTATTTCTAGCAACGGAGATTTTCTTTTATGACAAACAAAAGGTCTAGCTCTGGGTGCTGCCCCCCGTGACAGCCCTTTGCTCTTTGATTAGGGTCACTGGATCGTTTCTCTTGATTGAGCCCATGAAGTTCTGTAGGCATGGCCAGAACTATGTAAAGAATAAGGGCAAAGGTGACGTGCCGTTCCAGCTTGTGCAGAAGCGAACGGCGCGTGTTCTGTCGAATCTTTTGCCACTAGATGGTACTCCAAGCAAAACCAGCTGGAACAAAGACTTGCTTGAGATGAACACATTTGTGCCCGTTATGCTTGGGTCTTTTTTTGTTGTTCTGGAGAGAGTCAGAGGAAGTGCTCATGTTTGAGGGCAAAACCTCTTTTCTAAACCTGTTTTAGCTTCCTGGTTTGTAGGTATGGGGGGGGATCCCAGGTGTAAACACCCCCATAGTTTTCAGGACTTGCCTCACTTCTTGTATATTAGTGATCCTAGTCATGCCACACATAGAATCACAGAATAGTTTGGATAAAAAGAGAGCTTAAAGACCATCTAGTTCCAACCCCCAGCCACAGGCAACCTTCCACTAGACCAGGTTGCTCCAAGTCCTATCCAGCCCAGCCTTGAACACTTCCAGGGATGGGGCATCCACAGCTTCTCTGGGCAACCTGTGCCAGTGTCTCCCCACCCTCACAGTGAAGAATTTCCTCCTAATATCTACCCTTTTTTTAGTTTAATAGTTTTCTTTCCCTATACTACTTATCTCTGTGTTTAAAAATCCCGAGCAGCCAGAGGCAGTGCTTTGGGATGTGCTCCGTCACACGCTGGCCTAGAACTAACTCCTTAGGTGAGGATGCAATGCCCTTGTCCTTCAGGAGGTCCCTGCCTGTTCAGGACGGGGCATCCCGGTGCTGAGCTGCGGTGCTGGCTGCCCTGGTGCCATATTCCTGTTTCAGAGGCTATTACCAATATTTCAGTTGGCAGCTAAGGAAGATTGCTGAGGCTAGGGGATTGCAGAACCTTGGGATAAAGGGATCCTTTGAAATGTGTGTTTTGTGGCTGTTGCAGGGGTCTGAGTGGAATGCGTCCAACCTTGAGGAGCTGCAGGGCTCGGGGTGAGTACTGAATCTTTCAAGCACCAGCCTTAGACTCTGAAACCTCCAGTCTGTTGTCTTCAACTTGCATTCAGGTCTCTTGAGGTGACGTAGGATGTTTGCAGACTGTAGGGATGAGTTTGGGCCCATTCCCAGCAATGTGGATAACTCGCCATTGGGACCTCGGTAGAGAAATCTTTCCTACCTCATTTCCATCAATAACGCATAGAGTGAAAATAACAGAACTTCTTGTTAGTGAAGTACATCAAGATCTCTGAAACCCCCACATTGTGTAGCAGCCGAGTGTGAAATGGCCGTACGTATTGTTATGTCAGGTGTGAATTCCTGCAGGCTGCAGAAGAGCAAATACTACAGTGCTAAGCTTAGGAAAAAACTCTATCTAAATGGAGCAGAACTTCCTGTGGATGAGCAATCTCCATCTCACCTGCCCAGACAGGCAGCTGCAGGGCTGTCTTTCACCACGCTCTCATCACCACACCACTTCTTGGCTTGATTTACTTTCACGCTTTTTGGACGAGTGAGAATTTTGCATATAAATATTTGCTGCTTGCCCAAGGCATACACCAACCTTGATGTGAGAAACTGAAAAACATTGCTCAACAGCATGACTGAAAATGTTTAATTTGGAGTCCTTGGGAACAGATGTCTGAACATCTTTGAACAAGTAAATCAAACAGCACGTTACTACTTCTGATCTAGCGGGAAGGCAGCCTGACATGCAGTGTCTAAAAGTCAAAGCTGGGCAAATTCTGAAACAAATATCCTGTGTCCTTGATTTATCTGAATGATAGGAGGTAATAAATCAATGTGGGCATTCGTTCTCTCTGGGTACATTGTAATCCCTGCTGTAATATTTGGCAGGAATTGAGAGATTCCATGTGACTCTTATTTCATATTTTTGGTCGGAAAGAAGAGAAAAGGATGGGTTTGCAGTTAAAGCCAGCAGTTGAAAATTGTGATTCCTGGGTTCTGTTCCCAGCTCTTGCCTAAACAAATCACTTGCAGCCGAGGCACTTTTCTTCTTTCAGCATCCCAGAAACTGCGTATGACATAGCGAGGAGTTTTCATTTGTTTGCAAGCCTCGGCAGAAGGGATAAAATAAACTTCTCCCTCCTGTGCCCAGGGTCTTTTGATGCTTTGAGCGGGATACGCTGGTGGTGAGAGACTGGTGAATGGACAAGCCCTGCACGTCACATGCATGACCTGTGTCACCGGGTGTCCCAGAGGTTCGGGATTAGGGCTGTAGATAAAATCTTACAGCTCGTGTTGTGTCAGATTTCATGGACTTCACAATGTGCAGCAGCTTCTTTTTCGTGACCGTGGTAGTTCAAGTCTATTTTTTCTTTTTCTTCTCCACAGCATTGACTACATTTTGAACGTGACCAGGGAAATCGATAATTTTTTCCCTGGTTTGTTTGCATATCACAACATCCGAGTATATGACGAAGAGACAACAGACCTCCTGGCTCACTGGAATGAGGCGTACCACTTTATAAATAAGGCCAAGTAAGTGGGCTGGGAGACGTGACGCAGTGAGAGGACACGTCCAGGCTGGGGGGTCTGACACCGTGCCCTGCGTATTCAATCCAGCGTGGAGCTGAGCCCTCCCCGAGGCCACGCTGCCACGGAAGGCAGCAACAGGGCTTCTGCATTACGGTGTTTGCCAGGAGTTTTCTGTGTCCCTGGAACTTCCCCTTACCTTGTGTCTTCCTGTGCTGGCATTAACCTGTTCCCAGCCTATGGTATTTTTTATTATTATTATTATTATTATTATTATTATTATTATTATTTTATTTTGTTTCCAAAAGGAAGCGAGGACATTTCCTCTTCTCAGGAAGTTCTGGAAATACTCCAGCACGTCTGTGTTGGACCAGCCCCAGTTGTCTCTGCAGGCAAGAGATGGTGACAGAGCCCATCAAATTCTGCTGGGCTTTTACACTCGGGTTGTTCCTGCTTATCCCTGTATCCAAAGGCTCCAGCAGGCAGGCAGGAGGCATCGTGGTGGTCTCTGAAATGGTGGCGTGATTGAAACTGCCCTTCCCTGAGTCCAAACTTTTCCAGAGAGAGATTCTTCTCATGGTCTAGTTAATCTGAAACATTTTTGCCTCCTAAGGATGGTGTTAGGGTGGTCAGGAGGACAAAGTACTGTCCCTCCACCATGTAAAATGATAACCACAGATACCATAACCAGAAAGATGAGATGTATTTTCCTGTTTGTCCTTCTGCAGGAAGAATCACTCCAAGTGCCTGGTGCACTGCAAAATGGGTGTGAGCCGGTCCGCATCTACTGTTATAGCTTATGCCATGAAGGAATTTGGCTGGTCACTGGAAAAGGCCTATAATTACGTGAAGCAAAAACGCAGCATTGCAAGACCAAATGCAGGCTTCATGAGACAGCTTTTGGAATATGAAGGCATTTTAGACGCGAGGTAAGGCGACAGGATGAATGGAAGGGAGACACGCAGGAAGTAAAGGAGCTAACTGTAAGCAACCTCTCATGGTTTCGTATCACACAACATTAATCGGTCTCCATAGGTGTGGGGAGCTCTGTTCAGGCAATAGGTTTTTCTGTTGACGTCTTGCACACGCGCGTGTTAGGCTCAAAGACACTGGCAGAGCGTGCGTGGTGCTGTAGTCTGCAGGGTCCTCTTTAGAAGGGCAGATGCAGAAGCCTGAGCTAATTCTGTTTTTCTAAGCCTTTTCTATGCCAGGCCTCCCTGGATGGAAATTAGCTGTCTTCTAGGGAGATCTGGTCTGATTTAATTCAGCGAGGGTTTCTCTGCGTTTGGGAAGCATGTTGGTATTTCTCAGCAGCCAGTACTGTTCAGCAAAACATTGTTTGTGTTTTATGAGGCAGAACTGAGCTCAGGCAGTGTTGGACACAAATCATTTGCAGTTCTGGGTGACCATGCCGATCACAAGTCTTTGTCATTGCAGGCACTGTAGTATCTAATAAGGGTTTCTGCATGCTCCACTTGGCCTCTGTTCTACTGGGCGAAGAGGAAGAGAATTTTTCACTCTAGTTCAGCAGGAACTGCGCCATGAGACGTGCAGAGATGTTGGTTCAGCGTGTTTTGCTCTGATGGGGGACTCTGTGCCACTCTGCCCTGAGGGGCTCCTCCTGAGGGCATTTTTTTTTTTTTTTTTTTTTTTTTTTTTTTGAGTCTGCTGGGCCAAAGATACTCAGGAGTAGGCAGGCAGGAGGGACAAAATCCCAGTGCTAAAGATGGCTTTGTCCAGGTGGGACCGCAGGGCTGGTCAGCTTTTCAGTTCTGGGTTGTGGGGAGGGAGGGACGTTCCTGGAACTGAGCATCCTGCAGTTCAGCGATAGTCACTTATGTCTTTGCCTTTTCCCCCAGCAAGCAGCGCCACAATAAGCTGTGGAAGCAGCAGGCAGAGAGCAACCTGCCCCAGAACACAGATGGCACCACAGGGTCGGGCGACTTCTTACTCGAGAGCTTAGACATCGACCTAGAAAACCGCCTGGCTGACCTGGACATGCCTTCCCAGTCAGCGTACCTGGACAACCGTGCTGGCACAGAAGTGTCTGTGGGGCTTAATTACTGCTTCCGTCGCCTGTCGGACACGCTGCTGGAGAACAAGTTTCCCAGTGACAGGGAGGGCTTTTTCCAAGTGGAGGAGCTGGAGCGGGATGCGATTGCGGAGCGCACTGCCTCGCTGGTGGGACAGCCTCTGTCTGCACCTTCAGAGGGAAGGCTGCTGGAGACAACAAAAGCCCTGGAGACAGCAGAGCCGCTGGCAGAGCTGAGCAGTTTCTGCGAGAAGCAGGCAAAGAAGAAACTGGACTTCAGCCCCCGGAAGGGAAGGATGGTGCTGGGCCATGGGGACCCAGGGGAGGACCGTGTCAGGGAGGAAAACCCGATGGAGAAGTGGAAGCGGCGTTTGTCCGTGCACAAGGAGGAGAGCAGGCTTAATAGAGAGAACTTGAACAACAACAACAGCAAAAGGAGTTGCCCAGAGGATTTTGAGGTGCGTATGGAGTTGAAACGTAGGTGGGTGATTAGCGTGGCTGATGCTACTGCAAGTGAAACTGCTCTTCTCATCTTCATAGCACAGTTTCATTTGACTTGGATAAAGCCTTTCTTTCCATGATGAGCTGCTTCCTTTTCGAAGTGCTTCTGAACATGGCTTTGCTTGCCCAAGCTATGGATTTAGATGCCAGAGAGAGAGCGCGCACATGTGAGCGCCCTGTAAACTGCTTTGGGCAACTTGCTTGCATGACCGTCGCTTGAAACGGTAGGTGTTCTTCCGTTGAAGATACTGTCTGCTGAGAAAGTACGTGGCTTTTGTTCCTGCTGCAGGGCCTTAAGAGAAGTGGAAATGGGCTTCGTTTCAAATCTGTTTGGCTATAAATGTCTCTTGCAGTCTGTGCCTCTCACCCTGCTGATTGCCCATGTCCTGTTCTGTGCACGTTTATCTGTACCTGTGTTCTTTTTTTGCAGCACGATGCCGTATTTGGGATCCTCAGTAAGGTCAAGCCTTCCTATCAGTCCTGCGCTGACTGCATGTATTCCTCGGCCGGTTTGTCTCCCGACTCCTTTGGGGAGCAGTGCGAAAAGCTGAACCCCAGCACGGCACGTCGCAGCACCACGATCTGCACACAACCAGCCCTCCTCTCCCACATCAATTCCAACTTGGCAGACCACCTGCCCAGCAAGGCACACTCAGAGGAAGCAATTAGAACTAGAAATAATGAGACTCCGCTTCCTCTGTCAGCAGGAACTGGTACTTTGGAGGCTGGTGCTTGTAAATCACTTGATCAACACTGCAGCATTTTGGAGAAAGGCAAAGATGCACCAAAAACCCCAGTCAAAACTCTGCTGCCCAGGAGAAACTCACACTGTGACAAGGGCCTCCTTAATGCAGAAGTGGTAAGAGAAGAGTCTCTAGTCAGAAAAGACAGCAGACCTACCAAGGATCTGAAGTACTTGTTCGGCAAAGACTTGGAAAAGCCAAGTGCAACCAGTTACTTGATGCAGCATCAGGAGTCTCTTATTCAGCTGCAGAAAGCAGGCTTGGTTAGGAAGCACACCAAAGAGCTGGAGCGGCTGAAAAGCCTGCCCTCGGACGCCTCGTCGCTGCTCAGAGAGAGCCCCCTGAGCAGAGTGGACTCAAGCATCGTGGAGGAAAGCGAGGATTTGATTTCACATCACGGCCTCGTGCCTCTTCTGGGACCGGCAGCGCTGATAACTGAAGGTGCAGCAAACAACGTGGAGAAGTTGGAGGCGAAATGCGTCTTAGAGGGGTTCTCTCAGAAAACCTCCACCCCTGTCATGTGTCGCTTGGAGCACACGAGCAGTTTCACCAAGGACTTCCTGAAGACCATCTGCTACACCCCCTCCTCCTCCCGGAGCTCCAACCTGACGCGCAGCTCCAGCAGTGACAGTATCCACAGCGTGCGGGGCAAGCCCGGCCTGGTGAAGCAGCGAACTCAGGAAATTGAGACCAGGTTGCGGCTGGCTGGCTTGACTGTGTCTTCTCCTCTGAAAAGGTCCAATTCTCTCGCCAAGCTAGGATGTCTTAACTTGTCTTCTGAGGACTTATCAAGTGACATGGATGTGTCAACCATAACGGACTCAAAAGAGGCCGTTTCAAGCGAGTCTTCCATGCTCTGTGAGCCACAATCCACGCTGAGGAGTGCAGATGTCACCTCCAAACTGGCAGCGAAGCCAGTGGTTGGAAACTTGAAGAACATGCTTTGGATGGGCAAAAGTTGATGCCTTCTGAGGAGGCGTGGGTAGGGGAGTGGATTTTTACCACATTTATTCATTGCACCGATGCAGTTTTACCATCTGACTCGCAGTAGTTCATCTGATGCCACCTTTTCTTCCCCTCCTTGTACTCTGAGCAGGGAGAAAAAAACCATAATGGGTCATGATGAATGGCATAAGGGAAAATAAAATGTATTGCATGGCTTAGAAGAGGATTTTGTGTGTGAATTGCCTGTTGTCCTGCAGGTTGCTATTTCTAGTACTGTTTGCCAAGTATAATAATGTGTTATTGTGTGTGTGTATATATATAGATAGATACTTGTATCTATTTATATATATATATATATATAAAATGCTGAAATACTCTGTTTTCAAAGACTCAACAAAATAGTCATGACTTTTTTGTTTTACAGAACACAAGTCTCTAGTTAAAACAGGGCACTTGTGGAAAAATCCTTAAAATGGTGACATGAACACTACCTCTGTTCTTGCTGACTTTCAGTCTTGGTTGGTTGGTTTGTTTTTTTTTAAAAAGGCTTTTCCCACAACACTTAACTGTTGTTTGAAGGTATTCCCTTAATGTTAACCGTAAAGGCCTGGAGGAGGATGGAGACAGAGGCTTTCCTGCACCGAGTGACCTAGCTGTGAAGTGAAGGAGTATCGAGCTGTGTTCGTGTTGACGGTGTGACCTGGCGTTTGTGTCTTTGCTGCGTGACCGGGTGAATAGTCATAGTCTCATGTTGGTGCTGGAGTGACACCCAGGCTGTGTCGCCGTCGCAGGCTTACGCTCCCGTGGAGAGACGTTGTGTTCTGTGGGTGTTTTTGCTGTTGTTGTGGTTTGTGATGTCCCAGTACTAATGACAAGCCTGGCCAGTAAGTGACCGTGGACCCCCGTGAAGCTTTGTGTAATGCTGTGTCAGTGTCGTGGATCCTGTGTTGGGGACCTTTCTTCATCAGGCTGTTGGTGACAGGCTGTGCCAGCAAGGTGGCCGAGGAGGGATGTCTCTCCTGGTGTCCCAAGCGTCTGAAATCCCAGGAGGGCTGTAGGTGAACATGTGTCTTTTTCTGATCGTTGCTGCTGGGTTTGGTAGAACGGTTTCTGCGTCCTTGGTTTGCCAGCAGCCTGGGAAGCTGCTGACCAAGTCCAGCAGGTTATTTATGGCGGGTGTCAGGAGGCTGGGTGGCCCCAGAGCAGGGAGCCCAGCTGTACGTGTCCCAGCCCTCTGCCAGGGGTGACAAAAGCATAAATCCTGCTCTCGGAGGAGTGCATCCATCAGGGTGAGCAGTGAAAGGGCAATATGGGCTCACTCCAAAGAGAGAGGGATATTGAGCGTGTGGGTGAAATCTCCTTTCGGAGGAAGGAGGGAGGAAGCCAGGGCTGCCCGCGCTGTCCCTCAGTGAGGCTCCCGTGGCACTGCACGCTCCGCAGCGATTGTGGCCAAGGAACCATGTCACTTCCCACACCTGAGGCTGGCTCTTGGGGGACCGGTCTCAGGCCAGTGTTACCGTGTGCACGTCCTTTTGCTGTCCTGCTGTGGGAAATGCTTGAAATGCAGCAGTTCACCGATGCTGCGTGAAAGGCACGTTTTTCTTAGAATATTTTGGGCAACCAGCCAGGTGAAGAACCGCTGTGTGCAAGACCTGGCCAAGTGGGCAGGAAAGAGCTCAAGGAGAACGAAGGGGAGACATGCTCCAAACCTTGGTGCTCTCCGAATCCCGTCTGAAACTGTGCTGGCTGCTTGTGCCTTTGGGGTGATGTTTTGCAGCAGGCTTGGGGGGGGTCAGAGCAGATTTCAGAGGTCAGCGATGGCAGACGGCTGGATGTGCTTGTTTCGCAGCCAGGCTGTGAGCGCAGGCTCACCCACGTCTTAATCTCCATTGAAAGCCATTCTTAAAAGGCTCCTCTGAGGTGGGGAGAGAGAGCGGGGCTGCAGCCATCGTTCTGAGTCCGTATTAATCAAAAATCTACTGTCTTGAGAAAGGGAGCCCTGTGTTTTACTGTCCTAAATGCCCAGAGTTTACCTTTTTTTTCCTTAAGCATAAGACCCCACGTTTTTATATGAAGAGCGAGGAACTGGCAATCAGTAATGTCCCTCCTTAAAGACTCTTTAAATTTCATGTACGTTTTTAGTTTAAGACACACTTCCCGCTTTACCCATGAAAGCTGGTTTGAAGCAAAAGCTGTTGTGTGAGGGAACCCTGGAAAATGTGCCCAAGTCTTGGCTTTTCAAGGGCTGAGGGAACGCTGGGTGACCTTCAGAGTAGGACCGAAGTACCCCGTCCCCGACGTCAGCGTACCATGGGTGCACGTGCACATCCAGACCTCTGCTGCAATGAATTCCCTGGATTTGTATCATCTTCACTGTCCTTCTTTACACCCAGATTCTGATTTAGGAAAAGGAGCAGGCCGTGGGGGCACGCATGATGCTTGGAGCAGCCACCCTGGGGGTCCTTTGTGCCTCCCGCGTTTGGGTTTGATCATCAGCCAGGGCTGTTCGCAGGGTTTATTTTTCTCCACTCTGTGTTACACCGGCACCTGTCTCAGCGGTGCGGGCGCTTCCCATTGCTGCCTGGCCCAGGGCAGAAGTGAGAGGGTCAGATTTGAATAAATTCAGAAAAATTCCGTTAACTGATGCAAGTGAACTTCTCTATGTCCTTCCTGCTTTCTTGAGTGCCTGCCAAGTTACGCTGCGTACAAACCACTGCTTTCCCGGGGCGTAGCTCAGCGCCGACCGCCTTCCCCCTGCCTCTTGCTTGGACTCGACTCTCGCTGGACCAACCCTGCTGCTTCACTCATCAGGTTCCGTCGCCGCGTTGTCGCGACGCTTTTGTCGGGATAGAGGCAGAGTTTAGCGGGAGCCGGTTGGAGTAAGCCAACACGCACTAGTGTGCCATTTCGGAGGGGTTTATAGCCAAACCTATGACGCTTGCAGACATCATTAGACTTGTTGCATGAGAAGGTAGATGTTTGTCCTCTCCCACGTATTGTAACTGTTCTTTTACAATGGAGTGCCTTAATACTAGTTTACAAATACTGTGTATTTATGCTGAGCTGTTAAACTCTGCTGTTTGCTGTTCTGGGTGGTTCTTTTGGTTTGGTTGGGGTTTTTTGGGTTGGGTTTTTTGGTGCTTTTGGTGTTTCCAGTGGCAGTGAGACCGTTACTACTTCTGCGTATTGACCTCCCGTCCCCGCTGAGCTCAGCGCTTTAACCACTTCCCTTCTGCTCTGTACATGGCAAAACCAAAGGGCTGCGTCACGCCGCCGCCGGGCCAGCTGCAGCTCCCGGTGCCCCCATTTATTTATCTATGCATTGCTGCAGTACCGCGGGCGGGGGGTGTCCGGGGAGACCTCCCATCGCCGGCCGGCTGCGCTTTTCCTCAGCGGATTGCCAGGTGTGAATCCCAACCCAGTCCCATTTTGCCAGAAACCCCCGATATGCACAAAACTGGCACCTTATTTCCAGCCCAGGCTTTGTCAGTCTGTGCGATAGCAATAGCCGTCCTGGCTGTCCTCTCCGTGACGGTGGGGGTTGGCTCGGCCGTGTCCCCCTGTCCCCCTTGCAGGTATCGCCTGCGCTTTGCTGGGGAGCTGGCTCCCAGCCTGGGAGGTGGAGGCTGTCCCAGTTAAACCATGACCGCAGACCTGGAGAGGAGGGGTGGGTGAGTAATGTGTAGCTGTTCCAGTGCGTTGCTGTAATTGATGATAACAGTGTTCCTTTGATTTCATGGTATTTCTTAATTCTGGTTTTATATTTAAATATGCAGTATCTTTTGTACTGTACGTGCGCGGTAGGGGACGCATAATGCACTTTTTTTTTTTACTTCTGTTTGTAAAAATGTACTGTATATTTTATGTGCTTCTTGTGAGAAAAATAAACTTTTTTTTTTGTTTTCCTTTTACAAATGAGCTTTGCAGAGTTTTTGGAGGTGGGGAAGGATCAGCCTGGCCGTGGGGAACAGGCCCGGAGGGGGCGGAAAGGAAAGGAGGTGACCGGCACGTATCATCGGAGCAGCAGCTGCTCCTGGCTCCCGCAGTCCCCTGTCCCATGTTATCTCTTCCCATCTCCTGGCTGCGCACCCCTTGTTTTTTGGGACCTGCCTGTTTTGTGCCAGCCCTGAAGGCCGGATCAGGAGGTGCCTTTGTCCCTCTTGGTTGTGTCCTTGCAATGCTGGACATCTTTCAGCTGCCCCGCTGGGATGGCAAAGCGCTACGGAAATGCACCCAAGCCGCAACACGGGCCAGCTTACAGGGTTTTGAAGGGGAAAAAGGGAATGAAATAGAAACGGGCTTTGTGCCTGGAGGTAGGAGTAGAACTGAAAGCTTTAAATTCTCTGCCTGGCCTCT
>JAVJGJ010000001.1:94060771-94076685 GCA_035590215.1 Microhierax caerulescens
CCAGTCCCATTTGCATGTAATATTTCTGGTTTCTGTGTTTTATGTTTTCTATATCACAATATGCTCTCCAAGAAAAAGGGCCGCCCCGGGGCCGGGCTCCCCCGCCTCCACCGCACACCTGATGCCCGCCGGCCGCCTTGGGCAAGGGGAGGACCGATTTTGGATTTTTTTTATCCTCCTGTTCGGCATGGGGTTTCCCTTTTCCCCTCCCCTTTCCCCCCTTTTTCCCCCCTCCTTTTTTTTTTTCCTTTTTTTTTTTTTTTTTTCCTCCTTCTATCCCCTTTTTTTTTCCCCATGGCAGCAGCTCAGTGGCACTGGTGGGTGCGGGTCACCCCCAGAGCACCGTGTCCCCGCTGCCACCCCGCAGCGTTGCAGAAGACAAAAGATGGCTGGAGGGTTTAATTCTCTTCATTTCATTTTTAATTCCCCATTTTTCTCGCTGCTCCTGTTGACCGGCTCCATGTCACGCCGTTATTAATGGCTCTTCGGAGTCTATTCGGGAGATGCGTAACGGCCTGGCTTGTGTGACATCTTCCTGGGCTTTGCTTTTTTCTATGCAGAAAGTCACATTAATAACAAGCTGTCAGAAGGCGGAATTTAAAGGATTTAAAGGTCAGTATTTCGCCGTGCTTTGTGAAATTAGCCGTTTCTCCGCTCGGGAGATGCGGAAAGGCGTCGGACATGCAGCCGCACAGGCGTTCAGCTGTAGTACCCCAGTCTAGACAATGTGATGCTGTGACTGCACAGGAGACAGCTCTGGAAAACAAAAAAAAAAAAAAAAAAGACTGAAAGCTGACTGGAAACAAAAGTAAAACTGATGGATGCAGTTTTATTGTTAAAAATAAGTGATATGCATTAGCGTTGTGTTGTTTTTTGGGGTTTTTTTTAACAGTTTCAGTCCTGTAGGGGTTGGTTTGAGCACGCCTGTTCACGCAGATGTGCACGTGGATTAGTATAAGCAAGACCAAGGATGTTTGCTAAATGAAAAGAGTGACGTTTTGAATATGCTAGGCTGGCTTTTCAGTTTGCTGATAGCGATTCCGGTTGAATTTTAGGCCAGGCTGTATCCCAATTACCTGCCGCTGTCCTCTCGCTTCGTGCGCCTCTAAGCGCGTGCGGGAGGGGAACGCCGTGCCTGCTGCGAGTGTGGGAAAATGGTGTGAACTGGCGCAGTCCCCCCTGCGAGAAGCGTGTGCCTATGTGCTGCGTGTGCGACGGCTAGAGAAAACAGCGGGGATCTTGTGCGTGAGGCAGGAGAGGATATATTCGATTTTCATTTGAATACCAAGCATTGAATCATCTTTTCTGTTCAGGGGGGGAAAAAAAAAAAAAAAAAACCAAACCAAAACACCACCAAACCAACCAAAACAGATGGCTGTGCACTCACCGAGACATTATATTGCAGCTAATATTCGTGTTTGCTGAACAGAGTGTACACAAAGGTAGAAGAACAAATACTGTAGTGATAAAGTCAATGCATATTTATTTCATGTATATACGTTTCTAGTATTTTCAGTAGCCGTAGTTAAGACCTGACACACTCGGGTACACATCAGGGAGCATTTGCTTTGTGTTTGTTTTAATATAGCACTTCATAATATTCATTTTTCAATGGTCACTCGCAGCTTTTTATACAGATTGCTTTAATCAGCATTTGTGTGTCTCTGTGTTCTCTGTTGGCATTACTCTGTCTTCTAGTGAGCTGCCTTTTCAAACATCATTGGATTTTTTCAAGTTAAATCTTCATGCTTATTGCATCTGTCACTTCTGGGATTCACTCCAAGCAAAAGGCAGAGATTCAGCTTAATGGCAATGAGAAGGAATGCACAGAAGGGTAAAATATCAGCTTTCCTGAGTGATACAGCAAAGGACACTGAGAGATCTGCCCTCAGTAGCTGTTCCATGCATCATGTTCAAGTTTAATATTAGACTTTAACGACAGCTTCATAAAATGGCTCATTAAAGCACAGCGTTGCATTTTGATCGTAGGAGAATTTATGTTATTGGTTTTAATTTGATTATTGATTCCGAGGGATACGACTAGTATGCCAGCTTCCTATTTTGAAGACATGAGCAAAACACTTCCTGGCCTGAGTTTGCAGCTTGGTGAGGTCATCAGCGCACCACTCCCAGGGCTAGGAATGTCCTTTTGGGCAAACTCACAGGCACTTTTTCACTTGACTTTTAAAGTGTGGGTTTGTTTGTTTTGATTTTGTTTTACCGAGGCTTTTGTGATAATCTCAGTCCTTCTCTAAGGATATGTTGGAACAGAAACTCACTGAGGATTTGAAGTGCCCCAGTTTAAGCGTTTACAGGGCATGTGAACAAGAATTAAATGTCTGTGTTCTCTTCTAGCGCTTTCCCTGCAGTCTCCCCCACCTAATATTTTTGGTCTGCTTATATGCTGGTTGTTAACTCTGAAATAAGTCTGATTAGAAACAGCTTAGAGCTTCAGTTTGCAGTCACCCTGCTTGTGTGGCCACATGTGAACAGTCAGACTGTCGGTGACTTTAGGCTGACACGACGTGAACTGGTATTTATGCACAAATGCAGGTGGTGGCGGCATTGCTGGGGTGAACATCACGTCAAAAACTAAGGGAAAAAGGGTTAGGTTAGCTGAAGTGCCTCAGGATGGCTAGCAGTGAAAGGTGACCGTTCTGGATGTGTTGGATATACCGGTTGCTGGGCTTTTTCTTTCTATTTATTTGCTAATAGGATTGCTTTGTTCTGGTTTTCCTCACGTGAGTAACTCTACTAAAAATGGATTATTTGGTTTTTTCTGAGGCTATAATTCTTCAGTACATGACTTTATGTGCATTATTTTAGATGACAGCATTAGGCTGGTAAAATACCAGGGTGACACTAGAATTACTCAGCTCCTCGGTGGCAGCCCAAGGGGTCCCACCGGCTGCTCTGGCTCTGTGCTGGAGGGCTCACTGGTGCACAGGCTGGTGCTGACGGTCCTGAGAGGAACAAATGTTCTGGAGAAGGTTCCTAATGGATTATATCAGCCATTAGTTGTATTACCGACCATTAGTTGTGTACCTGCCCGTGTGGGTTTGTGTAGTGAGTGCAAAGGTGATCAGAATTAATGGCTGGATGTGGAGGTAATGATGTAGCTATGAAGTCGAAGGTGGCTGTTGGGCAAACAGATACGTTTTACTTTACACCTCTCCCATACAGTTCTTCATGCCAGTAAGATGGAGGTAATCTCTTTACAGCAGACATCTTCATAACAACTCACTTAAGTGCTCCTGAAATGGAAGAGGCTTTTGTGATGGAATACCATAAATGCTTTAAAATCCTCCTCTGTAGGTCAGGAACTTGACAGAGGAATAATGAAAATGGTATCTGCTGCTGCTGCCACCTCTGATGCTGGGGGGGAAAAACCCATGCTGTTCTGTCGAAGGCTGCCAGCCTGCTGATGCTTTCGAGGTGCCCATCAATAGAAGAGGTCTCCTTGGTTTAGAGGTGACAAAGTAGAACATGGGTCTTTGACCATTTTTCCCTTTTTGCTAATGAGTTAGACAGCAAGCTAGAGTCATCTGCTTTGGAGAAAGGACAGTAGCATTTCTTCAACATTATTTGCTTTGTCTTAATCCATGTTTTGTTGATGATAACAATAAATGATACGTAATATGCTTTTTGCTATGAGCATGTAATGACTCTTGAGGTCTAGCACTCAGTGGGAGAAGCTGGATGTGGTTGGATCAGTTATAGTGACTCTGTTTGACATTGAGCTGGGCCTCTCGATCCATCATAATTAGGTTTTTCTTGTTTTCCCTTCTAATAATTGAATTTTAAAAAGCAATGGAAATAAAATTAAACAGTGGTGGGATCTGACTTAAAGTGATTAAGGTTCAGCCTGGTGCGGTCAGGCGTGCTGAGATGAGCTCACAGCTTTCGTCTGGAGTGCTGCTGAGCTGCGCTTAAGGCCAAGTGTTCCCTTTAGGAGGGATCCTGGTTTCCCAAATCTTGGCCAGCCATAGCATCTTTGTATGTAGTCTGTGTATGTACAAGCACACGTGTAATCAATCTACAGTTCTTCTTAGCCAAATATTAAGGCAAACCATTTCTGCAGCCTTACCAGATATACCCGAGCAGGATTTGAGAAAACTGCATGGGGATGGTGTGCCTAAAACTGCACCTTGTTTGCATCCATGCATGAACCGAGGCAATACACTTCACCTGTAGTCCCTGGAAAATGGGACTTCAAATGTCTTTGGTTGGAGTATTTGGAAATGTGGGAACTTTCCCCCTCCTTCTCTCTCCATCCCCCTAGTTCTGCATATAGTTGCCATAGAGACTGTCTTCTGGAGTCCTTGAAAATCCATTGTTTATCTCACATAAATGTATAAACCTGCTGTATTGAAATATGGCATTTTGAAGCATCCTGTTCCCATCCAAACCTGATCGGGACTCGACATTCTACAGTGCTGCAGATTTGGGTATTGGACATGTGTCAGGCACAATCAGACAAACAGATAATGGGTATAATTAGCACCACCAGAGATTAGCAGGCAATAACAAATTCAAGCCGTAGTAAGCACTCTGTCCCTTGGGAGCCAGGCAAACTGGCAGTGCTGGGCAGATGATCACTTGATATGGCAGATAGTCATCAGCGAAGGCCCAGTGCTGGTACTACTTCTTGAAGTTGCCTTTTTTTTTTTTTTTTCTTCACTTTTCACATAAAATACTTTAAAACCTCCATGGTTTGTTAGGTCATGCTGGAGTCTTGAACACCCACCTGACTCAGGGTATATGCTTGGCACTTACTTGGCATTTTTCATCATATGATGGCCAGTCAGCGCTGCAGTTGTTTCTTGTAGTGACTGGTATATCCTTGATACCCTTGCTTCCAAATTGGAAATGTGAATTCCCATTAATTAAGCAGTTTGCTCAGGGCCTTGCAGGTACTAGGCTGAGAATGCTGCTAGTGTATAATACTAAGTGTAGTTGTTGCTTTACAGATGGCTCGTCTATTTGCACCAGCACATGTGGTGGGATGTCTGTGAGTGTGGATAAATGACCATCCTTACACCTAACTTTTCAACTGCTCATTTCTTACTGCAGTACTTAGGTTAATTATACTGTATCTTGGAGGTTGGAGTAAATAAGCACCGAGCTGTCTTGTTCAGAACAGGAGGTGGATTAAATTTTTTTTTGAGTATTTTCAGTGATTATTCTTTTTAAGGTTTATTTTCATTTTTGGATCTGCTGAGATCAGTTTGCAAGGGAGGAAAAAAACCCCAACCTAAGCCAGCTTAGGCAAACATGAGTTGCCAGACATACTTGAGCAATATCTACTTCTGCTTTAGCACAGCGTGAAGTGTAAGCTCAAAACGTGTCTTGTTGAGTGTCGTTGTACCTTTCAGCATCATTTTCCTGGCCGCTTTCTGGAGCAATTTGTTAAAAGTTCTGCTGTTGTTTAAAGGTGGGCTGTCTGGGTTTGGCTGCTTCTTTCACCAGGCTTTGGGTGCACGTGTGTTATCTCTATACTCTGTGCTTTGCTCCCTGATGTTTCTTTGGGGGGTAAAGGTTATCTTTTTGTTCTTTACATCCAGTGCTTGCCACACTGATCTGGTGGTCTACTAAGGGAATTCTTAAGCGCTATGAAAGATCACGTAAAAACCAGCTGAGGCTTATCTCAGTGTAATACTGCCTGTTGTTTTGGTCGGTCTCCTCCAGAGCTGCTGTAAATGCCACAGGGACTCTCAAAGGGCTGGACGTGTGGGTTGCACACGCCATAACCTGCCTGTCAAGCCGACAGGTAAGTAAAGCTTAAAGGTCATCCAACGCAGGCTGTAATTCTTCATGCCCCTTACTGAAAACAAGTTCCTCAGCTGAGAGTAGCCAGCGGGAAATCAACCTTCACCCAGCGTGTATCGGGGTGCGATGCTCCCCGTCAGGTAGCAGGGAGCTGCCACGGGGGTGTTGGGGACAGCAGGTATACCCCTTGTCCTTGGCACAGGGAGCCTGTGGGTGTAGGAAGATGCTTTTCCTTCTTGCACCTGAAATCTTTCTTTGTATTGTAGCAGGAAGGTTTATTAAAGCTGCTTACTAAACTGAATCTTCCTAAGGAAATTTTTTTTTTTCTTGCCTGCCTAGAGAGGTGAGAAAGGTGCTGTGTGTTGTGCTCGTGGTTTGACACCGGCTCACCCAGGTTGCTGCCCTCTCAGCTACGGTGTGCGGCAGCCGGGGCTCTGCCGCAGCACAGGACGGCAGCCTCAGCCTGAAACAGATCAGCGACAAAGAACATCTGTAGGACAGAGGAAATGTGTTTGAACTTGGAACCCTTTGCTAAAACAGATGTTTGAGGGGCTGTAATTGGTACCACAAGATAGGGATTTAAAATCAAGTTAGCAGACTGAGCGATCTGGATCTGAGTTTTAGCCTCCTCCAGTCCCTTCCTCCCTCCCCCAGCCCTGATTTCAAATTGCACGTTACGGAAACGGGACAGAATGACAATGGTACTCTTTGAATTATAGGCTGCTTGGCCAGAAGAGCTGGCAGGACAGCAAATGGAAATGTGGAGAAATACACGCTGGTTCCAACTGTGAGCATTGAGATTCATTTTTGCAGCTTATTTCAACAGCATTAAGATCTGAAAAGTGTTCGAGTTGTCCGGTCTGAACCTTCTGCGTTCTTCTACATTGAGGATATTGTCTTGACTTTGACAATTAACTGTTGTTGGTTTGATGTTGAGAACATCAAAAGCCATGCACCGTGAGTGCCTCACCTGCTGGGCAGCTGTTATTGAGTAGCTTGAGAAGTGAAAGTCACTAAATTGGGCTCCGATCTAGCTAGCGTTTGGACGAAGGTGTTTCTCACAGTACGCTAACCATGCCTGTTACTCCTTTCTGGAGTAGAGTGTCTCTGTTCAGAATTGCAGTGTGGACTGCACTGGTCTGTGCTGTAACTCCACTCTAACCGTGCCATTCTCCAGGTCCCTGGCCCATCACATTTGTCACTACAGAGCTGGAAACAAATTTCAGGCACTGCCCCCAGCCGTGTATGGCTGCAGTGCTGGTCCAAGCGACGCTGCCATTGCACTTGGCCATCCTGCTCCTCTCTGATCGCATCCCCCAAGGCAGACGCTGCCTTCTCGGCAGGCTCCCGGCAGGTCTGGGTGTTGCGCTCCATCCCGGCAGGTCTGGGTGTTGCGCTCCATCCCGGCAGGTCTGGGTGTTGCGCTCCATCCCGGCAGACCAGCGGAGTGTTTGTGGTTGGGCAGGGCCATCTGGAGAATGCTGCATCCTCGCTTGGTCAGTCTGACTCACACTTGGCTGGGCTATTTGTGAGCCTCGGTTGTGCTGATCTGTTGTTTCTGCTTTATTTCGAAGTTGTAAGGAATTTGTGTCCCAGCTAACTTTGTGTTTATAGCGGAGGGCTTGCTGCAGGTCTGGGTTTCCTGGTGGTGGCTCCTGGGCTGTAGTGCTCCAGTGGCTCTGGAAGAACTGGGACCTACAACCTTTTATCTACGAGGCTGTTTATCTCCTTAAAACCTCTTTAATGCTAGTTTCTTCCTGTGGATACCATGGCATATTGTAATTAAGGAATAGAAAGCAGTTTATCAAGTCCTTTGGAGATTTCTCCTTTCAGTAAAACTTTTTTTTTAATTTAAGGAATTATCCAGTTAACTGTAAGCAAGGAGAAGCAGTGAAATGTTTCCAATAATGTCTTAAAGTCATTGGAGTTCAATAGGAAATGTACTTACTTAGAAAATACTGTGTTAATCAAATCACCTTCCCTTCTGCACCTCTTCTTGAGAAATCCTGCACGTGTTATTCTTTCTGTGCTTTAGGCTTCCAGCACCTGGGTACTGCTGTCTGCTTGACTTCTAGCTTAAGCTCGTGATGGAAGAGGACAGAATTCATCCTGTACTGGAGTTGAGTTTCAGTTCTAGCAGCTATCGGTGAGCTCCCCTGTTGCGCACGTAATCAGACTTATGTTTGCCACCTATTCCGTTTGGGTACGTTTGATTGCTTCAAGTTGTAGGAGAAAATACAGTTGCTTTCTGCTGTGAGCACTCTGTCATTGTAGTAAAAAGTCCTCGTGCCTTAGCTGGTTACTTGGGAAAGGTAGGACCTGGTGGTGACCTGATGAGAAATTAATGAAGCTGTGGTGGGGAAGAGCTCTTTCTCTGTTTGTAACCACCATCCTTAGCTGATACTAAGCTTTTGGCCAAAACCAGGTTTTTAAAAATAATTTAAGAAAAAAGCTTTCAATGCATCTCAGGAATATGGTCAGAAAGAAGCTTGCGTGTAACCCTCAAGAAAGCAGAAGAATTCAGCAAATTGGGGTAGCAGCTCTGAACAGATTGATACTTCCTTGTTGGCTCTGTTGTGCTGATAAGAGAACTAGGTCAGCTCTATGGAGAAAGCATTTTATCTGCATACTTCTCCTAACTGGAGTCCTGGGGCTTGGCTGTTGTAGCAGGCTTGCTGACTTGCAGCTCTGCACAGTGGGCTGTGCTCTCCATCTCACGTTTTCCCTGGGGTCAAAGTGTGGTCTGAAGCCCTGTTGCTTTCCTCTCTGTGGTCTGTGCTGCTTTTACTGTGGGGGTGATGAAGTTCAGTCCCCAGGGGTGTAAGTAGCATCTTCCATCATGCTGGTGTAATGTCTCTGGCTGAGGTTCATAGGGCTGTTGTTCAGCTCGGGAAGCGTCTTGCTGCATCTCTTGGCAGTGGTTGAGGATACAGTGCACGAAGAAGCATCTCTGGTGTTTATTCCAGTGGAGAAAGTGGAGGAGAACAAAGGCTCTTGGAGGGGAGCATATGACAGGCTACAGGCTTCTGTGGTCAGCTGCTGGAACAGCGGCGTCTTAAGGTGGGAATGTGCCTGCTGCGGTGCAAGGCTTCCTTTTCATTATCCAGTAAAGCTTGTTTGCTGCCCACCAGCTGTATCAACTCTCCCTGGCGGCAGCAAAAGTGGAAGCTGAAATGCAGAGGTTCACCGAGGCACCTGGGGTGCTTAATCCACAGGTACCCGTGTGCTCTTTTCCCCACGTATGTTACTTTATGAGGTTTTGTCCTGGGTTTCAGTGCTTTCCCCCCCTCCCTTTGCTCTCCTCTGTCTTCTGTTTTCATTTTTACCAACCTTTTTTGCCCAGCTAAATTTTGCTACATTGCCATCATCCAGATATCCTCCAGTACATCACATGTCACCGCCTGCGAGGGTGGCAGCTGTAGTGCCAGCTGACAGAAGACACTATAAAAGAAGTAAACCCAAAAGAGCACCCGTTCCTGCTCCTCAGCTGCCTCACCATTTCAGACCCAGGGTTTGTGTAACTGCTGTGATGTTTCTCTTCGGTTACCCATTATGGCCTCCTGCAAAATTATTTTGTGTAATGATTTTTGTGTGTGCATTCATTGCTTTAGCTTTATGGTAGATGACAGAGATTAAATGAAGCCAGACAATGCTCTCTGTTCGGGGTAATGACTTTCAACTGCGGTGTCCTTTTGTCACTGTAAATTATGGTAGATGGTGTCATGTTAGACTGTAAAGATGCAAGGTACAAAGTGGTCTGAGTAGTAAGATCCCCCAAGAAGACTAATTATGTATACCTGGAAATCTTTAAGTGAAAATATCCATTGCCTCCTTAGCCGCAGCATGGGAGATGTGCACTCGAGACAGGCATGCACAGGGTAAACACTTGGGAAGTAACACATGCTTCTTGATGATGCCTGGAAGATTTAAGCATTATAGGTACTTCTGACTTAGAGTTCTTTGTCTTATGATGGTCTTTGGTATGATTTTTTCAGGGTACAGCTCTGAAAAACAGAATCATATCAAGTATTTCGCAGGTTAGAACCGACACCTTGCACTTTGTCCAGAACAGCAATTTCAGCTTACTTCAATTTTGGATTGTGTTACATTTTTGAGTGTGCTGGGCTCCCCAGTAGAGATATAATCGAATTCCCTGGTAGTTTGTGGTTTAGGTTCCCATCCCAAAATAGAATCTCGCCAGTGGTATAACAGCTGGAAATTTCAGTATTAAGTTCATATTCCAGCTTTTTGTCTTTAAAATGAAGTGAAATCAGATGGCAGGGTCTTGCTCAACCTAGACTAAAGTAACCAAAGACTGAAAATAATCTGTGCGTAAATATGATGTCTTTTGGAACTGTGACCATCTGTAGCGGTGCTCACCTTTTGGTTTAAATAACTCCGAACATCTGAAAACAGAAGTTCTGTCAGCAATGGACTTAATGCGAATTGATCTGAAATGGTATACTAGAGGGAATAGCGGTAGGTTTCAAAGTAGAGGACTGCATCAAGGTATTTGTGGCTGTTCCTTTTTTCTGCCAGAGGTTTCATGTGAAGTCGTAGGGCAAGCTGAAATTTTTGTGGCTGTGTGATTTTTATTTTTTTTTTTTAATTTTTTTTTTCCCCCCACTTCCTCCCTAGCCCAAATATGGCAAGGTCCAATATCACGAGACTGAGTTCATAGATTTCCTTAATGCTTGGAGAGGGAAATGAAGCTCTCCTGTAGCCTTGCTGGTGGCACATTCTGGTTGTCCACTGTGACAGTGGTGGCAATTTAACTGTCATGGCCCTGAACTTGCTAGGGCACTTGTGCTCATCTTGGTCTCCCATGGTGGTTAACGTACCTCTTTGGGGCTTGTCAGTCTGTGCTCATCTGGTTTCAAAGAATGGGTGGTCTTTGCTGCCCTTGCTATCCGCATGGCTCAACTGGTAGAACCTGCTTGCTCCCCCCACGGATGTGTCTCACTTTCCTTCCTCTGCCAAAGGTGTGCTCAAAAATGCTGTCCTTAAAATGATCTGGCAGACTTTTCTTCTAGATCAGTGAGTCTTCTGAGGCATTTCAAAGACACCATCCTGTGCAGTATGCTAGGGCTGTAAATTATGTATGTGGAACACGTCTGCAACTAGACTAAGTGCAACGCAGTGTGTGTTTGCTTGTGTACAACGTGCCGTGCACAGGCGTCGTTACAGAGAACCCACCGAGGTTGCACCACCAAGCGCTCTGAAGTTAAGAAATACCATAACTGAGCAATTAGGAAATAACCTGGGTAACATTTGTTCCCTTTTTCACATGCGGTGGGGTACGGCTGCGGGTTCCGTCCCCGCTCCACCAGCCCCTTGTTCTCTTGGGCACGCAGCGATGGCTGCGGCGGTGGGATGGAGTCCTCCTTGCCTGCGTGGAGCAGGAGGTGCGATGGGATGGTGGTCTCTTTGTGGCTTTAAAAATTCTGAATGCTCATACCCTCCCTTCCATATGCGGCTCTGTACCTTATCTACCATATGATGTTCAAAGTGCTGTGAAGAGTGAGTGACGAGATTCCTTGTGGGCTCTTCTCTGGTGCTTATCTCCATGATGGCCAACTGCTCAGCAGATGTGGCTCAGTCCCACTGCAAGAGAGGGTGTTTTCTCCATGCTGGGGGCACTTAGACCTCAGGTTGAAACATCCATGGCCTGATTATCAGTTTAGGATTATAACGTACTTTCTATTTTTTACTTTTTTTTAAAAAAAAAAAAAAAGGTTTCAGCTCAGGGCACTCATTGCTTTTGCAGCTGAGGCACGAGCATCTCAGCCCAGGTGTTCAGAAAGACCTTGGGCTGCACAGTCAATGCACTGGTACTCCAGAAATCCTTCCCCACATCAGGCACCCATGGCATGGGCTGCCCCATGCTACAGTTTTACCAGTGGGACTGTCCCCTCACCCTACTGGCTCCAGCACCCTGTCTAACCCATAACAGATCAGGCAGGTGCCCCCTGGTATTAGTCATCATTCAGAACTGGTGCTGGTGGCATTGCCTGGAGTGTGTCTTGATTTTTTTTATTTTTTTTCTCCTTATCTGCTTCTTTGTTAATAGTTATCTGAGACTGTACATTTATTCCAAAGCTGCCACTGAATCATATGCAACCTTTTCAGTAAGGTTCTAATTCTGAGTCTGGGGGCTCACTATCAACAGCTTGCAGCCTATTGTGACATTTTACGCTTAAGGAGCCTTTCCAGTCCCCAGCACCAACCTTTTTTAAGTGCCATTCTCCCCATCGAGTGGATTTGTGTCTCCTCGTGTCCCATCCCGTCCCCCCCCTTCACAGTAGCCTCCGGCTGCCTGTGACTTAACTAGCCTTTTATTTCAAAAGTCTCCCTTTCCAGAAGGGATCACAATCACATGGGCTGAGCAGGATTTTGCCATTAGTGGGGGGTTTTCCTGTAAGTGTTCCCTAGCAGGATGCGTTTCCTCTTGCATAAGCAGGCTGAAAACCCTCCGAAGCCACAGAAATACATCTGTTGGATGCTTGAGACAGATAAATCCTTTATAAACAGGAAAATGGGCAAACTCATGGTAACTCTTGTGACACATCATGATGGGAGATCAGAAAGAAATGGAATAAAAAGTATCACTGTGCAAGCACGGCTGACTGCATCCTGCATTTCTAAGGTCCTTTTAAATGCTGACACAAAGGCCAGTGGCTGAGCTGTGCGGAGGGGACAGGCAGTGGGAGACAAATGTTGGGTAAAATTCAGCTGGTAGTCACTTGACATTTGGGGGGGGGAGGAAGAGTTTTGAAGGTTCTTTCCTCTGTCCCCATGAGGACGTGTAAGATGCCGTGTGTCATGGAGCAGGATCCAGGAGATCAGTGCAGTCGTAGATCTGTCAGCACTTCTATTGTAGTGGTCTTTGCAGGGTGTCTAACGCTTCTGTTTTAATTTTGCTGAGGGCTGTAACTCTGGCAAAATTTAAACTCCTTTCAACTCCTAGTCGTGAGGTTTTAAATCCTCCAAATCTGTACTTCACAAAAAAAAAAAAAAAAAAAAAAAGAAAAAGTTCCTGTCTAGCAAGTGTATGGAGACCGTTCCAGCTCCTTAACTAAGATTTAACAGCACAGACAATGATCTAATGAACTTCCTTTTTAAAAAACTCTTGCTCCAAGTCCACTTCCTAAGAGTAAATCCCTAGCACAGCCTCATCAGCCATGGATGCGCATACTTGCCCGCTTGGGTATTTCCAAAGTCACTTGCCAGGGTCCCTGAACTGGCCAGGTAAACTTCTGCCTGTGTGATAGGGGCTGAATCAGCCCCTGATGGTGAATCATCTGGGATGTGCCTCACCTGAGCATCCTACAAGTGGCCAAGCTGGAAGCTGCTGCCTGCCCTGTGGCAACCCAGTTCAGCTGTGGATTTCTTGCAGATGCTGGAGGAGGGAGGCCTTTTATTGCGCAATAAATGAGGATGTTACATACTTTGCACATCTTAACAAGAGGCCGAAGTAGGGAGAAGATGACTTTTTCTTTTTTTTCTTTTTTTTATTCTTTTTTTTTTTTTTTTTTTTTTTTGGTGCTCAGGCACAAGCTGTTTTGTTTTTCACCTGCTCGCTTTCTGTGGGGTGCTGAAAGATCCATCGTTGCTCTTTATAACTACAGCCTGCACATTTCCCCACACCCCCCACACCCCCTCCCCTCTTCTCTTTGGAGAGCAGCCAGATCAAAATGGCTGTGATCCAACGCCAAGAATCACTCCCTTTGCTATGGAAATGAGGACTTGGAGGCTGCTCACCATGTGTTCATCAGCGTTCCTGCTAAGGATGATGAGCTGTAGGTGGGGAAGAGGGCAGCAAAGGTGTGTTCAAACCAATCCGTTTGGAGCAAAACGGGGTATTTTTGGATACATCTGACTCTTTGCATTTTTTTTAAAGGTCGTTTATGGAAAACCAAAAAAAAAATTAGCCTTTCCATCAAACAGTAAAAATGAGGGAAATAAAGAAGTAGAATTTCACCACAGGATTAAGGGTGTTTCTCTACCATTAGAGTGGAAGGGGTGGTAGACCTCCCAGTACCTGAGATTTGAGAAAAGCTCTTTTTTTATGTGTGTGGTGTTCTGGTATTGATCAAGTGAAGAAAAGATGTAATTATCCAAGCTATACAAATAATCCTTTCTAACTATCATATCTGCATTCCCAGCATTAAAGCAGACAAATTGCAAAAACCCCAGGTATATGGTACATTGACACTGGGCAATTTGCTGCATGTTAACTCAGCAAGGCTTTACCTTTTTCTAAACAATCAGATTTTAAATCTTGATGCACAGTGGGATGGGAACATTGCCAATGGGTGAACAGTCATGAAAACTGACTGCATAAAGCAGGGGACTGGAAAAGTCCTTCTCCTGGACAAGTTGTGCACCCCAGGCAGATGAGTGAGCAGGGTTTTGCTGCAAGGTGTGTTCTCCAGAGGGCTGAGCTGGCCACAAGCTTCCTGCGGTGTTGCAGCACGTTGCGAGAGCATCCCTGCTTCTTCAGGGTGGCCTGGTGTCACCTCGGGTGCCGGCAAGGGATGGAGGTGGCTGGGAGGGATGAAGGGGGGTGATGCTGCTGTGGCACGGTGCTCGCTGCAGGACCTGGCGGGATCCAAGCCGTGGATACCGAAGTCCAGGCAGACAGCTTATGGCTGGGAGGAGCCTGCTTCGGATTAAAACATCTGACAGGTCTGTGAATGAGTCTACGCCATAAATTAGTAACTGGGTGTGGAATTGCATTTTTTTATGATGTATCTTATTTGGGCCTCGGGCAGCTTGGTAGTATGGCATGCTGCTTGTCTTTCGGGGATCCCTGAGTAGAAATTCACCTTTTCTTTGTGTGTGGTTCAGTGGGGCTCGGTGGGGGCCGTGCTGTGCATCCACCCAGGGATGAAGCTGTGCCCTGCCTCACCCTCCCTCCTTCCCCGCTGGGGACGGCCGTGCGAGCATCCCTGGGGAGCCCACCGAGCCGCCTGTGCTGGCGGCACTCCACCTCGAGACATGACATACCATCTGCTTCGGCGGAGTTTCTCCCATCCATTTTGGATAACTTAATCTTTTCCTTTGCCTGAAAACAAAACAAAAACCCGCATCGCACTGTGAGCAGAGCAGTTGGTGGGTTTTTTTCCCCCCTTCAAAAAAATGGGTGCACTCCACTGCCAGGTGATTAATTATCAGTTCTGTGTGTGAAAAAATGGTTTGCTCCTAATATTTCATGGTCCCATTGCATGAAAGGTACTGTCTGCCCTACGGTCTCAGCTCTTCCATCCTGGCTGTAGAGCTGAACGTGAACTCTGAGGGTGTTGCTGTGCATCGTGAGCATAAAAAGAAATTGGTGTCTGGATTTTGTACTCTTACAGCAGCTCCTGGTTTATGACATCCCATGGCACTTGGGTGTCGCTGGGTGTGTGCACCGTGGAACAGGCTTTTTATTTGTGCTGCAAGGGAAATAGTTGGCAGAAAGTGTATTATGCAAGTCGATTGCGTTAAGTACAGAGGAAGCCCAAGTTCATCTATAATATGAGTAATCATTCATAATTTATATATAGCTTTTTTCATGTGGACGTCATAAACACCCCAATCATTCACATTTTGCATTTAAAAACTACACCAGTTTTTTTCTTAAATGGCAGGATTTCTTAATAGAATGCTGTTTGTGGCACTTGCGTGGCTCTGAAACGGTTAATTGGGGAGCTTTAATAGGACATCGGTGTAGAACTGGTACAGTGAGAAACGCTGCAGGGAAAACCCACCTACGATGGCTGGAAATAAATGCAGAGCCCTTGGTGCCTGCATCACCAGGTCATCAGTGGCCAAAAGCCAGCTGCGTGGCCTTCACCCCACCCCTGGCGACAGTCCCCATCGCACAAATGACCCCGTAATCAGTGCACTTATTATTTGTGCCTGCAGAGGAACTGGCTTTTCCCCAACAGGTAATGCGCTGCCGGGGCTGGGACCCTTCGCCTGGGCTTTGCTCTTCCCATTGCGCTGGTGGCTCTGATGGCACTTGTCCCAGTCTGTGCCAGCAGCAGCTGCCCAGACCGGAGCCAGAGCCGTGCTGGAGATGGCCAGTGCCGATTCCCAGATGCTCCAGCTGGATGTGGTTGGGGGGGGGGGGGGGGGGGGGGGGGGGTGGAAAAAAAATA
>JAVJGJ010000001.1:94081781-94092742 GCA_035590215.1 Microhierax caerulescens
TCTCTCCTTCCCTCCATGCTCCATCCCCTTCCCTCTCTCCCTCCCTCCATGCTCCATCCCTCTCTCCGTCTCTCCCTCTCTCCCTCCCTCCGTCCCTCCATGCTCCATCCCTCTTCCCTCTCTCTGTGTGCCATCCCCCTTCCCTGTCTCCCTCTCTCCATGCACCATCACTCTCTCCCTCCCTCCCTATCCCCCCCGGGGCTGCCGGCAGCGCCGGTGGGGAGCAGCAGCCGGTGGGGAGAGCTGAGCCAGCCTTGCTGGCTGTGGAGACGCTTTGTCTGAACTTCCCGTTCCCCTGCACGCACATGTGCAGGGCCTTTGCCAGGAACTCGCCATTCCCATGCTCCAGCAAGAGCCACGGCCACCGTCTGAGTTGCTGAAAATCACAATTCCCACAGGTTGGTTAGTCTGGAGAGAGATGGCCTCTGTTGGAATGAACCACATATTTTTCAAAAACCATCATTTATATCAATTAATGGTGTCTAGATGATACACGAGTCCAGCTAATCAGCATTAACTAGGGGGGGGGGGGGAAAAACCCACACTGAAAAAAAACTTGCCTGCTTATTCTGGGCTAACACTGAGCAAAATGTTAGCATAGGATGTCACTGTTAGACTGGAAGCTTGCCGGGGTTTAGAGCTGATTTTCTTCGAGCCTTAGCCCAGCCAACACAGCGGGTGCACAGGGAGGGGACCCCTGGGAGAAACCCCTTCGACCAAGTGCTGGGTGCCCCAGCCTGTGCTGCGAGATGAGCTGGAGATCACCCCCAGCACGGTAGGTAGGGCTGCTGGGAGGGAGCTGAGGAAGAGGAGGGTGAGGGAAGAAGCAGTTCTCCTGCTCACAGTCCCCGCAGAGTTCCCGTAGGAGCGGGACGGATGCGTGCGGCCACCTGGGTGGCTCAGTGTTCTGCAAGGGCCAAGAGTCAGTTGTTCTGCCTTGTCCCTCCAGCCCTCCCGTCCTCAGCCTTTCAGGTGGTGGGCTTGTCATCTTCACTGCTGCGTGTCCTTCCTGGCAGCACGAACTCAGGACTGCCGGTTATCCCACGGGATGCTGTTGGGAAGAGCTGTGCCCCTTGCTGTGCGCTGTGCTCACATCCCTCAGATGACTTGGGAAACGGTAGGGCAGAGACCTCCCTCCCTGCCTCCGCTGTCCAAGGAGGGGGGTCGTGGGGGATACACTCACCCAGCTCGATGGGTGATCCCTCTTTTACAGCCCAGATTAGAATTTTGTGGGTTTCTTGACGTGCTGGGGGAAGCGACTTGCAAATACCTGCATTTAATCCGTGGTTCTGGTGCTGGGTCTACGTTACAGCAGAAGTGCATACAATTATTTTTCCTCTCCTTGAAAAATCTGTGCAGTTTTTATCTGCAAAGAAAAAAAATCTGCTGTGAAGGGGTCCTTTATGTTGCAGTTCATCTGGAAAGATGCCTTCAGCTGAACGTCACGTTGCATAAGGCTTTTAGAAGAGGCTTCTTCAGTCCCCTTTGGATACACCTTTTATTAGATTTTTCCATTTGTATGCCTGACTTCTTCTTGCACTCCCTTTACACAGGCAGCATTCCTCCAGAAGCTGGGATCAGATGGGTGCCGTGAGAGGCAATTAGCATGTGGGTGGGTGAGTGCACACCTCAGGAATGATCTTCATGGAGGAATATGTTGTTCTGCAAGTGACATGCCTTACTGTTCAACCATGGCATATGTAAGTTGTTAATCAGCTGTTCCAAATCCTCCTTCCTCCAGGAAGGACTGAGGGGGGAAAAAAAAAAATAAATCTTTTTCTGAATTGGGTGTAAAATAAAAAGGCTGCTGCAGTAGGTTTGTTGAACCCTTCCAGCAATTTTTGGTGGAGCGTGGATGGAAGGATATGAATTAAAATGAGATACTGTTGTCTTGAGTTTGGCTCCCGAAGAGCCCTTGTCAGCCTGAGTGCTGTAGGTCTTTTTCATAGCAATGTCCCTGTGAGAAAGTTGCAAGGTTGGAGACTTTTCCCCCTAAATTTTGGTCAGATTTCCGTGCCAGCTCCAAGTAGTTTTGAATGTTGGGTGGAGGAGGTGAAAATTCAAGACAACGCGGCAACAACTGCATAAAAAAGCAACACGTTGGTGGTTTTTAAAGACCAAAGTCATCTTGTGAGCAGTGGAACTGCTAAAACCTGGTTTCTCGTAGATTTTGACTACATCTGCTCTGCATAAGCAAACATTGCCCAGGTCCTTTACACTTCGTTTCTCTCTTGGCCCATCAGCTTGTGACCACCTCCCATGGGGGCTTCACTAGCCCAACTGGGGTGCCTGTGCTGCTCAAGGGGAGCATGGGCTTGAGTTATAATGCACCTTCCCTAGTGGGGCACTAATTTGGGTTTGTTTCTTTATTTCACCTTGGATTTTTCTTTAAAACTGATGTAAACCAAATATATTTATCGCTGTCAGCTTGATTCCAATGGATCATCGGGTTCTAGTGTGTTAGGGAAGAGAGGGCAGGAGTGTGGCTAATAAATCTCATTTCTGCAGGTGAGCAAGCAGCAAATACTGTCCCCTGTCTTACAGTCAACCGATGGTTTGTACAAACATTGCTGCAATTTTAAGGCCTTTTCCAATAATGAAAGTGGAAGAGGAGCTTGATAGTTTTGCCTGCAAGCAGGTACGAAGGAGAGGTGGTTGCACTTGGAGAGCACCCGGCGTAATCCACATCTGCCTGCCTAAGCAGAGGTTAAAATAGAGTGTGAAGAGTGGAGTAAGTTACGTATTCCTCCTATCGTCAGATGAAAGATAATGTTGCTCCACCAGCAGCATGAATTTCTGAGTCGTTGTCTCCGTGGCATAAAGTTCCTGGTTTCTGTAGGGTGCAGATGGATATATGCCAGCCATACGTACAAGAGCAGGGTGTAGGGGGGCTGAAAGGGGGGGTAAAGTGCTGGGTTCACTGTCTAAAACTTCAGCTAAACTGAAATCTTGCAAGTCCAGGGACACAATGAGTTCAACAGAAATGGTTGGAATAAAGTAGCTTCTTTCCTGGGATCTGTTCAGACTTTCTTCTGTCTCCTCCTTTCCTGTCTGCATTTTTACTGGTCCCAGTTCGTTTCGTCATGGCTGATGCTGGAGTCCTGGGTCGTCTGTTCCCAGCTTAGGGGGATCAGCATGTTTGGATGATGTGAGACTGTTGTTCCCCATGGGTCCTGTCTGGGTGCCACCTCCCTGCTCAGCACCTCTCCCCTCTCTGGGTGGGTGCTCATCTTCCACCGCCCCCTGAACTGCAGCGGGTTTTACTGCTTCATCCCAGAATCCAGGACTCTTAGGACACCGATTAGTTCTCCTTCAGTGGCAAAGGTAGTATGCCTGTTTTGCTAACAGGGGAATTAACTGCTCTTGAAATCATACTTTATGGACAGAACAAAAGAGCGACTTTATATCTTGGTAATTGCAATTTCTGGACCACAGATCTCTTTGTTTTGAATCTTCTGCCTGAAGGCCTTTTACAGCTAAAAAGTAGCTGAGGCTGAAATTTTATTTTAAAGTGTGTTTAGAGCTTTCCCCTAGAAACTGAGCCAGACATTAGCTGAAATGCTGGAGTTGTGCTGTATACCCAGCTCTGAGTGACAGGAGTCAGCAGTCTGGGTTGCTTTTTGGGGGGCGGCTTGTGTTGGGTGGGTTTTTTTCCTTCCATTTTTTTAAAGCCAACGTGCAAGTAGCTGATTGCTGCAACTAATTCTGTGAAGGATTCTGCAGGCAAACATACAGAGCATCTTGCAGTTGCAACCAGCTCTTACCTCTCCATTCTCCAGTCAGCTGCAAACACCCAAACCACAACGTCCCCCGGCTGCTGCCGGTCCTGTCCCAGCGATGTGACATGAACCTCGTCACTGCTGCCTGCTCCTCCTGCCCACGTGCCCGAAACCCTCCCGGCGGCGCTCGGAGCGGTGATGCCAAAGCTGCTGGGGCTGCTCAGTGCAGGGGTTTTTAATGCCCTGCTCTCGCTGCTGGGGCAGGGCTGGCTTTGTGCAGGATCCCTGTCTGTCCCCACGGGTTTGTGCGTCCGTTTAGGTCTGGATGCTCCAAACAAGGACCTTTGTGTCTCCGTTCTGTAGCAGCCTGTAATGTCACAGCCCTGCAGCTGTCAAGGTGACAAAACCAGAACAGGAGCACTGCTGAGGAATGCTTGGAAGGGAGCAAGTGATGTTGATAGGGGTCCGGTTTGGAAGCAAGACATAGTCATGAATGCCGTCAAGTGTCTCATTGCATGACATTACAGTAGACCTTCTGGGAGTAACACTTTTCATAATCTTCCGAATTAGTTATGGATGCCTTGATTGGTTTGCTGGGTGACTAACGTCTATTTGTCATGGTCACGAGAGAGCGATGCACTTTCATTACGTCCTCCTGCAGTATTTTCTCCCCACTGCCTCCTGCGTGACCAGCTGCTGCGACCAGAGGTGGAGGTTCGGTGGCCAGAGCACACTAAACCTCGCTCGACGGGACTTGGTGTCACTTGGTGTTTGTTGTAAGGAGAACGCACAATTTCGCTAAGAAAAAAGGAGTATTTTCTCTTAACAGAGAAAAGGCACTAGTAGGTTTGCATTTCAGACTTTGCAGTTGCGACCTGATTTCCTTCCCCAAACTTCTGTGAAGTGAGGGTGGAGGAATTGCTGTTGCTTGTGCAACTTGATGCCACTTCCCTGTTTTAAATGGCAATCTTAATGAGTGCAACCCTGGGTCGGGGGAAGCAGCTGTTCTCCGTGATATTTTTACCATAATCAATCCATGAGCTGTTTCCTGCAACCAATTGCCCTTTTCTGGCAGAGAAGCGATGGTAAAACAGTGACATTAATTCATAAACCTACCACTTTTAGGAACAGTTTTCCTGTGCCACTTACCTGTCTCTTCTGGATTTAATAACAATTTTTGTTCATCTCTTATGTCTTTTTTTTTCTTTTTTTTTTTATTCTGATCTGGGATACATGAAAGCCCTAAATGAATTCATTTGGTAAGGGCAGCTTTATCACCTGTTCAAGGACCTGAATATTGAGTGTGCTTCTAGTCAGTGCCATCCACCGTGTTAATAGTCATCCTCAAATTCACTTTTTTGGCTAACTTCTCGTAAAATACAACTCTTCGAGTTTCACAAGTTGTTACTGTGATGTGTCGCTCAGAGTCGTAATGGATTATGGGAAGGATTTAATTTCTTGAAGTCGTACTGAGTTAATTTTAAGCCATGTATCAACACTTGAGATTTATTTAAAATCCCTTACTAATTAAAAGATTACATTTTAAAAATAAATAAATAAATCCCCAAAACTGGGAGTATTAGAGTAGCTTGAAAGTGCACCCGTTTGGCAGCAAAGTTGCAAACCTCATGGTGCTCTCGTGGCAGAAGCGTCCTTTTTAAAAGGAGTTGTATTTAGAAACGATGAATTTTGTTTAATTTTACAGGCTGCTGGGTTGGGTTTTTTTAATACCCTACTGCAGGCTTCCTGGTTTTTCCCTTCTGGCAAAGCCCCCCAGGGGTTGTTTTCAAAGTTCTTCTGTGCACAGCTAATCCAGTGCGATGCCAGGAATCGGGGTCCCCTGCTCCGGAGAGGCGAATGCTGCTGGGAGGAGGGAGCCTGCTGTGGATGTTATTTGCAAAACCGGCTTAGAGAGGTGGTAAAGTAACACTTGGGAGTTAAAACCTGCTCATGTCTCACCATTCTGAGAGGAAGATGTGCTGGGTCAGGCTCTGGGGTGGTGACGTGGGGGGTTGTCCTTTGACAGCCCCCCTCCAATACCCATTGAAGGGTCACACTTTCTAATAAAAAGTGGTGGTGGCTTTTTGAAGCGGAGCAGATGCAGTGCATTTAGAAGCCTTGCCGGGGGAAGCTCTCGCTCGTTGTTACGCGGTCAGGAAAGCACCATGGTTTCCTCTGCCTTTCAAAGATGTTTTTTTTTGTCTCTGACCACAACTCAGTAGCTTGTTGGACTCCTGCTAGCTGGACTGCAGCTTTGCGCAGCGTGGCAGCCTTTTGACCAGTAAGAACAGAAAGGAGTAATTTCTGCCCATTTACATCCATATTTATTCTGATTTTGCTGTTCTGACGCTATTCTTTGTGGATCCTGATGAGCAGTTAGGTCTTACCCTTTCATGCCACAGTGCCATGCCCAAGTGTAGAAGCTGATGCCCCTGGGGTGTGCATCTCCCCGGCATCGCTTTCCTCTCTCTGCAGGCAGCGCGACAGCTCCTTCTCTTCTTTGCACTCTCTTTGCTTGGTTTTGTGAATTTTTGAGAATAGACGTGCTTGTTGCTGTATCTCCCACACTGCTTCTGAACAACAGCTCATTTTCCCCATCCTCACTCTTGTCTGTTCCCTTGTTAGAAGTGGTTTTCGTATGTCGCTATCCACACCCCGGCAGGAAGAAGGTGCACTTGACAGATGATGCAGATAAGCATCTTTTCACCTATAACACAATGCAAAGATATTTCTGCTCGGTTTAGTTTAACTTCCCCTTTGTGCATCTATTTTTTCACGATCCACATGGCTCTGGGCTGAGAAATCCATGTCGTCCTTGTCCAAAACAGCTGTGCCTGGGCATCCATCTCAAAGTTCCTAGCTTGAGGACAAGACTCAGTTTTATTCCAGCTTGGTGACAAGACTGAGCTTTACTCCAGCTTGCTGCTTCACCTGCCGAGGGAAGGGGACTTGCTCCTCCGTGGGAGCTGGAAGCCTGTGGCTGCACTGGTCCCTTCTGCTTTTGGGGCATCCGTAGCTCCCTCTTGCCGTGGGCTCACACAGAGCCTCCATCATCTCCTTTTCCTCACGAAAACACCCTCGGAGTGCTGCTGTTTAGTGAGCTAATGGAAGCACAAGATAGCTGGTTTAAAAAATGAGCTCCTTTTTAGGTGATCAAAAGCAGGCGGTGGGCTTGCCTGGTCCCTGCGGTCAGCTGGCTGTCACAAGCAGTTGGCTGCTGCTGCTTGTGCTGTTCAGGTTCATCGTGATCAAAACTGAAAGGTGAAGTTTGTGGTTTAATTTGCTCAAATTGATCTTTTTTTTTTTTTTTTTTTTCCTTTTTTTTTGCCCCTGCAGTAATAAATTACTGGAGAAACCATAAGCTAAACTGACAAGCACTCGTGCAGCCTGCAAATAATTACCATAGGCTCCTCTTAGAAGGTTACTCAGAGCCCTGCTTAGGAGTAAGAATAGGTAGTCACTGATATCTCGTAGTATTAGTTGTTATTTTTTTCTTTTGGTTTAGGTCTATATTTGTGTTTGGCCTGTAATGTGACTTCGGAAGTACATTCGTACGCATATGCTCTGCACGGTCCTTTTTTAATTAGAGGAATTAAAATGGATAGGCTATACATGTCAGTTGGGTGTATTAATTTTTTTAATCCTATTTCACATTATAACATCCAAGGGGGATTACACACTTTAATTTTTTGAATGTCTGGTTTATGGCTTTTCATCTACAAAGCTTTTCACTTTTAATCATTTCAAAAGCGTTTGAATGATGGTGACAGCCTTTTTTTGAAACCTCACTTTGGCCATTTAGGAAACAGGGGTCGTTTTGGTTCTGTAACTTAGTCTGTTTGGATCTATACCTTGGTTTGATGCTAGTAGAGGTCTCCAGGTCAGTAGCCTTCAAAAGCCAGTATCCAGCATTATTCTGATCCTTTGTACGTAAGACAGCGTTGAATGGGCACAGCCCTCCGCATGGAGACGGGTGGGAGGCATTTATTAAGGGATGTAACCTCCGAGGATGGGGGAATGTTACCACCGAATGGCAGAAGTGAAATGCCAGCCATTTCTTCTGCATGTTTAAACACAAAAGAAGACGACCCCTGTCCCAAGACCTTTCCCTCCTGTGTCTCTTCTCCCATTGCTCATGAAAAGGCCATCGTGGCGTTCCCTGGAAACAAAACCCCTCGGAGCAGGAACCCAGATTCTGGCCCTGGAAGTGCAGGAGTCTCCTGCTCACCCTGCTGCTACCACCGTGTGTCTTCAGTATTTTAAATATTGCTTCCCATCTGTGTGAGACTTGACCAAGAGAGAGAACCATGATTACCCAGAGTGACTTTCCTTCCCTTTCACACAGAGGAAGCTGGGGTATCAGGTGCATCAGCAGGTCGGGGGGTTGCTTGCTTCAGGATATTCAGGGGCTCCATCAGCAAAACGTACACCCAGTTGGCAGAGCTGGTGTCTTTGCAACAGCTGGGTTGGCATCACTAGATTGGTCTCAGTTCAGAGGGGGACATCTCATTAGCTTGTTTTCTTGGAAAATTTACCTGCGTGGTGAGCTTGACTTTGGCAGCTTGCTGGTGGCCTTGGTCCTCTGGCCATAGAGGGGGAGGCTGGGAGCAGGGTGGGTGGCTGTGGCAGTCTGTCCTGGCAATATTTATTCCTGAAAACAGTATATTACTCTGCCCAATTGTGTCCTAAAAACTTTCCATCTAAGCAAAACACTTCTGTGATGAAAACAAGCAGACTTGGTACATTCAATGACCAACAGCACCCTTCAATTAAAATTTTAGCTTGGTTATCTTTAGCTGTTGTTGCCTGCTGTTGCGAAGCGCAGACAAAACCAGAGCTTCAGTGGTCAGGCAGAGCCCTCTTCCTGAAACACTGGGACAGATAAAGGGACAGCATCGGAGAAGATGCTGAGATATGGGCAGCAAAGCATCCCTGCATCCGAGGGGGAACAAAGCCCTCCTGTGCTGAACCTCTGAACCCTTTTCTCGTGACATCGGGAGTTTCCAGCTGGTTGATGCTGCAGAAAGAGAGTTGCTGGTTTGTTTCCTCCACCAATACATGAGATGATTCAAATTTCATGACATTGCAAATACTGAAAGAGTTAATGGAGAATGAGGATCTCCTGTGCTCTGTGCTGCCCGTGTATTACAGCTCTCCTTCTTGTTTCCCTCCCACAGACAGGCAGAATTGACAAGTCCTACCCAACAGTGTGTGGCCACACAGGACCAGTGCTGGACATAGACTGGTGTCCTCATAATGACCAGGTCATCGCTAGCGGCTCCGAGGACTGCACCGTCATGGTAAGAGTGTGTTTAATTACACATGGGGTGGGGGTTGCTAAAAATGCTGCTGCAGGACACTTGTATTTCTGAAGACACCTCCTGTTCTGGCGCTGAGGGCAGAGCCCTCGCTGATGCGAGAGTGGTCGTGGGCATTCTGCACGTTTTATCTCGCCTTGAGGAATGATGCTATCTTGGCTGCAGGACCTAGTGAAAAAGTAGAGCATGAAATAGCAGAGCGAGCTCTATAATCTGCCATAACAGCAGGATTTGGACTCTCACAACTGGCACTTTCTTCTCACGTTACTGGTTGAGAAGGTGCAGCCTCAGACTTCTGGGAAGAATCTCTTCAGCGCTGAGATGACGCTTCTTGTAACAGCCTTGGCTTCTGTCTTCCTGGCTTTGGCTTCAGTTGCCCTTCCATTTCATTTTTTTTTCTTCCCTGGGGATTTGTCTGATGTTTGGGAAGAGGAAAGAGAAAAGAGAAGGAAGAGTGCCAATCAGTGGTGAGGTGTTTTGATTTGTAATGCTTTGCAGAAGACACAGGCGGCTCCTTACCTCAAATATCCTAACGGATGCGGTGGGGTGTGTTGCGAAGAGGTGGGGATTTAGAAGGTAACAAGCCCATCAGCTTCCAGAATTGCTTCAGCCCTTGATTTCAGGGTGGCACTTTATGTTTTTCCTATATCTACAGGTTGTGAGTAGATGTTGAAAGGGCTTTTTTTGAATAAATAAATAAATAATAGTCCCCATTCTGCACCTGCCAACCTTGGTGCTGAGACGTATTTTACCTCAGTCGGAGCCCACTGAACAACAGGCGACCTTGCTCGGTGATGGATGTGGAATCCCGTGTATGCAAACACAGCAGAATAAGTGAAAGAAAATCCTTGTAAGATGAAATAATGCCAAATAACTTCAGTGATCTTTGGCCATATTTAGAAATGCTGTAGGCTGAATGTTATATTGAAATCTTATTATAGATCATGTCAGATAAATTCCTTTGCTTCTGTTCATCGTTAAAATGTTTGGGAGGGGATTCATCCCAAGAGGCTTATCCTGGGACCGCTCTTGCCTGCGATCTCTCAGTCTTGGAAGCTGAAGCATGTTAACAAAATGTACTATATTTAATATTAAACAAAACAACAAGCTTCCGTGTTTGTAACGTTCACTACTGGACTAGAACTAAGCTTTGAAGGATGCAGGAACATTCCTCCAGAAACCAGGATCCAGAAGGGCTGCAAGTCAGAAGGAACAGCTTCTGAAACATGAGCATCAACAGAAGCAGGGGAAGCTAAGGTCCATGGCTGCCTTTTTGGAGGCAAAATCAGTCTCTAATCCAAATGCAATGAGAAGTATGTTGTGAGGCTCCAGAGGGATTGAATTCTGTAGAAAAAACAAGAGTGTTGAGTTACGAGTGGTCCAAATGCTCCTGATGTAGACACAAACTGCAGGAATTTGCACCTCCAACTGCGCAAACAAGTTCTGTGGGGCGTGGGTTCACGGTAGCTTGTCTGCTTTGTGGTGATCTACACGCACTGAAGTGGGGGGTGAGCTTCCCCTCCAACCCTGGAGGCAACACGCGTGTGGATGGGCACCACGGGGTAGCTGGCTGCAGGCTTGCACACTCGTCTTTGGTGTACGGTACTTTTTGGTGTGACTGTGTCTTGAGTGGAAGGGAGCAAGCGGCTGGGAAGGTGACATAACTTGAGCCCTTGCTGTGCTTGAAGGACCAAGCATATGCAACTCGTGAGTTGGAAGATGTGAGGTGCATGTTAGCTGGAGGTTTAACATGCAGTGAAGCTGAGTGCCACAGTAGCGATGAAGAAAGCAAAGGGGACTGAAGGCTTAAGTTCAATCTCCTGTTAAGTATCACGTAACTTCTGATGGGAAATCATAGAATCCCAGCATGGGTTGGGTTGGAAAGGACCTTAAAGACCATCCAGTTCCACCCCCCCGCCACGGG
>JAVJGJ010000001.1:94092806-94107232 GCA_035590215.1 Microhierax caerulescens
AGGGATGGGGCACCCACAGCTGCGCTGGGCAGCCTGGGCCAGTGTCCCACCACCCTCACAGTGCAGAATTTCTTCCTAATCTAGATCTAATCTAATCTAAATCTGCCCTCTTTTAGTTTAAAACCATTACCCCTTGTCCTATCACTGTATGCCCTACTAAAATGATGTATCCCAAATCATTTGGGACAGTTGTTAACTGGGCTGGACAGAGCTAGAGTGTGTAAAGAACACCCCCGGCCTGGACTGTTTGGAAACAAACTGGATTAGCTAATGAGCCTTCCCATTTTTAATTGCATTTCTGTCCTGGCACGAGTAATTTAACATCCTGTTTTCTTTGCTTTTCTTTAATAAAGGTTTTACAGTCCTGCTTCCTGAACAGCTTGTCACTGAATAAACTCATCGTACTTTAGAGGATATGCGGTTGTTCATCAGCTCTGAACTCTTCGTTAGCCAACATGAAATGAGAAAAAGTGATGCAGTAAAGGAAATCATGTGGCTTTCTGCAGAAGTGCCAGCTGCTTTTAAAAAAAAACAAAAACCAAAACTATGTTTCAAAAGACCGTCTGTGTCTTGGCACCCAAGGATTTAGGATCTTGCCCCGTGCTACAACAGATCTGATCAACGTCAGCTAGACATGTGTTGAGGCAGAGAGCACGGCTTTGAGATGCTACTTAACCCATGTCTCGAGGTGAAGAGGGCTGGTTCCCTGCACCAGAGCTCTGAACTGCCTTGCAGCCTTTGTGTTGCACAAGGAAGGTGAACTTGGCCATTTCAAAAGCTAGAAACATTTTCACCTAAATAAAACCCCAGATTTGTAGGAGGTGGAAATGTCCATATAAAGGTGAGCTCCATATAAATGTTGAACAGGTAGCATGTGAGATCATTAGACTCAGGGTTAAAGGTAGGGAAGATGTCTTTTTCTGATCCTGCTGAGCTTTGTAGCTGGGACAGCTTTCGAGGTGTAACTGTTTGCAGCTGCGTCGGTTTGTTTGGTGCAAGGCACTTGGTAGGTGTGATCTGACAGTTTCAGGCAATGCTCTCATTCCTTCCCCTGGCACATCTGATGCATTCAGAAATCATTTGGAGGTAGAGAAGAAAAAAAAAAAAAAAGGGTGGAGGGCAATGCTTAGGACATCTCACCCTTGTGAGACCACCGTTGTGCAAGTCACGGTGCCAGTGGGTATAAGCACATCCCTGTCTGATCCCAGCAGAGGAAAAAGTAGAACGGATCTCTGCAAAACACCACTTGCTTTCTTCTCAGGGGTAGCGTAGGCTCATGGAGGAGCGAATGCTCTTCCTTCGTCCCACGCTGGGTATTCCTTGGGGCACGCGTTGGCCTCTGTCCCCTCCTGCCCTTGCCAGTTGGAGTGGGAAGCCAACGGATTCCTTGGGTGTTGGCAAACACAACTCGCTGGAAGTGGTGCGAGGTACAATGAAATACTTGTAGTCTGCAAGGGCTGAAGTATTTCCTCTGTGTACCTTGTTCGCCGTTCTCCAGAACGTGGCCCGTTCCATGGAACACCGGAGCCAAACGACGCGATGCTGGTAACGGCCGGAGCTTCTCTGCCCCGTTCGCTGGTTTCTTGCCAAATTTCTCTCTCCTTTTGCAAAAAGTGTGGGACACAGGGAGTTCACGGCTCTGAATTGTGCTCAGAAAGGCTTCCTTTAAAACACCGTGGCATGCAGATACCTTCTGTGGCCTCCTCTGGTGTTCTATTTGAAGAATTGTTTTCTTGTGCCAGTAAATAAGGGATTACTTAAATATTGATGGTTAGTATTCTTCTGAATGACTGTAATGTACCGCAAGTTTTTTAATTCAGCTTGGAAAATGTTTGATTATGTAAAGGCTTGTGGATGGTATCAGAGGGCCTTTCTCAGATACAGAAAATTTGCTTTATTGGAAGGTGAATAGTAATTGAATTTGCATGTAGTGGCCAGAGCAGAGTTCATTTGATTGAGCAAATTGTCTTTAAAATTAAACTAGAGCCCAGCTGGGACACCAGCCTGTGAGCAGACAGTTAAGGCATGGTTCCAGGACCCAGCTAGCTGTGGAGAAGGTCTTACAGCTAGAAAAAAAAAGGGTGCACAAGGTGCCTTTTCCTTCAGCAATACAAAAGCAGGGATGCAGGTAAAACCCAGGGCTCAAACTCATTTGTTTCCTCACACGATGTGACTGTAGGAATTGATGTTGTTTCTAGAAATTGGCTTGATCTTCTCTGCAAGTTGGTGCAGAGCCACAGAGACAATTTTTGTTCGTCTTGAAAGGGTATTAAAAAAAAAAAAAAAAGTGCTGAAAAAACTTTACTTTTTCTCTCTTACATGCTGTTTGTGCAAAACCTTTCCCTCCTGCTCTTCCTCTGAGACCCAAATGTCTACACGCCACTGTGGTGTGACTTCACTTCCTCAATCGCAAACAAACCAGCCATGTTAACTTAAAAACAAAACAAACCCACAAAACAAACGAAAAAAACCCAGCAAACCACCACCGAACCCCCACAATGGGAAAGTTGACAAGCTGTTACTGATGTCCAGTGAACCTTGCTATCTTTTAAGGTTTCCTTTGTGTACTCATCCCCAGTCCTCACCTCCAGCAGGCTGGGTTCTGCATCCAAAGTGAACGTTCCTTCATTTGCCCTGTGAATCTAATTGCATCCCACGCTGAAGGCAGGCACCCCACCCCGTGCAGGAATGAGTGGGCCAGGTTGCTCAGGAGCATATCCTGACCTTTCACACTCCTTGCTTTTATGGGGTTTTTTTTTGTTTGTTTGGTTTGGGGTTTTTTTTGCAATACCAGGCAGGATTATTAGGGCAATAGTTTCTGTAATCTGCAGAGGATTACACTGGTCTGCATCTGCTGCAAACTATAGGGGCTTTCCCTTACAAAAAAAAAAAAAAAACCAAAAAACCAAATAATCTGTCTGTCCTCTAGAGGCTTTTAAAAAATCCTTTTCATTGGTGTTTTGCCTCTAATACCTCCCTTTCCTCTGCCACCCCTTGCACTTACTGGCTCACGTTTGAACTTGGTCCTGGAGCTTTCTGGCACGCAGGTTACTTTGCTGCGATTGCAGAGGAGGATCCCTGCCCCGCTCCCGCCTGCAGCAGAACAGAACCGGGGATCTCGGGGAGCCGGTGATCCCTTTGCTCCAGCTGCCCCTCCGCAGGGAGGGAGGTTGGCTCTGACCCTGCTGCTCTCCCTGCCTGGCTTGGCTGCAGGTCACGCTTGGTCCAGGAGCTTGTGCTGCTCCTGGGTCTTTTTTTATGAATCAATGCAATTTCCAAAGCTTCCCCCAGAAAAAAAAAAAAAAGAGTGAGGCCAAGGGAGTCAGGGCAGGCTACTTTTGTCACACAGTTTCTCTCGGGGGAAGAAATGGCTGGGTTCATCAAGGCTTGTCATTTTTAAGGGCTGCTCAGGACTCCAAAGTAACCAGACGTCTGTTTCCCTGCTTAATCCGTAGTGTAACATCAACTTGCATAGGTCAGTCTTGGCTGTCTTGGCCTTTTCATCTCATGGCAAAGTGGTTTGCTGGTTTTTTTTTCTGTTTCTCATCCCCACATCAGCTGTACCCCAGCATCTGCCTGCCAGGCAGAGCTGTCAGACCCGAGCTGCCTACATCAGGCATCCTCTACCCCTGCACTGGTGTCACCTAGTGCTGTGCTGGGCAGCTGCCTCAGAGCCCCAGCTCTCCCATATTCTACTGGGATCTCCCAGCTCTCATGTTCTCTTTCCACCTTCTTACTGGTTTAGGTCCTACCTGTTTTCTGCAGCTTTGCACCAGTGCTTGCAGTGCTGAGGGGTCTGGAGGTGGCTCATCTGAGACCTGCGTGCAGTTCAGGCAGTGAGTGTGGGTACCAGTTCTAGCAGCCTGATGTTAAAGTTCCCCTGTCAGCAGACCTGTTGGAAACCGTTGCTACTGTCAGATCGTTTATTCCCCAGGAAAAAAAGAAAGCTGCTTCTTTAAAAATGAATGGCTTTGGAACCCGCTTTTTTCGTGTAATGGGCAGGTGAAATGATTTGTTGCTGTTAGCAAGGGGGGTTGTGTTTCAGCACGGTCCTGTGAGAGCGCGGCTGTGGCTGCCATCGCCGGCAAAACTGGTGGTGAATTGGAAGCGAGCAGGATGATGTCCTGCTTCTCCAGGCTGAACAGCTCCAGTTTACAACCCAGTTTTTAAAAGGTGATGACTGGTAAGAGCCTCAGTTTATGTCATCTTGTTGCTAGCACCGTTCCATCGGGCGGGAAGAGAGAAGAGAGAGAAAAAAGGGGGGTTGAGCCCTTGCAGAGACATTCTCTGCTGAGGCTGTGTGCCCATCGCAGGTTGTTCCTCCTGGGATGCTGAGTGTGCTGGGAGGGATGGTGCTGAGACCTGCATCACAGAAAAGGGAAATCATTTTAACGTTGTTTAGAGATGAGCTGGTGTGCACTGAGAATTTTTGCCTCTCGGTGGGTTTTGTTTAAGCAACAGCCGTCCCTGCAAGAAGGGAGAAACTGGGATTAATGCAAAAATCCGTGTCGTTCTCACGCGTGTCTGTCTTGCCTGGCTTCTGAAACCTGCTCCACTTGCATCTGCTGGCTCTGACAGCTTGCTTGGGCATCATGGGCAGGGGCTGGCAAGCCCTATTCTCTTAACTCCAGAAAAAGCAAACAATAGAAGGCGAAGCAAACGTGCTCTAATGCTGCCACCTACCTATAAGTAGTTATAACGGCTCACTGATGGGCTTTCTACTTAATTTTTTGATAAGGCTGTATGTAGGTCAAATTCAGTTCAAAGGTGGTTGCCCAGCGCTGAATTGCAGGAATAGTTTTGCTAGGGCTGATCCTGCCTTGGGCCATGGGGTGAGGATGGGTTTTGTCTCTCCCATCCCAGCCAGTTGCAGAAAACGCCTCCTTGGGTGCATAAACCTGCTCTGACTCCGCAGCTGGAATTCCAGCGCTGTTTGATCCTTGGGGGTCTGTTCCTCCTCCTGATGGCACTTGCCTGGAGATGCTTGCAACAGAAGGGTTGTGTAACCGAGCAGGCAAGAAGCGAACAGGCAATTTGCCGCATTCGGAGGTAGTTGCCGCAATGCTACCAGGGGCTGCTTTAACCTATGCCAGGACCAAACAGTTCTTCCCCAGTTAAACGGCATCAGAAAGGAGGCTCTAAAGATAACCTGAAAAGTAATTGCTGGTATTTCTAAAGAAATAAAAAGTGGGTGCCAGTATAGCTGCGATAGCATCCCTCCGAGGGACGAGCGTAATTTGAAAAAGCAGCAGCTTGTTCAGATGGAATTGGAGCTGCGAGGCAAATTTTTCTGAGTCCTTCTGCGGCAGCATCTGAAGCAAATGGATCTCTGGACACAGCGGTAACAGGGCGTTTGCAGCGTAACTAGCTGGTGATTATGGGCTGGCAGCGAGAGCTAGGAAGGATGTTACGCACAGATCAGCCAGAGGTTTATTGGTGGCTGGAAACAATTCCCGATTCTCTCATCCTGTTCCTAGTGAGAAGTGACAGCTCGGACTTCTGCGGTGGCACAGTGCGGGAAGCAAGCAAGCAAGCAAGCCGCTTTCCAGAGGGGATGGCCCTTGGCTAACCATCTTTCCTTTCCCCTTTCCAGGTGTGGCAGATTCCTGAGAACGGGCTGACCCTGTCCCTGACAGAGCCGGTGGTAGTGTTAGAAGGCCATTCCAAGAGAGTCGGCATCGTGGCTTGGCATCCGACGGCACGCAACGTGCTGCTCAGTGCAGGTACGGTGCTTCAGGGCTGGAGGGTCAGCAAGCACCTCTCCCTCGCCTTCTGCCTGCACACCAGGGATTTTGGAGAAGAGCTTGTCGACTCCTTTTCCTTCTTTCTGCTCCCAGCTGCTTCGGGCTGGTGAATCACAAGATGTATGGCAGTGCCTGGGAACACTGGGAGACGTGGCTCACAGCCCCCTCCTTATCCTGCCCTTTTATTACCTTCAGTTTACAGGGACAAGAACCAGGAAATTTTCTGGAGGCATGAATTACAGTATTAAACTTGTTCCAGGCTTTATTTGATCTGCAGGTTTCACCCACTGATAACCATCTACATCTGCACTCTGCTCATCCCTGTTTTCACGTACTTTTATAAAGGGCCCGACTGTTTCTCCTTTCCAGTGAGCCCTGCAAGGGATCCCCGAGTCCGGCTGTTCCTTCCACAAGCTTTCACTTTCAGCATTTTCCATGTTGGCTCCTTGACTGGTGCGGTCTATACAATGAGATTCTGTCGACCACTGAAAACCAGTCACATCGTTATGGAAATAAAATGGATAAGTCGTTATCCATTAGCACCATCTGAGGCTTCCACAGCATGACCTTTAGGTTGGAGCCCAGTAAAATAAGCCAGTCTGGGCTGTCAGATGAGCTGTGTGTTCTCTGTTGATATAAATGCCTTCTGAGGTACTGGTTTGGTCTGGTTTCTCCAAAAATGCTTGGAGTTGCAGACTTTGTGGCAGTTAACGTAATGAAACCCAGTGTAAGAACCTACAAAAAGAGAAGGTGATTTTTCTTAGGTACCTTCTCAGACTGTTGTACTTGCAAGGACCAAGATGTGTGTGTCCAAGCAGTCTGGCCAGGGTTACTCCTAAGAAAACATGGAAGAGGAGGGATGCTGTCAAGTCATTGCAGTCTCCAGGGTTCCTCCTGGTGACAAAACCTGATTTTGGATGTCTTTCGTGTCCTTTGGGAGTTCAGAGTGATTGTTATCTTGTGCCTTGTTACATGTTTTCACCCCTGCAGAGCCTTAGGAGAAATTACTTGCTGTTACACATTGTGCTTTCCTTCCCTTACCTGGTCCTCCAGTCCTGTTCTTTAATTTGCTCTTGTCTCATCTTAAGCTTTATTCTTTGTCTTCTTGCTGTCTGGTACCTCAATAAAACCACCCGCCTGATGGTTGTAGTCCTTGTAAAACTGCTGACCTCAGCTTTTGCTGCCTGCCGTTCTTTTTCCTCTTTGTTCTGCTGTTTCTCTTGCTGTCACTTGCCTATTTTCCATCCGTGCCACTTTGACTCTTTCTGCCACAAATCTCTCTGACCTGAGAAGGCAATGACTGGCTGCCAGCCAGTGTTCTCACGTATAGAGTTGTAAGAACATTGCCTCTTTGCCCTTGGCATCTCTTGCTCTGTAGTCCTGCGGCTGAGCCAAGATCCAAGCGCTCCTGCACAAAGCTCCTGCAGTAGCAGCGGCCAGGGCACGATGCTTTTGCAGACCTCCTTCAGCTGCACCTGTACCTCCTGCTTTTCCCTTCAGCTTCTCCTCTGCCAGGGACCTCTCCCCGTCCCTCCTGCCTGGTGCATGTCTGCAGACAGCGCGTGGGCAGGGGCGGTGATCATCTGGGAGAGCAGTGCCTTTGTTTGGAACAGCTACAGCACCTCTGAGAAGGTGCTCGACACTTTCAAGGGAGAAGTTTTGTGCCTTTTCTGGCTGCTTGGTCCCTGCTCTGAGCCTGTGTGAGCCTGATCCTGGGTGAGGATGGGGCTCTGTGCGCGTGCTGGTGCACAGAGCATGTTTAAGAGACTGCATCTGGGGCTTTGGAGCTGCTGCAGCAGGTTTTATTCTTTGCTCTCTGCTGCTGGCTTCTTTCTGTGTACACCGGTGTTATGACTTTAGCTGTTATTTTCTGTTGTAGGTTGTGATAACGCAATCATCATCTGGAATGTGGGAACAGGCGAAGCCCTCATAAACCTGGATGACATGCATGTGGATATGATTTACAATGTGAGCTGGAATCGCAATGGCAGCCTAATCTGTACAGCTTCGAAAGACAAAAAAGTTCGAGTTATTGACCCCAGGAAACAAGAAATTGTTGCTGTAAGTTTGCACAATAATTAAAAAGCAACTAGGTCTCACTCCAGCAGATGGTTAAGAGCACATAAAGAACCCTCTAGCTTAGTATATGTACCGTGTTCATTCGTGTTTTTCAAAGCGAGGAGAAGAATTGCAGAAGGGATAGCAGTGGTTGGAGGATTTGTCTGGGTTTATCGGGATTAGTGTTTGAGCTAGAATTTTAGGGCTCAGTTCTAAAACCTGCAGGAGTGTAATTCCACATCTAATCCTTTTGTATAATTACAGTTCTGAAGCTGGGTACGCAAAGCGGAGATGTAGCAGCCTGCACATGTGTCGTAGCTTGCAAAGAAGTCTTCCTTCAACCTTGCAAGAGTCTTGATAGGCAAAGCTGGAAGGAGCCAGGAATGACCGCTCCTTTTGTAGTTTAGTAATTGCTTGCTTCCCTCAAGGCCAAGGGAGTTGGATGTTGCTCCATGGAGTCGGCATGTGTGGAGGAGCAGTGTGTCCTGCCAGTGATTCTGTGCAGCTAGAAGAGGAGCCACCACCAGCTGGGCTTTTCTGTCCATTGCTCGAGGCTAACCTGTAAATCTCTTTCAGGAGAAAGAGAAAACCCACGAGGGAGCCCGGCCCATGCGAGCCATTTTCCTCGCCGATGGAAACATCTTCACAACTGGCTTCAGCCGCATGAGCGAACGGCAGCTTGCCCTTTGGAATCCAGTAAGTTCCTGTCTCATTACTACTTTGCTGTTGTAATGCCCATTTTTTTACTAGCCCAGACCTGCAGTCACCCACTAAATTCACAGTTCATATACTTGGGCATATGCCCTCCTCCATCTGCTGCCTGCTTCTGCTCAGGTTTGCTGTGCCAGAAGGTATCACCGTTACTTAGGCTGGATGTTCACTCAGTAAAGGACATGAGTTCTCTTGTACCAGTCCCTGCAGCGATGGAGCTGGGAGCTGCGTGCTTGAAGTGCCTGAAAAATTGGACACAGAGAGCAGGCGGCTCTGTGAAGGTCGCTTCATTCTGTATGTTACATGTGCAGAGCAAGACGGCAGCGATCCTATCACGCTAGCACGAGACGCTGGCTCTAGGGATTTCTAGACTATGTCACATCTTTCCCTTTGTGAATTTTCTTGGGTCCTGTTTTATTTCATTTTGTGATGAAAATGCCCTTGGGGAGTGAACAAGCTTGTGAACATTTGCAGCGGGTGTTATCGTAACGCACAGATCCTTCAGGGTGGTGAAAACATCGCTGCGTGTTCACTAGCTACGAAGAACCGTTAATAATTTAGATCCTGTGTTAACACGAGCTTTTCCATTCCTCATTAACATACTTGGCTTTTTTTTTTTTTATTTCCAGAAAAATATGGAGGAGCCAATAGCCCTTCATGAGATGGACACCAGCAACGGGGTCCTGCTGCCGTTCTACGATCCAGATACCAACATTATTTACTTGTGTGGCAAGGTAGGGAGAAGCTTTTGGCGTGACTGGGTGTGTTTAGAAGGAGATTCTTGTGGAATGAATGCTGCCTCTGAAACGTTGCCCAAGTTGTCTTGATGGAGAAGGGTAGAACCAAAAGATGAGCACTGCAGCCGTGGTCAGGGCTGCGGACAAATCAGGCTGCTCTGAAATTGGTTTGATCCTCACTGCAGGACCATAGAGAGCCTGTGAAGGTCTGGTATGTTACTGGCTGTTTCTTTGAGATGGAATTACTTGGGCGAAGCTGCTCTTCATGCAGTAAGTCAGATACCATCATCAAAGCACCTCTTGTTGGTGTTGACCAGCACGATTGTACGTTAGTGTGGGAGGAAGGTACATTTCAGCTGTTATCCTCCTTGTACTTGAAGATGATGGAGACTGTAGCAACACCCACTGTAATTTCGTGGGGTTAAATAATAGAAAACTGGAATCCTGTGCTCTTTCTGAAAGCAGGTTTTAGGCATTAAGTGCTCTAAAGTGCCCACTTCTCATGCCACAGCTTTGGACTTCCTACAAATAGGAGCCAAAGACAAGATGAACGAGTAATTGCAAAGGAGGATCCATACAAGTACGTTCAAGAATCCCATCTTTGTAAAGAGCTAATGAGAAATACTTGTTTTGTACCTGCTACCTCTTCTGCTGTTTCAGAAATGCTAGTGTAGTAGAACAGCCTGGAAGCAAAGAGAAACTGGTGTATAGCTTTTCTGCCTGGCTGTGGCAGAAAGTTGAGCTTTGTCACAAGAGGAGGTGTGGAAGTTGACACCCCCAGTCTTGAAGCCCGAGCTCCAGGTCGCTCTACCCCAGCATTTTGAAGAACAGCACTTAACTGCTGTTAAAACCGTTCAGGTGATGTGCTTGGGTTACGGTAGGGATCATCTGTGTTATCCTCGTTCTGCTGAGGCCGTACGGATAGCGAGAACACGGCAGGGTGCTGTCTGATAGCGGCTGCTGCGAGGTGAGACACGTTGGGCTGGTAAATAGGAAAAGTTTTAGCTTGGGGAGGAAAAAAAAAAAAAAAAAAAAAAGCTCTACACTGTGGATTACTCTGTGGTGCCATTCCTGGAAGGAAAAGCTGTCAGGTGATGCTGATGGCTGCCTAGCCTAGCGGGAAGCAGGCATGTGGGCACGGGGAGTTCAAGCCTCTGGAGTGGTCCTTCTTCCATTTCTTGCAGGGTGACAGCAGCATTCGCTACTTTGAGATCACGGACGAATCCCCCTACGTTCACTACCTCAACACCTTTAGCAGCAAAGAGCCGCAGAGGGGCATGGGGTTCATGCCAAAGAGGGGCCTCGACGTGAACAAGTGTGAGATTGCCAGGTAAGGAGAGAGGCTGTCGGGGTAGTGGTGTCGTCTTAGCCAGCCACCCCGTCGTGTGCTCAGTCGTTCTGAAATGAGAAGTCCCGCTACGGCGCACGTCGGCCAGCTTTCTGCAGGTGAAGGAGGAGGGTGGCAGGAGGGGAGAGGGCTGGGAACCCTCTGTAAAACCCTTCTGCGTGCTCCCTGCTCACAAGTGGAGCACTGCTGGGGGTAGCAGCCTGCTTTGGAAAGACCCCTCTGTCGCACTGTTGCTTCTGCAGTGTTTGTTGGGACTTGTGACATGAAGTGGCACTTGTGCTGGGCATAGCGTGATTTAACCTCAAAATATGCTGGGAGTTAGGCAGTCTGTTACAAATGAACGAGTGATCTCTAGCAGAATACATTGTCTGCAGAAAACTTAGCATCTGGTCGGTTACAGCCTATGCTGTCAAGATATTGCTGATAAACTTTTGGTGCCTCGGTCTGATATCAGCCTCCAGCTTGCACACAGCAAGCGGGTTGGAAGCTCGTTTCAGGAATTTAGAGAGACATCGAAGCAGCAGTGGAGGGACCAGAGTGCAGGTGCAATTCAGAAAACATGAGAAAGGAAGGAAGCATCTCAGGAAGGCAGGTTTGTGTCACTGCAGTGGCTCCTTGCGCACCGCTGGTAAGGGACGTGCTGGATGTTGCCCCCGAAGTTTTTCGATGCTCCTTTGATTATTAAAGAAAGCAGGAGCCCCTGAAAGGGAGCAGAGCCTGCACTTGCCTGAAGCACCTGAATATTTCAGCAGCAGTGCCCGGTGGCCAGGCTGAGGATGTTGGAGTGTGTGGCAGTGGCCCAAGGCAGGACTGCGGGGGGTGACCGCAGTGTGGTGGCACGCGTGAGTGGAGAGCAGAGGGCTGGCGAGCGTGTGGCTGCCGCTCACCGCTGTGCTGCTTGCCTCGTTGGTCTGAGCAGTGGGCTGTGCCTCGCTGACAGTCCCTCCTGGCCAAAACGCGACCCTCTGAAGTCACCCAGGACCTCAGAGGGGAGCTCCGCGTGCACCCAGGTGGTTTTTCTCCGGCCCTTGCAGGTTCCTGCAAGTCCTAGCGGCTGTGAGTCCTTAGTGCGCTGCTGTGCCTGAGCGGCAGAACCGAGGCCACCTTTGCACGGTGTTTTGGGGTCCTCCCATCTAACTCGCAGCTGTTCTGTTGCCTCACAAGGTTCTTCAAGCTTCACGAGAGGAAATGCGAGCCCATCATCATGACGGTTCCTCGAAAGGTGAGCGCTGCCTCCTGGTTATGTGGTTTGAAGCCAGCTTGTGCCTTCCAGCCCCAAAGCGCTTGACCAATTCGTGTCCTTCTGGCTTGCAGTCGGACCTCTTCCAGGATGACCTGTACCCTGACACAGCTGGCCCAGAAGCAGCTCTGGAAGCAGAGGAGTGGTTTGAAGGGAAGAACGCCGATCCCCTTCTCATCTCCTTGAAGCATGGGTACATTCCAGGCAAGAACAGGGATCTCAAGGTGGTCAAGAAGAACATACTGGACAACAAACCTGCCGCCAACAAGAAAAGCGATCTCATAAATGCTCCAAAGAAAGCAGCTGATGCCTCAAACACCGTGAGTAAAATCCACAAACTTGGGGAGGGTGGCCTGAGTCGTGAATAGTGGGGTGCTGTATCTTCAGAAACGGGGATGCCAAAGGTCAAGCGTGTATGACTCAAGTACCCCTGGACTTGGGTGCCCGGTGGGTCACCTGGAGTTGAGATGGCACTTGAGTTGTGGTGTTCCAGGCAAGGTTTCTGTAGCTGTGGAGGACGATTGGGAATTGTGACACAAAGGAAACATTGCCTTGTTGTTCCAGCCACCCACCTACCTGGGAGAGCTTCTGTACATCTCTTTTTTTCTGTAAAACCCAGGACAGGCAGTGGGACAACCAAACCTCAGACTGTGCAGCTCCAGGAGGAGGTTGTACAAGTCTGAAACTGGGGGCTGTGGCTAACACAAGCTGTAGTAATATGTGGAGATGTGGAAGTGACAGCTGTCAATCGAGTAGGTCCTTAAACGCTTAAAAGAGTAGATATTGGTTCAGCGTGTCCTCGCCACTGGAAATGCTGCTGTGTGCCCTGAGCATCGCAGCTGCCGCAGTGCCTGTGCCAGGCGTGCGTTACACGCTCGCCCCGCTTGCCTGCGCGCCCCGGCACAGCTGCGACCCCCAAGGATCCCCTTCGGAGGAGCCCCTGGCTTTGAAAACTCCCGTCTGCAGCGCGTGCCCCACCGACTCTCCTAACGAATCCGTGTCTCGTCTTGTCTTCCAGCAAAACGAAGCCAAATTGGATGAGATTTTGAAAGAGCTGAAATCTATAAAAGACACGATCACCAACCAAGACGAGCGCATTTCCAAGCTGGAGCAGCAGATGGCAAAGATCGCGGACTGAGCGGGGGCAAGCGGTGCTGGCCCCGCCGCCAGCCCAGGCACATTCCAGTTCCCCCAGTTCAGCAAGCAGCAGCGTGCAGCATTCCAGTACGAGCTTTCCTGTTCTCCTAAATTCACATCAACGAGAGCCGATGATTAAAAGCCAAGCTTTTTAGTGAAAGATTTTTTTTTTTCCTGATGTTTTAATGAATTTATGTGACTGTGTCAAACAAGTCAAAAAGAATAAGTGCTACTTTTACAGTCTTTTTTTTTTTTTTTCCAGATGTTACAAATTCTTGAAAACGAATCCATTCTGACTTTCAATGTTGTGCCCAAATATCTTTTTCTAGATTTAGGGACCAATGCCACATTGTTCTTAACCATTTTTTAAAGTTGCCAAAAAAAAAAAAAAAAAGTTGCTTTTTATTTTTCTTATTTGCCACTTTGCAGTATTTGTGTTTTAAATTTAAAGGGACAGCACTGCGTGTGTGTGCATGTGTGTGTGTGCGCATGGTGGGTGTTTATACTGTTTAGAGAACAAAACTGAAACTATTTTGTATAAATCTTCAATTTCGAACAATGAGATCGGTTTCCTTTGCAGTGTGGCCAAGGCTGCTGCTGAGACCCCTCAGAGATCGTACAAGCTGCCTTTCCTGCCTCCCTAACCACCATTGTCTGACAGTTTACAGAAAAAAAAAACAAACGTAGTTGTGAAGGAGGTGATTGATCACACAAAATGCCTCTTCTCCTTTTTACACTCTACAGACCTTTTAAACTAGCATCATGCTGCCCTTTTAAAATACCCCCGTGGATTCCTCTAACCGTGTCCAAAAGCACACGTTTTACTTGCCGAGGGGTTTTTTTGTTTTCTTTTGAGGCAGAAGTTACTTTCCTGCAGGAAATACCTTTACATTTATCCACGGAGTACAGGGTTTAAGTTGTGCCACGGGAGACACGAGCCGTGGGACGTCCACAGCCACCAGGTTCTCCGTGGTGTCCGTTGATTCAGCTGGATGCGTTGCTGTAAATCCTTGTTTCGCGCTAGAGCTGCACCACCGTGCTCTGGCTCATTGACTTTGAAGAAGCTTTTGAAATCTGCCAGCTTGCAATTCTCTGGCCCCTCACATTAATGCTGATGTCAGAAATGTAGACTCTGCTTCCAAAGCAGCTTTAGCAGTAGCGAGGTGACTTTGTCACGACGGGTCTCCGCAAACAAAATGCCTCTCTTATTTTTTAGAATGTTTCTTTTCCTCTCCGTCATTCCTGCCTCACCACCCCACCATGCCGTAAGACTTTGCAGAAAGTTTTTTGTTCGCGGATCAGATGAGTGACCTCCAACCCCAGCCCCCCTGCACTCCCAGCCCTTTGGAGTGGAAGGGACTGGGGAGGGTGGTTTTGATCCCAGTTTGGAGAACTGCTTGGGATCCTCAGGGGCGAGAGCGAGTGAGGACGCCGAGCTTGTGAGCTCCTCC
>JAVJGJ010000001.1:94124324-94157920 GCA_035590215.1 Microhierax caerulescens
ATATAACCCTCCATGTAGGTTTGTGGGAACTTGAGGAGCCTAAGATTTTCTTCACAAGATGTTTTTTGGTCAAGTACCTTCTACTTGTGCATCCTGGAATATAAGCTACGACTTTGCTCTTCTCCTAAAACACAAGCAAGATGGATGTTCAAGACTTGTTTAACTTCATCTTTTAGGTGCCACATCCCTGTTGCAGAACATCCCATGGTTGGCATTGCAAACTCGACAGGCGCCGTGGAGTTTTGCCACCTGACTGGAAGTGAGGTAGGTGGCTATAACACCAGCTGCTGTTGAAGCTACTTTTAACCCATATTTGATACATCTTACTAGCAGTGTGCAGAGACTTGCAGGAGAGCTGTATGGTTTCCATGCCTTCCTCAGTATGCTTAGCTTTTTAAACATTTCCCTTGTCTTCTGATGATCTTTCTCATAAATTCCACAAATTTGTTCATGGCACCAGAGAGACTGGCTGGGCTCTACCCACCTGCAGAGCGTGGGAGACGGTTGGCATGAGGGGAACAGAAGCAAACCCTGGAAAACTCACTTGAGAATAAGTATGGTTTAACTGGTAAACACAGCAGAAGTCACAAAGTTGTTAAAAGGAGGGAAGAATTTTGGAGAAGGGGTTTCTTTCAGTTGGTGAGAGAACAGAGTAATCAAGAGAGCCATTCCCACAAGCAGAGAAGGTGGAAGTCAGTTTGTAGGGGAATTCAGCAGTCAGGCCATCGCTTCTGCTGCACTTCACTTGCTGAGAGGAAGCAGAAGTTAAGGGCAGTTTGGTGGGCAGTGGGTAGCAGGAGGGCAGGGATCCTGTGTATGCATGTGTTTCCCCTTCAGCTATTATTAAGTGGTTGTATGTTGCTATGGGACGTTTCATCTCTTTTTAGTGTGGGACCCTAATATGCTCATCAGTCTCTGGGAAACAAGTGCTGTGGGAGTAAGCAGTACACATATTGTTATGTACCTGCAGTCTTCCCAGTCCTAACCCATTCCTTTTCTTTCCAGTAGAAGAACAGCTGCATGTTGGAGCCATGCTTCAGGGTCGATCTTGGCGCACAGCGTCTGGCCTTGTCCTTAGACTGGTCCACTGGACGAGAGCAATGGTGAGGATGGGGAATAAAGGCCAGTATTGGAGGCTGTTGTGTGCGTGACAGCTGTCAGGCGTAAGTTGAGGACTTTGATGAATTAATCTTTGGTGGCTTTTTGTGAAGTAGTTTAAGACTTTCTAGATACCAGCTGTCTCTCTGCACCTTCTCTAGAAGTTACTATTTGCAGAGCAAGGGTAACAAAGGGACAAGAACACAAACTGCAGCCACTGTAACAAGAGCGGAGACTAAAGCAACAACAAATGTGAGATTGTGCTATGGTGAATGGCAGCGGGTGGGCTAGGGACATGTCTTCTGTTGCTTTTGCTAAAAGGAAAGACCAGGATGGGATGCACTACTTCCATCTCTGCTCTTAGAATGGATGAAATTTTAGTGTGAAGTTCTGCTCAAAGACTGCTAATAATAGCACGTGTAGGAAGCTTAAACACAGATTAGTAAGAAATGGGAGAGAATTAGTTTGGATGTGGCTCCTTCCTCTCTCAAACACGCATACGTTTGATTTCAGAAATGGCATCACTGCATGGAATAACATGAATTAGCCATACCTTGAAAAAGGTAGTTAAGTGCAATACAGAGAGTGGTGCCTTTGGTGTGAAGCTGGAAACTGAGGAGATCGGGCAGTTGTGTGCTTAATACTGTAGAGCAAATATTTAGTAGCTTTTGCTAATTAAAGACTGCTTCTGTGCATGCTGCTTAATGAATAAATAGAGTTCCCAGTTACACTTTCTTCTTCCTTACATTCCTTCTTCCCCATGTCTTTGCCCCTTGTCCCTGCCCTTCAAGATATATGATAGTTGCCATGATGAAAAGTCACTTTAAAGCCTGTCACTGTTGTCACTGGAGAGACAGGTAACCCCTTCTAGAAGCCAAATGTGCAGCTTTCACACCTGTGTAGGAAGGGGGTGACCCTTGTGTGGAAATTTGGGAGATTCAGTATGATTTAGTAACTAGCATATGATGTAGAACTGGAAAGAAGTCCTGAGCCACCAAATCAGTACCCACAGTTGCAGGTAACCGGTCAGAAGGTACCTACTTTACGTCAGGGAATGTCAGAAAATCTGCATTATGAGCTCCAAACTTCTGCCAGTGCTTCAAGAACGTTGTGTCCAGAAACTGCAACTGTGCTGTGCCACAGGAAGAGAGCAGGAAAGGTCAGGATCAGCCAGTGCTTCAGATGTCTGTGATAGCAGGGAAATAAAACATTTCTTTATACTCAGAAGAGGGAAGAGACTCTGAGAGGTCCTTGTCAGACTTGGAGGAAAAATGAATTTGTTTATTGATGTAACATCCAACATGTGAGAAGTCAAGTTATGCATCTAGGAGAAAGACAGACCCAAAGCTAGTTTTCTTTTCCTCACGAGTGTGAGTGGTTTGCCCCCTCTGTGAGATCAGGCAACGGGGATCATTGGTGTTGATGATTTCAAGATGGGGTGGGCTGAAGCTGAAAAGGACTTTATAAATGCATGCATTCCTTCCACTGTACTGCTAGTTTCTATGAATGTTTAGTTGAATCAAACATACTTGATTGTTTCAGTACTTTCTAGTGTTTTCTCTCTATTCCACTGTAGTGGATGTCCTTTGAGAGTGATCAGCAGTGATTCAGAGGGGAAGCTGAATCTTTTCTCCATAGATGAATCTGCGCCTTCTGTGCATGTCCTGAACCAGTGGGAAGCTCACAAATTTGAGGCCTGGATTGCTGCTTTTAATTACTGGGACACTGATATTGTGTATTCAGGTCTGTAAGGGCTGGGGCTCTCGTTTGGGAGTGTTGGGGAGGGGCCACCTTGTACAGGGATGTGTGTTCTGTGGGATTTTACTTTCCAGGGTTGCGTATGCTGCTTGCAGTCACACCTCTTGGAAGAGTTGGGGATGCTGCTAGTGGTAAAAGGCTTCTTGAGTATGTGAAGTGGTTGGAGTTAATAAGGAGAAGCTGTGCCTTTTAAACTGTACTTTTGCTGGCTATTGGCAAAAAAGGTGATGATCTCTTGTGGTGTGCAAAAGAGAGCCAGAGAGCTTCTAGAGTCCAGTCTCTTTCTCTTCCAGTTTTTTTTTTTCTTGCTTAGCAAAGTGAGGGTGTTGCTAATGCATGTCTCTTCTGCGGTGACGAGTACTGTGAGCCTCAAATGATGCTTGGTGCATCTGCTAAACGCTATGAGATCCTAGGGGTGAAAATTATCAGCTCTGTATTAACTCTTTTGCCTCAGTGACCTGCCCTGGTTGTTTGGCCCTGCTTAGGGTAACAATGTTCTGTCCCTGTGCAGGAGGAGATGACAGCCTGCTAAAGGGCTGGGACACCAGGTGCAGTCCAGAGACTCCTGTCTTCACCAGCAGGAGGTAAGTACATCTGCCACTGGACCCTACAGCTGTCGTGTGGACATACAGTGCTGCCATGCCTCTTCCCAAGCCACTGAATGCAGGGACGTGCAGTGACAGCAAGGTCCTGTTCCTGCCTCCTTTGGGAAATGGAGACATCTATTAGGTGTTTTCACCAGGACAACTTCAGGTTGAAACTTCCTTCTCCATGTCCTTCAACATAATAAACCAACTGCTCAGTTCCACACGTGAAGATGGTGGGAGCTCCTTTCTGAAAGGAGAATCCTGATGTACACTTTTATTTTGGGAATTTTTGTGTGTGTTATATTTGGGTATCTTATTATGGAATGTTTTTTAGAAAATAACTTTGTTCTCTACTGCTCACCCATTTGAAGTAATCTCTTTTTTCTGGTGGCATAACATATCTTCTAAAATATGATCAAAACAATATACACAGCTCTTCAGTGAAATTTTATATCTAACCTTAAAATACATTGGGGATTATTGCTACGCAAATATTAATGTTGGGAGTAAAGTCTCCTGGGAATGGAGGAATTTTGCTGAAATTCTTACAGGCTCCTGAACAGCAGTTTACGATGCAAATACTGCTAGAAATTATTTGTGTTGAGAGACCATGTGAGTGGTTTTGCTCTGGGAGGGCAGTTGGACTGTGTAGATGGAACTCTGCTTTTGTGTTTCACTGGACTGAAATTTGAGTTTACCTTACTCTTCTCTCCTGAGACAGCTTGATGCAGTAACATGGACCCCAAATCCTTGAAATTCAAGGAAGAATCCCGTCTCAAATTGTACATTGCTGTCTCTTCCCTCTGCTCTATGTTCCTCTTTTGCAGGCATTCAATGGGTGTGTGCAGCATTCAGTGCAGTCCCCACCGTGAGAATCTTCTGGCTACTGGCAGGTAGGTCCCTTCTGGCTGCTCTCCACCAGTGTGACAGCCTCCTCAGTTATTTTGAACGTGCTAGTGCTGCTCAAGGTGCGGTCTTCTCAGAAAGTGTGCGATCTTACCTAATTTTCTTCTGTAGTTATTGCACTGAATTAGCTTTGCTGCTTGTCTGCATATTTATTTGTGCTATGTCTCTAGCTATGACGAGCACGTGCTGTTGTGGGACACCAGGAACATGAAGCAGCCACTGGCAGACACCCATGTTGAAGGTGGAGTTTGGAGGCTGAAGTGGCACCCAACCTGTGATTTTGTGCTGTTAGCAGCCTGCATGCAGAGTGGATTCAAAATCCTTGACTGCCGTGGAAGCATGGGTGAGCATTCAGTGGAACAGAGATGCTCTTGCGCTGTTCTGCTGCTCTCCTTTCCTACTTCCAGGTTCATGGGGGAACTCCAGCTCTGAGCTTGCTAGAAAGGTCTAGATGTTGTTAATAGCCATAGACTTTTATTCCAACTTGAGGTAGCTCTTCCAGCTTTCCTGGACCTGTCCTCAGTTGGCCTGATCGGTTGTGCAAAGGCACTGTCATTATTCATTTGTGAATCTCTCGTAACTTCCTTTCATGGGGAGAAAGCCTCTTTGTTTTGGTGTGAGGGCATTGCCTGTTGACATGGCCATTCCAGTTTGCATTCATCTTGATGGTTCAGAGGGATTCTTCTGAATGTCACACAGTGCTTTACTGTCAGCAGAAGTTACTGACCTGCTGCTGATTTGGTTATTGCCTCAGAAAGGAAGTGCTGTGCAGTCTGGTTAATCTAGAATAACGTGAATGAGACCTCTGTGTGAATCAGAAGGTATTTACATGATTAAAAAGCTGTTTGCATTTACATTACTAATACAGTCTTTCTTAAAATGGTTGCCACCTTGGGTTTCTCCAGACCTTGGGCAGATCCGCAGCTTGCAAAATGAGGATAACATTTCTCCTGTATAGGGAATGGAGGCACCTGATGTCTGCTGGTGTCAGAATCAAATGCTGAAAGCTCCTGGGAAGAACCCATCTGCAGTTTATTAATAACCGGAACCTGGTCTGCCAGTCTCACCAGTTGTATGTGTGGTTCCGTTGGGATCACTGTGTGATCTGTCTTCTCTTTCTTGAGCGTTTTTCAGTATTTTGAATAATGAGGCTCTCAAACCTTGGCCTTGTTAAACTTTCTTCTCCTGCCTGCTTGCTGAACCAGGGAAGATGAAGGCTAATGAGAGGTGGCTGAAAAATTGTCAGGAGAGGTAGTACTAAATTTCTGCTAGAATGCTTAACTCTGTTGAAAAGAATACAATAATCAGAGAACTCTTCCTGTAGGACACAGCCAATGCTAGAATGGCTTCTGAGCAGTCTGCAACAAACCATTTCACAACTTCATTTCTGCTCGTTTCATTTTTAAACTTTTTTTTTTTTTAAGCGGAAAACATGGAAGAATGTATCATCCTGTCATCCTATGTCCTGCACAATTCCTTGGCCTATGGGGCTGACTGGTCAAGGCTGTGTCCGAGGGATTCCTTGGCTGCAACACAGGACCCTGCTGCTGCGTGCCAGTCTTCGGAGGAGCTTGTGGGAAGATCAGAGGAAGATGAGAGACTGAATTTGCAGGTGCAAAACCTGAAGATAATTTATGAGTCTCCTACAGCTACTTTTGATGTAATACTGGATGAGGAGAGTGAAGGCCCTGCCTTGCCGCCCAAAGGAGAGGGGGACCCGAAGCTGTCTGGGGATTCTGACCTGGTTAGTGGCTCTCGTCTAAAGGGAAGTTTAGGTTTGGCTGGGGGTCCAGATCGAGGGGGAGTTTCCGGGTCAGCCAGCGGTTCTGACGCAGGAGCTAAGAGACCCAATGGAATGGGCCTGGACAGAAGTGGGGATTCAGCCAGGTCTCTAGACAGCCCAAAAGAAATGAGCATTGTAGCAACTTGTTCGTTCTATGACAATATCCTCCATGTCTGGAAGTGGGAGATGAGCCTGGTTACCCCTTCAGAGACACCAAGTACTCGACCTCCATCTGAAAGAACAGGTGAAGGTTTGCACTGACCAGTCCCAAGGGAGAGGGGCAGGAAAACTCCAGTACTGAGAGCCATGTCCGAGCTTATGCCCTGTCTAATTTCTGTTGGGCTTTTCTAGTTTTGTTGTTGAGCTTATGAGTCTCTTAAGGCTGACACTACTGGAATTACTGGTGTTTTATTTTCAGCACTGAAGAGAGCCTTTCCTTTGAGGCATGTGGTCAGGCACAGACGTGTTTATTTAGTTTTCCCATAATATACTAGTTCAAAGTAGGATGGCCTTCCTCTCAAAGGCTGCTTGTTTGTACTTTATATTTGAATCCCTTCACGACTGGTTTGCATTGGTACAATTGATCTGTTAAGCCCGTTCTCCTTCCGTCACAAACCAAACCTGTCTGTGCTGCTACGTGTAGACGAACACAGTATGTGATCAGAGGTTTCCCTGAATGTCTTGGAAGAGCCCATGAGTAGAGGCTTAGCTGTGTGTGTAGCTTGCTGTGTGATCTTTAAACTAGTGTGTACTTTGAGAAGACACTCAAAGACAGTCCAGATACTGACAGTGCACTGTGCTTACAGTGAACTTTACTAGAGAGGAATTCCTTTTTAGAAGGAAATCCAGACTAACCGGTATGACAGACAGCGGTTCTGTGATGCGAGGCTTTGTTCTGAGCGGAGCCTTTCTTGTAAGGATTCTGGTGTATCTGCACAGCCTGATTTTTGCATCAGACTCGTCACCTGATTGCAGCCTGACTTTGTCACTCCTCAAGTAAAGCACACCCTGGTTTAGCATAAATTGTGTAGTGAGCTCTGCTACATTTTAGTGCCACGCTTAACTAGCCCCCCAGCCTCTTGGTATCAAACTCACGTTTCCCTCTCTCTGCAGCAAGATGTACATTTGGGTCCAAAGTCAAGATCTTTCAGTTTTTTTAAAGGTAAACAGCTTTAAGATCAACACTTCCAAAAAGTATAAGCAGTGTTTCCTGACATCTTTTAAGTTCACTCTCCAGAAACCAAAATCTTAACATTGCCCTACCTACCTCCAGGAATGGCTGCAGAATTTCTCATGGTTGCTCCATCAGCTTTCTTTTTTCACTGTGAAATATCAGCAAAAACTGTTTCTAGAACACTTCCTCTGTTACCTTCCTAGGAACAAAAAAACAGCTTAAACTAGGTAACTTGTAGCTTGCATGGTTTCTCTTTGATGGTTCTAAAGTTGTCTGGAGGGAAAGAAACACCAGCAACAGGTATCTATCTATCTGTAACAGTGCTGCATCAAAACCGAGGTACAGCAGATAAGAATTTTACTGCTTTGAAACTCCTTTTTCCAAGGGTGAATGTGTATTTTAGAAAACATTCTTGAGCACTGTTACATGAAGATTCGTATTAGTATTGTGAACAAGAGCTTTTGTTACAAAAAGAAAACCAACAAAAAACCACCCTATTTTTGGATGTTTCTAAAATAAAATCAATATAAGTGATTTATCCTTCTTGGTCGTTTTGATTTTGAAAAGTCCTTCACAGTTAGTCCCTGGGAGGACTTCCCGCCTTGCCCTGTCAGGGCTCGTCTCTTTTGAGGGTGTGTGGTTGTGAATGTGTCAGAGCAGACAATCCAGTTTCCTCACACCTCAGTGAGAACACGAGGGTGTATCCCTGTAGCGACATGGCTTTAGACGATGAGTCTTGTCTTAAAAGGTTGTAATGCCATTTTATTGCCATGTAAGATGTAAGAGGAAACAGTCTGAGGTTAGCAAAGCTGGAGTGTTGTCACGGACTGTGACCGGACTGGGGCTCTTGATTTATGTGCTATACTAGTTTTGCTTTGCCCTGAGAAATGAGTGCCCTGTTCTAATCTGCTTTCATGTAGGGAAGGTAAGGTGAGAGACTTGTTCAAGACTGAGCTGGTATGCACATCCAAGGGTACAGGATCTCCAGCCCTGCGCTCACCTTCCCTCCACCCAGCTCACCTTCCCTCCACCCTGCCCCAGCCAGCTGAAAACAGCTGTCCTTTCTGGAAAGCCTGAGGTGGAGCTTGAGAAGGTAATGGCTCTGTAGGGAAGGGGCAAAGTGCCACCTCTGCTGACAGCAGCAGCATGCAAAGCTGGAGGCAGAAAACCACTGCTTGTGTAGAGGGTGCATTATCCTGATGAGCTTAGACATTAAGTGAAAAATGCTGATCAGGCTTAATTGATTAGAAGAACTATTCCTTCCCTCACCCTGACTATGGATGCAATTCCTGCACCCTCTGTGCTGGTGTGGTAACAACTTCTGCATTTGTGATTATTAGAGCTGCAGCCCTAAGCAGTAGAAGCCAGTGCAGCATCCCCTCCCCACCAGCACAACCCCATCCAGCCCTGAAAATCTGTGGGTTTTTTAAACAATTCTAAGGATTCATCTGTCAGTCTTCATTACAGACTGGGTGCTCACAGACCACACAGTACACGTGCTTCCTTTCTCCAAAAGTGAACATTTTCATTGCAATTTAATTCTCCAATTCTTAGGCTTTGCAGCACCTTATGTTTAGAAAACCTCATGGACACCCCCCCCCCCCCCGAGTACCTTCTGAGTTGGCTAAGCTCTCCAGACACAGAGCTGTTTCACACAAGAATTTTTATCAAAACCTACAGCACTTGTACATCAGAGAAAACATGTTTTTTCCAGCCACTTAAAACACTTGGTATTTAGGAGTTCCTACTTTAGACAGTTGCACACAACTGTCTGTCACTGGTGTCCATTTAATTTGATTAACAGCAAGACACTGCTCTTCTAGGAACGTATGTCTAAAAATAATTGAGACAATTCAAATTTAAACAGCTTGTAACTTCAAACAGCTGCACTAAAGAACAGTTAGATGTACCTACTAACTATTGTGATTTATTCTTAAAAGAGCAGTGCTAAGGCTTGGGAAAGAGGGAAAAATTGCAGCATTCAATATAAGCTGTTTTTCTCAGTGAGTTTTGGGTATGGACTTGATTCTACCTGTTGGAGGACTCACTCCTGGTTTAGGGGAACACTTCACTGGAGCTGGGGATAAAGCCAGCAACGCGTTCCTGCTTTGGCTGCAATGGCCACTTGGCGCAAGTGGTGGCAGCCCTTGGACTGGCTATGCTGCTCAGCTTGCAGCGGCCTGCTCTCCGCAGCCAGAAACTCCAGGCTCTTCCAGGGAGATAAGGCATGCCCTCTTTTGTTCCCAGAAGCCAGGAATTCCTTCCCAGAAGGAAGGAATTATGATGCTTCTGTAACCCGGAGAGAAACTCCCTCCTGCTAATTGTCAGTGCCTGGTCGATCAACTCTTGTCTGAGAGCAGGACACCCACACCCTTACCCAACAACTATATGCGTGGTGCAAGATGCGGTGACGCTTTCCACAGTCATGGATGGGAAATTAAGCACCAATTTCCCCGCAGCTATTTAAATCAGACACTGCAGAAAGACAAAGTGGAAGGAGTTGCTTTTAATGGCCAGTGACAGACAGTCAGTCTCCATCTAGACCGGACGCTCACACATTACATGGGCATCCTTCCTCCAATGCAGTTTAATTCTCCAGTTCCCAAGTTCTGCAGAGCAGCTGGTGCGGGCCGTGCCTCACGCCCGGGCCATGCGGAGGCCCTGCTCCTCACGCCCTACCGCACGTAGTTCTTGGGGAAGAGCTGGAAGAGCTTGCCCTCCTGCGTCGGCTCGAAGCCGTACTTCTCCAGGTTGTTGGGGTCAAACGTGCCTGCCTTCACGTCCTTCTCGATGAGAGGAGCCACCACCTCGGTGAAGAGCTGCTTGGCCGTCATGGGCGGTTCAGAGCCCGCGGGGGCGCGGTACGAGACGTAGGCCTTGAGCTTGAAGCCCGTCAGGTCGGGGACGATGAACTCTGGCACCATCTGCTTGATGAGGATGAACTTCTTATTGGCGGTGCGCACACCCAGGCTCTTGGACCCCCGACCCTTGTTGTAGCTCCGGGGGCCGCGCTTGCTGGTGAACGGGGACATGCGGTCGGCGCCCCGCACCAGCCCGCGGGCCAGATCGGTCAGCAGCCCCATGGCAGCTACCTGCCGGCTCCCGCGCAGCTACCTCTGCACACGCTAACACCGCCCGCTCCCATTGGCCGAAACGCACCAGCCAATCCGCAGTGCCTATCGTACCCTGCGAAGGTCGCGGCCATTCGGGGCGGGGGTGGGGGCGGCCTCGCCAATCAGCGGCGAGGAGCTCGAGGCGTGGGCGGGGCCGGCCACGCCCCCGCGCTGCCTTAGGGCCGGTGCGGAGCGCTACCCAAGGGGCTGAGCGCTGAAGGCTGCCTGCAAAATAAGCCTCGTACTGCTGCCGCTGAAAGTATCGCTCAAAGCCGTTTCCAATCACGACATGGCTTTTATCGCGACACGCGGCGCACGTGCGGGCCACGGCAGCCACACTCAATATGGCGGGCGAGCGGCGCCGCGCACGCCCCGGACCTCCTCAGAGGCCCCTTGAGGGCCTGGCTCCGGGCTGGCCGTGGCGCTGCCTGCGCCGCAGATGACAAGAGAAGGGGACTGGCGCCGGCGACGCTCACCGCAGCGCGGCCTCGGTGCGCAGCGCAGCGCGGGGTGCTGCGGGAGGCCGCTCTCCCCTCTCCTCGCCGCGCTCTCCCGGCAGCAGTACGCGGCGGCGGGACAGGCGCCGCGGGGACAGCCCGGCCGGCCGGCGGAGCGCGGCTGGCTGCGAAGGGAGCTGCATAAGATGGCGGCGGCGGGAGCTGAGGCGGCTGCAGTGGCGGCGGAGGAGGAGAAGCGGCTGCCGGAGGGCGACCCCGAGTCGGGAGGTGACTCGGAGGATGAGGGTGATTCGGACTCGTCTGGTGATGGTGAAGATGAGGAGAAGGAGAACGAGGCCGAGATCCAGCGGCTGGAGGAGCAGGTGGGGCCCGGCTGGGCCGGCGGCAATGTGGGGAGGGGGCGGTAGGGCAACGCCGTGGCCAACGCCCGGGCCGCGCCTTGGGCCCCGAGGAGCGGGGCGTTGGAGGCCGGGCCCGGTGCGGCCCGGCCCGGCCCGTGTTGCTACAGGAGACGCGTCGGTCGCGGGAGCGCCCCGGGAGCGCTGCCGGGGCTCTGGGTAGGGCTCGTCCCGGGGGTCCGAGGCCTTGGGGGGTGTGGAGTGTCTCCCTTTTTGTGCCTGTTTGTTGGAGTAGCTGTGGTGGTGTGGGGAAAAAATCCGGGGGTGCTCGTGTAGGTTGGTGTTAGGAACTGTCAGGGCGTGAATGTGGAGTTTGCAGTGGGAACTAAGTGTTTGGGGATGGGTGGATTTTTTTGAGAGGGAAATTGGAGAGGAGAGCCCTAGTGGACAGTTTGTGCTTATTGGAAAAAAAACCTTAGCTAGCTGTCTGGGGTTTTCTTCTTGAAATTAGAGCACTTTTGGCTTTGTTGAAAAAGGCTTTCTTAATTTTGTGCTTTTGCGTCTGTTTCTGCGGCTGGTAGCTGCTGTACTGCTGCTGTTGCCATTTGCTCTGCTGAGCAGTAACCTTTAGAGCTTAGAGTTATAAGCTAAGCTCTAAGCTTAATTTTAGAGGTCTGTTAAATTTGGAAGTGGTGTTTTATAAGTGTCTGCTTGTGACCTGATAGTTTCTTGAAAATAATAGCGAAGTTTGCTGGAACTCATGCAGGAAGGTAGGTGTTGTCTTGGCTACGCGAACGCATGATGAGATGTGTGCGCCCCAAAAGAGAGTATGTAGTTCTGTTCTGCTAAAGTTTTCAGATTTCTTCGTGTCAATCACTAAACAGTGCTTCTAAAAATACATATATTTTTTTTAAAGCTTTCCATCAATGCTTTTGACTATAACTGTCACTTGGATTTGATAAAGTTGCTCCGCCAGGAGGGAGAGCTGGTCAAGCTCAGAAGAGCTCGTCAGAAGATGAGTGAACTCTTCCCTCTTACCGAAGGTACAGAGCATCTTCTTGTGTTGCAGCTGATACAGCTTAATTATCATTTGTGTAAAATGCTGTTGTTTCAGTAGTAAAATAATGTGTTTGTGCCAGGCTTCACCAACATCGTTCCAGTCAGAGAAACCTAAAAGAACAGATTTGGGACTTCTAAACTGAGTGCTGCTGGTGCTAATGGCCAGCCTTGAACTTGGTCTCTGGCAGGTGCAGGATAGTGAGCCTGTTGCAGGAATTTGAGTTGCTGCCGCTTGTAACTGTGCTGTCCTTTGTCAGAGGCTGTTGTGGTCGTGTGGTACTGGTGGGAGGGGGTGTTTTTGTGCACCCATCTACTCTAGGCTCTGTTAGCTGTGAGTGGCTGCCAGGATACAACCTGCTGTAGCCCAGGGACAGACATATGTTTGCTTGTGCTGCCTTAGCTGTAGGGCATACAGCTGTGGGGTGGCAGCACTGAAACAGCTCCTGTAACAGTCAGTGAATGTGACTCAGAGACCAGAGATGAATTTCTGCCAAAAGTTGTTTCATAGTCAAGAAGCAAAAAAATAGGATGTCGGTGGAAGTTGTAGGTAGCCCTTGAAGTAGATGTTTCTATTTTTATTCGTAACGCAGAGGCAGTGTAAATATTGCAGAGGCTGCTCCACCAGTGTACTTTTAGGCTTGACAGGGGAAGGTTTCCTTCTATGTGCTTGGAAACCTGCAGTCTCTAAAGCCATTTACCATCTCTTGTAAAAGTATGAGTGAAGTTGTATCTCTGGGTGCCTCTTTAGTTACTGGTACATACTGATCCTCTGCCTGAGTTACTGATAAATCACTGCTTGCAACTTCTGCTCTCTTTAAATAAGAGTGTGCTTCTTTCATACCAGTTTGAAAAGACCTATGCCAAACTTTTCTTTTAAATTCATTGTGAGTAGTTGTGGAGGCTAAAATTGCTCTCTGCCTTGGCTAGCTTCCTGGTTTTAAGTCTGTTACTAAAAACTCTCATAAAAAATTCAACAAGTGGGCTTAACTTATTCTTTTTGAATATTGATGATGTATTCTAAACATCTTCCTTCCAGAAATTTGGCTGGACTGGTTGAAGGATGAGATAAAAATGGCTTCTGAAAGCTCTGAACGGGAGAAAGTTTATGAGCTGTTTGAGAGAGCTGTGAAAGACTACATCTGTAAGTTGTTAATATATGTAAAATGTATTGTGTTGCATTTGGATTATGGTTTGCTTTTTCTAGGAAAGTTCCTTCTCTTATAACACAGAACTTGGATAAAAAATATTAGCATGAAGTGATCCTTAGTTTTTCTGAAGCACTGGAGTTAAGGCCGTTCAAAGGCAATGCTTTTAAGTGCCACTGCAGTCTTTAAGATCTAAGCGAATGCTGTAAAAAGTTGTAAATGCATGTTTTGCACTTCTCTAATCTCTAAAAGCAGCAGGTATTGCACTTGCTTAGGGAATGCTTTCTCTGTTACCCATTATAGATTCTTCAGGTCTTTCTTTGAGGAAAGCAAATGCTTTTAAAAGGTTAATTTCTACTCCTGTCTTCCATATTGGTTAGCGCTGCCTTTACTGCCACTTTCACTGTCTGACAGCTCTTTCAGAACAGCTCATTACTGTCTGAGAGACAGCTTTCTTGAAATCCTGTGAAGTAGGTAACCCTAGCCATGCTGTGGTACCAGCCTCTGATCATCCCTGTTAAAAGCACGGGAAGTATGTGTTGTCTTGGTTCTCCATTTGTCAGGAGCTGCCTGCAGCTGTAGCTTAAAGCTTTTAGCTTAAAGCACTGAATAACTGCATGCTCTTTGGGCATTGTGCTGGGGTGCTGAAAACTTGAAGCCTGAAGAAGCATAGAGGCCTTGGTAACATGGAGGCAAATCCTTTGCAGAAGCTATATACAAAATGTCACAGCACCAGCATAGCTTACCTCACAGGGTGGTGGTGATTGTTCAGGGAGAAGGAATGGAGAGGTGAAGAACTGAAAGGAAGTATCCTCTGGATCTGTGGATGGGTTGCACTTGGAGTTCAGAAGAACTACTTGTGGATCCTGAGATGTGCAGTCTAACATCTGTTGGCTGGATAGTCTCTGCTGGGGGTTCTTGAACCTAATTTGCTCACAGACTGCTGTTGACAGGAGAGGTGCCAGGCAGCTAATGCTGCTCTAATGCCTCCTCCTCGCCTTTGTAGTTAGCTGCTTAAGCAGTTGCTGAACAGGCAGGTATAGTAGTGTAGAAAGAGAAGAAGGGCCAACTTTAGTCTGAGTTATGTAGGAGTGTGGCAGCTTTGCAGTCCCAGCTCTGTACGTGTGCTCAAGAAAATGTTAGGGGGTCTCGGTGAATCTCTGATGTAGCTCATGTGCCAGAGGTGGCCCACAGGAGTCAGTGGGTGTCAATGGTAACCACAAGCATGATTTCTTTCAGAAGAAAACTGTAGCTGCTGGTGCTGAACCAAGAGCATAGAATAAAATACTTTAACTTTTCTCTACTACATTGGATGGTGAAGAAAATTGACATGTGTTGGTCTATGTACATGTGGCAAATGAGGTATTTGGGAAGCAGAGAGTTACCATTGGTTATTTTTGAGGGGATTAGGTCATTTGTTTCTCATAACTTTGTTTAGGTCCTGAAATTTGGTTGGAATATGCCCAGTATTCAATTGGTGGCATTGGTCAGGAAGGAGGAATTGAGAAAGTGCGCTCAATATTTGAGAGAGCGTTAACTGCGGTTGGACTGCATGTGACGAAAGGAACAGCGTTATGGGAAGCATACCGGGAGTTTGAGAATGCCATACTGGAAACGGCACAGGTAAGGCCAGGCTCCTGGGCTTTTGTAAGAAACAAGCTGTGGAGGAGTTTCTGAAGTCATCCTGTGCTGCCCCCTCATAAGATCACAAAGTGTCACTCTGCTGCTTTAGCTTGACATTGAGTAGCTTCACTATTAAACAATGCTCTTGCCAGTGAATATTTTTGCACGTAGTCAATCATGTTTACTTTTCTAGACTGGTTTCTACTTTTCTGCTTCTCAGCTTTTAACTCATTCATTATTTCACACTTTTTATGACTTTTGGATGATAGTATATTACCTCTGGAACATAGTTTGGCATCTGCAAAAGATACCTTTACAAGATGGCCAGAACTACGTAAGATACGGAAGTTAAAAGATGTCCCTGCCCACAGTAGGGGAGATGGAACACGATGATCTTTAAAGATCCTTTCCAGCCCTGTTCTGTGAAATGCTCTAACAAAGGGGTAACAGGAGAATATTCTTTCATTCACAAAGAGAAAGAAAGCTGGAAGTTCTAAATCATCTATGCTCACACCAGGGAGTTGTTGAAAAACTATCTGGCAGCCCAGTGGGTTTGTGAAACGGCATGATCACATGCTGCTTGCTTTTGCTTACTTTTTTTTTTTTCCAGGTTATCATTTCCCTATGCATGTGTCAGCTTTCAGTGAGAATGCTTTTCACATTCATCCAGCTTCTGAATCTAGCAATTTCCAAGTTTTAGCTTTCATAGTGGTGACCTCTGAAACACAAGATGGCTGTGTCTGTCTTTCAGGGATCATGTAGTCATTTGGAGCCCAGATCCCCCAACTCATAAACAATACCCCATCATGTTCATCAGCTCAGGCTTGAGGGAACTGATTAAATTTCAATCCTTTTTGTTTGTAGCCAGCTCCTGGCAGTGTTCCATCTCCTGAGCAGCAGCAGATGCTCTGCAGCCAGCTTGAGAAGATCCACACACTGTTCAGGCGCCAGCTGGGGATCCCACTGTTAGGTAAGAGCCATTGCACTTGCAGAGATGGTGTGGATAAGCTGTGTTACAGTGATCCAGGCATTAGTCATGATTATGCTTTTGGTAGAGCCAAACTGCAGCTGTAGTACTTGTGTGTTCTTTAATCAATTATGTTTGCCTGTCTTTAGGGCCTCATGAATGATGCACAGATCTCTTTTGTTCAGAAATATTCTTACTCATTGAAACTTGATTTATCTGTTTCTTCAGTACGTAATTTGAGGCTGTTTAAAGTACAAGTGATGAGCACAAAACATGACCATTAGGAACTAGGAGTTCAGCTGTGAAGATAACTCCGTAAAACCTTGGTTGGTGGGGAGTAGTACATGCTGACAGGTGGATTGTTAGAATCCTGCTGTATCTAATTCATACTTCAGACTCCTTGTTGTGTCCCTCTTCTTGCTGCTTTGCTTATAGGAGAAAGTTAAGTACAGTTCTTTGACGTCTTCATTTGCACATTGAAAGAATTTAGGTTCTTCTTTTTCATTAATGCCTTGGGACAATCTTGCCACTTCAGTTTTCTAAAGTCAAATCAGTAGCTTTAATAACTTGCCCTGAATTTGTGTTGTAGGGCGCTGTAAGATGAAGTGTCTGAACCCTTTAAGCATGCAGTAGTGTGACAGTTAAGGTTGAAAGTGTAAATACAAATACATGTTAGAATCAAGTGTAGGTTGAAATCTGGTTATTTAGTCCAATAAGTGCATTATTGATGTGGTTTCATGTCTGTTTTAATAGATATGGAGGCGTCATATGCTGAATACGAGGAGTGGTCAGAAGATCCAATTCCAGAAACAATAATAAAGAATTACAAAAAAGCTCTACAGCAATTGGAGAAGTGTAAACCATATGAGGAGGCACTGGTAATGCTGTTACTTATACCTTCCTTTAAAACTAAGAGTTAATTGCTTTGGAGTGATTTCCCCTGCCCCAGTTGTACTGTTTTTTTTTTTGTCACAGAGATAAAGCAGCTGAGTATTGCTAGGTGACTTCTTCAGCTGTGAGCAGTGTGAGGCTAGAAGCCTCACAGTGTTTATACTGGCAACTTAAATCTGTTGACTGTGTCAGGCTACTCCAGAGTGCTCATGTGCACCTCAGCTGTTTATTCCAGCATTGATGAGCATGCTGGGCTAAGAGGAATAAAAATGAATGGCTTCAGAACCAGGGTGGTATTTGGAGATATGTGAAAATTGAAAGCTGTTGATTTTAAGAGGCCGGGCTCTTCTGTAAAGCTTTGTTGTGAGGCCTACTCTGAATAACAATTGAATTGTTTGGATTGTGCTTTGTTTAAAGACTTTCATTTTTTGTATCTTTGTCTGTTTTATAGCTGGGTGCTGAAACACCAAAGCTAGCAGAATATCAAGCTTACATTGATTTTGAAATGAAAGCAGGTGATCCAGCTCGCATTCAGTTGATCTATGAGAGGGCTTTGGCTGAGAACTGCCTTGTGCCAGATCTTTGGGCGCGCTACAATCAGTATTTGGTAAGGAGAAAAACCTAACAATGTTTTCAGGGGGTTTTTCCTGTGTCATCTGTGTTTTTCTTTTTTAAATCTTAGTGATAAACAACCAACCAGTAAAATCTACCTCAGTCTTGTCCCTTAGTCTTCTAAATTCTTTGGAAACTGATTTTCACTTCACTCTTTGTTTCTTCCTGTTTTCAGTGGTGTGTTTATTGATCAAGTGAGCATTTGCTTACTTCTTTCTCTAGCTCTGTGTTTTCTCTGCAGAATTAAAGTGAGGGTGGGCATCGAGGCTTGTGCTCTGGCCAAGAGTTGACCAGGAGTAATCTGCTGTGCTTTAAGCTGTGGCATGGTCTCTGGTGGCTAGTCATCCAGAGGCATTGCTTCTGAGCATGTCCCTCCTTTTCTTCTAGCCTTTTGTAGGCAAAGCAATTCAGTGCTATCTGAATCACCGAGGAGCCTCCCTCTCCTTCAGGAGACACAGATAAATTAATGAAAGTGCTTGTTTGAGGGCTGCTGGTGCGGTCTTGAATGTTCTGTGGTGGAAAACAAAAAACCCTAATTTTCTAGCAAGCTGAAGCAAACCCAGATGTTCAGCCTATATTTACATGCAGGGTATCATATTGAACTTGAGAGGCAGGGCTTTACATGTGGGCAGAAGGTCCATCTATTAAGAGGCATGTAACAATGTTGGAGGCTTATCTAGGCCTAACTGCTCTGTAGTCTCTATCTTGCCAGCCTGAGACAGCAGATTGCAGATGGAATGAGGCATGTCAGAGTAGGCTATGTGTGCACCCTCTTTCTTATATCCTTTCCTCGCCTCTTCTTAATGTACCAGGAACAGTTGGGCCTTTATTATATTTATTATGTTTATCTTGTTGGCAGAAAATACCTTGGTTAGAAGCAGACAGTTAGTGCAGGCTGAGTATGGCATGGAGTCTTGTTTGTGTTGCTCCTGTTTGATCTGAAGGTGTTCACTGGGGTTTTGGGAGTACAGAATTTAAAATACACACCTTGTCATAAGTTTTCAAATATAAAATGAGAGTACCGTTTTTAAGGTGTTGGATCTTTATAAGCTGGTATTTGTCTTGGATGGTCTCCCTGGCTAACAGGAACTTTGTTGTATGATTATTTCAGGACCGGCAGTTAAAAGTGAAAGAGTTGGTCTTGTCTGCTCATGACCGCGCTGTTAGGAACTGTCCCTGGACGGTTGGGCTGTGGATTAGGTATCTTTTGGCAATGGAGAGGCATAGAGTGGATCACAGCATTATTTCTGGTAAAGACAGACTGTCTTGGCAAAATGTCTTTGTAGTACTGCTTTCTGCACTCTGAATAAGATGTGACAAATGGTGACTTGGTGGTTTTGCTTTCATCCTGCTGCAACAGTCTTAAAGCTGATGCAATGTATAGTAGCGTGCTTCTAGGGCAGAGCTGCTTTTATTGCGAGCTTTAGTTCTGAGCAAGCAATTAACAACTTTGTATGAACATTGAATTAAACTGGCTTCTGAATTAACTTCCTAAACCAATTTACCATATGTAGGATTTCTTGGTTGTTTTTTTTTTTTTTCTTGTCTTCCTGGAAATGTAAGATGCTCAAATACTTCTTTGTGCTTTACACTGTAGCTTGCTTATTTTGTCAGTATCTGAAAAGTAAATATATTTATGTTTAAATCCCCCTGTTTTTCTTTCAGAAATGTTTGAGAAAGCTCTGAATGCAGGTTTTATTCAGGCCACGGACTATGTAGAAATCTGGCAGGCATATCTTGATTACCTGAGAAGAAGAGTGGATTTTACACAAGGTATATATGATATATTTGTCAATAAATATTTAAGCTGTTTTCTATGTACCTCTCTGAAACAGTGGTATTACTTTTTTTAAAATGTAGTAATAGTTTCATATGTTTCACAAAACCTACTTTGTGGCCATTTAGTGTCTATAAAATATATGAACTTAGTTGGTTTAAAGCAGCTCCTTGCTGACAGAATGGATTGTGCTGATACAAAACTGCCCTGCCTTATATTTTTAGGTACTTGATGGCTTTTTTCATTATGTATGGTGTGAGTTTTACTGAAGTAATAAATTTTGGCTCCCCCCACCCCCCAGTAAAACTATTGTGGGTGTTAGGGAAGAGGTTTAGTGGATGGGAGATGAAAATTAAATTATTGAAAGGCAATTCTTTCTTTTTTCTGAAGACTCCAGTAAAGAACTAGAAGAGCTGCGGTCTGCGTTTGCACGTGCTGTGGAGTATTTGAAACAAGAGGTAGAAGAGCGTAAGTTCAATCATCCAGTATATTGTTCTCTCTTATTCAAAATAATTTTATAGATGAGTCCTCCACACAATGTTTAACTTGTTTTCAAGTGTCTCGAATGTTTTAAGAAAGCTACAGATAAACATTTCATTTGCAGTGTAGAACTTGTTTAATAAACACTTTATTTCCAAGAGCCGTTCACAAACAGTACTTGTTTTTATTCCCAGGATTCAGTGAGAGTGGAGATCCATCCTGCACCATCATGCAGAACTGGGCAAGAGTTGAGGTGATGTTTCCATCTGCTGCTTTTAAATTCCTAGACTAGAAGAAATTGATTGTTTTAACATTCCAACCACAGAATGCAATCCTTTTGTACTTTGCAGTTACCTACACAAAATGCCAATGAGTAAATTTTTCTTCTTCCGCGCCTGTTTCTAGACTGGTCAAGCACATAGTGTTGCTTCAGGCTTGAGGCACAACATCCTGGGAAAGAGGCAGCATTGTGTTTGAGAAAGTTGTCAAGACTGTTAGTATGTTTATGCTGCTGTGACTGCAGTATGGTACAGAAATGTGAGTGTAACTTGGTTAGCAGGCTAGCCGCAGTTAGTGCTGCCTATGCTAACTAGTTTCAGACTAGCGCAGGTGTCAGCATGCTGGCACAGTCACTGGCTGCGAGTGGATCTTTTATTTTCCTTCCTTTTCCATAGGCTGGTATGAACCAGAATAAGTCATGTTACTCTTGTGCTGTAATTTCTCTGGGCATAATGCATGGGATGAATTGCCAAAGTTTCAGGCATTATAATCCTCCTGAGTAATGTGAGTCTGAATCTGAATTAATTACTTTCACTTTCTGTCCACTTAGTGGAGGGAGAAAGTAGGTACACCTTATGCTAAAGCAGTTCTAATAAGTCAGTTGTCTGGCATATTTGTGTACCCCTACAGTTAGATTGGGTGAATCCCACTTGGGTGTCTTAATCCATTTCCCCTCTTCCCCTGCTGCCTTTCCTAAGCACTTCTATCACAAAACCAGTTCTCAGTCTGTGCTCTGTTAGGTATGTTCTTGAGTAATGACAAAAGGAAAAATTTGGAAGCAACTATAACTTCTTTATAATGACCAAAATGAAACATATGTGGGAGCCAGAAACAAAGATTGATGTAACGAAAGGGCAGGGAAGTATTATTCAGTAGTAGGATTGCATTAGGTGTTCACTTTGATTGCTGTAAAGAGGGTCTGTGTGCATCATTGCTGGTGTTTTCTTGTTTTGGGAGGTAGAGGGGAACCAGTGGGGTAACGGTGTTGAACAGAGAATCCTAAATTATATTGAATACTTTGGATGCTATGTTTCAGGCCCGCTTATGTAACAACATGCAGAAAGCCAGAGAACTCTGGGACAACATTATGACTAAAGGAAATGCCAAATATGCTAACATGTGGCTGGAGTATTATAACCTAGAAAGGTAAGAGCCTAACTGGTTGGAAGAGTTGATTAACTTTTGTCTCTCACAGATGGGGAAACTAAAAACTTAGATGCTTAGCATGGGTGTACATCATATGGGTCTATATTATGCTTTTGAGGTTCTTACAGCAGATCTGCAGTATATTTCAGAATTATTAGACAATGTGTAACATGACCAACAAAGTGTAGTGGGAGTTTGCTGAGGAAGAGGGGAAACATTTGCAAAGAATGCAGTTCACTGTCCTGTCCTGGAATCTTGGTGTGGAGGATTTGCTCCTTACTGTCATGGTTTCCCTACTGCAGAGCTCACGGTGACACTCAGCACTGCAGGAAGGCCTTGCATCGAGCTGTGCAGTGCACAAGTGACTATCCAGAGCACGTCTGTGAGGTGCTGCTCACACTGGAGAGAATAGAAGGTAACTCAGTGCACGTCGTCTTGTTTTACCCAGTCTGGTTAGTGTACAATGGCACAGAGTGAATTTTGATCTAGTGTTTTGTGTTCTGATGAAGGGTTATTTTCTTTTCACCGCTGTCAATACACAAGAAGCTCTGGTTTCTTTTTTTCTTCTTTTCTGGCCTGACTTGAAGCCTGCTGAAATTCCTGGGTTTTTCCATGCCTTTTTGGAGTGTTGTATTATAAGTGAGGTTTTTGCTCTGCTTGGGTTTTGGCCTTCTTTATCTTTGAAGGCTACTTGTTATAGATAGAATTTTCATATGTAATGGTCAATATTAAGAGCAAGTTCTGTGAACTCATCGACTCTCTTATTTATCTAGAACTGTATTTTCAAATTATGGGAAAGCTAAATACAAGGTGCTTTTTTTTTAACTCTTTTAGGAACATTGGAAGACTGGGATGCAGCTGTTCAAAAAACAGAAAACAGATTAGCTCGAGTTAATGAACAAAGAGCAAAGGTCAGAACTTTCTGTGAACTACCTAAGCCCTTTATAGGAAATGCCTGTATTAAGCTTATGCTTGTCTGACTTGTCACATTTCTAATGTTGGTTCCCATAGATAATCCTGAATTGTCTTAAAGCCTCAGAACTATTGATTTTAGTTTAAACCTGGGGTTAATCTCTTCTGATACTTTTCATTTTTCACCTTTGGACCTCTGGATGGATACAAAAGTGACATGCACTCCAGGAAAGCTGTGAGAGCAAATAATTGAGATGTGCTTTAAATGATGATCCTGTTAGTGCTGTGTTTAACGTAGCTTAGGAGGAAACCCTCCAGGTTCAGTACTCTAGAAAATGCTCTGCGGCTTGGAGTCACTAGAAGCAAAACTCTTGTGTTTTTATAGGCTGCTGAGAAAGAAGCTGCTCTGGCAAAGCAGGAAGAAGAGAAAGCTGAACAACGAAAGCAGGCTCGGGCAGAAAAGAAAGCTTCCAAAAAGGCCAAAAAACCAAGGATTGGAGACAAGCGCAAAGCAGATGATGATGATGAGGCTGAATGGGGACAAGAAGAAGAAGGTAAAAAAAATAAATTCAAACTTCAGATGTGGCAACAGGGTTATTGGTTATCTCCCTTCTGTTAAGAGGCGAGGCAGGTGAGGAAGTGCTATCAGTGGTGTCTTCAGAACTGCTGTCTTCAGGGTCTCTTTCTGCTAGGTCTTCATTGTGGTAATGAAATGAAAGCAAGGCTAAATGGTTTTTGACCAACAGAAGTATATGTTTATAAGAACTTATAAGAGGTTTTTAAGATTTTTCTTATTTCAGAGAAATACTGTGAGAATTTTTGGTTGTTTTTAAAGTAATTTTCCTGACTCATCAAGTGATGCTGAGGCTGTGTCTAAATTGGGTTATTCAGTATTGTAGCACTCTCTTAGAAGGTGGTAACAGAACATTTTAATAGATTACTACCCCTGGGAGTTTTGAGAGCCTCTAGATTTTTTTTTTCTTACTTTAAAAAAAATAATCCTATTAGGCAAAGAGAGAGCATAGATCAGTAGCTGACAGAAGGAAAAATACTCCTTTTGCTTTCATCTAAGTCCTTGCTGTCTTGGTCAAATAATCTGTTGTTGCTCATTATTAAAAACCTGAGGGAGGTTTTTATTTTTTGTCTTTAAGAACTGTCATTGTATTTGTGGTTTCACATGCCGTTTCCAAACTCTGTAGTGGCAATGGAGGACAGCTTAATTTCAGTGGTGAATGAAAAGGTGTAACCTTTTTCTAGTAAGGCTTTCAATTTCATTAATCAGCAGAGTTGCCCAGCAAGAGACACAAGGGAGATGGGGATGGTGTACTTCTTGAAGAAGACATGGAGGTAGAAACTGGGCTGTTTGGAAGAAGTGGACCTGAAAAGCCAGATCGCCCAGCAAACCAAAAGGAAAAGGCATCTACCAGTCGAAAAGACATCCCCAAAGTTCTACACGACAGCAGTAAAGATAACGTTACAGTCTTTGTCAGCAACCTTTCCTACAACATGGCAGATCCTGAAGTGAAACTGAAAGAGCTCTTTGAGAGCTGTGGGGAGGTAGCAGAAATCCGTCCAGTATTCAGCAACAAGGGGACTTTCCGGGGCTACTGCTACGTGCAATTCAAGGAAGAAAAATCCGCGCTCCAAGCTCTTGGCTTGGATCGTAAAGTTGTGGAGGGAAGACCAATGTTTGTTTCTCCATGTGTTGACAAAAACAAGAATCCAGATTTTAAGGTAAACTTTTTATTCTTTCAAGTAATAGGTTGAACAGTGGGACTGCATAGGAAAGCAGTCAAAGTATGTTGCTTCCAGAATGCTTGCATCTAATAAACTCAAGTTTGGAATGGTTTTGTTATGTCTTAGCAGTAAAACTGATTTCTGGGAGTTCTTACGTGTTGTGTTACTTTGCCATAAAGCAGGATTAACATTAGCTTCCTCCAAGATTTTCAGAAATCTGCTAATCAGGGCTGCATGTTACTGGTGTGATGTACCCAGATCCTTACTTGAGCACCTCCATCTGTGAAGTACTTATTTTGGTTGAGCCTAGACAGCTGTGGGCATTTATTACACAACCCACTCGTTCTCGTTAATGGTCTGCACTAGAGATCAGTTGTATAATCGGTGGTTTTCTGCATTATGGAGTTACTGCACACAAAAACTTAATATTCAGAGAGTGACAACTGAGCAAGAAGACATTATCGATGGCTGTCTTCACCGTGAAGGAAATGTAGATATTTAGAAGTGTTTACTTGTGAGTCCTTAGTGTATGCCTGTGTTTATATGCAAATATCTTTCAAGATACTGCTTGTTGGCTTTAAGGTAGTTTTGGAGCCTGCAAATAATTAAGTACTCTGACAACCTTTTGGGGGTATAATAGATTGAAATCTTTGGATTTTTCGACTGGTTTGTGAGCTAACAGCCTTTTCATTTCTTCAGGTGTTCAGGTATAGCACTACGCTGGAGAAACATAAACTGTTTATATCTGGTTTGCCATTTTCCTGCACCAAGGAAGAGCTGGAAGATGTGTGTAAAGCACATGGGAATGTGAAAGACATTCGGCTGGTCACTAACAGAGCAGGGAAACCCAAGGTAGGCATCCTTAATGCACTCTTAATTTCAAGCAATCCTTCAAAAAGAAGCTCTTCATGAAGCTTGGATATAAAAAGTGGGATTTTTTATTTTTAAAAGCTGCCAACCTAGCTGTGTTTTAAAACTTGTAGAAATGCTTGGATTTATAGACTTCTGTGTGCCTTTGTGCCAACAAATAAGAAGTAGGAGGGAAGAGGAATTTTTCTAAAATACTTCCTAAATCGCACAAGAAGAATGTGCGATATAAATAGTATGGAGGGGAAGATGTTTACAGCACTTTCAGTATAGTAAAAATAGGCATTATTAAGTCTGCAAAGAATTTATTTTTAAAGTTACTGACTAGATAGGTTTCACCTGGTATAACTGAAGAAAGGGAGGAGGAGAATCTGTTTCTTGAGGCTATTGTTCCTAACATCTGCTGCAGTAATAGATTTGCCAGTGAGAAATGAGCCACCTCTCTCTGACAGGGCTCATTATTTCCCTCCTGGAATAAATGACTCCTTGTTAAATAAGAGACTAAACCAGCTGCTGCTCTGCCAAAATTCTACCTGACACCTTGGCTATGTCTGCATGTTGGGCACTTCTAACAGGTGCCATCCTGGTGATGATGTGCATGTATTTTTAAAATGTATTTTATAGCTCTTGGCAATATCTCAAGTACAGTTCTGGTTGCATGCATACCTTGTAAGAAGTACTCTTATGTGTACCCCAAGTCTTGCAGTCCACGTTCCGAGCTGAGTTGGACCTGTGGTTCTGTCTAAACCACAAATAAATGTACCTTGAACATTACATAAAATCTGATGTATTTCCTGTGAAACTGGATAATCAAAAAAAATACAGCTTAAGGGTTTGAATGTCATTTAAAAGAAAATAGTAAGAGCTGAGAGGTGATGCCTCCCAACTAGTGTGCCCACGCTAGCAGGTGCTGGGGGGTGTCCTTTTGTCCATTTGCTGGAAATAAGACTCTGGTACTGAAGGTGTACCAGCAGCCGTTAGCAGCTGGTTATCAGTGCAGTTAGCAGCTGTTACTTCATGAAGTCAACACAGATCCTTTTCCTGCAAAGAGTTGCTGTTCTCCGGGCAGCAATGACTGTCTCTAAAGAGATGGTGCCTGTCAGTCCTGTTGGAGCTGCTTAAGATGGGGTTTACTGCTCTTGAAACTGAGGGGGCTGCAATGGCCCTGTGTTAGTGGACTTGATTCCTTAGGTACAAGTTGTAGCCTAGTGAAGAATCGCAGGAGACTTTGTGTGGATGTTTCTGTTCTAGTTGTATAGATTGATTTGTCTTTTTTCCCCTGTGAATCCAAATCTGTCCAGTACCAGATTCAAGAAGTGAAGACTTGCCACTGATGCAGTACTTTGTTATATTTACTGGGATCTTGGGTTTCTTTTTTCTTTTCTTTCTCTCTTTTTAAATACCTCTTCCACAGATTAGTGTGTCGTGGATGACAGTCAAGAAATGCAGGTTGTAGATTAGTGTAGATAAGAAACTTTTTTAGCTAAAGAATATTGGGACTCTTAGCCATGTTTAGGTCTACTTTCTGTACAATTTTCCTGCCGGTTAGCTGAATTATTCACAAAGGCTGTCACCCAGAGAAAGAAGCACTAAAACTAATGTAGGTTACCCCTTTTCCTTATTAAGGGCCTGGCCTATGTGGAATATGAAAATGAAGCTCAGGCCTCACAAGCAGTGCTGAAAATGGATGGCCTGATGGTTAAGGAACACGTCATCAAGGTGATGATCAGTAACCCACCTCTCCGAAAGCTGCCAGACAAGTCTGAGGCAGGCAGAGCATCACAATTTGCAGTACCGCGACAGATTTATGGAGCGTAAGTATTAGTGAGAGGGAGGCTGCTTGGTGATGCTTGAAAAGGAAACACCGAGTTTCTTTATATGCTAAAATGTAGGAATCTCAGCTAGAATATGAGACAAGACTTAAAAAAGTGCTGAACGATAAAAAACGGGGTTGCTGGATTGATAAGGAAGAGCAGGTTTTTCTTCTTTATCAGAAGAAAGAGGTCTGTAGTGACCAGGTATCAGGCGTCGGACATGCTGTTGGATCTGATACTAGCATGTGAGCACTGATAACTTCCACATCCTGTCCTTCTGGAGAACCAGCCATTGTTCACAGTGAGCATTAACGTTGCTTTTTCATCTTCCAGAGTGCTTCTGCTACTTAGCACTGCATTGGCGTTGTATTGTATGTGCCACGGAGCTTCAGTTTCTGAGGACTGTTGGGCGATTGTTTTTTGCCAGAGCTTAGGTGTACTGTTTCAAAGGGCAACCATTGAAAGCTTTGCACTACTTATTACTGAAACAAATGACAGGAATAATATTTAAATGAGTGTTCCTCATAGTGAACAAAGTCCTCCTTGTTTCCCAAAGCTAAAGCAGTACGTTCAAAGAGGCCTGGCATATTTTTGAATGTCCCTTTTTGTCTCCAGGCGAGGGAAGGGAAGGACACAGCTTTCGATGATGCCTCGTGCATTACAGCGCCAGAGTAACCCTGTGGCTAAGGCTGAGAATGGGATGGTCCAGAACTCACCAGCAACTTCATCCGAATCCCCTGAGGAGCCTAAACAGATGTCCAATGCTGATTTTGCCAAGATGCTACTGAAAAAGTGAGCAAAATGTCTGCAATCAGCGGGTCTGGTAAAATGTGAAATGCCTTTATGGAAGCCATGTTGTGTCCTTATGCTAGCAAGGAGAGAACGCCAGTCACAATCATATGTAAATACTGTTCTGGACTACTGCATTCATTGAGATCAGTGTAGGATGGTACAAATCCAGGATTTTTTTCCTCTGTTTCTAGGAGCAAAGCATTATACTATGTTCTGGTAAAATGGCGTTATACGATTCCTCATATTGAGGGTAATGAGCGGGGAAATATTTCCTGTACAGGTTGGATGCCACATCAAGTTTTATGAATACTTTACAAATTTCTCTTTCATTAACGAATGAGATGTGATGTGAAAGCCTAGTGATAACCTTTCCAAGCTCCACTGGTCAGTTCCGATTGTGATTGCAGTCATTCTCTCTGACAGCGAACCCATTTTCCACCCAAACACACACACACGCAGGGACATTCATCTCCTTCCATTAAGAGTTAAATGGCAGATGCTAGTAACTTCACCACAATGGCCTATTTTAGTATTGGGAGAGTTTCTATACATATGTGTGTATATGTATATACACAAATATACATATATATGTATTTGGTTAATGTTCTGTTCCCAGTTGACCTGTTTTTTATATTGTGTATTTGTAAAAGACATTCAAATTATTATTTTTAAGTGTCATGAGATAATATTTAGATCTGGTAATTTTTGTTTCCCATAAAAGCTGTACGTGCTGTTGCTGAGGACCATTTTTTTTGGTTGTTTTAGCTAGCTAGCTCATGTCTTTCGCAGGTGCTTTCTGTATGGTTTTGTACAAATGTGAAGTGCAAGCTGATGTTTCTTGGTTTATTAAACTCAAGTTCTCAAAGGTTTTCTATAAATACTGTTGCTTTTGTTGAAATGTGGGTGTTTGGAATTGCACTTATCCTATGGCAGCTGGGTAATACTGATGTACCTCACCTCTCAGGTGCACTGAGATACACAGTGTCACTTACCTTTTAAGTAGCTCATTCCATCTAGTATGAATATCCTGAAAGCCCTTCAGTAATCACCTCAGACTTCAAAGTAATCTGGTACTGATCTTGGATAGAAATATTACTGCTTGTCAACTAAAACTGCTGTTAACTTGGGAAGCCAACACACACAGGGGTTGGATGTGAGGGGGGACCCCGGTACCAAGCTCACTTGTGTAACACAAGCACTGCTGTGAATAAAACTGTTTTCAGTGCTTACCTTCTGTGCTGATTTGACTTGGCTTTACTTTGAAATGAGGAGTCTGCTTCATAGCTGTGAACCGTGTAACAGTGGCAGTTGCAGTGATAAAGCGAGGGACTGTTCCCTCAAAACCAGTTAGAAATATTCTAATAACACTTCAGTATGCTTTGATTTGTGGGGCAGGAATGCTAAGGCTGGCCTTGCCCTCATGGCAGGCAGGCACCTACACAACACTAGTGATGAATTAAGTTTCCTTTGGCTACTGGGGTTGGACTTGCCGCTTTGGAGCCCTCTGTAACACCCCACGCTGGATGTGTGCTGTGTAATTTGCTACTCCACAAACTGAGCTGTGACCACTTCTTAGTTTATTGCAGCAGAAAAGTGTTTTGAGAACAGCCTATTGCAAACAAAGACTTTAATAGTAAAATAGTTTATTAATCTATTACTAAAATAACATTATTCCCCCCTCCCCAGAGCTCTAAAGTGCAGATTTTATTTATATTCACCTTGTGCTACAAAAATAAGCACACCGTAAGGACAGAACAACGTTCCTCATTTATTGTTTGCTTTCCCTGTCAGCAATAATTGGTACATAAGCAGAGTATGGTGCTGTGGTATATAGATACCTCCCAGTCTTGTCCTACTGTCTGCTTGCATAAAACGTGTCCTACCTACCTTGCAGGTAAGGGGAGTTAGAAGGGAAGAAACTTAATGCTGGTCTGGGACAGTCTTAACAGCTTATGCTGTTTTACAGAGGGTTTAACAGCACTCTAAACTGGATTGAATCAAAGTTTTTCCTGGACTTGGAGGAGTTGGGATCGATTACGCTGTTACACAGCTGGCAGGCAGGGGTAGAGGGAACTATTCTTCCATGTTAGGCTGCAGCTGGTTTACCTTAAAAGCAAAGATAAAGTATGCTGCTTTGAACTGCACAGCAGCTTCCAGGTACTATGCTAACTGCCACTGCAGCACAAGGAGGCCTCATGATAATCTTAACACATTTACCACAGTAATAATACAACCTAGTAGCTAATTGTGAAAAGCTCTCGTGTAGATTGAAGAAATCAAGTTTTTGGCAGATTTGCTAGACACATTCTAACCAAATTGGCACAAGTGATAAAGTTTGTCTCACTGTTATAAATAAAACCTTCTCTGTCCACAGCTTAGCAGAAGCAAGCCCTTTTCCAACACTGAGCTGAAATGTGTAAGGACAGTTGCAGTTCCCCAGGGATCCTGCTTGCTGAGGTGGGGTCTGAGGTAAGGCCTCAGAGCACTAGGTAGTCAAAGCATAGCAAAAGCACCTCCCCGTTCAGTGAACTAAGTCAGAGAGTATTTCTTCTTCTCTTCCAGTCACATGATCAATCATCTTTAAGTACTTCCCTCCTGTTGTACAAAACTCACCCTAGGGAAGGCAACTGAGAGTAAACGTGCAAAGTGCTACTGAAAACAAGTGGGAGTGGAGAGATGCCTTTGCTGAACTGGAGTTTAGCCTCCTTCCTGATCAGTACTGTCAAACTTGTCTGACTGACAGGAAAGAGTCTGATTAACATAGCTGGGGGAGTGCTGTTACTGCAAGGGGTGTGTTTTGGGGTTGTTTTTTTGGTTTTTGGTGAGGTTTTTTTTTAATCAACAGGGAAGAGGTAATACAAAAGCAACAACTTGGTTAAGACTTTGTCTTGCCTAGCAGCTCCTTGACAAGTTGCAGTTGACAAGACTGCAGTTGATGGACTGGGTGAAGGGTTGTGATTGAAGCAGCTTCTCAAAGCTAACATTAAGGAGAAATTAAATTCTATTCCAGCTTGTTAAGCCCCTCTGACACCTCTCCCCATTTCCTTCCAGTAGCACAAGCAAGTTATAGTGCACAGTCAACATCAACAGTTCACATTTCAGCTTGGCATAATGTATATAAATAAATTATATTAATTTAATCAAATGTAAGACACTTTAAATAAATGAAATGCTAAAGAGTGACACCTCCTGTCGAGTTATTTCCCAGCAGGAATACTGAGTGGCTTGGCATTCTGTCCTCCCACGCGTTCGTTGGTTCCTGAATGTGCACAACCCTCAAGTCTTGACGGGGATAGTTTGTTTGCATCCGGCAGTGCTTCCGTCTGCTTCAGGTAAGCCCACAGAGTATTCTGTGGTGGCGATGAGCAACATGTCCAGAGTTGTCTCAGTACACTTAGCGATAAAGCGTATGAAAGGCCTCACGTCACCCTCGTTGGCCACTTCTAAGACGTGATAATACTCAGCCCGTTGCTCCTTGCGGATCGTGATGGGCGGGTAGCCTGCCTGCATTAGTATGAGGTTCATTAACAGGCGTGAGGTCCTTCCATTGCCATCGACAAATGGATGGATGTAAACCAACTTGTAGTGGGCTAACGCAGCAAATTCCACGGGGTGCAAGCTCATGGCATCTTCCGAGTTAATCCACTGCACAAACTCCTGCATCTGCTTCTCAACATCTTGGGGGTGTGGAGGTATGTGATGTCCTACAAACACCTGGGTAGTCCTGAACCGCCCTGCCTCCACCGGGTCGGCATAACCCAGCACTCTCCGGTGTATTTCCAAGATGTCACTGATGGTTACGGAGCCTATCCGTGATACCAGCGTGGTATTGACATATTTCAAAGCTGCATGCATGCCGATCACCTCGTTCTGCTCCACTAAGCTTTTTCCAGGAACAGCGTATCTGGTCTTGATGATGTGTCTTATTTCTGACAGCGTCAGAGTGTTCCCTTCAATAGCAACCGTGTGGTAGATGTGGTGATAATAGGACTCCTCCATCACTCTGCGCAGGGCAGAATTGCCTTTGGGGATCGCCATCACTTTTTTAACTTTGCTGTCAATAATGCTAAAATACCTCTGATCTATCTCCTCAACTAAAGGTAGCGTCCGGTCCCGATTGATCAAAGCCTTCTCATTGCAGGGGGAAATGGTTAGTGCTTTGGAATACAAATAGTCTGCTTGAAGAATGTCTTTTTCCTCTTCAGAAAAGATACCAAATTCATTCAGGGCATCCACATAATCAGGGTCCATTTTGAGGGCATACACAAAGAGTTTGTGGGCTTTCTCCCGCTTTCCTTGGCGCTTCATTTCAAGGGCTTGATTCAGAGCTGCTTTGGCTTCTAACTTCACTTCTGAAATGCAACAATAAGAGTTAGATAACAGGGTAGCGAGTTTTACTGAAAACCACTGGAGACTGTCACTGTTCACAGATCTAAAAATGAAATAAAGCCAGTCTCTAAGAACTGTAACAGAGAACTTGTACTCCAGGCTTTGCCAGGCTACAGGCACACAGGCTTAGGTCATGTTTACAGGCTGAGTACACGGCAGCAGAGCTGTTCCAGAAAGTGTGGTGAGGCAGGGTATGTGAGCAGCACGGCTCAAGCTGGCCACAGGCACGTAGCCATCGCAGCAAAACTTGCTTTGGCCACCAGGCCATTTTGTGTGGGAGGACACAAAGTCTTAAATACATTCTCTCGGCAATAATGCCAGTCTTGCTCAAAGCACGGCCCACAGCTGCTAACGGCACTTCTGGGTTTTTAATGGATGTCAGACATCTTCCCAGCAATAACAACTTCAATGCAAACAAAGATACAGTGCTGGAATTGTAATGATTCCTCTGAATGTTTTCCAAATTCATGTCCTGGCCAATAAAGGCAAGAACCGCAGCCTGTCATTGCTAGAAAGGCTGTTCTATGACAGCTGAGATTTCAGGATTAATGCCATTTATTCCAGGTTACTGTGTGTTAAAACACCACCCCATATTCCAGTTCCCTTAACAAAACTTACTAATGCCAAAAGCATGAGGAAAAGCTTCTGAGGGACAAAGCAGCGCTGAGAAAATGCCAGCACATCGCCCTTCTGCAGCGCAGGGCAATGGAATGCAGCCGGGCTGCTGCTGGCAACGGCACATCTGGCCTCTGGGTCATTACAGATGATGTTAATTTGCAGTTGGGCAGTGAGAGTTCATTATCATTGTGGGGTACAGGAGATCACCAGGCAGGGGGTGTGGGTTGTTATTATACAGCAATTGGGCTGTTCCCCTGTGCCCACCCAGGGAGACTTACCTGGGGAGGCTTTGCCTTTCAGCACCAGCAGCTCCAGCCCGCTGGAGGTCACGCTCAGTTCAGTTGTTTGTCCTGTGTATCTGGTGACCCCCAAGGAGCCTGTGCCCAGTTTACTTTTTAGGAAGGAGAGTCCCTTGAGCACTGCATGGCACTGGTCTTCCACAGCAGCCAGTGGGAGCAGCAGCATCAGGAGGGAGCCCAGAAGGAGCCCGAGCACGGCTGCCCATCTGATGCGGACCCACAGCGTTATCCATTTCAACTCGGGATCTGTCGCCATAGACACAAGATTCATCCTGCTTCCAGTGCAGACACGAGGAACATCTCCTTTCCCACTGCTCCTACCTGGGAACAAAACCAGCAACAGCTTTAGCCAAGTCCTCCATGTCATGGGGCAGGTGTGGTGCTGAGAGATGTGGCACCTGAATGGACTTCAGCATCCCTGCTCTGGGTTTCTGTCACAGCTCTTAGGGGTTATCCCAAGCACCCACCTTTCCCTGCCACCCCTAAGCACACGAGGGCAGGGTGCACGCAGCATTCAGCATAATGCATGTCCTCATGGCATCTGCTATACGTTAATGCAGCAGCACGAGGGGACACTGGTGCACGTGAGCAGTGTGGGCGCTGGGCTCTACAGGGATGAAGGAGCTCTGTCCCATACGCATATGGCACAGCTCTGCCATGTCCTCCCGGCATGGAAACCACTCCCCAGCCCCCCAGGTGCTGGAGCGTGTCCAGAGGAGGGCAACAACGCTGGGGAAGGGGCTGAAGCACAAGACTGATGGGGGGCAGCTGAGGGCACTGGGGGGGTTCAGTCTGGAGAAGAGGCGTGGGGGGGTGGGGGTGGCTGATCACTCTCTAAACTCCTGAAAGGAGGCTGTAGGGAGGTGGGGGTCGGACTTTTCTCCCAGCTGACAGGAGGAAACAGCCTCAAGCTGCACCAGGAGAGGTTTACGCTGGATTTTAGGGAAAATTTCTCCACCCAAAGGCTGGCCGAG
>JAVJGJ010000001.1:94157931-94182353 GCA_035590215.1 Microhierax caerulescens
CCCCCCCGGGGAGTGGCGGGGTCACCATCCCCGGGAGTGTTTCAAAAACACACGGATGCGGCGCGCAGGGACGTGGTTGAGCGGTGGCCTTGGCAGTGCGGGGTTCGCGCCTAAGCTCCACCATCCTGGAGATTTTTTCCAGCCTGAAGAATTTTGGGGATCCATGTTCCCCCGCCCCCGGCTCCCCTCCAGCCGCCGCTCCTCCTCCGTCCCCTCAGCTCCCGCTCCCCCTCCCGCAGCCCGGCCCCCCGGCCCCAGCCGGTGCCCCCCTCCCCGCCGGGGTCCCCCCGGCCGCACCAGCACCCCCCGCGGCCCGGGCTTCCCCCACGTCCCCCTGTCCCAGGGTCCCGCCATCACCTTTGCCGCCTCCCGCAGCCGCCAGCTGCCGGCTACAGTTGCCCCGCCCATCTGGACCCCGCCCTCCGCGCCCTGCCATTGGCTGAACCGCCGCTCTTCTTCTTTTCCATTGGCGCTTACAGCGGACGCTCCGCTCGTGGGCCTCCCTACTTCTGCCCTCGGCTTCCTGTGGCGTCTTCCGAGTAGCGCCACGCCCCCAACGCGGGAGAGGCTCGTGGAGGGGGAGAAGTGGTGAGCGCTCACGCCAATCATGCGACTGGCAGCCAATAAGAAGGCAAAACGGAGACGGGGCGGGCTCCCAGCTTTTAAATAGCAAGCACTAGCGGGCTGCTCTCTTGTTACTAAGCGATGGCTGCGGCCTGGAGGGTGCGGGCCCCGGCGCTCCCCTCAGCCCCGGCGCTCCCCTCAGCCCCAGGCCCCGGCGAGCCCCTCAACCCTGGGGCAGGGCTCCGGGGAGGCCCAGGCCGGCTTGAGGCTGTAGGGCCGGCCGATGGCAGCTGCGACCCTCTCAGTACCTGGCCTGGAGCTTCCACCAGCGGGGCTCTGTTGGGGCCAGGTGGTGTAGGGAGTGCAGCAAACCATCCTCAGTGCTCACGGCTTGTGTATTTGCACGGTAAAAGTATATATAATTGATAGAAGTGTTCTTGTCACCTGTCTCTGGCCTTTCTAAAAAAATATCCTTTATTTTTTGCCTTCAGGCAGCAGAGTGTGTCAGTAAGCTCTGTACCTTGGTGCTGTGCAGCAGGGTTGTGCCTCTCCCTCCACTGGAGACCAGGAATGGGGAAAGATTTGCCAGAAGCTGAAAGAAAAGAGAGTGTTTTAGGGAATTGCAGGTAACTCTCATATTTTAGTATTAGCAAGATGATACGATGGTTTTCTAGCACGTGCTTACACAGCAAATCATCACTGGCAGGGAAAAATAACCTGGTTTGTCGGACGTTAAGTTGTGTCAGTTTCAACTGTTTTTCTTCTTTATAGCTGACAATAGTGAAAAAGCAGTTACAGTAAATCCGGCTGTTGTGTTGTGAGGGTTTGAAGCTTTCCTGCAAAACGTGCCCAGAGGAATGCTAAGGAAGATGGGCCTGGGTTGCTCATCAGCAGACGGTGTGCACCGTGCTTCCCTGCAGCACAGCCTCCAACAGCGTTCTTCAGCTGCGGTGGCTTTTCTTGCTGTGGGGTGTTACGGGGGGGAGGCTTTACTAGCATCTGCCCTTTCTGCTTTTGCTTGCTGTTAAAGCACTGCCTGAAGCAGAGGAATAAAGAATGAATGCATTTAAAACTTGCTCGTGAATCCAGGTTGGGTTTGTTGGGTATAACTTAAGAAGGAAAAGGAGCGGGTTTAAATTACCGTGGTAAAATTAATATTTGTAAACGTGAAGTTGAAGAAAGCAAGTACTGTGTTTGGGAAGAGAAATTCAGGCCCAAAATATGCCCTAACACCTACCCATGTGTCTGCCTCTGCACAGGCTGTCCATCGTGACACCTCAGAGGAGCCAGCTCTGAGATTCCTCCTGATGTTCTGAGCACAAATGCAATATTCTGTCCTTCTCAGATGCTGTCCCTCGCAGCCTTGCATTTCCCTTGCTCGTGTTGGGAATGCACCAAGGGCCCCTTTCCCAAATGGGGATTTAAAACTAAACCTTTTGGAGGAACTCCTGGTTGAGTGGTCTCTCTGCATGGTGGACTTCCAACAATGAGGACAAAGTGCCTTTGTGCTTGAGTGATGAAGGAACACACTGCCAGTGCTGAAGTAAGAGCACAGTATAGGGCACGCTGTTGCATAGTATGGATGCTGTCTGTGCACAGGGTCCTGATCCCGTTTAGCTTTATGCTGCTCCTACATCATTGTGCTTCCTCTGCAAATCATGTTGTCTTGCATGGAGGTTTCCAGAGACAGTCTTCCTCCTCTTGCTTGTTTTCAGTGGGAAAGGCAGTAACCACTCTTTCAGTGCTGGGATTCTCTTGGGTGTTTGTTGATTTTACCAGGATTGACAAAAGCAGCTTGATGAACTCTGTTTGACCAGTGTCCCTAAAAAGAGACTGACAGAACCTCAGTTCTGAGACCATTCAGCAGTAGTACATGGAGCCCAAGGCAATCCCTGCAGCGCAGAAATACCGTGTCCTCCAGCCATTTGGAGCCTGCCAGAGCCTGTTAATTATGAAAGATAAGTTTGGGGGATAATTAGCACTTGAAGGATGAGCAAATCTATCTGCCCTCCAAGAGGAAGCTTCGACAGAAATGTGTATTTTCCTCGGTGCCAGTGATATGGCACCCAAACCTAATTACGGAATAATTAGAGAGTGATGATGTATTTTCCTTTTAAAAATGGTAAGAAGCATATTTAGAATCTGTTCACCAATTAAATGTGATCCAACAGAGGAGAACAACACTGATAGCCAGGAATGTCTGGCATCTCATCCCAGCTTTGATGCCTCTCAGTAGCCCTGGAGCAGTACTTCTTTGTGACTGCTGTGCTAGAAGCCAACAGTGCAGTGCCACACTGTCCCTTGGAGATGCCGGCAGTAGTGCTGACGCTTGGCATTTCCACAGCTTTTCCTCAGCGTGGATCCAGGCCAGCTCAAGGGTTGCCATTGCCAGTCTATCATACATCGTAATTATTCATGATTTTGTCAGGGGTAGTGAAGGAAGATCCCGGTGCAGATGGTAGGAAAGAGTTGGGCTGTGAAATGCTGGAGCCGTAGCCCTGAGCTGGCCTGCTGGGGCTCCCTGGCAGCTCTTGGCATGGCTGGACACGGATGTGTCTGGAGCCACAGTTGCGGCAAAGGGCTTTGTATAGACCCTTAATTTCCAGAAGGAATTTGCATTTGAAGCAGTGCCGTGGCTTATGGCGTTGCAGGGGGATGCTGGAGGCATTACAGTTGTGTCATGGGGGAAGACTTGTAAGAGGCTGGTTCTTATTAGTTAGTTTTGTGGCTGAATCCGGTGAATGTGGAAGCGGACAGGTCCCCACAGCCGGTAGATGGCACTGACTCATTTCGCCTCTCTGTAGAAACCTCCCAGTGTGCTGCAGTTTCTCTCCTGGACCTTTATACCTTCTGCCTTTAGAGGCAGTGATCACGACATATTTTAAGGTTGAGTAAGGCTTTGGCTTCCTTTTGGAACTGTTTGTACTGGGATAAAAATCGCCTTTCTGTGTGCTAAGGAGGTTTTTGGGATCTATTGCTGATGAGGTGTAACGGTGGCTGGCAGCACAGACCTTGCATTTCTCTGAAGCTTGCACAGTGCTGTGTCTGATGGTGGCTATGAGGCTGATCCTTGTGATAATCTTACTCGATGTAAATTTAGAAGATGTGATAAGGCAGAAGTGTCAGTGGTTTCATTCTGGCTTTCCTGGACTGCGTGTTGAGGGAAAAAAGCCCCACCAAATCTTTGCAGAAGGGAGAACTTGTCTGTCCTTGCCTTCCAGTCTCCAGTCCAGCTATGCTGCAGAGCATCTGGAGATGCAGCGCTTCAGGCACAGCATCACCACAACCCTTGCCATGCTGGGGGTGCTGGTGGCCTTTTTTTATGTTGTCCCACCCCTGTCCCCGCTTGAGTTTCATCTCTTTTATTTCCTGTGCTCTTGAGCACTGTCACTGGGGCTTGCTGGCAACTGGTTGCCCTTGAGTTGTTGGGTTAAACAGAGGCAATGAGGAGGCGGTGATCTGCTTGAGGAGCATCTCTTGGGAAAGGTTCCTTGTCTGTATGAGGGTCTTGTTGTCAGGAGAAGCTATTGGGTGCAGAGACAGGATTGAATGTTGAAGTGTGGGATTTTAATCAATGAACAGATGGGCAAGTAAGAGATCAAATGCCTGGTGGTAAAGCTGTCACCCAGGTCAAAGCAAGGTTGTTGTGAAAAACAGTTTTGACATTCTTGGCTGCACTGTTTGCAAGGCAAATGGAAACCGCGTCACGGATCCAAGTGCAAGACCAAAGGGATTTTTAATTAAAGAGAAAATAGAAGGGTAAGCAAAAAGCAAAGGCTAGATTGCACTGTGGTGATTAGTTCTAGCTGCAAACCAAAGACACTGAGTGAGGGGGTTCAAGGCTAAGTGAGCGATTTAAGCTCTTAGTGCAAACACTGAGAAGCACTAACAGAAGACTGAATAGATAGCTGAAAACAAAGCTCTGAGAGGGTGCAGGAACAGAGGGCTTTGTTGGCTCTCAACAAATAATGAGGAATACGCTTCTCAGACAGATTGGTTTGCGGCACTGGGAATAAATGGACAAAAGGAGAACTCACAAAGCAGTGCTGCAGCTGAGTGCGACGTTAATTCAGCTAAGCCAGGACAGAGCTGTTCTAACATCACACCAGTAAGCTTGTTTCAACCAGCAGGTCCCAAGCAAAGCCACTCTGCAATGTCTGGGTATAATGAGGAATGCAATTTAGAGGGAAGAAGGGAATAAGGAGTCCCATCTGTGTGGAAGAAAAGCTCTTTCATTATTGTACTTGTCATCAGCAAGGTTTTCCAATCAGGCGTGCATTGCTACTGGTTTGAAGGTCTGGAAGGCAGTGGGGCACAGAAATACCTGTCCAAAGGGAGTGGGAAATGCTGCTGGGCTGGTCCTGTCCCCGGGCAGGGACAGGGGTGGAAATGGTAGCACTTGGAACACCTCCCTCTTCTTCAGTGTTCGTGAAGAGTTTTCAGCCATGGTGCTGGGAGCTATGGAGAATGGGAAGCAAATGTGAAAAATCTTGGAAAATTCCCAATATATTTTGTGGGAGAAAACATTGTTTCTTGTGGCAGTTCCTGTTCTTGCTGGTTGTCCTGCTTTGGAGTAAGAAATGTCAGCTTTATGGAAGCTGAGGGCTGTAGGAAGCTGCAGTCCTCTGTGTTCCCAAGGTTGAAGAGGATGTTTCTTGGGGAACTCAGTCTGTTTCTAACTCCAAGCCTCACTAGGGACTTCTTGGCCATTTAGCTGCAGTCCCCAAACTCTGTGGGAGCCCTGCCTCAGGGGAGACCTGGGAGAGGGGTAAGGCAAGTGGCTGCACAGATATCTCCAGCCTGTCCTTGAAGCTGAGGTGGAAACGCTGACTACACTAAGAGTCATTTTGGACTAACTGCCACATATACTTGACTAATGTGACTCCACGCCAGGCAATCTGGAAATATATTAAACCCATGAGCTACTGCAGTGATGATTTGCATGTCAATAACAGAAGGGAAATTGCCTCCCACAGTCTCTTCTCTGGGTTTTGATCCTGTGAAGTGCCAGGTATCCCCAACTCCTGTCCATTTAATTGATTCCAGGAAGCAGTGGAGGCCTCCTGGGATAATGAGGCCTTCTGGGGTAAGATGCTCAGTTAATCTCTTGCTTCTACCTCCCTGCTCCTCTGGCTGAGTGAAGGGGGGGTTCAGCTAAAAATGCAACAAAAGCAATGCTTGTTAAGAGGGATTTAGTGTCAGAGTCTGTGTAGGTGCGTGCTCCTGCTGTCTGTCCTCCTGGCACGCTACACAGAGCTTAATCGGTCTCTGACTGAGTATCGGGGAGCACAGAAAGTTGCTTAGGACACAGCAGAAGGATGAACAGCTTCCCAATAGCCAGTTAGGGGTGAAAACAACCTCCTGATCCTTTCCAGGTGCCAGAGGAGCAGTCAGATCAGGGCAGCGCTCGCAGCGCAGCCTGGCAGAGAAGTGTGGAGAGCTGTCTGTGCCGCAGCAGAGACCTCTTCCAGCTGCCACGCTTACTGGGGATGCATTTGCAAGATGCATTGTTTAATAGTTAAAACTCTGCATGCTTGCTGTCTCCAGGGCAATCTAGGACAAGAAGGACTAAACCAGGCAAGAGGGTAGGTGTTCTGTAGGAGCAGATTACAAAAGGAGCTATTTTACCTTGTAAGATTCTCAGCTCGCCTCCTGCTAAGATACTGACAGCTGTCAGAGCTTAGCTGATATCCCACAGAGATTTGGGACGGCAAGGCAACAGCTTGTCAAACTCGGAGGTGGCACTTCTCCTTGCTGATGTGATGGTGGGACAGATGTAGCTGAAAGTGATCCCTCCTGTGGGTGGGGAGCATGAAGCTGGCACTGCTGGTGTCTCTGGGGCCTCTGTGTGTGCCCAGGGAGATGCCACTGCCATCGGCTGTAGCAGAGCTGGAGGCAGTGGTGGCCCTGGAGGCCATGGGCAGCGCACTGTGGTGCTCTGAGGACAGAGAGCCTCTTCTAGTCTTAGATGTCCTCAAGTTCTTCCCTTCTTGGACTTCATTTAAAAAACTCACCCTGTTTAGATCTGGGAGTGACAAGTCCTTATTACTCTTGTCTTTATTTTCTATTTTTCTTGGTGATGTTCAGCCACGGGAGGCCTTTGGCAGCTGAGAATGGAGCCAGCGATGTTGTCTGGCCGGAGGCACTTCCTCACAGGCGGCTGTCTCCCTGCTGTCTCCATCCTGCCTGCTTTGGCTTGGGGGACCAGGATGTCCTCCTGCCGCCTGCCAGAGCCCCGGGCGCAGGATGCAGCCAGGGGAGAGGCACAATCTGAGAGTGGTCTGGGGACAGGCGTGTGCTGTGGAGGGCCACGGGTGGCTGCTGAAAAAGGGTACATACTTCCTTAAAGATGCCGAGAGAGGGGATGATGCTCATTCACCATGGCAACTGCAGCCTGCACAGCGATGCTGGGGAGGCAGCGATGTGTCCTGGCAGTAGTGCTGGGGGATGCTCGGGGGGCTGCGAGTGAGCCTTGCCCAGCAGGTCCCGGTCCTGGGCTGATTTCCATCATTTCAGTCTTTTGGCCAGTGTGGACTGACTGTGAGGGTCTCTGGTCAGCCAGGACTGCCCTGAGTGGTGCTTGATGACAGGGATGCTCCCTGACTGCAGTCTTTAAGAGCTATTTAAGCTCCTAAATCCCAGGAAGGGAAGCAGAGGCTCAGGAGCAGAAGCTGGTCACTCTGGCTTTGCTTCTCCATGGATCTAAGTTTCCAGAGGCTCCCAGAGCCTGAGATATTCAAATGGATCTTTATATGTGCCAAATGTTAAAAATACAAACCAAAGCAGGTGGACGATCCTTTATTAAAGCATCAAGCACCTCTGTGGTTATTAACGCTGAGGTAGAGATCTGATCTCGGGAGCTCCACACAACTGTGTTCTCAGTACCTACGCTCAGAAACAAGGCAAGAGTTGGAAGAAATGGATTTGCAAAGCAATCTGTGCTGCTGTCAGCAGCTCAGATGCTGACTCGAGAGCCCTCTTGGAAATATGGAGAAAGAGCATGTGTAGTTCATGGCTTTCCATGGTGCTTCATTAATTTTCCTGCATGCTGCTAAATAAAATGTGTCCTCTGAAATTCTGCCAAATTAAAACTCGGGCTCCCCTCTCCCCCCTGCCGGTAACAGTGCAGAGAACAGCCCCTGTTTATTACCAGTAGTCTAACTCCGTCTTTATCAGGTTCCTCCAGCACTCTGCAAAACTCGAGTTGTTAAACAATTCACTTTATATGGCTGGATTTAATTACGTTGGAGATGGAATGTTAAATCTCCTCCATTGGGCTTTATGGCTTTCAACAGGAAGAGGTTGAGCTGGAACAGGAGCTGCGTGTAAATCTCTCCCTGCGCTGGTATGTAGGGCAAGCACCGCAAGCAGCTTTTGCAAGCGCTCGGCATCGCGTGGAAGCTGCTTGCTGTGCTGTCCGTTCCTGCGCCCTGGCTGCCCCTTCCCAAAAGGGGTGATGCTGGGGTGGGCTGCGGCAGGCTCCCATTTGGGCTCGGAGAAGGGATGGGAAAATCTCAGCGTGGTGTGCTGATGTGCTGGCTCTGTCTGGCCCTCATCCTGTGGGATGTGGGTGCAGTGTGCTGGTGGAGAGGACTGAGCTGCGCCTTTCCCCAGGAATGCAATGCAGGCGCCGTGGAAATAAATACAGCGCAGCTAGGGCACACGGAGATGGGCTTGTGCCTTCTCTGTCAGCTCAGGTGATTTGTCTAAACCCGTGTGCTGTCTCAGCGATGAGGAAGCCTTTCTGATGAAGTGCTGCTGATACAGTTTCTTGCCTCATAGTCAACTTGTTACCTGCTTTCTGCTACTAGAATCTCGTGCCTGTGACCCTCTGCATGCTGTTCCCCCAGCGCAGCTCCCCAGCAGTGAGCGATTGTCAGGGTGAACTCCATCTTGCTTCTCTGTCCTCACCTGCTTTTCACTGGTGTCCAGAAGCTGCAGCTTACATCTGTGCTGGTTTTAGCTAATGATCAGTGACTGCCAGGTGAGCCTAGACCCCAGTGCATGGTGTTGGCAGCTGGATGCGGTTCAGGTCCTGAAAGTGGTGGCACATCTTTTGCTTTTGCTGGCTGGGTCGGCATCATGCCTTCACACAAAGCAGTGATGTGCCACCCTTTTCTCAGAGATCTGTCCATTTTGGAAACAATTGTAAAATTGCAATGTCTGGGAGAAATGGCAAAGGGCTTCAGGCAAGAGCTAAGAGCTCTATGGAATTACTTCAGTGAGGCTGATGTTTGCTGAATGTTTCGGTAAATGGCCAATGCTGGGTCATGATTTAGTGCAGCTCCTCTGGGGATGGGACTGTAGTTCAGCCAGCGGTGCTGCTCAGCCAGGATGATGCTCTCTACTTTGGTGGGGATCAGTGTTCAAGGGCTTTTTATTCTAGAGTAAAACAGGAATGTTTCTCCTTGCTCTGCATTCGTGGACTTCTGGCTGATGGTGCATCTGTGTCATATATCCAGGGCTGCCAAGGAAGAGAAAAGTCTGTGGATGGAGATGGCTCTTTGCTGTCCCACTGAGCTGTGCTCAGGGAAGATGTCTGGTGCTTACCTGGCCTCTGCTCTGGGAGGGCTGTGTCACTTGTTAGTCCAGCTACCAAATTAGTGACAGTCAGATTGTGCAGAAAACATCAGCTTGCCTGGGAACCCTTAAATGTCAGTAGTATATAGTAGCCCCATCTTTTATTGTTACTTTATTTGCAGATGTTTAATTGAGGCTTCTGCTGACATTTGGATTATGTGCCTCGCCAGCCATGGGCAGTAGGCTGGGCAGGGTCCCTGACTTCCCAGAGCATGAGCCTGCTAATAACCAGGCTTGTGCAGAACCCAATCTTTGCTGCGTTTTTGTTCTTGTTTAGTTATTACATTTAGTCTCTAGTGACTACAGAGCTGACAGCTGGTAAAGATTTGCATATGGCATGAAATTGAGTTCATTTTAATGTCTAATCTGTGCAAAGCTGAAATTTGGTTTCTAAAAGCTTTGCTTTGCCTTATCATTTCTGGCACATCTGCTTCATGCATTAGCCTTTGATTTCTAAAAGTTTATTTTCCCTGTATTTCACCAGGATGAACAATTAGAGCAGATCTTTGCAACCTTTTGTAAATGCTTTAACACCAGAGCTCAGGATTCTCTGGGAGCATGCAGCAAGCGTTCTGCCTAGCTGTTGAGGTACATCCTTTGCATTTCCAACGTGTCTTTCTGCTGGGCTCTTCCCAGCAGCGATCTGCCATGAGATGCTCCTCTAGCCCTTGCTGCTATGGCATGTTCGGCAGCATGCTCTGGGATTACACAATGCTGGCCATAAATGGGCTCCTTCTAGCCAGCAGCTCTTTGATCAGCTTCCCTCCAGTGTGCAAAAGTTACTTCTAAGCCTTCGTTTGTCCTCAAAGCCTGAAGCCGGCATCAGAACTGGGCTGTGCTATTTATTTCAGTGTCTCTTCGGTCTTTTCTCACTCACCTCTCATGTGAAGTGTTGAGAGGGAAACAAGCTGTGCCCAGCATGGGGTATGGCGGGGAAATTGCTCTTAGACCTCATCTCTGCTCAGGGAGTACAGAGACAATTTCTCAGGTGCCAGGAGCCCTGCGGTAGCAGGTCCTACAGCTTGTAACGTTCCCAGCTCTCTGTCCCTGAGACCAGAGCGTGCCTTGTCAGGGCTGTTTGTAGGAGTGTTGTATGAGAGGTCACAATAACACAGCAGCTGCTAAAGCCAAACCAGTGACTTGTCTCATATCTAACAGGGCTCTTTACTGGTTTTCTAAGAGCAGAGAAAATGCTAGATGGATGTTGTGAACACTCTGTAGGAGCTGTTTCCCTCAAAGTAAATGAGCTGGCGAGCTGACCTTCCAGAACAGCTGTGCTCATGGTGCCCGGCTTTGGGAGAAGATGCCAAAAACATCTGGCAGGAGCATTTGATGTTTGTGAGACATCATTTCTGATTCAGGTCTCTCCAGCCCAGTAGTGTTTGGAAGATCCAGGAATGCAGCTAGAGCACCTGAAAAGGAGGTTCTTAATATTTCCAGTTGGGAGAGAAGTGAAAAATACTCTGAATCTGAAGAAGCTCGTGCTGATGAGACATCCATCCAGCTGTGGCCCTGGAGCAGAGCTCTTGCAAGCGGTTACTCTTACACAGACCAAAATGGCTTAGGTTTGTTCATGTGCTGAAGAGGAGTTGAGATCCAGACAGCAGAGAAGGGGGATGCAGGGGCAGAGTTGCTGGAAACAGGAGGTGGGCTGGGCTGGCCGAGACCTGTCCCAGTGGGCTCCCTCCAGCACGACTGTGGCTCAGTAACGCTGAAGCTGGAGAAAGCGCTTGACCTGCTCTTTCCTCCTGTTCTGCACCAAAGATCTTGGTGTTATTCAGACATCGGCTAATCAGCTCCTTGGGATGCGTCTCCTTCTCCTTCACCTGCCTTTTCAGGTGGGACAGGTGAAGCCTGAGGTGCTGAGAGGACAGATTCTGATCACACAGCTGTGAAGCTGGGACAGAATTCAGCTGGTGCAGAGTGCTCTGCCGCAGCCCCAGCCTCCTCGCCTGCCCTGGCTATGTGGCTCTGCTTGAAAAGAGGCAGCAAGCAGAAGCAGTGAGTGGATTTGACAAGAGCGCAGTAGTCTTGGGCTTGTGTAATGAGCTGGAATTGCAAATGTTGTGAATATAGCGATGAGAAAAGAGTAGAGTGCACTGCATTTATCGCTGTGGGAGGTCTAACCTTTCTGAGCTTGAAATTCGGGACTGAGAAAGCAAAATCCTAGCTTTTTGGCAAATTATGCATGTTTTCCTCCAGACCATCTGGAATGGAGTTTAGGGTTGGGGTTTTTTTTTGGTTGTGGTTTTTTTGTTTGGTGGTTTGTTGTTTTTGGTTTTTTTGTTGCTTTAAAGTGTCTTTTATTTAGCAGGCAAGACATCTAGAGACTGAATAAGGAAGCAGGTAGGGGCAGGAAAAGCAGCAGGCCTGCAGCTTGTGCACAGAAGCCATTTTGTAAAGCTGTGATGATGCTGAATCCTCTCTTGCTTTAGCCTCCCCAGCATGGCCAGGAATTGAGTCAGAGGGCTCCTGCATGCTTTTTGGTGTCAGCAGGGTCTGTAGGGAGCTCTGTCGTGTCCCTGCCCCACTCAACCCTTGCAGGATGCCACCGAGCACCCAAGTTTGCCTTTTGCTGACCAAGGAGTCAGACCTGGGTTTGAAGATTGACCTGCTTCCGAGTGACTTGGGGTCTGAGCCCTGGCATCTGCAGATGGCCGAAGAGATGTGATGGGGGAGCTGTAGGCTGGCATCAGCAAAAGCCTCGGGGGAGTTAAAAGATGGTAAATTTTGTTGTGGAGGGAGAACAAGTTCTAGCAGAGATGGGCTCCACCTTTGTCTCACCCTGGCTGCCGTGAGGTCACACACACTTTCTCCGTGCTGGCATTTATTAGTGCTGTTGCTCGAAAGATCCTAGCGTAAAAAAGGCTCTCAATTCAGGCAGCTGGCTGCTCATTTGAAGAAATCAATTAAATTAAATTGGACTGGGTAGAGGTGCAATATGGGTGCGAAAGGCTGTGGCAGAGGGCTGTAAATCCTGCTTTCTGCAGTGCTGGAGCTGCCCCTGCGCTTTCTGTCTTCCCCCTTCCCCTGAAATCAAAATCCTTTTCCAGCTCCTTCCTTTGTCCTTGCTTCTGCTTTTCTTGAGGAGGAGAGGAGGTTGGCAGGGCAAGAATTGCAGAGCAGGAGAGCCGATAAATCGTTGCTGTATTTTGCACGAAGCCGCATGGGGTTGTGTGCTCGTGCCGTGGGCAGCACTGTGACCCAGACTCCGCAGCAGCCGCCTGGCCGTGCCAAGCAGCGCCTGCCCGAGGAGTCGGCCGTTCTGAGAGCTCCTTGCCTCATTCCAAAGAAACACTAATTTGCTAGGGGTAATTTATTTTGCAGTGGTTTTGTTGCTTGAGGGGGCAGTAAAAGCGGACAGGTTGATCTCAGCTGTGTTCGAATGCGGCTTCCCTGCCGGCCTCTGTGCATAACTGCTGCTGTGGCTGGGTTCCCTGCTCGGCGGCAATTGAACAAAACCACACAAACAGCTCCTGGGTTAATGAGATTAAATGTATCCAGTGGAACATCTCTATTTGTCTGGAGTGTGCTTCTTGTCCAGGCACTATTTAAATCTGTGTTTGAAGTCGTGAGGCTTTGCAAATCCGCCTCTCTGTGGGCACCATCTCTAAGTTTTGGTCTGAAGTAGGGTGGAAATTTCCCCCCCTTGGGCTCATCAAAGCCTTCCCTGGTGCTGAGCTGTGCTGGCATCCGGCTGACAGGCTGATCCCCCAGACCCAGGGGTGCTGGTTGTAATGCTGCTGGTAGCTCCCTGCACTGCTTTGGCAGCAGAATGGAAGGAGTGGGGATTTTGAAATAAGCACGGCAGGGAAGAAAACCCCATGATCTAAAGCAAGCAGGCAAAATCTCATTTTCTCCTTGAGTTTCAGAGGGCTGAGCAGCAAACAAACAATTATTTCCCTGCGACTTTGCTGGGTAGATCTATAATTCCTGAGTGACAGGGAACCAGGGCTCTGAAAGCGAGCTGCTGGCTGATGGATAACTGGCACGACGGAGGGGACGATGATCTGCTGGCACAGAGTGCTCCCACCACCTGCCACACGGTAAATCAGCACGACAGGGAGAGACCTCCTCGGGGCTGCAGAGCTGCCTCTGTCCCTTGCTCCTGGGACCTGTCACAGCTTGCTGAGCCTCGGAGTTGTGGGGCTGAGGTCTGGCAAGGCAGAAAATAGCAGTGCTATGAAGCGATGCATGGAAGGAGCAAGCGATTCTGTGTTGCGGTTCCCACACACACACACACCTCAGTGCACAGAGTTTTATGTAGTGTAAGATTTGTTGTGTTATTGGAAATGGTGTTTTGGCTGGGGTTTGTACAAGGGAGTGCTGCTAAATATAAGACAATTGTTATTTCTTTCAAGCATAGCTCTAATTTTTCTCTAATCCCATGGCATAGAAATTCAAATCTGTTTCTTTTGTGGGGAAAGAAGATGCTATCTCCCCTGCCTTTCTCAGCGGTCATTTTATAAATTGGAGATAAGTGGTTCCAGTGAGGTTGCTAATAATGGGCAGGGGGTCAGGTTGGGAGCTGGACTGTGCTCTGAGAACCCTGGGGACAGCTCCAGCTCTCTGCTATAGCCAGCAGCAGCCTGTTGCAGTTTTGATTTCCAAGGAAAATCAGCTAAAGCTCTCCCAGCCCAACCAGCGCTTTTCTGGTATTGCAGTGATGTTCAAGTCAGCCCTCTGCCTAGTTAGCTTGTAAATATTACTGCAAGTTTTTTGCTCTTTTTAGGCCAAGTGCACCATGTTAAGACAGTAGGTGGAAGGAGAAATGGATTATGCAAACCATGAGGGAAAAGCATCTGTTTCCTTCTCTCCCATTCCCAGTGCAACCTGCCACTTAAATGGAGCAAAGACACAGCATCTGAAAAGTACCTGTTGTTGTTGGGGAAGAGAGAGAGACACTTTAAGGTGTTGGATGCAGCTGGGGCCTAAAATGTGTTGGGAACCACAGCAGAGGATGGGAAATGCACCCTCATGGGGCAGGACTAGGGTGAAATCCCTCAGAAGATACATCAGCCTTAGTAAAAATGTTTGATGGTTGCAGTCCAGCAGGAACTGGGGACATGTCCCTGTGTCAGCTCAGTTACCTGCACTGGATGGTCCTGGAGAACAGAGCTGGGGTCGCCTGGGTGCCACCTGCCCATATGGAGCATCCCTTGCTGCTACCCCTGAGCGTGGTTTTCCGTGGGGAACTGTTGAAAATGTGCTCGGCAGGGGAGAGCTTGGCAGGGCTGGGGTTGTACCTGGAGCCTGAGGCTGTAGAAATGCAATTTAGCACCGTGGCTTCTGACTAAAATGACTTCACGGGGTTGAGAGGGGCATTGGCAGAGCCAGAGCTGGGAGTATGCTTGGACTTAATGATCTTAAAGGTCTTTACCAACCTAAATGGTTCTGTGATTCTGTGCTGTGGGGCTGGCTGTGCTGGGGCAGGCAGGGATAAAGCATGGCCTCAAACTTCACTGGCATCCCACCCTCCTGCCCCTTTCCCATCTCAGTTTTGATTTTCCCAACCAAGCCCTGAGTTTGGGCAGCTCTTGCTTTCTGGAGTCATTGGAGAAGCTCTGGTATTGCTTGGGTTTAAGCTTAAAATAGCCTGGAATCGGCTCTTCATGTTTCCTGGAGTCTGCTTTGCTTTCCGAACCTGGGTGAGAGTCACCACAATGCAAGCAGGAATTAAAAGCTGTTGCAAGCCCTGGGTTGAAGTCCATGTGTATTTTACGGGCCCGCAACAACTAAGGCAGGAGCTGTTCCCCTGATAAGCATTATTTTGGATCACAATAAAAGCCACATCAGATCAAGGCTTTTGGCAAGACTCATTTTATAGTGGTTATTAAAGGCTGAAGTGAACTGCTTGGGGATGGGCCCCAGGGTGCATCAGTAAATAGAGAAAGCAGAGGATCAAATAAAATGAAACATGTTTTGGGTCTCTGAAAACCATCTTTAGAGAAAGAGCTTGGCATTATTATTATTTTCAGTCTAATGTTGTTTTCCGCCTAAGTAATGTCGGGGAAGTGTCTTGAATAGCTTCCTAATTTGCGAGGGTCCCAAAGGCATAACATTCAGAAGGAATTGGATTAACACTTATGAAAAATAAATTACAGGCTGAGTGCTCATTAGATGATTTTGAATTTATTGATCTAAGGCTGGAGCATTAGAAAATAGAGGGGGGAAATAACTGACAGCACTTATCCCCCAACATGTCTGATTCTTTTAACAAATAAACAAGGGGATCAGGCAGCAGTTTTCTGGTGACCCCTTTTATTTGAGGAGCTCATTGAGTGGGGCGGAGGGCCAGAGCCACTGGGCTTGGGGCTCCCATGGAGCCATCAGGGCAGGTGGAAAAGCCCGAGGGACTTCCCTGGCTTTGGCAACCTGTGATGACCCAGGGGAAGAGCAGGATGCTGTGGTCTGCTCCATCATGCACGGCACTAGATCTCCCTCCTGAAGATGCTGTTGGGAGTGAGCTGGTAGAGAAGATGGAGCCACTTCCAAGGCTCTTCTTGGGGGCACAGTGAAAGGCAAAAGGCAGATGGCAGGAGGGGATGCTCCAGTGGGCAGAAGGAAAGAACCCTTTGCAGTGCCAGGGGATCACCCCTGGGATGGGGGCCAGAGTGAATCTCTGTCTTTGGAGATGCTCAGAGCTCACCTGAAGGTCCTGAGCTGCCTGATGTACTGGGAGACTGGTTCTACTTTGAGCTGTGGCTCAGGCCAGATGATTCCCAAGGTCCCTTCCAACCTCAATTAATCAGTGATTAATGAAAACAGCTCCAGGTACAAGTGTGCTTTTACCCAGCTTGAGCTCCAGCTTGCCCCTTCTTGTTGACCACAGCAGCTCGTCAGTGAGTGGTGGAGTCCCAGGGTGCAAACCATCGGTGCCCTTGTGCAAAAGGCACCCAAACGGGGTTGGCTTGAACAGCAACATTATGGGGTTCTGCCACGTGTTTGGAAATTTTAGCAGGTATTTGCCATGCAATGTGATTTTTATTGCTGCTTTCTCAGTCCGAGCAAGCTGTGCCCTCTCTCGAGGCTCTCTCTGCCTGTTGCGGGCCTGCTACAGCGAAGTAAGTTTCAGTGAAAGCTGGAAACTTGGCAGACTTCTGTGGTATAGAGTGAAGCTGGAGTTTCTTTTTAAAGGCTGAAAAGCAAATACATCCCAGGAACTGACAGTCCATTAAAAACAAAGATAACAGAGTCTCTGGGTGCCTTTCTGCTGGCAGTTGTCTGGCTTCCCATATTTACTTGATAACGTGATGGCTAGTGCAGCAGGCACTGATATCTAAAAATAAACAAGGGAACTGTTCCTTCAGGCTCTGGGTTAATCTGGTTTGGGGGAAAATGCTCTATAACCCAGGCTCGGGAAATCATACTACTGGTTTTTTAACGTAAAGTAGAATTTGCAGTACCATGCTGTATAAATGAAGGGCAGCCGTAATGAGATATTTATCACAAGGCATATGGTGTGGTTTTCCACATGGGTCAGTGTGGGTGTGCATGCCACCGTGCTGCTCTTACTGGTGTTACTGGTCCTGCTTTCAGTGAGGTTTTGGTTCCAACATGCTTGTCTGGGGCTCCCTGCCCTGGGGTAGGTACAATCCTTCTTGCCATGGCATTGCTTGGAACAGGTCAGCAGTACCCACCCAGCCTCAGGACCGTCCTACTGGTTTGTACTGGAAGCGGTGGGATGGGGTTGCTGGGGCAGCTGTGCCCATTGCCATCCTGGAATGGGGGAAAGGGCTGACCTGAGGAGCCTGGATATACCTGGAGGATTTCTTTGCCCTGAAGGCTCCTGTGGCAGCGACCTGGCTGTCGATGGCTGGGCTCACCTCTGAGCTGCCAGCTGTGGGTTTTGGCCATCAGAAGGTGGGCACCTATGAAAGTCAATTACACATGAACTGCACGTGCAGAGAGCTTTGTCTTCAAAAATAAAGTAAGTGAAATTTTCATTCTGACTTGAATCAGGAGCTTTTCTTTCCTTTGTTTAATTTTTTTCCCCCCTCTTTCCTTCCTGGAGACAGGTTTGGACTTTGTTCGGCCGCTGGCAGCTCGCAGCTCGGCTGCGGGGATCTCATGCCCTTCCTCAACAGCGGACATAAATCCTCCCAAAAGGAGGGAGGGAGAAATACACCACTGCCGAGCTGCTGCCATAAATCCCGGGAAGCCAGGGCCACGCCGGGAGCTCTCCCATGGCAAGTGTCGCTTCTGGGACCATTCCTGGGTCCAAGCTCGGGTGTGAGATAGACAAGGGGTGTTGGAGGAGGAGCAATGCTTCAGATTAAAGCATTTGCCAACATCTAATGAAACAAGAGCCTCCAGGCTTCCATTAATTAACAAATTAGCTCATCAAAAGTCTCCTTAATTTGTGGAATATAAAGCTGCCCTATTAATTAAACAAGAGGACAGATTTTAATTTGCCTGGCAAAATCGCACATTTAATTGATAAACGATTCATTTAAAGCGTTGTTGGTGAATGTTTCCAGAAAAGTTGGTGGGGGACAAGCGAGGGTTCAGCACAGGGCTTCTCCGAGCTGTAGCACCCACACCTGGGGCATGAGCTGCCCTCGAGGATGGGATGCCCAGGGGAATGCTTTACCTCTCCCTCGGGAATGTCATTCCTCCTTGAAGGCAGCTTCAAAAGACCTGTGCCGCTTCATGTTCCCTGCTAGCAATAAAAGCAGCTCGCTGCGGTCACTCGGCCCTGCGGCCAGATTTTCTTCCTGCACTTGAAGGACAGGGGGATAATCAGAGGTCGCCTGACATTGAGCTGATCTCCGTGTGGGATTAATTGCGCACACAGCATCTCCCCAGCCAGATGTGCTGGGGAAGCAGCATCGAGCTGGGGTACCCCAGGTTCCCCTTTACCAACTTTTTTTTTTTTCCCCCCCAAAAAAAGTAAAGTCTTTAACAGGAGAGTGGGTGAATTATGTGGAGTCCTGCCTGAGTTTTCAATTTAGCTCTATTGATTTATAAGGTCTTTTCAATTACTGAATCCTTCTCAGTGGCAGCACGGAGCAGTTGTACGTGAGCTTCATACTCCATCGGGCTGGGCACTGTGGCGAGGACCTTCTGTGTCTGCTCCAGGCTGACCAAGGCACAAATAATGAGGATTTCCTCTGCAATGTTTAGTAAATAAAAATCTGGAGATCATTAGCACAAGAACTTGTCTTACATGAAGAAAAGACTGGAGGAAAAGGGGATGTGCAGGACTTACCATGAACATAATATATGAAGCAATTTGAATTCAGAAGAAGGCAATTTGAAATCTTATTAAATTTTCTTTTTTTTTTTTTTTTTTTTTTTTAATTGTGTGAGCATGGTTGGGTGATTTCTGAGGGAGCTGGAGATTAAAAAAATACGTGAATAAGAAGTGACCTTCCATTGCTGCTGGGCATGGGCTGCCTCTGCCACTTCATGGCTCTGGGATGGGAGCTGCTGGCTGGGGAAGACACAAGGGGTCAGGAGCCTGAAAAGCTGTGAAATCCACCCAAAACCAGAGCAGCCCACACCTGATCATTTCACTTTCTCTTCCTAGTGAGTGATGGAGTACTAATAACCTTTTGGTGTAAAATTACAGCATTTTAAAAATTTCATTATGTCTCTGTGTCACGGGACATAAAGCAGAGGCAAACCTAATTAAATTACCAAGAATTAAATTGTTAGCCCCTCTGGCAAAGCCTGGGGGGAGGTGGTTGATTCCTCCAGCTTTGCAAGGGATCTGAATTATTCAGCTCAGCTCTTTTCCTGGCAAAGCTGTAGCCAAGCTGCCCGGAGTGGTAGGGAAGGAGCCCAGCTCAGCCCCTGCACCGGCCTGGGGTGGGAGGGAAGTGATGCTCGTGGTGGATTTATTTATTAAAATCCATAATTAATAGTGAAGACATCCATGGGAGAGGGAAACCGTTGCCTCTGGGGGGACAGGAGGAGGATGGGATGGTTTTGGTGCGATTTAAAGGAAAATCTATAAAGGCACCAGGCTGCAAATACTGAAGTTCCTGCAGGCTCAGCAGGAAGTTTCTTCCATCAGCGTGGTTGCGGATGGGGGGCTTGTGCTGGGGGACGGTCCCCAGCCCGGCTGCTGACCTTGCTTTCCCCATCCCAGGGCTGATTATTTCAAAATACCTTTGCGGCCCTTCGATGTGGCCTGTTTCTGAAACCCCAGCAGCAATTTGCCGAGGATTCCCCTGCCAATTTGGGAGAGACCAGGAGAGGAAGGGGCTGAGCGCGGCCGTGCTGCCCATCTCTGCCTGCACCCAGCGATGCATCTGGTGCCATTCTAGAGCCCTTTGCAGAGCCACCGTCGCCCACTGGTGCGGTGCTGGGGCAGCCACTTCAGCAGGATCGGGAACATCGTCGGTAGCAGGAGATGAGAACGGCACCAGTGCTGCGGCACGTCACGCTGCATCCCTTGGGAGAGCGCTGTATCCATCCCTGTTAGCGATGGCTGGTGAGACGAAGCGTGATTAAAATAGGTCTGCTTATAAATAGAAAGATGTGCTCCCTGTCACAGGGGATGTTCCTGTCGCAGGGGGATGCAGGGTCAAAGCCAGGGCAGACATCACTGGGCTGCTGCCCTTTGCTGGCCTCAGGCTCATTGGCACGGCTGGTTGCTCATCTCCACAGTCCCAGCTGGGATGATGGGATGTAGTGGTGAAACCCAGGACCCACAGCCTGGGTCCGGCTGGGTCTGCTGACCCCATCCCACATGCTCTGGGGTGGGGTTTTAACCCCCAGACCCCACTGAGGGTACCAGGCGGACCCAGCATGGACCGTTCGGGTTGCATGGTTCAGCCTGGAGGAGCCTCGCTGGGGCTGTTTGGTCTCCTGGGGCAGCAGGGAGGTTTGGTTTTCCCTTCAGAAGGCAGATTGCTCCGCGATTGATGCTGTCGTTTGTCTCTGGAGGGGGGCTGGGCCCTTACTGCTGGTAGAAAGCAGCTTCTCGGCCACCCTGGAGCAGGTCATGAGCTCCATCGGTGGATCTGCAGCAATCTCAGCACCGGCCCTGCTGTGGGGATGCGATGCTGGTGCTCTCAGCTGGTCCTGAAGCTCCCCTTCCTGCAGGCTCCCCAGGGGCTTGGTGTGCCGCAGCCCTGCTGACAGAAACGAGGAGCAGGGTCCAAAATCTGCTGACAGCTTGTGCCCTGTGAGATGGAAATTAGGACTGGGCTGCTCTGAAAGACAGTCTCTGGAGGTGCTGCCAGCGGGGCTGTAGAGGCTTGGGTAAGATGGTGTCTCACCTCCTGCATCCCATGTTTCTCCATAATTGCTCCATGCATTTATCCCATGGGACTGGTAGCGATGCTGTGGGGCTGGTACCCCTGACCATGACCCACCCCACTGCTGGGAGGTGAGGATGGATCCACCCCAAAGTCACCTTCTCCAGCTGAAATTTCAGGTGCTCCTTCACTTGGTACGGCAGGGAGGGCACTTTTGGGCTGGGCAGTAATATTTCTCCCCACGGGGGACTAGCAGCCATAGCAAATAAACAGCAGCTCTGCAAGGAAAAGCGCTTGGGAGTTAATTACAACTTGTGACGAGGGCTCCCGAGCACGTTATCGCGTGGGGCTGATAAGCCCTGTGCTCCCCGGGAAGCGGCGTTTCGGTGAGGGGCCCAAGGCCACCGCGTCTGCCCGGGCTGGCACCCGTGCGGGGATGCTGCATGCCTGGAGCCAGTCCCCGAGGGCACCTGGGGCATCTCCGCTGGATCTCAGGTGGGTGGGTGGTTTATGAAATGCCTTTTCTCTAAGCAGCAGTGTCAGAAGGAGCCGTGCTGTCCTCTGCCTTACCTATTGTAACATTTTCAAACTAGAGTTCCAGCCACTTTTACATATATATATATATATATAAAATATATACATTTATTATTTTAATATTAGCTCAACATATCTGCAGCAGAGTTGCAGGGTCATCTTGCTCAGCACCCGATGTGCACAGGCTGGGATGGATGATGGGTGCAGGGACACCCCACCACCCATCCATCCGGGCTCTGCATGCTCTTTGGGCACCCCAAGGGGGCTGATCCTGCCCAGAGGGGTGCCCCAGCCCCAGGAGGGGCCATGCCGGTGCTGAGTGTGACAGGCTGGCAGGAGGTGCCCTTTCTTTGACCGTCCATCCCCCATAAGCCATGTTTTTAGGCAATTGTGAACCTGAGCAATAAAGTTATATATGGGGTTCCCATTTTCTGCCCCGGTTGATAATGGAGACAATAAATATAGCTCGTATTATTCACTGCTGTGGTTTAATACCTATTACTCAGAGGGCTCAGGTTCGAGCCTTTCTTCCAAGATTAAAAAAAAAAAAAAGAAAAAAGGCAAAACAGAAGTAATTTAAAGAGACAGTTTATGCTGTTGGTGTTCCAGCAGCTCTCATCAGCTCTGTTTGGCGCAGTATGTATTATTTATGAGATTTCATTAATATGCAAATCTGCACCACTTGATTGGCTGTCCTGGCGTGCTTCCAAGGCCCTTATAAATTATCTATAAGTGCCTGGCTGGCTGGCCACGCTGCCACGCTGGGGCTGGAGTGAGTGGGGGGGCTCTGGGGGGGCGGCAGCCAGCCTGACCCAGTACAGCAGGGCAGCCGTGGTGGGAGCCCGGTGCTGGGCTGGAGGTGCTGATGGTGCCTGCCCCCCCCTGATCCTGCCAGCCTGCCATCTCCCCATTCCCCATTTTTCTCTCCTGCTGCTTTCCCCCGCCCCCCCCCTCCAATCTGTTTGCAGGCAAACCCAGGAGTTGGTGTTGCGTTTTCCAAGCTTTGATATTTAGCGGGGCTCAGGCTTGGTGGATCCCCCCTGCTTCTGCTGTGGGGTGCGAGCGAGGCGGTGGGAAGCTGGAGGTCCCTCCTTGCAGAGGAGGAAAGGAAAAATCCCATAAAAAGCCAGAGCCGGCACTGGTGTTTGCTCTTCTCCCGGTCCTTGACGTGGCCAGAGCGATTTGTTTTACACAAGCTCCTGCTGGCACACGGCAGGGAATTACGCCTCATCCCTCGCATCCTGGATCAAAGATGGGATGCAGCTGCAGCTGCAGGTTAATTAAGAGCGAGCAGGTTGCCCAGTGCAAACCCCGTGCTTCCAACCCTGCAGCCAGGGGCAGAAACCTTCGCCGGCCCCAACGAGGGGTGGGGGAAACATCCTCAGAGCTCACCACATCGTCTCTTTGCTGATTTTCTGTCCAGCTGTGAAGGTGTGAGCAGGACACAGCGAGCGGCCCTTCGCCCAGCACTGGGCTGCTGGCTGGGAGATTCCCAAGCTCTGGAAGATGCATGGCTGCAGGAAATTAAAGCTGGGTAATTGCAGAAGACCTCTGGCAGGGCATGTAATTAAAGCGAGGATCTGACAGCGGGTGGGTGAAGGGGACTCTCCCAGGTGGGCCAGGGGATGGGAAATAGCTTCCGTTTGGGAAGGAAAAACCCAAAGACAGAACATATCCCTTCTGCTGGGGATAAAACGTGAGCAATGATCGCCCTGCTGCTCCCTGGTGGCCCTACTGCCCTTGCTCCTCCGGTAACGCGACCAGATTTGAGAGTAAAAGTCCATGGCAGGAGCGGTCCTGGTGTGCTGGGAACCCAGCAGAGCCGCTCCGGATTTACCCCGGTGGAGCGGGGCAGGACCAGGGCAGCCCCGGTGCCAGCGTGGGTAGCAGCATCCCGGGGATGCGGAGGGACCCAGCCTCCTGCCAGCCATCTGCCTGTTCAGGAGCAATGGCCTCGGAGGGGGGATGGGTTTGTCTGGGCACAGGGACCCTTGAGCTGTTGGTTTGCTGGTTGGGATCGAGAGGAGCCGCTCCGAGCCTCCGAGCCTCTGGCTCTGGCATCTGGGGCTTTGGGGGTCTGGGGTTTTGGGAACCCAAGTGGTGCGCAGGAGCTGGGGGCTTTGCAGCCTCGTCAGGGGCATTTCAGGCCCCAGTTGGGATGTAGGTTTGATCTGAGCATGAGGAAAACTGGAGCAACCAAAGCCCAGCCGGCACATCCCAATGCTGCTCCGAGCCAGCCTGGGGACTGAGGCTCATCCTCACCCCTGCGGGCTGCCGCAGTGAGGAAGACTCCGGTGCCCACCCTTCATCCTCCTCGTGGAGTCTGTAAGGGTGGTGGCAAGGGTCCCCACGGGCCCCCCTCCTGTCCCCAGGCTGTGATTCCCCTTGGCTGAGGGCAGGCAGGACAGGAGATGCCGTTTGCAGTCGGGGGCTGCGGTGTGTGACCCCATTGATCCCCTGGCAGGACACGCTCATTGCCTAATTATACCCGTGCTTTGACAGTGCTGTCCCTCTTGCTCCCAATTAACACAGTGACACCGCCAACAGCCACCTCCCTGGCCTGGCATTGCAAAAATTGTTCAGGGGAGGACACGGGGAGCCCAAACCCTCAGCAATTATCCCGGTGGCCAATTTAATTTGAAGGCTAGAGCGAGAAGGCAGCAGCAATCCCAACATTGCCCACCCCACGTCTGCACTTTGGTGCTGCTGTTCAGCTGGTGGGGCCGTCCCCAGAGTGGAACTGGGGAGAAAATCCATGGAAATGTTCTTTCCCCATGGTGGGGGCAGTGGGAGGCACTGCCAGAGCTGCCTGTCCCTGCCTGCATCACTGCCGGGGGCTCCCAGATTTGGTCCTCACCTGCATTGGGTGTGTGTGTGTGTGTCCTGTTCTGCCGGGGGGAAGCATTTATGATTAATTAATTTCTGTCAAATGAAAATGGTGATTTTCCCACCTGGCAGGTGCCACTTTGACTGCAGGTCTCATGGCAGGTAAACATTCATTGCTGCATGCCTTTAAATAGGAACAAAAAGTGACAGGACTGAATTACTTCACTCGGGTCCCCAGATGCTGAGCCATAAATCATGTGCCGGAGTTTATAGAGACTTTTTGTGTCTTGGGCCGGGCAGGATCAAAATTTTCTAAGAATAATGACATGTTAATAATAGCCTGCCTTGGAGATAAAATTAGCAGAAGAGGTTTTTTGCTTCTATTAAAGTCAAAGCTGGGTTCTTTTGCCTTCAGACCGGTCTCTTAGATGGAGAGAAATCACTCATGGGGCTGCATGAAATGATGCTGAGCTCCTTCCAGCGAGGGACAGTGAGCCCAGAGTGTCACCAGTGTGTCACCAGTGCGTCACCAGTGCAGTTATGGACTGGTACATCCTTTAGCTCATCCGTGAACTCTCCAGTATCTAAGCTGTCCATTTATGAATGCTCTGTGTGACATCTCCTTGCCATCACAGCACAGGCCTGATGCATATTTAGCATCAAGCACACATCAAGCACACAGGGACACCTGCACACATTGTCCATGGC
>JAVJGJ010000001.1:94195614-94206146 GCA_035590215.1 Microhierax caerulescens
CCCCCCCCCCCCCCCCCCCCCCCCCCCCCCCCCCCCCCCCCGAACTCTGCCAGCTCCGACTGTCCCCCATCTCTGGCACGGCCACGTCCATCCCCCTGGCACCAGGAGGGACAGACTTATTTCCTTTTTCTTGGTTTCCTTCCTCTTTGTACCCTCAAAATCCGGAATGCCTGAGAGCAGCCGGCGCAGCCCCGCAGGTGGCATGTTGAGCTGCTGCCTTTCGCTCCCGCACGATGTCCCCAAGGCCTGTGCTGGCTTTGCCCCCAGCAGCCCTGATCCACCCCAACAGGGATATTTTCACTGAGCTGATACAATGTGGCAGGGAAGATGCTCAGAAAAAGGGAGTTTAATCGGCCTTTTTATTGCCTGCAAAGCTCCAGCAAAGCCTGGGATTAATAGCAAACCTATATTAAAAAAAAAAAAAAAAAGAGAGAGAAGAGGAGATGAAAGAACTTTTATTACCTTGGAAGTCGCTCGAGACATTTTAAGCAGCACAGAAACACAAAGTGCCCTTTTAAAAGAAAATCTTTGCCTGTTTAGGTACAAACGCCCAAGATTTTCCCCTTTAGTACTCAATCCTCCATCGGAACAGAGGATGGGAGCGAAGGGCCGGGCTCGTCCCGACGGGGCGGCTCTGAACAACCTGGGCACTTTGTGCCAGGGAGGGACAGGTTCCTTTGCCCGGCTCCTGCAGGAATTTCGCCCTGGGAAGAGCCTTGCATGACCTGTGTTTTGAGGTTACACACCGGTTTCTGGCTGGGGACCCTACACCATGGGCAGGGGCGTTTCATGGAGACCCATCCCCATCCCGACCCATCCTCTCCCATGCAGCCCGGCCGGCTCTGCCCAGATAAACACTGACTCATGCGGCTGTTCCGTCCCGCCCTGGGCACAGCCAGCTCTTTTAAGGCTGCCTTTTCCAGCTATTCCTTTTTTTTTTTTTTTTTTTTTTTCCCTCCTGTTCACACGGGCGGGCGGGGGGGGGGATGAAGCCTTAGCTGGTGTGCTGGGAGCAGCTGGGGATGCTGAAGGCTGCCAGGCGCGGGGGTCCCAGCGGAGCGAGGACTGCTCTGCAGCGGTGAAGCAGGGATGCGTCCCAGTGCCATGGATGCAGGTAGGGTTTGGGCTTCCCTGCTGTCCTGCAGTGCCTCAGTTTCCCCTGTGGGGACTGGCTTTGCCCCCTCCCTTTGCCTTGGGGGTCCCCTGCTGCTGGTGATTTGGAGGAGCATCAGGGTGGCTGGCAGCTTGTACCCTTGCTGGCAGGAGCTCATGTGCCCGGTGTTGGGCTGTTGTGGGTGCTCAGCATGCTGCTGCCTCTCCCGTGGCATCTTGCACCCCGGTCCCCTTCCCAGTCCCCTTCTCAGCCGGTTGGAGCTGGACAGTGGGCTCAGGGATGGGTGGCAGGGCTGGGACTGTGGCCAGGGAGCAGTTTTTGGGCAGGCCAGGGCTCAGGGGTTGGCTCCCTTTTGATGGGCATGGGGCTGGTGACTGACAGATCCTGAGGGCTGGGGCACCATCCCCGGGCACCCTTGTGGGGACCGGGATGCTGTCCAGCATCTCTCCCTATGGCAGCTGTTGCCATGGCAATTGCTGGCTAAAATACAGGTGAATTGCAGCTGGGTACCCGAAGCTGCTTTCACGTTCCTTTTCTTTTCTTGCTCCTCTTCAGCTCTGGCAATCCCCTGCACGGGGCTGGATGCCAGATCCCAGTGGGGATGTCCCTCCCATGTCACCCTGGGCTGGAAAAATGTGGCTGCTGGAGGGACGGATGGGGCACGCATCCACCTTCCCTCGGGCATGCTCCTGCAGAACGGGAGTTCGCCGTGCTCAGGATCTGGCCCGCAGGGTGGGACTCGAGCTCAACCAGTGCAGTAAATCCCCAGGGAACTGGGACCAGATTCTGCCATGGTGGGGGGGAAATCCTGCTGTGGCAGGGCACCGAGGGGACCGGTGCTGGCAGCTCTGGGGGACACACTGAGATGCTGCTTGGCCCCATGCCCTTCCCAGAGCTCCTCAGATGAGCGACCGTGTGTTTCCCCCAGACATCTGCCTGCAATTCCCACCGCATGGAGCAGGAGCCCTGCGTGGGCAGCCTGCCTGCGCTCCTCCCACGCGTGCCGGAGGAAGCGGGTTTGGGGTTGGGGGTGCGCTGGGACCTCGGAAACCGCTGCTTGGGAAGGAGGGGAGGAGAAATGCTCAAATGAGAACAAGGCAGAGCAGCTGCCCGGGGGCGGCAGCAGCTGTGCAAGCAGGGGGGGCAGGAAGGGGCAAGCAAAGCTGACCCTCGTCCTCCACCTGCTCCCCGGGGGGTTCCTCTGTCCCATCCCTGGGTGTCCTTTGCACCCTTAACACCCTGAAGGTGCTGAACAAGCACCAACCTAAGGGGACCTCCAGCTTCCCCAGTGCTGGGGGTGTGTGCTTGTGGGGGACCCCCCCACAGGCTAGTGCTGGTCCCAGCCCAGTTTCATAACATCATGCGGATAAAAGCGCAACACACTTTGACAGCTCAGGCAAGATCTTGCATGCTCAAAAGCGAGTCTGCTTATTTTATTGGATTTTATTGGATTTTATTGGATTTTATTTGATATTTTTTCCCCTCAACCTGTATTATTAGTACCTCCAGTAAAAAGCATTGCCCCCAGGCGCTGGGGGAGGCAGAAGGCAGTGCTGGCAGCCTGCCTGCCTCTATAAATCCCTGGTGCAGGCAGCTGAGAGCTCGGAGCAGCACCCGTGGCCAGGTGGTACCCGCTGCGGGGGGCTGAGCATCCCCTGCCCACCCTGGGCACGGCTGTGTCCCCGGTGTGCAGATCCAGCCGACCTCCCCCCAGTTTCCCCATAGCCCCAGTCACATCCGTCCCCCACCCGTCTGGGCTGGCCGCAGAAGAGCTTTTTTTGCCCAGAAAAGCTGGATTTGAACATTTTTGGGCTGTTCTCTCCGTTTCCTGTTGCCTTCCCAAGAACAACATCCCTGACCTCATCCTCCCCCGGTACGAGCCGGGATGCTGCTGATGCGCGAGCTGCCCACCGGGAATCCCACCCCGGCGCCCGCTGGCCAGACTCAGCCTTTCCCGGGTACCAAGACAAATACAGCTGCGGGAATGGCGGGGCCGTCAGTGCCTGGCTGGATTAAAAGGCTATTTTGGGTAGATCCTGTGCTCGTTTTTGTTGAGGTAGGAGGACGGAGATGGATAGACTGAACGGAGAGCAGAGCGGTTTTGGCTAGAGCCGGGAATTTTCAACCCAGAGAGGAGCATTGAAACATGCTTATGATTATGTGCATTTTTTGGGGTTTTTGGTTTTTTTTTCCCTCTCCAGACTTCGGGGTATTTTTGCAGTGAGAAATGGGGAGGTTTCACACAGTCGCCCCTTGGGCTCTCCGTTTTGGGGAGGATTTGGGGGAAGCAGATGGGAATTTGCTGGGCAATTTTCCAGTAGGTCTGGGCTCCAGCTCCCACTGCCCATCCAACCCCCAGCACCCAGAGACATCCCAGCAGGTTCCTGGCAGGTTCCACAGCTGCCTGTCTGCTACCTTGAGGTTTGTGATAGCCCTGCATGAGCCCTGGGAACAAACCCATCACCTGCCAAACCCCGCGGGGAAACAGCCCTGCTGCTCCCCTTGCTCTCCACATCCTCATCCCAATGGGGACTGGGGCTACCCAGGGTCTGGGGGGAGGGGGGTTTCTTTTACATCATCTGTCTTGTCTGTCTGCCTTGAGAAGGACAAATGTTAAAACTAGAGGGGGAAAAAAAAAAAAAGAAAGAAAAAAAAAAGAAAGTACAGGGTTGGAGGGAAATAAACAGACAATTCAAATAAATAATCTATTAAATACAGCTTTGAAATGTCAAGCTGAATGTCATCACACTTCCTGTGCTCAGCCATTAAAAAATAATAATAAAGAGGAAATTTTACATTAAAAAAATCTGTAAGTGGGCACAATTGGAAGAGAAGCTTGTAAAGCTGCAGGAACCCCTCCTGCCTCCCCCGGGTGGGGGAGCGATGGGTGCTGCAAGGAATGAGGGGTCTGGCTGCCCTCACGGTGCTGGGGGGCAGTGGGCTGTCCTTGGGGGTCCCTCAGTCCCCCCATGGGTGGGTGGGTGTCATTTCTTGGAGGTTTCTTCCCCAGTGACAGAGCAAGTCCCAGGAGCTTTGGGGCTCTCTGGCCGAGGATGGGGTGGGATGGAGACGGGGCTCTGGGCTTGCCCACCTTTCTGCAGCGCTGCGTTTGGAAAGGTGGTGACATGGAAAGCGTGGTCCGTAACGGCAGCTCCTTACCCAGGAACATGGACAGTCAGCACTGGAAGAGCCAGTTCTGCTGATCCTGTTACTTCCACCGGCTCATCAACTTTAATTCATCCTGTCTATGATGAAGGTTTTGCTGGGGCAAGGCCACCTTCCAGATCAAACTCTGAGCTCAAACCTTATTTATTCTGGCAGCTTATCGTCTCCTGCAGCTCACCGAGGGGAGAGGCGGTGGGGCTGTGATTTAAGCCCCTGGCCAAGGATTTTGCAGCCGTGGGAGCAGCAGCAGTAGCAGGAAGGAAAAGCCCAGGGAGAAACAATAGGTTACTGCACAAACACCACGGGGATTTCAAAGGAGGGTCGGTGGGGAGGATGATGCTCAGGGGGACCTTGGAGCTGAAACACCCTGAGAACAGGAGGGTCCAGCCTGGGTGGGCAGAGCCACATCCTTCCTGCAAGGACAAGGTTGGGTGCCATGCCCTGTGCCGGAGCTCACGCAGATCTCACCTCTCTTGCCATGGCTCATGGGCTTTGCTGATTGACTTTGGTGGCCCTGGGCTTTAACCTGCCGTGACTGTTCACAGGGGAGTGGTTGAACCCATTTAACGAAGGGCTCTAAGTGGCTGGTGGAGACTGGATGCTGATTGTGGCAAACGATGCTGTTAGTTAATTAACATTGTAAAACACCGATTTAATCAGGGAAATAACTGTACCAGAGTCCAGGCACCTCAGCCATATTTATGGCTTTAATTATTTATAATAATGTTACCATGGATTTGATTGTAGGGTTCTTTGTGTGTACCTACTGATGCTGGTGTCGGATGCTTGCGGTACAGGGTTTTCTGTACCGGGTTACGTTTTGATAATCTTTTGCCAGTATCTTTTGACATCTTATTTGGAGCTGCTGGGGTCGTGACAGGCCCCTGACTTCACCAGGTCCACGGTGGGGGGGTCCCCTGGCAGGTACAGGGCAGCACCAGCCTGCCAGGGGGATGCACAGGGTTAAGTTCCTGCGGTGGCTGAGCCTGTTTCCTCCCTTAACCCTCATCCGGGGCTGAATGCCTTTGTTTGATGTTGGCTTTAATATTACAGCTCCATCCCTAGACCTGCAGGGAGGGAGCCGCCTTGGTGCCGTGGGACGCTGAACCGCCGCCTCCAGGAGCACGGCCACCACGCCGGAGGGGAGAGGTGAGAGGCTGGACCACCACTTCCACCGGGCATCCGTGGGGCACCTCGTCAACCGCATGCTGGATTTGCCATCCAGTTTACTGGGTGCTCAGGAGAAAAAAAAAGAGAAGAGCCATAATATTTTGCAGATTGGTAGGCTTCACAGCTGTTCGTGAGCTGTTAATAAGCATCATCCTAGTTTTATCCTTGGAAGTAGGTGGGTAATAGACTTTTTTTGCAGGATGAGGCTATAGCCACATCCTGGTGGAGACAAGGGGCTGAATCACGTCCTGTCGCTCAGGGAGCTGATGTCTCTTGGTCAGGGGGTAGAAACCCAGTGAGGAGCCGTGGGAGCATCTTCCTTCGGGGCCAGCGGTAGGGTCCCCAGGGGATCCCCCATACCTGCGTGCTCCATCCCCTCTTTCCACGGCCCCTCGTGCCCGTACGTGTCGTGGGGCTGGTGTCCCTCCCACGGGCTGCGCTTGCCGTGATTAACACCATGTGTTTGCTCAGCAGAAACACGCAGAGAAACATCACCGGCTGGAGAGCCCGGGGCTGACCAGGCTGCAGTTTGTTCTCAGATAATGGAGCTTTCCAATTTGTCCAATTACTTGGATGATGTCGATAACTACAGTGACTACCCGGATTACACCTACGAGGAGACCAGCAGCGTGTGGACAGACCCATCCCATGACCCAAAGGACATTGCGAGGATCCTCTCGGTCGTCATCTACAGCGTGTCCTGTGTCTTGGGCATCCTGGGGAACGGCCTCGTCATTGCAATCATCACTCTGAAGATGAAGAAGTCAGTCAATGCCATCTGGTTCCTCAATCTGGCCGTCGCCGACTTCCTCTTCAACATCTTCCTGCCCATAAACATTTCTTACACGGCCATGCGCTACAACTGGATCTTCGGGACAGTCATGTGCAAGTTGAACTCCTTCCTCCTCATCCTCAACATGTACACCAGTGTCCTTCTCCTCACCACCATCAGCTTCGATCGCTACGTGTCAGTGGTCTTTCCTGTCTGGTCTCAAAACCATCGCTCGACCAACCTAGCGTATTTAGTTTGCTTGATTATCTGGACCGTCGGCATCATTATGAGCTGCCCGTCTCTTGTCTTCCGAGACACAGCACAAGCCCACAACTCTGTGATTTGTTTTAGCAACTTTTCCCTCTCCATGAATAAATCTTACCAAGCCCTGGCATTAATGAGACACCGAACGGTGAACATCACCAGGTTCCTCGCGGGGTATATCCTTCCCATAACCATCATCACTTTCTGCTACATCGCCATCGTCTTCAATTTGCGTCGAAACCGTCTTGCCAAGTCCAAAAAGCCCTTCAAGATCATTGTCACTATCATAGTCACCTTCTTCCTTTGCTGGAGTCCCTATCACCTGATGAACCTCCTGGAAACAGAGCCTGACATGATACCGCGCTCCGTGTTTGAGATCAGCATCCCCATAACCACGGCACTCGCTGCCTCCAACAGCTGCATGAACCCCGTCCTCTACGTCTTCATGGGCCAGGACTTTAAGAAGTTTAAGGTCACCATCCTCTCCAGACTGGTGAACGCCCTCAGTGAGGAGATGGGTCACTCCAGCATCGTTCACAGGAGCTTCTCCAAGTTGTCTTCAATGACCGAGAAGGAGACGACAGTCCTCTAAACTCAATCTGGGTGCCTGCAGGAGGGCTATAGTCCTCCGGTGTTGCCCATGCACACCACTACGATGGCCCCTGGGGTGGGATGAGCATGGTCCAACACCATCCTGTAGCCTATTCTTTGACTGGTGTTGCTGCCTGGGGGCTGGCAGAGGTTGGGGACCACCGCTCTGTGCACTTGGGGAAGACACGACTGCCCTTAACCTTTCTTTGCAATTGCAAAAAGCATTGCGGCAAACTATTTAAGAAAACATTTCAGAGCATCCTTGTCTAATCTATGCATTGCCTGGCCTGGCCAGGGCATTCCTGCTGTTTCCAGAGACGTCGTTATGGGGAGACTGGATGGAGGATGTGTCTGGGAAGGTACTTCTGCTGCCAGGCTCCCGAAATGGGTGGCTGGGTGACCACCCATCTCGGGTGATACCTGCTATGGCAAAACTGATGACGCTCTTCCCACATCCTATGTGTGCATATAGCTACTCACCTTAAAGTCCTACAGTATATTGGTACCAGCACAATGTTTTTTGCTGTGTTGTGAGGGCTTTGTACCCAGAGAGACTCCGGGGGGTGTCTTCATGGGAGAGGTTTGAATATCCCGTCCTCGACGAGCTGGGAAATCTCACAGGTCTTCTAAGTGATCCAGACCCAGGGCCACCTGCCAGGGTGGGATTTGGATTCATGCACAGGGTCGCAGATATGGAAAACTAGGGGGGAAAAAAAAAAAAAAAAAAAAAAACGGCGGGAAAGGTTAATTTTAAGTGTCTTTTGAACAAGCCTGACTTTGATGGGCATGTTTCACATGGTACGTTTTGCAGAGCGGTTTGAGGCTTGGGGCTGTGAGTCCCAGTGGCTCCTCGGGAAGTGCCTGGGACTTCCGGGGAGCAGGTCAGTGGGCTGGGGAGCACGGTCCTGGGGGAGGACCTGGTGTCCCCTCCTGGATCCAGGTGGACCTGGGAGCTGGCTCCAGTGATGGCTGCTCCCTGGTGGGATCAGTCAGTCCTAGGGGAAGATTTTCCCTCTTCCCAACCAGGCAGCAAGCCCATCACAGGGGGGGAGACTCTGCTGTCGCACACAAATCTCTGGGGTGAAGGATGGGCCACGGCACCGTCTCTATCCAATTTCATGCACAGTTAATTTGGGAGATCCTTCACAATTTGGGCTTCTTGACTATGACACCAGTGTCACGCTTATTTATGTGTTCGTTTCTCTGTGTCACCCACAGCCTCTCACTCCCAGGAAAGCAAGGAACGACTGAGTCCTCCAGCTGTGCTGGGTGCCAGAGCAGAGCCGATCCCAGAGCTGGGTGCGGGCAGTGCCCAGTGGCACCAGGGACATTTCTGGGGGGTCCCTGGGGGTGCCAGTCCCTGCGATGCCCAAGGATGTGCAGAGGCTGCACCCCAGCAGTTGAGATTCTGCTCACAGGTGCCCACAAAGGCTGAGATACTTATTTATAGCTTTTTCTTTTTTTTTTAAAAAAAAAAAAAAAAGTGATGAGAGAGCTCCCAGGAAAAGTCACGGAGCTATTTACAGGCTCCTGTCAGCGGCAGATGATGCCAGGCAGATACAAACTGAATCACTAAGCCCCAGTAATGGAGCCGCAGCCCTGCGCTGCGGGAACGCCGTGGATGATAGCGGATGCTGCGGAGGGAGCTGGATTTCCAACAGATTATGGGGCATCCCCTCTGCTCCCAGCACTGCCTCGCTGACCTACCTTGATCTGCACCTCGTTAGCGTCGGCGTGATGGGGAGCGAGGGGAGCACCTGCACCCCATGAAGCTGCCGTGTGCTCCTCTCCCATTACACGGAGCGGAGGGACCAGGCGCTGCCTGCAGCATCCCTGGGACAGGGATGCTGGTGGATCCGCTGTGTTTGGCTGGTTATTGGTGCTGCCGGCTGGTGTGTGCCGGGGCACGTCTGTCCCCCACTCCAGGGCAGGGGGGTGCCTGTCCTCATCCGTGTTGCAGGGAATGCTGCAGATCTGGTCTGCTAAAAGCAGGATGCAGAGTTGGGGGGGATTTATCCTGAAACTAAAGGGTCTCCAGCCTGAGCCCAGAAGGGGAGCACAGCGCGGGAACGGGGATTATAAGGGAATTTAATGGCAGATTGGTGAGTGCCACCTGTTGGGTGCTGCTCTCAGTAACGTGGGGTGCCTGCAGGGCACCCAGCATCTCCGCATCTCCTGGGGAATGGGATCTGGCAGGCTGAGCAGCACCAGCCACTTCCCTGGGGAGCAACACCCCATCCCTGGGCTGCTCCCGGTGTGAGGTCACTTGTGGGGACCATCCGCAGGGGGGTTTCCCACCAGACCTGTGCACGGTCCATAGCCTTGGAAGATGCTGTGATGGAGGAGGCTGCAGGGGAGGAAGGCTGTGGCGGTGGGATGAGGCTCCCCTTGCTCACGTTACATTGAATGACCTGCTGAAAGGTCGCAGCGTTCCTGTTAGCGGTCGGACAGGACAGATGATGGGATGGACAGGGCAGATGGACAGACAGCCACTCAGGGAGGCGAGGGACACATGCAGAACTAGCAGAGGCACTAGAGCAGGTGTCCAGGACTTGTTCTGGGGGATGGGGTGCACCCCGGAGCCAGCAGCCACTGGTGGTTTTTTGGGCTGGGCGTTTTGGGGCAATGGAAGAGCTGGGGCAGGAACAGCTGGAGCATCTGGGCTCACCTTTCCCTGCCATGGGATGGGTTTGCAGGCACGTGGGACAGGGGGGGAACTGGGCAGCCCATGTCCCTCGAGGACCCAGTGCCATGCCATTGCCCCTTGGTTGGGTACCATGAGGGTCCCAGGCTGTGATGGAGTGGGGATGCTCCTCGCTAAGTTTGGTAGCTGGATTTTGCAAGCCCATCTATTACTACTGCAAACAGCTTTCCAAAAAAAAAAAAAAGTGATGTCTTGGTACATAACCTTGGGTTAAATCATCATTACAATGACAGCTTCGGAAACCTAATATTTGAGCTCGTCTTTGTAGCTGTTTGCCTATTTAATAAAAAAACCTGGTTTACATACAAATACCCCCAGTATGTGCTCAAGCTCGTCGCCTTGAGTGGGAACGATCCCAGGGCTTTTCAGTAAGCAGTCCCTTCCTAGTGTGTATTCCTGATCCCTGGCATTGAATTTGGGATTGTAGGAAAGCAGCCAGGAGCGGAAGGGCACAGGGATGTGGGGCTGGGACTTTATGGCCAGGAGCCAGCGAGATGGGAGCCTCATCCCCCCACCAAAGCCTTCCTCCTCTGCAGCCTCCTCCATCACAGCATCTTCCAAGATGGGAGCGGGATGCTCCGAGCCTCTCATATGGGTGATCTTCCAAAGCTGCTCTCTGTGGGTTTTCCCCCTTTAATTTGTCCCTGAAAAAGCCAAATAGCTCTTAGGGCACAGGGATGTGGGGCTGGGACTTTATGGCCAGGAGCCAGCGAGATGGGAGCCTCATCCCCCCCCCAAAGCCTTCCTCCCCT
>JAVJGJ010000001.1:94210841-94236403 GCA_035590215.1 Microhierax caerulescens
GCAGGACAGGGACAGGCTGGGCAGGTGGAGGGGGGCGGGGGGGGGGTGGCTGGGGCCCACATGCAGCTCTGCACAAAGCCAGCCTGGCAAACGGCATCTTCCCGATGCACGTGGAGATCCTTTGGTTTCGCTTGCTCATGGGCAGGTGGTGGGCGAGGGTGCGGGCAGGGCAGGGGGACCCACTGCAGGGCTGGGGACAGCCTGGGGACACCTACAAGCTCAGCCCTGGGATGTGGTCCCCGCTGCCGCAGGGGTTTGATGCAGCTGGGCTGCAGCACAGCCCCTGCTTGTCGCCCCCAAAACTGCTTCTGGAGGGGGGGTGTGGGCTGTTCTGGTTCCTCAGCTTTTTGAATGAGGCATGGGTGAGCTTGAGGGTCCCGTAAGTTCTTCTGTCCAGGACCAACATCCCCCTCTTGAGCATCATCCACACGTGTGAGGGTGGCTCCCACCCACAGCCCATGGGCTGGGTTGCTCCGGCCGCGCGGGTGGGGGTCACAGGCCCCCCCGGGGCACTGGGGCTGAAGCAGCAGCACTGCCTGGTGCTGTGGCCAGGGACATCAGCCTCAGGGACCCCCCTGTCTCCAGGTTCGGGAAGGGTCCCTGTAGAGCCAAGGGATGGTGCACAGGGGGGACCTTGTTTGGTGGCATGGTCCTCCCCAGTGCAGCCTGCCTGGTTTCCAGAGCCTCCGACTGGGATCCATGGGGGCATCATCACCCACATGGTACCAACCCCCCCAGGTGTCTCCTCCCTTGGGAAGGGCAGTGGGCTCCGTCTGGGCATGGGCACAGCCTTCCAGGGCTGGCCAAGGAACAAGGGGAGTCTGGGGACACCCAACCCCAGGGGAGCTCAGCTCCTGCGGCACCATGCCAGCACGCCAGTGCTGGGGGGGGGGCATCAGGCATGGCGTGAGCAAGGTGGTGTCCCCACCCGCCAGCCCAAAGGGACGGACACAAATAACTCATCGCATTGCTAAGGAGGGCTGCAGCAGCCGCAACGGGAGCGGGATGGAGCAGGAACCCTGCGGCGGGGAAGGCACCCGCATCCCCTCGGTGATGCCGCCGTGCCTGGGTCCGCGTCGGCCAAGCGAGCTCAGCGATGGCTGGGGACCGTTCGTTGCTCATGCAGGGAAGTTAATTAACAGCTAATAGCAGCAGATGGAGAATTAAAAGAAAAGCCACCCACTGGGTGGAAGTAGGCAGAGGCTGGGAAGACCGAGCCTTTCCTCGCCACGCAGGGTCAGGTCCCCCCGCTGTCGTCACCATCATCTCGGGTAGTAGTCATCCGGGACCCCTGACAGATTTCGGAGCTTCAGAGCCGTGTCCACCGTTTTGATGTAGCTGCTGATCATCTTCCTCATCTCGGGGGTGTAAGGGTCATACTCCAGTTTTCTCAAGCCGGATCGCTTAAAGTTGCCATCTTTCTGTCCCTCAACGCAGAGCAGCCTGTCCTCGCAGGCGGTGATGCCCAGCAGCCCCACCATCCGCTGCAGCTGGACAAAAAGGTCCCGCTTCAGGTCCTCGAAATGCACCACCAGCACCTTCTTGCCGTAGCGCAGCCAGTCGAGGGTGTGGGTTGCCCACCACGGTGCGTAGTTCGCCACAAACTCCGGCCACTCTGGAAGGAGCAGAGGACACGGGCAGTGGGTGTCCCCCGTGTCCTCCTGCATCCCCTGCATCCCCCATCCCACGGCCACAGCCCCCGCTCCCTGCTGAAATCTTTCAGTTATCCTTCTCGCTCATTGATCCTCCCATAAAAACCAGGTGATAAAAGGGATAATGAAACATCAATGATCAGCCACAACTCTCCTGGCAGCGCCATACACATTTCTCTCACGATAAAAGCTCCGGGTATCTGCCTCTTCCTCTTGTCCTCCCCACAAAACCAATGCCTGATTAATAGCTTAACTGTATTTAATTCCCCGAAGAATCATTAAACACAGTATCTGTTTCATTAAACAGATACAGGACAATTCACCTTGTGTAATCATATCACATAAAACTTTGCTTTGGAACCACTCCAGGGATATCGTAAAATTAATGTCACGGAACCAAACGGGGGTTTCACGGTGCCCGTGGCCTCTGCGGGCTCCACGGAGGGATGAGAATTGGGGGGTGGGGGGAAGAAAAATCCCCCTCCCCAGAACCCCTGGGTGAGGCTGGAGAAAGGGCACGGCTCTTTTTTTTTTTCCAGAATTACCCCAAAATTAGTTCCTGGGAGAAGGAAACGTGTTGGAGAGCCGGGCTGCAAGGAGCAAGGGGTTGTCTGCAGGGCAGGCTGGGGTTGGGACCCCCATGCCCTGTCTTAATTACTCACCTTTAATCACTTTTTTTTTTTTTTTTTTTGTCCTCTGGAGGATTTATTTAACCTGAGCACTAATTGCAAACCTGGCACAGATGAACTGTCCCTGTCAAGTGTTTGCTTCCTGTGCTGGTGGGAGGGCAGGGTGAGTGCCGATGGTCCCACAGGGACCCCCGGGCTCCCCAGCCAGGGTCCTCCATGGGCTGAGCCCCCACATAGGGTCAATGAAACGGGGTCTCTGACCCTCCCTTGTGCTGACCCACAGCTCTCAGCAACCCTCCCCAGCCTGATTAAAGTCCTCAAGCGAGGGAAAAATCTCCATTTTCCCAGCAAGTTGTTCCAATGGTTAATTAACCTGACGATTAACCCATCAGCTAATTACACTGTACATCCTCTGGAAAGAATTTGGTGATGTCTTTTGATGCATGTCCAAAGCCCACTGTGCTGGGGTGGAGGGCAGGGGGCCCTCTGCTTGCCGCCCCCTCCCCTTGGGGCATGAGGTGTGGGACAGGCTGGGGGGTGGGGGATGGGAAAAGTGGTGGAATGTTCTGGGTGGTGCTGGGGCTGCAGTCAGGGGATGGCCCTGCATTTCCCCTCCCAGCTGTACCTGCAATTTGCAATTGTGCTTTGGGGTGCAGCAGATGGGGATAAAATCTAGCACAAGGCTCGTACCCCCCAACGGCGGGGGCAATGCCAGCCCAGGGACCAGCCCAGGGAGAAAAGCCACTGAGGAAGCAGCGGAACATCTCTCTTCCCTGGTTTTATGGGATGGGGCGATGGGGAGAGCTGGGCTGGGCCATCTCCGGCACCGCAAGCACACGGCGATAACGAAATCCAGGCACATAAACAGCGACAACAGCAAAAGCTCCCCTTAAATAAACTCCGAATTAAGGGTAGCAGATGTTCAATCAAGCTAAATATTTTAACTCTTTCCAATGAAGTCAATTCCACAACAGCAATTTGTAAATTGCTATAATTAACAAGCCTCCACAATACGCCTGTGCGTGGCAAAGGTAGTGTCTCCGGAGCAGCTGGGCGCGCAGAAATAACCCCCTGCCACCGCCTCGTCCACAGTGATGGGCTGGCAGCTGCCACCGCTCCTGCAGCCGGCAGTGCAGCAAAGGGGTGGGGGGCTTCCCCCAGCCAGGGGGGTTGCTGCCATGCTGGGTCCATTCTCCTGCACCTCTGCCTTGGGGAAGGGCAGATGAGCAGGGCTTGGATCCTGTGTGTAAGATCCTGGTGGTGCTGCCAGCCGGGAGGAGGATGGAGGCAGGTGAGGGACCTGGCAGTGGTGGGCAGCACCCGCTGCAGCGTGGGTTATGGGGTTTATTTCCACCCCGTGGTGCTGCCCACGCCGGGACTGGCTCTGCTGGGGAGTGGGGCTGCCCATCCCCTCCTGACACCCATCCCGGGCAGGGTGGTCCTGCTGGGATCTGGCATCGGTGGCAGCGTGGAGATGCTGCAAGCTCATGCCAACACATGCACCCACCAGGTGATGGATGGAGAAGTCTGATGAATCCTGTTAATTTTTTAACCTCTCTTTTCTCTCTGCTTGCCCAGCCAAGTGTTCAGACCAGCTGCTCTCAGCCTTGAAGAGCTGCTCTGAAGCAAAGGGGCAGAATTTGGGTCCTTGGGCTCCTGCCCACCCGTAGACACCAGGCTGCTGTCACGACTCGTGTCCCCAGGCACTACCACCTGTGACCCATGAACAGCCCAGCATCTCTGCTTCCCCCTCCCATCCCACCCACACGAGAGCCCTTGGCCATGCTAGGCAACGTGCTAGGTCATGCCAGATGGATGTGAGGACCCCAAAGGGGTGGCACAGCCCGGGCTTCCCCCATGGGGACCAGACTCAGGCTCTTCTGGCCTTTAACAACAGCTTCACAGCTCCGGCAGCTGGGCTAGAGCTCGCCCACCCGGGCACAAGCCTACCTTTGCCCTTCCAGTGGGCATGAGCCGCGAAGCCGACGTGGCCCCCGTATTTGCGGTTGAACTCCGCCATCAGAGCCTTGTAGGGGTTTCGGATGAGCAGGATGGCCGAATCGAAGGATTCGATCTCCTTCTGGCCGCTCTCGTGGGTTTTGATGCAAATGGTCCTCCCGCTTCGCCAGTGGTCCCTCTCGCCCTTGAACCCTGCCAGGACAGAGCAAGCAGGTACCTGAGAAGCAGCCGGTGCAAACATTCCAAAAAATCATAAAAGCGAGCTGGGGAAAGGGAACAACGCGGGGATAACAGGTTGCAAAATGCAGTTGGGGCTTGAAGCAGCATTTACATCCCTCTTCCATCGATTTGGCCAAGTCAGGAGTCACGCAGAATTCCTGTAGGAGAGGATGGGTAGCGGGCACGGGGACCGAGCAGGGCTGTGCTCCCCCCACCAAGTGGTGCTCAGCTCTTCTCAGTGAGTCAGTCTGCAACAGACCAGTATTGCACAGCCCAGCCTTCCTCCAGGGCATGAAACACCTGCACACTAACACACCTCGTGCCCGTATTGGGGGGGGCCAAGAACGTTATCTTTATAGCTTTAATCTCCCTGACCACCCCATCTAAACTCTCCCAATCAATTCAGAAAGGGAAAAAAAAAAAAAACAAACCAAGCTCATGGGGCTGCAGATGAGCCCAGGGCTGCGGTGATGCCATGGGGGGGGGACCAGAGAGGGGACCACCATCCCCTGTGCCCCTACATGGAGTATGGGGCCTCAGCCCAGCACCACTCCCGGCCTCTTTGCACCCCCAGCCCCTGGGAAACCAGCACCCAAACTGCCCAGGAACAGCGTGTCGGCAGCGGAGCCGAGCCGTGGGGGGGAGATAAGCTGTAAGTAGCTGTATTACATCAATTATAGATGTGTCATTTGCTTTCGGCAGCCACGCTGGGCGACGCGGGGACACGGTGGCTGATCCACCAGTTGCCTGGATACCTCCAGGCCCCTCCGACGTGCTCAACCCAGAATAACCATGAAACCCATGCTCGGGTGGCTGAGCAGAACCTGGCCAAGGCTTTCACCCGGGGATGCTCCCCTTCGTGGGGGTCACGATGCCGACTGCACTCCTGGGTGGGTGCCAGTGCCAGGGGCTGATACAGCCCGAGCTCCTTCACTCAGTGCAGAGCATCTCCATCTCGGAAAGGCTGAATTTGGCAAATCTCAAATAAATGTGCATCACTGCCTATGGTGTTGGGCAAATGGGGCTTTAGGGGGTGCCCTGGGTACAAACCCTGGCTGGTTGTGCGAGTACCCTGGGTACAGATGCCCCCAGCTACGTGGGTACCCCAGGTACAGTTCCCAGCTCCACCATGGCCAAGGAGGAAAGGAAGATTTCCTCTCAGAGCCACAGAAAGGGAAGGAAAAGCAGGAGAAACCTTGTAGGTCTGCAAATAAAACTATTGTAAATGGCTATAAAGTGGGGGAACTGGGTTTTTTCCCCTCCCCCTTGCAATACGGTGGCTCATTAGGAGAAGCTGGCTTCTGGCTGAAAAAAGCTTCATTCTTTTGGCTTTAAACTTACCCTGGCTGCTTGATTGAGGGTCCCTGAAGCCCACATGCCATCACCCACTCCAGCAGCCCTGGCACTGCTGCTCTGCTGCTGCTTTGCCCTGTAGGGCACAAGAGGTGGGAGCCACAGCACCCCTCCTCCGTTAAATATTTACTGGGCAAGTATCTGTGTCACCCGGGAGGGGAGGATGGACCTCCAACAGATCCTTCAGCCGGAGGAGAACAGCTAGATGAGATCAGCTCCCTCCTCCATCCCCTCCATGAGCTCATCAGCTCTCTTTTGCACCGCGAATATTCATGAGTTTGGGTGTCAGCGTTCCCTGGGTGCCTCGACATGTCACTATTTTTAACTGCAGCTACTCAGGAAGAAGGGGACATTTGTCCTCCAGGATACCAGTGCCACCAGCACCATCCACTCCCAAATCCTGAAGCTGGAAGGCTGCACGAGTCCTTTTCACCCTGCAGCTGTGACTTTCATTTGCGTCTCACTTTATGCATCCCAGGATGAAAGTATCAAGCCCGTGAACTCCAGCTCCTGGGGAAATGTGAGCAAAAAAAACATCATCTTTTTCTTGGGGCAAAACCCACAGAAATTGCCTCGTTTGCCAGGATTGTTGTCACCCGGGTTCCTCCTTCAGAAAATTCCAATCACCACAGTGGGTTAAAAACCACCAGCGCGATGGAGAAACTCCAGTTCTGCCCCAAACTGGAGCTTTCCAAGGTTAGTGGGCAGCAAGGGGAGGTTACAGGCAGAGCCCAAGCAGTGTCAGGTCCCTTTGATACCCTTTGAACCAGGACAGACCCAGCCCAAACCATCCCACGGAGCAGCATCGGTGGTACCCAGCTCTGCCCTCCCCTCTGCAGACCCAAGGGATGGCACCAGGACCTTCTCCCATCTCAGGGGGGACTGGTGCACCCCCAGCAGCGACATCCCCTCTCACCTTTGTTGTAGAGAGACCCGTCGAAGTAATAGCTGCCAGTGTAGAAGCCGGTGGCCAGCTCGATCAGGTGGCGTGCCCAGGTGTTGCCAGCACCGGGGAAGCTGGCCAGGGCCACCAGCTGCTTGGCACGGGTGGGGAGAAACCTCCTGTCCATGCAGCGGTTGTCTGCAGCGAGAAGCAGCCCAAAGTCGTCAGGGCTGCGGCGCGGTAACGTGCTTTTCCTACAGAGATATCCCGCATCCTTACCGCGTGCTGCTGCCTCCCGGGAAGATGCTGGGGCAGGGTGCCAGGAGGTGGCTGCTATAGGGAAAGGCAGCTTGCCTAAAGCGCGTAGGGACGTGCCACAGAGTCCTGAACCCTCCAAAGAGTCCTGAACACCCCCCAAAAAGTCCTGAACAGCCCAAAAAAAAGTCCTAAGAAGAGGGCAAGGAGCTGCTCTGCCATTACTGGCTGCTTGCTGCCTGCGTGATTAGGGGAGAGGAGCAAGTAACAGGGCTGCATCTGCCAAGCAGCGCTCCTGCTTTTTTACATCAACGAATGCACAAGCATTTCCAGCACGGCCTCAAACACCGAAGCAGCGATCGTGTCAAGACGGAGCCGCTCTGAAGCGAAACCACCTGAATTTGGGTCCTCATTTGCTCCATTCAGCCCTTTCCTCTCCCCGTAACAGGTTTCCCCTTGCCCTGTCCCCACTGGTCCCACCACTGGGACCTGCAGTGTGGTGGGGGACTGGAGCCCATTCTGTGCAGACTCCTGGGGACCTTCCGCCTGGTCACAGCTCTTTTCCCCACTATTTCTCCCCGGATTCTGTCCCCCCTGGCTAGCGAAGCCCCAGCAGGTTTACCAGCTGGCTGTGGGCTCTGGCTTGCTGGTGCTGCTGGCGACAAGGAGGGACAAGCACCGGCAAGGAGGGATCCTGCCGGAGGCAGATGGCAAACTGCTCTACCCTGCAGCTGAGTCAGGCAGTAATTAAAGCTGTTTGTTCAGGGGAGGATTGATTTCCCAAGAAATTAAAATAAATGGTAATTTTTAATGAAAGCCAAATAGATGCTGCAAGCTCACGCTCACTTTCTGTCAGCATCCCTGGGAAGGGGCTGGGAAACTGGTGGTGGCACCCGTACTGGAGCGGTCCCTGCCCAGCAGCAGGCAGGCTGAGCCCAGCACTGGCTCACCTTGCACTTGGGTCTGGTAGACGAGGAGGTATTCGGCAGTGCCACAGCTCTCAAACTCCTCACCGGCGCATTTCTGGGCACAGAGCTGCTCGTCCTCCCGCTCGTGCAGGGTGAAGAGCGTGGTGGGGAAGCCGCAGTGGCAGGTAGTCCCAGCCAGGGCTGACAGCGGGTACTCCTGCGGGGATGGGTGGAGGGAGGGCAGCCAGCATCCCCATCCCCATCCCCTGCAGCAGACCCTTCTTCTGCCCCCCACACCCATCCCTGCCACCCTGGCCCTGCTGTGCAGCCCGGGGTGGTTTGCAGCATCCTTCCAGCCGGCTGCAGCATCCTTCCAGCTGGCTGCAGCATCCTTCCAGCCAGCTGCAGCAGGAGCTCGTTGCAGACACCCAGAAGCACCCAAACTCTCCCGTGGCATGGCTGAGCTGCCTGCTGGCACGACCAGCCATGCACCGAGCGCTGGTGGTCCTGGCAGAGCTACGGCACATCCTTTGTGAGTTTGCCACCTGCACCAAGATTACGAAGAATCATCGGACGGCCCCACGGCAGCCTTGCCGGCATTTCCAAGCCCAGAATTACGAGGCTCGTTTGGCAGCTGACAGGTGATTTACCACCAGGCTGAGGCAGTGCTGGGTTAATCAAGGGGCTCTGGTTATTTACACCTCCCAGCCCTGAGCTCTCCCGGCAGCGCTGGGAGAGTGGAGCCAGCGACAGAGCAGCTGCTCGTATTTAACTGGTGTGATGGTTTATTCCCCACCATCCACTCTGCCAGGGAGGCTGTGAAAGGAGGACATGACTGTCCCACCTGCAGGTCTTTTCCCACCTGATAATTTCTCTATTTTTAATTAATAAATGCTCCAGCAATGCCCACTGCCAGCCGTTCCCATCCTTGCTTATAGGCATCATGCTCCAGGAGCAAACTGCACTACAAGCATCCCTGGACCAGAGCGCAACCCCGTGATGTTCCTGCCTAACCCCCCTCCCCCCCCACGGTGGCTGCTGCCTGCAGGGGGGACAAAGCCGTGGGGAGCAGGCAGGGCAGGCAGCAGGTGCTGCCCCACTGGGGAGCTTTGGTCCAGTCCCTCCCCATGGCAGAGACACAGACAATCCACCTGAGCCTTTGCAGTTTGGATACACAAATTATGACACTGAATCGGATCAGGATTTACCCAGTGTGACCCTTTCTGATGACAGGGTCAAGCTTTCGCCCTGCACACCCCCAGCCCCCGGGTACCTTCTCGGTGCAGAAGTCCACACACTTGTCCACGGACATATTCAGCATGAGCTGGGTGACGGGCAGGGCAATGGAGACGTTGTCCGGCCGGCGGAAGCACCCCCGAAATATTGCGCTGCCATCTGCGAGGGAGAGAGGCCACAGCGGCGTTGACAGCGATGTTCGCCCAGCCACGAGGAGCAAGGGCTGCACCCCAAAAATGATGTCTCTGCCATGGCAAGAACCTCTTCGTGCCCCAGTGTCCCTGTCCCCATCCCCCACCGCTCCTCTCCAGCCACCCAGCACAACACAGCGACTGCTTTTCTCTCTTGTCACCCTCCGGCTGTGAAGCCACATTTGCTAACAAGCTCGCCCGGCTGCTTACAGTGCAAAATCAGAGCAAAAGCCCTGGCAGCGAAGTCGGGTTTATTTTTTCCTCCCTATTTTTATCAACACGGTGATCCCAGACGGCGGGAGGGATGGAGGCAGTAGAGGAGAGCAGGGCTGGGGCTGGTTGGTGTGTGTGTGTCCCCGCTGCTGGCATCAGTGCCCTGAGGGGTCCCATCCCTGGTCCTCGCCCACTCCTGCACAGACCCGGGCCCCCTCAGCCCTTCTCTGGAGCTGCTACTCCACCTTCTTTCTCATGGCTTGGGGATGAGGAAGAAAAAGCAGCTGATGTGGGTAATTACAGGGCTGCCTAATTGGGAGCCCAACGAGCGCTTCTGACAGGGAGCACCCTTGGCTTTTTCTGGGGGTTCCAAGCATCCTTCATCCCGCAGCCAGCTCTGCCGGCAGCACACACCAAACACAATGGTCCTGTTTGGCTGGCAGGAAAGGGGTCTTCAGCCAAAGTCCCCCAAAATGCCCTGAATTCCCAGTGGGGTCCTTGGGGCTCCCCGCTCCACTCAGCCCCCACTGGCAGCCATCCCTGCAGGGGGATCCCTGGGGTTTAGAGGAGCAAAACTACCCCAGCCACAGACCTGAGCCACTTCCAGCCCACCTCCCTCAAGCCACGACCCGGCTTCCACAGCTCAGGGGTGCTGGGGATCGCCCCGGCCAGCACCACAGGGGGGTCCCCCATTTCAGGGCTGAGCCGGGAGCCGTGTTGACACCAACTTACATCTCCTGGCAGACTCCTGGGCCAGCTCCAGGCGGTAGATGGAGAGGCGGTTGACTCCACCGCAGGTGTTGCTCCTCTCCCCCTTGCACCGCATGTTGCACTCGGACTCGCTGGCGTTCGATGCCTGGACCTTGTGCCCGCAGTAGCACTCGGCGCCAAATTCCAGCCCTGCATAGAGGTAGCCCCTGGGGAGAGCGAGACAGGGGGCTCAGCACGTCCTCGGGCATCCCCCTGGTTCTGGGGGCTTTTGCAGGAGCATCCCCACTGCAGCCAGCTCACACCCAGCACTGGAAGCAACGCTGCATCCCAAGGATGCATTGTTGGACTAGATGATCACTGTAGGTCCCTGCTAACTGAAAACATTCTATTCTATTCTATTAATTTCTATTCTATTCTATTAATTTCTATTCTATTCTATTAATTTCTATTCTATTCTATTAATTTCTATTCTATTAATTTCTATTTCTATTCTGTTCCATTCTATTCTATTCATTTCTCTCTTTTTCTCTTTCTATCCTGTTCTATTCTATTCATTTCTCTTTCTTTTTCTCTTTCTATTCTATTCATTTCTCTTTCTCTTTTTCTCTTTCTATTCTATTCTATTAATTTCTCTTTCTCTTTTTCCCTTTCTATTTTTTCTATTTTCTTTATTTTTCCTCTATTCTATTCATTTCTATTAATTTCTGTTTCTATTCCATTCTGTTCTATTCTATTCTATTAATTTCTCTCTTTCTTTCTTTTTCTCTTTCTGTTCTGTTCAATTCTATTCTATTAATTTCTCTGTCTTTCTCTTTCTTTTTCTCTTCCTGTTCTGTTCTATTCTGTTCTGCTCTACTCCACTCTATTCTAGTCTACTTCAAGGGAAAGGGCTCCGTGGGCCGCAGAGATCATAAAGCAAGAGACAGCGACATTTCTTACGGGCAGGGAGGATGGAGCACATGGCAGAGCAGGAATAAGTGATGGGAACTTCACTGGGCTTCAACGTGGGAGACCTGTGCTGCTTGAGAGGGGCCGGAGTCGCCAGGGGGAGGCTTGCAGGACAGGTCTGCTTGCCAAGTGCCCACCGAGCTGGAAACCTGCCAGCGCTGGGGTGGGGGGTGGGGGATTTGGCATGGAGCAGCCCCCCGAATGGCACCACCGAGGATATGCCACAGCAGTCGGCTCGGTGCACAGCACGTTGTCCGCCCTGCTGAGGTGGACGAGCCCTACGCAGGGGACGTGCCGCTGGCCCAGCGATCAGCGATGGCCCTTCGCAGCGACGTGCCCAGGTGCCGTGGGATGCTACACAGATGGGCTGCGGCTCTGGGAAGAGTTTGGAGGCAGCAAACTGCCTGCAGTGCTGCCTGCCCCGCCGGCACAGGTCATGTTTAGGGCACATTCTTCGTATAAAGTTGGGGAAAGGAGAAAAATTCCACGGCAAGGGATCCATGTGTCTCCCCAGCTGCCCACGGATGTGCTTTGAGAGCTGGGAAGGTCTGGGGAGGGTGTTCTGGGGGGGCCACCCCTGGGTGGATGGAAGCATCCAAGGCTCCTCCAGCACCAAACTGGAGCCCTTACACCCCGCTGCCCCACACAAGGATGGAACCCATCATCCACCACCACCTTTTTCTGGGGGAGGAATCTGGGCTCTTAAAAAACACCAGTGAATTTGGAGAGGGGGGAAAAAAAAAAAAAAAAAAAAAGCCATAAATCTAAAGAAAAAAGAAGGCAGGTGGGAGGGAAGGGAGCAGCCAGGGCAGGGAGCTGTGACAGCAGAGAAATGCTGTCGGTGTGCGGGAATTGATGAAGATGCGGTACCCGTCTCCCGCCCTACCGTTCGGCGCAGTTGTCCTGGCAACGGAAGACTGTCATCTTCTTGTAGTCAAAGAAGGACATGCCGCGCAGCGTTCGCCGGCGAGTGTTGTCCACGTAGCAGCCGATGTATCTCGCTGGGGGAAGGGTACAGGAGAGGGGGGTAAGAACCAACCGGGGCTGACCCCATCAATTCCCACCTCCCGTTTTTTTGGGGTTTTTTTCCCCAAAATAGGGATGGCACAGCAATGCGCCCTGTTTGTGTGTGCTCTGGGTACAACATGCCCCTGCAAACGCTGCAAGGAAAGGTTAAGCCTAGAAACACCCACTATGGACAGAAAAGATGCTGTGGCTCTCCAAGGCTTCTCCTCTCCGTCCTCTTCCTTCCTGCTGATCTCGAAATTGAGCAAAGTGGCTCCAAAAAGAGACAAGTTATGTGGTAAAATAACCCACCCCCTTCACTCTGCCCTGCCAGGAATACAGGGTGGGCAGAATGGAGAAATATGGTTTAAAACAGATTTTCCTCGGCCAGCAGCTCATTTACCCCAGCCCCAGACATCGATTGCAGATATTTGCCCAGCGCCAACACTTGGCAAAGTAAAGGCTGATGCCCAGCCTGAGAGCAAATGAAGATGCTGGTAGACAGGGAATGGAGCTGAATAAAGTTACAGTGAAACCATTTATTTGACAAATGTAGCCTTTCCCAATAATCTGAAAACAAACATCCAACTCCTCGCCTGCGTGCCTGTTGCGATGCTCTGTGCTGGCTGTGGGCTCCCGTTAGGGGTGAGCTGGTCCACGAGCCATCCCCAGGCAGCCCTGTGCTGCCAGTGCCCCCTTGTCCCCACTCAGTCTCCTTGTTAGGTGCCCTCATTAGTGCCCTGCTCCTGCTCCCACCTGAGCAGTTTCTGGAGGGAAGATGTATTGCTGCCAACGCAGGGATGCGGCACTGGTGCAGGGATGCTCAGCATCCTTGCTGCCACTGCTGCCCCAAAAAGGACAGGAGTTTCAGGAGCCGGTAGGATTAGCCATCTAGTAATCAGCTAACGAGGTATCCATTAACGTGTTCTGGCAGAAGGTGTGCAGGTCAGCTACCCAGTGTGGGTGCCCCAGAGAGAGGGGAGGGTGGCCCAGAGGACCAGTGGCCAGGTCTTACCAGCCTGGGGGCAATGGCAGAGTGGCTTGGAATCCCAATCTGGTTCACCTCGCTCCCTGTTTCAGGTATGCATCCCCGATGAATATAACTGCAATTATTTTTTTTTTCTTCATCCTGAAATATCTGCTCCACTCTCAGGGCATCTTCTGCAGGACACTGGCACAGGGTGACCCCGTCCTGGAGAAATCCTGGAGCTCGTGCGGTGGACGCTGGCCTCTGGCTTTGAGCTGCTGCTGCTGCAGTCCCAGTGCAGGGAGACTAAAGGAGAGGCTCCCGTCCCTTCAAGGCCACCAGATCCCAAGCCAAGGTGCTGTTTTCACAGCACCAAACACCCCTCCAGCTGTGCCACCCAGGGCTCTGGCCCCCAGCACCCTGGTCAAGGGGCTCAGGGAAAGCACCGGGATATGTGGCAGCACAGGACTGGGCAGGAGCAGAGCTGAGGGCTCCCCTGCTCTGAGCAAGAGTAAAGCCACGGCTCTAGGCAAGCAAGGTGCATCTTCCCGTACGTCATTAGCACCCTGTGTCTCTCCTCCCATCTCCATGTCTCCACCACGCATCAAATTAAACTTCTAATAGCAGAGCATCTCCACGTGTGCCACACCAATACCAGACCACACTATGGGATACGACTTACCTCCTGCTTGCATTGTGCATCTCTTGGGGGGTCCCTGAACCAACTTCATCTGTACAACCCACAGATACATAGACCCCCCCACTCTCCCCACCACCCCACTCAGTGCAAACCCCACCAGCGCTGTGAACCAGCTTCCCCAAGCCATCCTGGAGGGAGGTGGAGGAGAAAGATTGAGAGGAAAGGTGCCTGATTTAACTTTAACCACCAAAAAAAGTCGTAATTCGTTGCTCTCTGCTACTCTCAGCATAACGTGGCATTTCTGCAGCGCTGAGCAGGTCGCGGCAGGTCAGCTCATTTTGGTCCTGACAGATCTACCCGGTGCAGGATGGCTCCAATCGTTCGCACAGAGCCGGTGACTGATGTGCATTACCTTCAATCCATTGCTCTTGACATATGCCTGCTGCAACTTATTAGGCAGGCAACTGGAATAATTAGGGGGATACGAGGACAACGAGTGAAGGAGGAGCGAGTAGGGGGATGCTGAAAGGCACGGGGTCGGGTTAGGCACAGCTTGCAGGAGGGTGCTGAGCCACCCAGCACACAGCTCTCACGGGGCCAAGAGGAATTTCAGAGCAAGCTGGAAAGACGTGTGGGAACAGACGCACAGATCCATTCCATGGTCATTCCATTCCCCCCACGTGTCACTCCACCAGGAGCTAGCCTGGTCACTGGGGCCATTCGCTCTACAAATTCACGTTTGATATCTTAATCTAAAGCTTAATGTAAAGCTTGGGCTTCCAGAGAGCATCGCTGTGGCACAGCACGCCTGCACAAACCGCTTTGGCGCTGGGGTCCCTGTTGGGTGCGGGCACGGGGGTGCAAGCAGGGACCCCCTGGGCGATGCACCCAGCCCCTCGCTGGGCTCTCCCAGCACCCACCGCTGCCGTTCCACACACAGAGGTGTTTGCACAGGGCTGTCCTGCAGGGCGCTGCTTGACACAAATATCTGCCCTTGATTTCCCAGCTGGTTGATCAAAAGCCTCAGGCTGGGCACTGAGCCCCCCCCCCCAGCCCCCCAACACTCCCCTTGCAGCCCACCTGCCCCATGGAGCACCGATGGCTCGCCGGCAATGGGTCAGGGCTCACCGCAGCTCTAGCAGCACCAGACCGGCATGTAAGGAGGGAAACGCTCCGTGTGGGCACGGGCAAGAGCGGGTGGGTGCTGGTGGCAGCAGCTTCAGGAAGGGTGGCCCACGCTGACCACCCCTGGGACAAAGCCTCGGTGTCGGAAGACACAGGGGGGTGTCTTTGGCTGCGTGGCTGGGGTGGCTAGTCCCCCTTTCTTCATGGCATTGCTTGCTCAGGTGTCATGGGGAATGGCTGGAGATGGCCAGCAAAGGACCAGAGATGGAGGTGGTGGAGAGGAAGCGATGCCCGGCATCGCCAGGCTGAGGCTGGGGCTTCACCATCCAAAAATGCCCCCAGACTGGAGGCAGGAGATGCGCCTTCACACAGGGATGCAGACAAGCCAAAGCCGTTCCCGGGCCAACTGGGCTGCCCTTGACCCCACGCCTTGGCCTGACCCTGGGGGGGGCTCCACCAGTGTGGCCAGGAGAGGGAGGAGGAGGAGGATGAAGAGGAGGAGGAGGAGAAGGAGGGAGGCACATCACCCCAGCAAGCCAGAGCCACACATCACACTAGCTGAACCAGAGCTGATCTTAGGAGCAGTATTCCTTCCCTCTGGAACAATTTCATGAGGCAAAGCCTCCACAGCCACCTTGTTAATAAGCTGTCTGCTGCTTAATTACCACCGCCACTGAAATCTGCCTGCTCCCACCAGACGGTCCAGGGAAGCAGCGGGCACTTAGGAGGAGCGAGGTGGGTGCTCAGCACCCATCTCCCAGGGCTCTGCCTGCCCCACAGGCATGCCAGCCCCACTGGACTGGGGGGGTGGGGGTGGTGGTGTCTCAAGCTGGAGAATTTCTCCGCACCATCCTGCTTGGGGGCTGCTGAGATGCTCATGCAGTGGCACCGCGCCCCCCCCCACCCCCGCCCCGGCTGCCAGCTCTGCGCTGGCTCCCATTAACCGCTACCCACGCTGAGCCCTTCCGCAAGAGATGAAAAAGAGGGAAGACGATATTCCCAGACCACGGAGGAGCAGCTGAAGCCAACGATGCCATAGCCCGGCATCCCTTCCCCACCCCCTCGCAGCCCCCACCGCGGCTGGGCAGGGGGAGGCGGCGGCGCTGGCAGAGGTTAATCACGGTGGACGCGTTGCATATGGCTGGGGACAGGAGCGCTGCTGGGGGGGTTCATGGGGACTGACAGCTTGGGCTCGCGAACCATCTGCTGAGGATTCACTACATGTCAATTCGCATTAATGGAGCAACGCGGCCGCACACGCCTCAAAAATGCTCCCGGAGACCCCTCCACGTGGGGGCACGACAGGGAAAAAAAACCCTTTCATCTCATTTTAGCAGGAGAAAGTCCCTCAAGCACCAGAAGGCATTTTTCCTCCTGCTTCTAAGCCTGGGCTGTGCATCGAACACGAGCAGGGCTGGTGGCCGAGGAGGAGCCTCCCGTGCCCTCGGAGCAGCCTGGGTTGGGGGGACCAAGCCTGGCTCAGCACGGTAACCCCTGTGAAACCCCCACTTTGCCACAGGGTTGGGGGTTCCTGCTTCTCCCTGAGCCGCACACCCCCTGCTCCATCAAGGGTCTGGGGAGCTGCGGCTCCCAGCCTGGGATGCTGGCATGTGCCAGCCCCCCTGGGGCAGCTCCTGAGCCAGCCCGGCTTAAGCAGCCTTCACAGGCACTGGGGCTCTCCATGGCGTGCATCCCTCCCCGCCCCCCAGAGATCTGGCCCACCCTGTAGCCCAGGAGACTCGAGCAGCAACAGGCAGAAGAAAGCCTGGCAGCATCCCGACACCTCTCCAGCAGTTCCCGCTCCCAAGTCCCTTCCGAGTTTCCTCAACCAGCCGATGCTGCAGCTCCTGCCCTGAACGCCGAGGCATCCAGCACGCCACTGCCGCAGCTGCACGGCTGCTGGAGCGATAAGCTGGATTGCTCCTCGCCAGCCCACCTTATCAACCACAAGAAATCGGAACGGCTTCCACAGCGGCTGAAGGTGTGAGATGCTCCTTTGCTGGGGCGGGGGGGAAGCTGCGGAGCCAGCAGAGAAGGGACAACACTTCTCTGCGTGTGTTTGGGTGAGGTCTGCTGGCACTGGGTGCTGATGGGTGCCAGTGATGGAGGCGATGAGCTGAATGAATAACCCTCAGGATGCAAAAGCCCCGATGGGCGGCCATCAGCCACCCAAATTCAGAGCGAGCGCGCAACCCTGCGTACAGCTGCCTTCAGGATAAATAGGTCCCATTTTAAAAATCAATGAGAACTACTACATTCGCTTATCCTTGCTCATTAATAACAGTCCCACTTGACAACACACCACGCACCCCAGGCAGCAGCCAGGCAGGGATCTCCTCCTGCCTTGAAAGGCCAAACCCCAGCCCTGCCTGCACCACCTGCCTGCACTTCAGTGCCTGCAAGGCAATCGCAGCCAGCCCCTGCCCCAGCACCCCAGCAATGCCAACAGATCTGGGTTTAGCGTTCACTGGGGCCAACAGAATTATCATGGAAGTTGGCCCGTGCCCACAGCCAGAAGCTGGGATGAAGATGGGGTGCACCCTCTCCCCAGCTGGCACCCCCAAAAGCACCTGTCCCAGCAAGGTGCAACTCAGAGGTTGATGATGCACAAGTGGGAAAGAGTGAAAACGGGAAAATGAAAGCGGTTTGTTGGTACCTGGGCAGGGGGGAAGGAGGGAGGAGATGTTTCCTGGAATGTCCTCTGGACCAGTGGTCTCAAAAGTGGGGTCCTGCACCCCAGGGCCCATGCAGGGCAGTCCGTGCGGGTGTGGGAAGAAAATCTTAGCGCCCGAGTAGCACGTGCATATGGTTTATAAATAAATAAATACACATTTACTGGGGGTGTGGGCTCAGAAATTTGTTCCTGGTAGGGATGCACAACCAAACCAGCTCAGAGACCACCGCCCCAGAGCACAAGGCTTTCCCCAGGAGAGGCCAAGAGGAAGGACCCCCACCTGGGCACGTGTCCCCAGCCCTTACCTCTGTCCTCCTCCTTCTCGCGGCCGCTCCTACCCCTGAGTGCCCGGCTCCGGGTGCTGCCGTAGTCTCCAGCTTTGCCCCTCTCTGCCGGTTCCTTGGAGATGCTTTTAAACCAGGGTCCATGCCGCCGTCCCCCCTCCGGCATTGTCACCGCTGCCTTGAAGCCACGGCTCAACTGCATCACCCCCAGGTAGGGCAGCCCCGGCCCCTCGCCGCCCCCGGGGCTGTGCTGGGTCCCCGTCACCGTGGGCTCCCCGGTGAAGCCCGAGTGCAGGAAAACCAAGCTGCCGGCTGCCAGGTAGAGAGCCAGCAGCGTGAAGAAACGCACGGGTTTTCGCCGAAAATACCGCTGGAGTTTTACCAATAATTTGGCCATAGCGTCTTCATCCCTTCCCCGGCAGCCAGCGCCGCGGGGCAGCTGCTCTCTGGCCCCAGGGATGCTCCGAGGGGGGGTCTGCCCCCTCCCCAGGCTGGAGGTGGCTCCCAGGGTGTATCGGGGGAGCATCTGGGTGCCCCAAAAGCACAGCGGGGGCTGCAGGGTGAAGCCACACAACGCTATTGCATGATCCTAAAAATTCCCAGAGGATCAGGGAAGGCAGCAGGGGTGGATTTTGCCCGGGGGGGTTCTCCAGCGCTGGCTGTCACCGCGTCCCCTGTTTATTCTCCTCCCGGCAAAGCCCCCCGGCCGTGCCCTGGAGACTCGGCTGATGGAGGGATCATGTTAAGGAAATCGAGGGTTTGAAGGTGATTTGAAAGCCGATCAGCTGACGCAGCTCTTCTCGCTCGCCTTTCCGCTCGGCGGCACCGGCTCTCGCAAGCATCTCTCTAATGGAAACGGCACCGTCGCCCTTTCAGACAAAGAATGAGAAGTCCCTGGACACGTCTCGGGGACCGAAACGCTGACTGGGACCCTTTGTCTAAGGAAGCCCCATTCATCTCACTCCCAGGGCAAGAAATCTCCACCTGCAAGTCAAAGAGAAAGGCACACTTAGGAAAGCATCCCGGGACACGGGGAGCATCGCGGTCCCGGGGAGGATGGTAGTCCCCGTCCCCCTGTGGGGTGAGGAAGGTTCCCCGGGCTCTTCGTCACCATTCAGCCCTGCAGAGGGGCAGCTCAGCCTCCCTGTGGCACAAGGATGTGGGATAAGTGGGAGATGTCGGTGGGGTGGGAGTGATGCTGGCTGCCAGCAGCCCGGGTTAGGGACCGGGATGCAGCGGTGACTCCAGAACCCACATGTCCCTGCCACGTCGTGCAGGACGAGGTGCTCCAGGACGGCTCTGAGTGACGTGGGATTTCTGCTTTCACCCCGTTTCACCCACAAGAAGATGAGCTGTGCACGGATGTGCACACACACTCGTGCACACGCATTTCATTCCTAGACCTGAACCTCCCTGTGCACCAGCTGGCTCCAAGCGAAGCCCCTGGCAAGCGAGTGCCCACCGGCAGCAGGAGGCTGCTCCGGCACCCCGCAGCACCAGGAGGCCCCCCCAGGAGCATGACACCCCCAGCATCACCCAGGGCATCCTCTATTCTCCAGCCAAAACTGAAGGGCTGACCGTCCCCATTCGTACCCTGCCAGCTGGGACCGATGCTGCCCCGGGAATGCCATGGCCGGGGCTACTGGAGCCACCCCTGGCACCTCTTGGCACGGGGAAGGGACAGTCGCCCCCCCGGAGCTTTCCCCTTGGGGGGATTTCTCTTCCCCAATCCCTCCAGCCCTGCCCAGGACAACGCCACACCAGGTTACATGGTGGGGCTGGCTTCACAGTGGCAAATAGCAGTGTCACCGCACCCCGCTGGCACGTTGGTGGTGGCAGGGACGGCCCCGTGCCCGGGGTGTGCTGCCTGTCACGGACTCATCTTATTTTAGGGAAGGAGACGAAAATAAATGGAAAGACAAAGTGCCATTAGTTTAATGGCCTTTATGTTCCTGCCATCTGTCTTCAGTTGATTAAATAAAAAATATTGGTGGAACATATGGCATGAATTATACATAAATATTTTAATTTGGGTTCCCAGAGTGGTTATTCAAATACCTCTGGCTCTGCCAGGTGAACTTTTGTGGAGCTTAGGGCTCGGCAGGCTGCGTGGGGCTGATCACCGATGGGGCACAAGCACCTCAGGCTCCCCAAAGCACCCCCTCCCCAGCCACATTTGGGGCCAACGCAGCCTGAGTAAAGGCTGAGCAAACCCAGAGTAGCAGGCAAGCAAGGCGACTGCTTGCTACTTGGGCTTTTGCATTTGCAGGCACCTCTATGGCAGGAGGACGGCACAGGCAGCACCCCAGCACTGCTGGGGCGGGTGGTCCAGCCCCCACCGTGGTGGGTGAGCATCCCCCAGCCCAGTGGTCCCACAGACCTGTTGGTGCTTGGCTGTTCTTCCTTGCTCCCTGGCTGGTGGCCAGCCGTGAAAGGCTGCTCTGCAGGAACTTACAGCTTCCCCTCCCGTGCCGGCGTGGGCTGCTCTTCTGCACTTCAACCCACCTTCCCGGGGCTTTATACAGATGCTGAAGACAGAGTGGTTTGGGATGCTGCTGGGGTGCAAACGGGACAGCCCTGGGGCTGTCCCTGGTCCCCAGCATCCCCACTGCCACCCACCATCCTCCTTGCCTGGGCTTAGTCCTGCCAGGCTATGGCAAGGAAGCATGGCATATAAAGAAGGGGCTTAAATTACTATCATTAAGCCATCTGGAGCTCATCCTTCTCCATCATGAACTGCGGAGTCGCAGGTCAATTACTGCATATTTGCATATATTCCATTAATGCTTCTGCTAATTGTCTGGAGGAGATAATGTGCTCCGCTTACAGCTCCCTCGCTGGCTACGGTTTACAAACAGCGAGTGCAGCAAACAGAGCTGGCACCAGTGCTCCCCGTTGCAGGGAGTGTTGGGGGGCTGATCGGGGGGACCCCACACTACTGGTGTGGCCATCCAGGATGGGGGATGCCAGCAGCACCCCACGACGCTGCTGCGTGCACCCCACCAGCCCTCCCCACGTTGTCAGGAGGGATCCACCCGCCAGTGCAGCAGCACTGGGGTGAAACCAGCAACCTGTGGGTCCCCATCCCCACTGCAGCCTGCACCAGTGAGTGTCCCCCGGGGGTTGCATCCTGCCTCCCTGCTGCCTGCACCCCACGCTGCCTGACCACGGCTGCCATTCCAAGCAGAGCTGGTGCCAGCCCAGCTAGAGGACAGCGGTGACACTCTTTACCAGCCAAACCAGCGAAGCTAACTGGGACGTTAACCAGCCCGCATGGTGCAGGGGGCAGCATCGTAAGACCGGGCTTCCATCAGCTGCTGCGGGTGGCCGGGCACTGAGGCTGCTGCAGCCCTGGCACCGGGACAGCCAGGCTGCGGGGGGATTTATCACCCAGCCCTCGCCTGGTTATTACCCGCTATGCCCGGGTAATATATATATTATATATATGTAATATAATAATGCCAGGGTCCTGCTCAGGTCCCAGGGGACAGATCCAGCCCTGGGGAGTCATGTGGCTGGAAAGTTCCCCCCTAGCTGGCAGCACCAGGACTGGGGTACCCTTCCCCACTCCCCCAGACCCCCTTGGCACCCAGAACCAAAGCATGGCAGAGCCAAGCAAGGACATTTCCCAGGCACTTTGCACCATTATAAGCAGGCAGCGGGTCCAGCTGGGATGGGGGGGTTAGGGGGGGGCTGGTTCCTCACCTACCTCCCTCGTCACACTCCTGCCAAGAGCCAAAATCCTCGTCCCGACAGCAGGATGCCTGGCTGAGCATCCCTGTGCACCTGAACGACCTCCCTCTGCGGTGGCAGCAATACCGAGGCCAGCAGAAAGCCGACAAGCTCTGCCTGCGGGTTTGGAGCTCTGCAATTACTGGCTGCCCGGCCAAGGAAATCCTCATTAATTTGCAAGGTTCATCTCCCCCCCCCCAAGTCCAAGCAGAGCCGGTGTGTGGGGAGGTGGGCACAGATCCCAGGAGGTTCCAACCGAGCAGCGTGAGCATCTCTGGGACCGCTCTGGGACAGGATGAATGAAGCGCCGATAAATTATACATTTGGGTCGTGTCTCCAAATTGCTCTGCAATTATTGAGCACCAAGGTTCAGTTGCCTTCAAGCACCACCTCACATCTGACCACGGCAAAACACACTGAAGGGCTCACGTGGTTCCCCCAGCACAGGAGAACAATCAGCCCATTAAAAACAGCAAATTAACGAACACAAGTGTTCCATTAGAAAGAGAAGGCGACTGAACTATCCAATTTCATCACATCATTTGCATTTCTTATCAGAGGGACAGGGAAAGAATAGAGCTTTAAAATACAGAAGGAAGGGATGGAGTCTAATGGCCACAGCGGGATGATGTGCCCAGGGCCCCATCCCACGGGAGGGCTGTGGCACGGGCACTAACCTCGGTCCCACGCCACAGGGCAGCCCTGGCATGGTGGGGAGCAGGGTCCTGCACCCCACTGAGCACCCTTGGGTGCGTAACACAGCTTACCCTTGAAATGCATCTGCTGAGACCTGGAAATCCAGCGGTGTGCAGGACCCAGTGCACACTGGGCAGGACCCAGTACATGCTGTGTAGCACCCAGTGCATGGCATGCAAGGACGCAGTGCACAGCACGCACCCTGGGCCTGCTGTCACCCAAAAGCCACCCACTTTGGTGCAGGGACCACGTGCTTTTTCAGAAAGCCCTGTGTCCTCCATCCGCACCCGCAGCTCCACAGGGTGCTGGCAACGGGTGACCACTGTCCCTGCAGAACAGCTCCTGCAGCACACAATCGTGCCTCCCCAGTGAGGCAGCAGGTGATGGCACCGACCAGTGACACCAGTATGAACACCCACGTGAAGGGACACGAGGCACCCTTGGCACTGGCATCCCTCAAGCCTTTCAGCCTCTATCCCTAGGCGTGTACCGCGGTAGGAGTTTGGCATCGCTGCCTGGGCCAAAGCTGGGCAACTTGAGCTCACAGGTAAACCTGCCATCTTCTTCTTCAGCCCCCTGACAATGGATTTTCACTCTTTCTCACTTTTTTTAAAACCTAAGCAGCAAATGAGATGCATTGGGCTGAATTTAAATACCATTACTGCTGGGAACAAAACTGAGCTAAACTGGGGCGTTGAAAATCAAGGTTTCTGACGCAGCAGGAAACGTCTGGACCATCTGATGCATCTCCCCTTCAGCATCCAGCACCCACCGCCTCTGCCAGGGGCAAGCCAAGCACACAGAGCACTCAGCTGCCTTTAAATCGAAGCAAAATTTATGTATTCCACTGCTCCCTGCCTGAATTGTGCTGAGAAACGTGTTTGTGCATCCCCGGAGTGCATCAAAGGTTGGTGTGTGCTTAAAAGCAGCTGAATTGGCAGCTTTTCGGTATCGCAGCAGCTCCATCCCTGCCCAGGGATGCGGCTTGCCCCAGGGAGCTGCACTGAGGTCGGCAACTCTTTCTCTGCAGCGAGATGTTCCCCAGGCATGTGCCTCCTTGGGTAGCTTTTAAATCCCTTCAGTAGGTCAAACCACCAAGATATGCAAAGGAAAAACCTCTTATTTGGGATTTATTGGCCTGATTTTTAAACCCAGAGCAGGACCTGCCCATCTGCTGATAGATTTTTGTACAGGATTTCCAAGTGTGTTGGAGGGTTTGTAAATCTTCCTCCTCACTGTGAATCGATGGAGGGGTTTAGACTGTAATTAGGCAGCTGACTTTCTCGCTTATGGGCGAAACCTGATTTTTAAATATTCTGGAGAAGATTTATTGACGGGCCCAGCAGTTGCTCAGGGTGAGGGGAAGCCGCAGCCACAAGCCCAGCTGGGCACAAGGACCGAGCGATCCTTTCATCCAGAGGGATGAGCCTGCCACAGACTAATTGATTAATGTCTGTAAAAGGCCTCGAGAGCCACAGAAACGAGGCCATGCTAATTGCACAGCCTCCAATTAGCGCTTCCTCCGCTCTCCAGAGGATGAAAACCCACTGAGCACCAGCCCCGTTTCTGCAAGGGACGAGTTATAAATAAACCCCTGGGCAATGGGCTGGATCCTGCCCGGGTTAGTTCACTGCACCGAGAATGACTGGGACGTGCTCCACAGAGGAGCCCAGAGCCTGCAGCACATCTCGGAAGGGCTATTTTATTTAACCGAGCTGACTGAAGCAACTTTAATCCCATTTTTAAACATTCCAACGTTTGCTGTTGAGCTACCTGGGATTGCAGATCTCCACAAACACCCCAGACCCACACGATCCTCGCCTGGGGGGATGCAAACCGTCAGATGGCACAGGGCAGGGGGGGATTTGCTATGGGCCAGGCAAGGGGCTCCCGAAACAAATCCAAGCTGGGGTGCAGTGGGGTCGTCCAGCCCCTGAAAGCACAGAAATGCAATTGCCTTCAGGCAACTGATTTCAGGTAATCCCACCTCTGCAGCACGCAGGAGCTTGCAGGGCTCCGCTCGCTTCCCGGTGTATTTGCCTTTGCAATGGCCCAAGCAGAGCCAAAAAGGGTTTTTTTTTTGCTTCACGCTCTGTTCCTCCACATGCAATTACATCAAAGCCCATTCCAGCCTCTTGTAGAATGAATTCCCCTTGCAAGTGTGAAAGCGACTCATAAAGAAAAATGTTTTAAGCCGTGAATCGTTTAAAAAGCACACACCACGATGCCAAAGGCAGAGAAGGAAATAGCAGTGGTATTCCAGAGATCTGGGCAGGCAGAGGATACCAGGGAATCGGTGGGATGATTTAAATGAGCCGGCACAGCAGAGATGCTGCAGCTGTTGTACCCAGTATCCCCATCCCAGCTGCTGAAATGAAATGCACCCTACGTTATAGCATTATTATTATTATTATTATTATTATTATTGTTATTGTTATTATTATTATTATCATCCTGCAACAACCCTCAGCACGTGCGTTATCTGTCTCTCTCCATCAGCGTTATCCTATCTGCCAATACCTGGGTTTCCTTTGGCAGGGCCAGAGTGTGTTTGTGGAAGGAGCGGGGAGCTCCCTCGTTTGCTACCGTGGCTAATTGCATTTTGAGAGCCACGCACAAGGCAGGTGCCGGGGAGCAGGCAGGATCCGACACTGTTTGCAGCAACAGAAACAAATAACCAGTGCAACCCTCGCCTGCCGCATCCCTGCTGCCCCCCACATCCCTCCCTGAGCATCCCTGCTGCTGGCATCAGCCCCGGCCCTACCTGCAATGCTGAGGAACCTCTGTTTCCCCATTATTTCCATGTTATTCCTTGCAAGGCCAGAACAGCAGCTCCATTTGGACACGAGCTGTGTCAGGTCTCTGTCGGTGGTGACATACAGTGGTTTTGGGAGGTCTTGGTGACACTATGGGAGGCTCCCCAGACTGCTGCGGGTCTGCGCCTGCTTTTCCCCTTCTTGCTATCCTTGCCCGTGGCACCCTTTCGACACTTAAGCCCTGTGAAAAAGGTGATTTAATTTCATTCACACAACACTGTCTATCTGTAAATGGGCTTAACCTAATGAGTTTTAATACGCATTATGTTCTAGGTATTTTATGCCCAGTCTGCAAAATCCAGTTATGGTTTTCAATAAGACTTAGCGAGCCGAGACATGCACCAGAGGGATGTGCACTCACGTGGGGCTGCTCCAAACTGGGCGAGGAGGAGGAGGAGGGTGGGAGGACGGCAGGGGCTGTCCCCCAGGGAGACACAGCTGGATCCCAGCCAGCTGCTGGCTCAGC
>JAVJGJ010000001.1:94240535-94251790 GCA_035590215.1 Microhierax caerulescens
CCGCCCCCCGCCCCGCCGCTCGCCTGCCGCCGCCTGCCGCCGCCTGTCGCCTTTTCTCTCTTTTTTCTCCTTTTTTCCTCCCTTTTTCCGTTGTTTCTTTCTTCTTTCTTGTTTTTTCTCTTTTTTCCCTTTTTTTCCTTTTTCCTTTTTTTCTTTCTCCTTTTTTTCCTTTTTTTTCCTTTTTTCCCCTTTTCCTCTTTTCCTCTTTTCCTTTTTTCTCCTTTTCCTCTTTTCATTTTTTTCCTTTTTCCTCTTTTCCTTTTTCCTTTTTCCTTTTTTCCTTTTTCTTTTCCCTTTTTTACTTTTTCCATTTTTTACTTTTTTCTCCTTTTCCTTTTTTCTTTTTCCTTTTTTCCTTTTTTCCTTTTTTCTTTTTTCTCCTTTTTCTTTTTTCTCCTTTTTCTTTTTTCTCCTTTTTCTTTTTTCTCCTTTTTCTTTTTTCTTTTTTCTCCCTTTTCTTTTTTCCTTTTTCCTTTCCCTTTTTCCTTTTTTCTTCTTTCTTTTTCCCCTTTCCCTTTTCCTTTTCTCTTTTTTCCCTTTTCCTTGTTTTCTCCTTTTCCTCTTTTCTCTTTTTTCTTTTTTCTTTTTTCCTTTTTTCTTATTTCTTTTTTTCCTTTTTTTCTCCTTTTTTCCTCTTTCCTTTTCCTTTTTCTTTTTTCCTTTCCTTTTTCCTCTTTCTTTTTTCCTTTTTCTTCTTTTTTTCCCCTCTTTCCTTTATTTTTCTTTTTATTTTTTCTTATTTTGTCTTTTCCTCATTTTTTTTTTCTTTTTCGTTTAGTTTCTTCTCTATTTTCCCCTTCTTTAAGAAACAGGTTGGTGCCAGAAACCAGCTCGCAGGGAGCCCCAGCCTGGCCGCTGCACTCTCAAGGGCAAGGGGTACTTTAAAACCCACGGAGATGCAGTGCTCAGGGACGTGGGTCCCCAGTGGACGTGGCAGTGCTGGGGTAACGGTTGGACTCGATGATCTCAAAGCCCTTTCCAACCTAAACGGTTCTGTGATTCTATGCGGAGGGTGATGCTGACACCACCCCCCCACCCACACCCCCACACCCCGGTGCCCTGGCCCCAGCATTGCCCCCAGGCCTGGCACTAGAGTCCAGCCAGAGATCGATCGATCGAACAGGGCTAGAGAGAAAAAAAAAAAAAAATGAATCCCCTATTATCTATTTCATTCATATGAATGAAAAATTAATTTGAAAACTTTCCAGCTCTAGGAGTAGGGAAAAAAATGATTGTAAAATGAGGAAGGTGAGAGGGCATTTCCCCCCACCTTTTTTGGCAACTTTAGGCATGGGGGGACTTTTAGGCTGTGTTGGTGGCACTGGAAGCCCTGTCACCTGCCCCACCACCGCAGCACCATGCCCGGCTGGCTCCCACCACCCCGGCACACCAGGCCACCGCCCGCAGTGAGTCCCTCTCGGTCAGAAGATAATTTAAAAAGGATCTAGAGAGAACATCCCTGCCTTAACGTGATTAAAGTAGCAGCCCCCGGTGCCCAGGGACCCTCCTCCCGCAGGCATCTTTGCTGCAGACAGGGCAGCGGGCTGGCGGGGTGGCATTTTTTGGGGTGATGCACCCTCAGCCACTGCAATTTGCTGGGGTGCATGCACCCCAGTCCCGCTCCTGGAGCCAACGGGAGGGAGGCTGGGAGTTTTGGGAAAGCAGCAGTTGAGGGAAGGGATGGATCCTGCCACCGAGGGAAGCTGCAGCCTCAGCTCGGTCCATGCTGGATGCAGGAGCATCCCTGTGCCAGGGAGCCATGGGGAACTGCCCCAGGCAGGCGCAGGCAGGCGCATGGACCACGGCAGCTCGTTTCCATAGGAAACCAGGCTGGTGAGTGCTGCCTCAGCTCCAGGCTGGGGGCTGAAGAGCTGTTTGTACTATTTTTATCTTCCCGGTACTAGGTTTCTTCGGTTTGGCCATGCAAACGCCCCGACAATGCTTCCTCCCTCTGCCCAAGGTTGTGGGGCACTGGGGGAATGTGAGACATACCATCAGCTGGGGACAGCAGCAGCAGCCAGGCAGCCCCTGGCCCAGGGAGCCCACCCCAGGGCTTTCCCTGCTTCCAAACGGTCCCACTTTCCCCACAAAAGCAGCAATTCTGTCTTGCATTTTGCAAAAAAAAAAAAAAACAACAAACCAGGGATATCCTCTCTGCAGCTCCCCAGCAGGGTGTTTGCAATTCCAGGTCTCCTAATGGGATGTGTGGTGCCTTCCCCGGGAGGAGCATCCAGCAGAACAAAGTTTGTTTCCTGCAAAAATACCTTGTTGGCTTCTCTTTAAACCCTGTCCTGCACCACGGGGAGCTGGAACACGCATGGAGGGCATATAGCACAGGGGGTACCGCAGGCAGGCGAGGGAAGCAACCGAGCAATGCCAACACAACATGCCTGTGGGTTTTTGCAGCACGCACAGGATGGAGAAAGAAGAATTTGGCTGGCTTCGGCAGATTTGCTGCTCGACAGCCGTGTTGATGGGTGTGAGGGAAAATTTGGAGTCATGGGTTTCAAATAGCACTCGCAAAAATAGCTTCCAGAGACTCTTTTAATTGGTTTTTTGCTGGGCTAGGCTTGCCCCAAGAGCAATCAGGGATCCTCCTGAAACATCCGATGTCATTTCCTTATTGACCATGATGTGAAGCGACTCTGAAGCTGCTCCCGGTGACGCTGCACCAGAAGGACCCAGTTCTGCAGGGTTTTAAGGGTGTTTTTCACCCCAGAGACCTCAAGGTTATTGTCAGGGACTTTTGACTTTGGCCTTAACTGTCCCCAAGTACTAATGTCACCAAATAAATCCCTACGTCAGGGATGTTGGGTTTTGAGCCAAAAGTGACTGCTGAGGTTTCTGCAGGCAGCCTTATCCTGGGGAGGGAAGCCTGTGCCCTGGCACTGGGGTGACTTTCATGGCATAAGGGCTCTGGGCATTTTCTAGGTCCGCACTGCCATGGGGACACTGGGGTGACCGTCCCCTCCACCCCACCAAGGCAGAAGGCTGCAGTACTCATTGATGGGTCTTTTCAGAAACTTCTGTCACCCAAGCTGTCTCAGGAGACCTCAGCAGCAGAGGGAAAAAAGAGGATGTGGTGCGTTATACTAGTAAAAACAGCTGCCTAAAATCTCATTTTGAGGATTATGAAGTACCGGCACAAAAAAGCTGTAAACAGGATCTCTGAAAAGATCTTAAGCATAAAGGTCAGAATCTACAATTTAAATGGGTCGCTTGTCGCTTTCTTGCTGTGTGCCACTAATGAGCCAGGATGTAGAAAAAGTGATTTGATTCCGAAGCCACAGTTTGGTCCTTCTGTGATTTGAAATGTTAATTTTTTAGCAGCAGATTTTTTTACTGAGGGGGGGGATGCAGGGGTGCAGCTGAAAAGAGTTTCTCTCCACCTGGTCCCGGGCATGCCCATGGCAGCAGTCGGAAAGGACCAGAGGGGACAGGGATGCTGAGCCCAAGGCCTTTGCAGGTGAGTGATGGTGGGCAGCATCCCAGTCCTGGGGGTCTCCAGCTGTTGGTGCCGTGGCATGAGTCTCTGCCTTCCCTCCGAGGATGAGGCCAGTGCTGGCAGACACCGTGTTACTATGGTGGTGGCATCCAGGGAAGGGCAGGATAAGGAGCCTCATTTGAGTCATTTACTTATGTCCTCACTGAGCCCCCAGTGTGCTTCTCCGGGGGCTGCCACCTCCCAAGGGGGTGGAAAATGTGCCTCCGATCCCAGCGTTCCCAGAGTTTTCAATGCCTGGAGTTGTTGGGCCAAGTTATCAGGGAGCAGCTGATTAAAAGTCAATATTGATCTCTTGGTGCTTGTCTCTGCTTTGCCCAACCTGAGCAATGTGGGGCAGAAAAGAGAGAGCGACCCCAGAAATAACTAATGCTGCAAACTAATGAGCTCCTGCTGGCAATGTGGATGTTTTTCCTCCTCTTCTTTTTCATTTACATTTAGTGTCATCACAACTTTGGCAGGAGCAAGCTGAAGGGGCAAGGCAGGGCTGCTGTGGTGTTTTGTAGCTGCTCGCAGGGGTGAGTTTTAGGGGTTGGGGGGGTCGGGTCAGAGGCAGGAGGGGTGTGTGAGCTGCAGTGCCCTGAGCATCACTCACATCCCTGGCACCATCCCAGGCCCTGGAAAGGACAGGCCAGCCCTTGGCAGCTGTGGGGGAATATTGTGAAGTGGCTCTGCTGCCTTTTTGGCACAGGAAGCCATGTATCACGATGCCCCTGAGCAGCTATGAGATGCTCGAGGGTCCTCTGAAATGCCAGCATCTCCTTGGCCCCCCAGGGAAGCAGATGTATGGCCACGGTCCCCTGGGACCAACATGAACATCTCCTGGAGACTGCATCTTGTAGGAACCATCCCTTGAGGGCTTGCACCTCTCTTGTCCTGATTTTCTTAATTAACTCATTAGAATGCCAGTGACAGTGACGTGAGTTTCCCATGAGGGACCTGCTCTCCTGGTGCAGGCAGCGATGGCTGCCCAAGCCCTGCTGCCTGCAAGCTCGAGAAATGCCCCACAGCTGCAAATCGAGGGCAACATTTTAGGGTAAGAGAAGGAAAAAAAAATGGAAGTGGGATGTTGTAACGATGAAACAGGTTTCTGTGGATGCTTGCCAGAGCCGCAGGGCTGAGAGGATGGACATGGGCCTCTGGCATCCTGGTGTTGTTTTTGTGATTATTTGGAGTGGGGGAAATTAATAAAAAAAAAAAAAAGAAACCACAAACAAGAAAGAGGCAACCGTGTGGATTAAAGCTGGAAGGGAGAGGATTAAAGGATTGAAGGGAAAAGAAGTGCAGAGAATGAAGATGGAGGGGTTATTTCCCCTTTCAGCCATTCTGCCTTCAGAAAAAGAGGGGAAAAAAGACTTTGATAAGCTTTTTAAAACATTCATGAGGTTTCCATTTCTCTGTTTATTTATTTGCTCCCCAGGATAAACTCCTGAAATACAACATCTCATTTGTCAGCAGGTCCTGGGAGAGTAGGGCATAAATCAGATTGTCCTACTAACAAATTATAAAAAGCCAACCTCTACGACTGTGCTGCCATGCTTGCCCCAGGGCAGGGGGGATGGTCTGAGGCAGGAGGGGATGGTTTAGGGCAGGAGGGGATGGTTTAGGGCAGGAGGGGATGGTTTGAGGCAGGAGGGGATGGTTTAGGGCAGGAGGGGATGGTTTGAGGCAGGAGGGGATGGTTTAGGGCAGGAGGGGACATGTCAGGGCAGGAGGGGATGGTGTGGGGCAGAAGTGGGTGGGCAGCAGCTCGGCAGCACAGGGTTCTGCAGGTGATGCATCCCTGGCTGGATCCAGCCATGCCCCCCCTCCCATGTAAAAGGGAAGGGGACTGACAACCCCATAGCCCTGGGAGGGCTTAGCGCGGTGGCATGAGTGGGAGGTGATGGGGGGCTGCATGGGGTGGGAGATGCTGGTGCGGCTGCGGGTGTGGGAGCAGCTGGGGCTCCCCAGCGTGGGGAGAGAGGGGGAAGCTGCAGAGCACTGGCCCTGTCTCACCCACACAGATGTCAGGCAGATGGGAGCCAGCTTTGGTGGTCCCTGGGGAGCTGTGCTGCCAGGGATGAGCAAAAACGTGGGGATCTGAGGTCTCCAGCTGCGTGCGGTGGGTGCGGAGGGATGGAAGCCAACACCAGCCCCACCCCACCGGCATTTGGGGACAGGCTCAGCTAAGGCACCCTGTGAGGAAACCCTGGGCAGTGCTCCCATGGGCAGTGCCATCATCCCCACACAGCCCAACCCTGAAGCATCCTCAGTCAGAGCCATTTGCCTGCTAAATACAAAGCAAGACACGGTGCAGGAATTCGCCAGGAATGGGCATTTTTGCAATGGATGGGGCTGCCACCGGGAAACCTTGGACCCAGAGCTTCATTATTCTGGGTTGGTGCAGCCTAAAATGCAGATGAAAATACCTCCCAGGGTGTTCCGAGGCTTAAGGAGTATCAGAGAGATGTCCTAAGAGCAGCACTGCAGTCCACATCCCCATAGCCCCAGTGACGGCACAAGCCCAGCACCACCCTTTAAAGTTCAAAAAGAGATTTCATTTTAATTTCTTCCCACTAATTGAGTTTGGTTTTTATGTGGTTTGTAGCTTGCAAATCGCCCACTGGAGCGCAGCGGGTACCAGGTGTGGATGCTGGGAGGCTGTGATAGCCAGCATCATCACATCATCACCAAACCCTTTCTTGCAGCCCCTTGGTGAGTAGTTTCTCCACGGGGGGAATTTCTTCCTGGCTTGCGGAGCAAAAGTGTTTGAGGGAGGGATTTTTCATGCCCACTGGAGGGTGTGCACTAACCTGCCTGCGGTCCCCCCCCAGCATCACCCACCTCAGGCCACCCGCTCGGCACAAAGGAGCAGCGCACCCGGGGCTCGAGCAGCTGGGCTGTGGGGCAATAAATCACGGGGCTGAACCACGTCTGCAGCAAGTTCTGGGGCAGCGTGGGTCTGCAACACGGGTCACGCAGGATTAAACACCCTGTGGGACAGTGATGGATGCGGGGAAGGGCTGGGGCAGGGGCAGGGGTGATGCTTTGCCCTCTGCCCCACGGCAGCAGCTGGCCCTGGAGCGGGCAGAGGGCACCTCCGCAGCTCTTCAATCACGGATGGAGAGGGCGTACAGCAGGGCTGTAAATTGGCTGGTGACCAGTTTGTCCCCCGCTCCAGAAGCGCTGGGGTTCAGCCTGTGGCTGTGGCTGCTCCTGGCTGTGACCCTGGGGCAGGGGTTTGGTCCATCCCCAGGGTGGCCGGTGGGTCAGAGCATCCCCAACCTGAACAGGTCCCCAAATGCTTGTGGCAGTGGTTCCCCGCCGGCTGGCGAGGCGGCCGCTGCAGGGAGGCAGCGCAGGTGTTTTGCCAGGGGAGGAACAGAGAAACCATCTGCTGGCACGGGCTCGTCCTGATGCTTCAGTGGAGGAGAGGATCCGGAGGCAAAACTGCTTCGTGTGGCTTTGCTGTGGGATTTCGGCATCTTCGTTGAGCGCTGGCTGATAAATGAGCTGGCTGCTCCCCCGTGCTGTGCCAGGCTGTGCCAAGCACTGCTGTGGCAGGGCAGCAGAAGCTGGAGATGGTCCTTGCCCTCCCTGGCTGTGATTTGCACTCAGGATGTCACTAGATGGGGAAAAGATGGGGCACAGCAAGGCAAGCCCAGCCTTGTTCCTGCTTGGGATAGAGAAACCCATGAAAACCTTCAAAAATCCCCATTTTCACCCTGTTTCCCCATCCTACCCCGACAGCTCCTGCGTGGTGATGGTCAGTGATTGCTGCTGGCAGAGTGATTTGCTCTGACCTCCTTTTCACTGGCAAGGAGCATCTGAGGGCTGGGACAAGGGCAGGGGGGTGGCTCCTGTGGGCCCCGTTTTAGAAATTAGGGCTGCCACAGGGATGGCACAAGCACAGCTCTCCTCTCCTTCCCTGCAAAAGAAACAAGCCTTGCCTGCGCCGTCCAGAGCCATTCCCCTTGTCTCAAAGGTGGCCACTGTATTTCATCTTTATTGTTATTATTTTTATTATTATTATTATTACTACTACTACTACGCACCTGGCTGGCAGCAGAGCTCGGCAAGGGCTGCCCTCCTCAAAATAACGCCTGGGAGACTTCTGTGGGTAATTTCCATCAATGTTAATGCATCGAAGGGAGAATAAAGTCCATAAAGTCCAGATCTGCTTGTTCCTGTACAAAAGAAAATTACTATTTCAGCCATTCCCCAGCATGATGAAAGCCAAGGGTAGATCACAAATTAACCCAGTGCCGGTGCTGGAGAGCGAGGTGGCTTTTGAGGGTGGCCAGGCTGGCAGCTCGGTGTGTGGTGGGGTTGAAGAGTAGCACAGGGGCAGGACAGGGCAAGGGACAGCATGGGGTCCCCAGCATGCACACAACACTGCCGTGGGGCCGCATCCTGCCCCAGGCTGGGCAGACAGCCTGGTTCTGATGGAGCCACTATCTGCCCACGATGGTGTTGTCCTGGCTCTGCCTCCATCCCCAAACCAGCGGTGCCCCAGGGCTGTCTGCTGCAGACTGCTCACACCTGCCTAAGACCCAGCACAGCCAGATACTGGTCCTGATCCCAGTCCTGGTCCTGCTCCTAGCCTTGGTCCTGCTCCTGATCCTGCCTTTGGTTCTAGTTCTGTCCTAATCTTGGTCCTGGCCCTGGTCCCAATCCCATGAGTGTCCAACCTTGGAACCCACATGGGAAGCAGCTCTAGACATCGCAGCAGGAAATTCCCATTGGATATATGGAAGAGACCTCATCCCCATGAGAGCCCTGCAGCCCTGGGATGGGGACACTGAGGGCAGCCAAAACGCTGTGATTTTGGGGCTGGAAGGCTTTTTTGGGGCTGATGTGCAGCAGAGCTTGGAGCTGCTCACAGCTTGGCTTTACACCAGCCATCCCCCAGTGCCCACCACAGCCCGAGCTTCTCCCCCCATCACCTGCCGCTGTTATCGCTTTCTGCCGTTCCTGTGTCCTCATCGGTGTGGTACGGACGAGCTGTGCACACGCTGGCAGCTGGGCATGCTTCTCCCTGCCGGCAAGAGCGAATGAACTGCTAGTTTAAAAAAGAAAGCAAAAAAAAAAAAAAAAAAGAAAGAAAAAAGAAAAGGAAGAAACTGGTCAGTTTCCACTGACCAGTGGAAATGGGGCTTGTAAGGGAAAGAAACGCCTAGAGGGAAGGATGGATGTAATCTATACATATGTGTATAGACAGATGTGTGAGGGCCAGAAGCTCTGTGGTGATGGCACCAGTGACTCCCTGCTGTCTAGTGGGGGCTGGACTCACGCCACAGCCTTGCTTCCCTACCTGCACACTTATTTTCAGGAAAAAAAAAACCTGGATTTGAGCTGCCTGCCCCTCTGCTGAGCTGGCTGCCATGGCCGGTGGGAGGGAGGACACACGGCCACCACTGCCCCGCGGTCCCCAGGCACAGCAGCATCGCTACGGGGGGCTGGGGAGCCCCACAGCTCTACGAACAGGGTGAGGTCCCAGGGGGTCCCCAGGGGTGGCCGTCCCCTCCAGCCTCCCCTCGCGTGCTCCCCGGCAAACCTGTGCCCGCTGCTCCCTGGCCGGAGGGCTGCCGGCACGCAGCCTCCCTGGCCCCCGCCGATGGCAGGAGATTACTGTAGCTTTGGAGCAGACACGTGTAATGGCTGTGTCCTAGTTTTTGAGAGCAGAATCCAGCATAAAAAAAAAAAAAAAAAGCCACGGTTGTGGTGAGAGCAAATATAGTAACTCGCTCTCACACCGGCTCTTCTGGAGTGTTACTAGCTGTAAAGCCACACCAGGGTCACATCCTCTCAGGCTGGCACGTCCCCGAGGAAAATGGAAAATGATTTGTTTGTTTGTTCCTCACCTTCTCCTCCTCCCCAATGGAAAAGCATCTCCAGACACATTTCTGGCTGTGTCTGACACAACCAAGGAGTTGTCTCATCTCCTTTGGGGTCAGCAGCCAAGCCATCTCCTTGGCAGTGTCCCCCTCTCTGTCCCTGTGACCCTTCCTATCCTCATCCCTGTTCATATCCCCATTTATTCTCCTGTCCTTGTCCCCATCCCCATCCCATGCTGTCCTGTCCCATCCCCATCCTATCCCATCCCCATCCCATTCCATCCCATCCCACCCAGTCCTATTCCCATCCTGTAAGGCACAGCTCATTACCATTGCAAGTGAAGTATTAATTTCACCATCATTACTAATTACTACTTGAGAGTCCCAACTCTCTGGGAGCAGAGGCTCCCAGGAAGGCGCAGGGGGGCTGCGCTCTTGTTTTGGCATATCTCACCCAGGTTGCCCACCCCAGCTGGGTACCAAACACGTACCGTGGTGGCTAAATCCAACATCCTTGCCGGGATGCCCAAACTGAAAGAATCAATAAAAGCCACTTAATCACCAGCTGGTGGCAAAAGGGAGCCAGACTGGTGGGGACTGGCAAATGCTGCTGGGTGCAGCCACCGTCTCCCCAGCATCACCCCCCCGGGATGCTGTAACTCAGCCCAACGTGGATTTACTGCCTCTGCTCCATTATCACCAATCAATGTAACAGTTATTAGTTAATAGGCTAAAATTGTCGTTCTAATGTCCCAGATCTGCATGTTACAGCATGGCTAATTGGTACAGAACTGATGGGGGGGGGCTTAATGAAAATGTAAATTCAGGCGCATTAGTCAAACAATTACTTCATAACCACGAGACAGCCAGTGCTAAACCTAATTAAGAAATAAACAAAGTTAATCAGTGAACAGAAAACATTTACTAATCATATAGATAACGTTGCAAGAAAGAAATAATAGGCAATAATTTATTAAAGATTCCCAAACCTGCTCCTCTTCTTAATAACCCAGTACTCTGGCTTCCAGGAAGCACCACCTCGGTTTTATTAAAGCATTTGTTCTGCTTTAAGGTCTACTGGGCACCAGAGAACAAAAAATATATTACTCTGCAAGATGAATAATTGCATCAATTTAAAAATAATAGGGCTGGGGACTGAACGGGGGTGTGTGGGTGACACCTAACGTTGAGACCGCTGCATTTTGGGCTTAATTATCAGCGGTTAGTGCTTTCCCAGCACAGAAGTTAATTCCGATTCAGACATAAGAATTGCAAAAAGACATGAAGATGAAAGCCGGTGGCATTTCTCTTTCCTCTGCCTGTTCATAGCTTCTTGTCAAAACCCGCTTGTCTGGCACAATTTCTGTACGTAAATGGGAATATTTCTCCCCAAACTCCCTTCTGCCCCATGTTGATTCCTACCGCAAAGTGATCTGAATTGCTTGTGGCATCGCTGTGCTTCCCACAGCCTTGCAAGACCCTGAGCTTGCAGGGCTCCCACTGCTGAGCATCCCAGGGGCCAGCTTCGCTCTTGGCAGGAGGGGACCCTCCTGTCTCCCCCCAGCCCCCCCATGTGTGCCAAGGAGATGAGACGGGAGCCACCCGGCGCTTGCATCCCAGCGGGATGGAAGGATCCATCCCAGTCCCCACATGGGAGCAAGGCTGCTGTGACATTTATCAAAGCTCTTCCTCGAAGGGGGGTGGAGGTGGGGTGGGGGGGCACACAGGGAGCTGTGGGTGTCATTTCACGCCCCGTACAACATTGCTGCTGTCATGCTGGGGCTGGGGAGGGGGTTTATGGGTTTTCACAGCAAATTGGAAAGGAAGCAAATCTGTGAAACATCCCCGTTTCCCAGCAAACTGCTGCTCGCAGGATGCGTGGGGCTGCCCCGGTTGGGATTCATCACACCCACCAGTGCCAGCCAGGAGGGTCC
>JAVJGJ010000001.1:94251890-94263800 GCA_035590215.1 Microhierax caerulescens
CCCACCAGTGCCAGCCAGGGGGGTCCCCAGGGCCCTGCTTTCAGCAGCCATCTACCCAAGGGGAAGGAGGAGGGCCTGACCCACACCCCAGCACTGCTTTTTGGGGTGAATCAGCCTTCCTGGGGCTGCCCCATGCGGGATGCACACAAGCCTTGCTTCTTAAGGCAAGGTGAAGCCTGCCTGGGAAAACCTCTCAGCTCTGCCAGAACCACCTTCTGCATTTTCTTTGGCCAAAATTTTTCCCAAACTTCAATATTTGTGGTCCCGAAGCTGCTTTTTAGTTTCCCCTTTGGCCCTGGAGCAGCGTTGGGATGTGGTCCTGAGGCTTTATTCAGGAATCCCTGGGTTGGGCAGGATTCTGGTGTTCACACCCTATTCCTGCTCCCTGGGATGAAGGAGAAGGGTGGGATGGGGTTGCCCCCCACCCCACCACCACTCCTTCCACTTGCTTATCTCTCTCCAGAGCCGTTATTAAGCCCATTTCCCCCACAGCCAGGCTAAGCTGTTTATCGAAAGCCTCCATCGTTAGGTTAATGATTCTCAGCAAATTTCATACGCAGCCCGCTTCATCCAGAAAATGGAGCAGTGACGCTGACAGCTCAATCAGCTGCAGGAGGGACGGCGCCGGAGCTGGGGGGTGCTCGGCACTGTTACACCCCCATTTGACACCTCACCATGTGCAACGCACCCTGTGCCGCTCAGGACCCCAGTCCCAGCTCCGTCAGCACATCTTTGCCGCACAGAAACAGACCCCCAGAGGAGCCGGGATGGTTTCTGTCTCCCTCCATCCCAGCTTGGCACTGGGAATTTTATTCTGGCACATGACTTACCAGATTTGGAGGCATCCCGCCCTGTTTGATGCCACAGGGATGGCTCTGAGTGAGGGTTTGTGACCCCACCGCCCCTGCAACTACAAAGGAGCACTGTAACATGGCAGGCGTGGGGGGCACCGCTAAATGGGGGGCATGAAGCAGCTTTGCTTCAGCTGCAACCTCTATACTCTTGCTTTCTTGCTTCCCAGGCTCTCCCACAGCTGCTGCCTCCTCACAGGGATGTGACTTCTGCCTCTGCACCACATGATGCTAGGAGCATCCCCCCCACCACCACCCCCCAAAGCCCCGGGCCGGGAGGAGCCCTGGGAGAGCAGGAGGCGGCAAAGGGCAGGGATGCTGCAAGGACAACCCAGGGTGGCTCAGCTCTCCTCCAGCATTGGGGGCACCCCTTGAGCTGCAGTGACCAGGAACTGGGGACAAAGTCTATTTACCCACCCTGGGCGCTCCTTGTTGTGCAACCACCTGATGTCATCACGTCCCCGAGGCCACGACATCAACTGCATCTCATAGCAGGCAGCCAGAAGCAGATTCGCTGTGCCAGCACCTCATCCTGAACCATGCACCTTGGCTCCCAGGGCTTCCAAATGCAGCGCAGCTCTTCTAGGAAGGGGACATGCCCCGGGGGTCAGGGTGGCATCTGTTGGGTGGGGGGCAAGGATTCAGTGTTCAGCTTTCTGGCCCCAAACAGCAGCTGCTGTTGCTGCTCTGCAGCGCTGGCCTCATTGGCATTCTCCGGCGGTGCTGCGCACCCGGCGGGACCGGCAGCCGCTGCAGAGCCTGAATTATTCAGCTCAAGCAGGGCCCATTTGCTGATGGAGCAAAGGAGGACTCGTGAGCAGGACTGAGCGCTCAGTTCCGTCGGGAAGCCGTGCCGTTCCTTGGGCAAGGTCCTGCGGCAGTGCCCTGCCTCCCTCCCGGTGCCGCGCAGGGCTGGCACCCATCCCGGTCCCTGGCCTCCGAGCGGATCCGTGGCAGCGGCACGACGTGGGAGAAACCCCCAGATCTGCTGGCTGGATGCTGCTGTCATGATCTCAGCAGCAATAGATCCAGGGCACCGGTCACACCTTGCCCTGTCAAGTATCTGTCTAAACAATAGAAATAAAAAGCTGGAGGGGGAAAAGAAAAAAAAAAAAGACATAAATAAATTGCTAGGTTTAAAAATGTCCCTTTCCAGGCTAAGGAAAAATGACATAAATAAGTTGCCATGTTTTAAAATGCCCCTTTCTGCAATCATATAAAAAACTCCCCGGTGCAGATGTTTGCCTTCTTCCACATCACGAATTCATCAGCATTTAAGGAGGTGGTTTAGGTCACCATGTTCCCAATCGGGCGAGGGCTGCCCTTTCCATCTGCCAAAGCAGAGACATGGCTTTCCACCCCACCATAGGTCTTGTTCCTTGGTCTCTCCTCCGTCCTCTGTGCCTGGGAGGGGGTCTAAGAAGTCCCATGTCTCAGCCAGCCCCCAGACAAGGTGTGGGCCTGCCACCAGCGCTGCCGACAACAGCATCACCACCCAGCCCCAGGGCTGCAGCACCCGGGGACCGCCCTGTCCTGGGGGAAGGAGCAGCAGCCACCAACCCAACCCCACAACCATCATCTTCACCCTGGCAGCCCAGACCTGCTGCTGCCTGGAGAAGAGAGACTCTGGCACTGGCTCCCTGCCACCTCGGTGACATTTCAAGTGGCAACCATGAGTTCAAATGGCCTTGGTGGCATCTGGGCAAGTACCGGGTTGCCAAGCCCCAGTGCTGCTAGAAGCGCTCTCAGCCATCTGACGGGATTTACTGGGACATGCTCATGATGGATGGTACAAAAGGGTTGAAAATCAATCCAGGCATCTGTCGGAGTCCGGACTGAGCTGCTAATTCACCCGATTGCTTAAGTGCCAGGCAACATCACTCTGGCCCGATGGAGCTGGAAATGCCGCAGCTGGGAAGCGCGGCTTTTACAACCATTTTTGTCAGCCTAATGCTATTAAAGTGCCTGGGAAGGGAAGGGATGGCAGCGGCCGAGCCCAGCCCCATCTGCCAGTGGTCCCCAACAGGGCACGTGTATCCCCGGCACCCTGGTTGTTCCTGAGTCCTGGGAGGTGTGGTGACCCCTGGCTCGCAGGGGCAGACAATTCCTTCACGCAAGGACATGTCCCCGAGCCTTTCTCGTCATCCCCAGGAGAAGCCCACAGTGATGTTCCTGGCTCACCTTGCTTTACTCTTTAGAAACTGGGTTGAGATGCTCCTGGGTTTGCACTTGTGGAGGGTCCCAGTTTGTGGCTCGACTGTTGTCACCTCCGCTGTCACTCTGGGGATGCCATCCCCTCCTCTGGGGACAGCCTGCAGACAAGGACAGGCTGCTCCTCAGACCACAGGCAACACCAGAGAAACTGCACCTCCAAATATCTGCCAAAATTCAGGGGGAACCAAGCGCTCTTGCTGGTTTTAGTCCCCACTTTTGCCGACATCCTTCTACCTGGGCAGGGCTGAGCAAGCATAGGGAGGTCAGTGGGGAAGCAGTAAAATAATTGGTGGTTTCTGATTTATGCTGCAAGGTTTTTTGAAGAAGCATAGTAAAACCACTGTGAATTGGACCTCTCAGGGGCAAAAAGAAGAAAAAAAAAAGATGAAGTGGAGGGAGGGAGCTTGGCTTTTCAAGCACCGGTGGCTAAAGAGAGCTGTCAGGGGGTGTAAGTAGGAGTGATGGTGGGGTCCTCCCTGCACTGCTGGGGCAAAGCTGGAGGTGAGGCAGGGGCAAGCAGAGATGGTGCAAGATGGACCATTTCAATTCGGTCAGGGGAAGGATGTGCGACAGGCGGCCAAACGGCCAAGGTGACCTGCCACATCTCCACTCCCCTGCAATTTGATGATTAAACCAACCTCCTGCCAACAGCCTTCAAAGCCCCATCCTGCTGGGTGCTGAGAGGTGCTGGCCATGGGCCAGCCCCATGCTTCAGCACAGGATGTTACTGAGCAAGGGACACATACTAGCCACTGGCTACGCTCCACCGAGGAGCCCCCCTACACCCCTAGGGTGGGAAACACATGCAAAGCTTTTTATTATGCTTTTGGCTTGACCCATACCACAATGCCTGTGCCACCTTTCACTCCCTCTGTCACCAAAAAACAGGTCCTGGCCTGGGGTCCTGTATCCCCAGGACAAATGTCCCACCCCAACCCCAGGGACAGACCAGCATCCCCCTGAACACAGCTCTCCCATGCCCTTGGATGCAGGTGGTTGGCACCAGGACATTAATTTTTAACTCTATTTTGGCAAAAGCCCTTGTCTGAATTAAATGTCAGTGCACTCCACCTCCCTCTGCAAGCTGCCTTCCTCCCGAGCTCCCTGCATAGGATGTTGACAAGTGTTTTCAGTTGATTAGGAAAAGAAGACACCGGGAGATGAACTGAGACGAATAAACATTGCACTGCCACTGCTGGCGGCTGTCCCTATGGCTGAGTGGTCCTGCTGCCACCCCCTCCCCACACCATCCCCATCACGCTCTGCCCCAGCGACAGCCCCAGCCCCATTTGCCAGTGGCCGCTTCCACGGGCACAGGAAACTTGGCAGCACACTTGGTCGCCCCGTGGCTGCTGCAGGACCATGAGATGTGGGGCACTGGAAAGGTGTGGGGTGGCCGACACCATCCCCTGCAGCACACGGGCTCAGCATCCCCCCAGCGCTATGCAGGTCCCCAGCCTGTTGATCGGCATCTCCCCGCACCGCTGGCAGCACCATCCAACAGGTATGCAGATTGCTGGGGCACAAACGCCATCCCCGTGTCATTTTTCAAACAATTAAATATAAAAAGGCCCAAGTGCAGCTCATATTTCAGTGTTATTGTTGCTGCCAAATATTATCACATTGACACTGCTTGTAAAACAAAAGCAATCGATAATGTTCTATCTCCAGGAGAGCTGCTTCAGCACAGGATTATCCTCATGTGCACCAAGACATGCTGCCTGTGCCTGCCAGCTCAGCACCGGAGCTTTGCTGTGCACCCCTGCGCTGGGGACCTTCTGGGGTTTGTTTTCCCTTTTGCTGGGCTTTGCAGGTGGTTAATGCCCTTTGCTCCGTGCTTCTCCTTTCTAATGAGAGCTGCCCCCAGCATGGCTGCAGCCCAGAGCAGTCCCTGGGTCCAGATGATTAATGAAGGAGAGACCACTGGGTCTTCTAGAAGCTCACAGGTGTTTCTTTGGCCGGGAGGAAAGGTATTTCCCCAGGCAGGGAGGAGAAGCCATCATTTGGGTGGTCCAGCCAGCAGCAAGCAGAGGGGAGCCCACCCCAGGCACTCCGGACCCCATCACATCTTGCTGCTTTGAGCAAACACAGCCACAAAAAGCAAACTGTTTGCCCATTGCATATGAAAACTGAGCTCGCATCTCTCTGAATTATTCTCGCCTGGCTCTGTTTCGTTAATATTAAAAAGCTGCGCTTGTGGGACAAATTGTTCCTTTTTTTTCCCAGACACTGTTCCAGACAGTTCTGCTCAAGCCCTGCACCAAAGAGCAAGCTGGAGCTCGGTGTTCCTCTTCCCTGTGTCCAAGCAGCTCAAAGAAGAAGGGGTGGGGGGTGGGAGGGATGTTTTCTGCACATTTCTTGTGCATGCAGCGCACGCACGTGATGGACACCACAGGTCCGCTGCGTGGGAAGTGTGACCTGTGTCACTGCCACCTCCGTCACCTGTCTTTGTCCTGACCAACTCATCTTCCCTCCTGGCTGGTGTAGTGGGGAGGTGAGGACCACCTCGGGGTACACCAGAACCCCATGGCACTGACCAACAGGGCAGGTCCATCACCCTGCAAGCTCAGCTTTGCAAAACCTGCCCTCCAGGCTGGCCTTAAAATGAGGGTGGATTCAGCCAGGTCTTGTCATGCAAAACAGAGCAGGGGGCAGGAAAAACATCCCCACATCCCGGAATTATTTTAAATCCATCTACATACCAAGCCTGGAGAGAAATCCCGGTCTTTGGGAAGACAGCAAGGCCAAGACTCCAGCGGTGGGGAGGTTTCCTGGCAAGGGAAGATACAATCTGGGGGGTCCCAGCTTCTCCCCACCATGAGAGGAGAGGACCCCCCATCATCCCTCCTGGGATGAGCCCCAGCTCTCTCCGCTGCTCACGCTTTGCTGCGCATCCCTCACTCCCCTGCATCACTCAGCGTAGTATCTCCACCAAGATGCGACGAGATATTTGGGCAGCAGAGACTCTGCAGCAGGGCGGTAGGACAAAGGATTGCTTCGGGATAATCCTCAGCCTCCTGCCCGGGATGCAGCAGCTCATACATTAAAAACTGCCACACGTATGGGTAGGGGTGGAGAAAAGGCTGGTGGTTCAGGTGATATGAAGAAATAGTGCGAAATAGGGACAATAGACATTGATTATGTCTGCTCAAGGAGTGCAGGAGTGGTGAGTGCGAAGTAGGGACAATAAACACCGACTGTAATTGTATAGGCTTGCTCAGGGAATGTAGGTGTGGTGATTGGGCACGTAACCATATGGTTTTAATGAAAAAAGAGTGTTCTTTCTCTAATTAAGGGGCTTTTGCAAAAAGGACATGAATCAGCTGCAAACTTGTGAGACCATCACATTCCAGGTAAAGGACTGATAAGCTAATTAACATACGAAGCGAGAGTGGGCGGGTTTAGGTAATGAATACGTATAGGCGTCAATTGAATGTTCATTTGTGTTATTGTATGCATCTGAGATAGTTTGTCACTTCGGGTGCGCACGCCCGTGGTGGAGCGATCCCCCGCGCATCTGCGCGTAATAAACATACCCACTTTATAACTTCTGAGTTATAAAGTCTAATTCCCTACGTCACAGGACTTGCTAGAAAGTGCTGCGCGGAACAGGCTGGATTCAGGCACTTCAGGTATAAATAGTATATATTCAATATATATATAGCAGGTTTTGATCTACTTTCCTCTGGACTGGCAGAATAGCTTTCACTGAGGCAGGGTCCCTCGCCTACTTTTCCTGCCTAGCTGTCTCAAAAGGCTTGTTTCTCTGAAAAAACAGTGTTTCCCTGAAAGCTTCCCAGCTACTCAATCACAGCAAGTTTGCAAGGCCAGGCCATTAAATACACAGCGAGAGCAGCAAATGGCTGGGGATAAAAGTGATGCCTGGGTACCAGCTCCAGCAAGGCGAGGGCAGGGCTGGGTGCTGGAACACCATGTCCCTGGGGCCAGGCAGAGCTTTGGAGAGAAGGCAGAGAGCTGAGACATCCTGAATTCAGCCCCTGGAGATCACACCTGCCTTTCACAACTGAATAGGAGTCGTGCATATCTGAATAATTGGGAGTTTAAAAGGAAAATACTCTTTGTGAGCAGGGTGAATAAAACCCTGATTTGCTGAGGCTCTAGAGATCTTGGCTGTACCACCCAGGGTTTCCATGGCAGGGCTCTTATCGCGTAGATAACGATCAGCTATTCAGCTCTGCCTACCTGGCACTTAATTAATAATGCTGACCCTCATCCCAGGAACAAAGAGGACTGACAAAGACACCCATGAATTTCTTAGGCTCCTTCTCTCTCAAATTCAGCCCATTCTATTTACAAATACCCTGAATGCTTCTCCTCAATGGCGATTCCCTTTGATCCAACAGTAACTCCTTTTCTTTGTTGTTTTTGCTTTTTGTCCCAGCAGTTATTTTCCAGTTTTGACCTGATCAAGATAAGACTTTTTTTTTTTTTTTTTTTCTTTGACAGTTTTTAGAAGGAGCTAGTGTGTTGCGATTTTTTCACGGCTCTGGCAGCAAACCTGAGAAATCAGTTACGTCTGCAACCCTCATGGATTCAGAGCACCTGCTCAGCTCTCTAAAAGCAGAAATCTGCAGTTCCCATCTTGACTCCAGCTCCTTCATTCAGCTCCAAAGGCAGGTGCCGGGGTCCCGCTGCCCAGGATCAGAGCCGGAGGAGCAGGCAGCACCGTGGGCAGCCAGCTCTGCCCACAGACTTTGGCAAGGGGCTTCATCTCACTGCCTAGCATCCCCAAAACATCCCCAAAAGGTGCCCACCGCATGCTGCCTATGCCACGGGGTGAGGAGGCAAAAAGGGGGTTGCATTACCCTCCGCAGCGGTGACACCCTGGCAAAGCCTCCACCGCATCCCGCTGTTTCTCGGCTCCCATCACCGTTCCTGCCAGGCCCACGTTCTGCAATAAACTGTTCCCAGCTCATATTAACTCCACCTGGATTACAGTAAAATACAATTTTCCACCTCTGACTCAGTGCAGCAGTGTGATGCAAGGGGCTGTACCAGCACGGCAGGGACCGGTGTGTGGGGGTAAGTCTCTTCCCATCCCCGCAGGGGCTGTGGGCTCCTCTGGTACCACAGCATCGATTTTAGTCTTGCAAAGGGTTCTCTAGTCAGAATTTTCCCTTATTTCTTCTTTTGCTTTCTGCCAAGCCAGGCTCGCTTGCAGCCAGGCATTTTAATCCAAATCTGGTCCCGGTTGGTTTTGAGAATCTTTTAAGGTTGACTGTAGTATGATTAATCTAGGCTGATTAGATTAATGGAGGTGTCACCGGGGCAAAGACCAAGTAAAGAGCCCACCTCAACCTTTGCAGACAGATGTTTTCAGGAACAATGAGCTGAAAGCAGCGGTCTCATTTCCAGCACCACTGCAGGGGCTGTTACAGCTCGATACAGGTACCCGGTACCCCACCTCCAATGCCTGGCCATCCCACCGGGCTGCATCCCACCCGGGGGGGATCCAACCCGAACACCCATGTGAGCACACGGAAAATGCTGCTCATTGGAAATGCAGTCTCCAGGGAAAAGCTGTGGCTCCTGGTAGCTGAGATGAGCCGGCTGTGACAACCAAGCTTTGATCGAGTGGTGTTGGTTGGAAAACAGCAAAGCCATGGAACTGAAGCCATGGGACAGCAGGAGGGCAATGAGGAAGGTCAGACTTGGATGCATGTGGCTGATTAAATGCCACTTTCCCCTCCCAACTGGGTGGCGTTGGGTTTGCTGTTAGCAAATACAAAATTTTATTACGGTTGAGCCTGGCACCGATCCGGTTCCCACATGCCAGAGGTGCAGGTGCCGTGCTGGACCACCCCACACCAGGGTAGCAGAAATACCACGACATTTAGTGCATTTGTTGTTCCGATGCTGTCAGCTGGCAGCAGCCTTCTGGGGCCTCTGCCTGTACAAGAAAACCAGCATTATGCCCGGTTAATATTCAAGCTGTGATTAATCAAAATACTCCGCTCCCCATTCCAATCATGCTCACTGTTTGTCTGTACATCCGTTGCCACTTTTGTTTAAGTGTGAGCAGAGTCTATTGGATTTGGGGATTTATGGCAGCTGCCAAGCACTCCGCTCTCCAATGGCAGTAAGTTATGTTCCTATTATGCGGCATGCAATAAAAAATGCTGATATTTATTCTTTGGATTTTTCTTTCCCAAGAAAGTCTCCAGAACTCACACAACCCCTAAAATGTGGCTTTGTACTTGGACAGGCGATGTCACTGCAGCCACCGGTGCGGCAGGGATGTGGCAGTGGTTCCGTAAGGTGGTCAGGAGGAGGTGAGCATCACCTGGGCATCTTCACTGGCATCTCCTGCTTGGGACCCAAAATTACCCTGTAGGAATGAGACAACCCAAACCCTCAGTTTTCTCCAGGGAAAGGCTTTGTGTTGACTCTCCAGACCCCTCCACAGATTGTCTCCAACCCCACGACCACTCATAAATGGATCTGCAGTGGGCCAGTAGCCCAGGGGAGATGCTAGCCCCAGCTCTGCGCATCTGAGTGAAAGAATAACAGTTTATTTTTAGGCTGAGCACCGATGAGATGAAAGCCATTGATCTGAGCTCATAATTACATTGTTATCTGTGCCCTACAAGATAAAGAGATTTCTAGCTGCAGGCTTTTTGAAAAGCTGGGCTTGAAAGCGGATAGAAGAGGGATTTATTTAGTTGAGCTGCTCTATTTTTTAAGTGAAATGTTAAATAGTAAAAGAAGTCTGCTTTTATTTTTTTTTTTTCCCCCCAGAAAATGGAAAGCCGAGGAAGGTTTCTGTCCTGCTCAGTGCAGCAGGAGAGCCTCAGTGCCCTCCTGACACCCCAGGATGATGCAGGACATGTTATGAGAGTGCCATAACATGACCTTTTTATGAATTATACCCCGAGGAGATAGGTTAGAAGAGAGCACTATAGGATGCTGGCATGATTTGGGTCACTGGGTGCTGCCGTGACCTTCTGGAGCGATGTGCATCTTGGAGAGGAGCTACTTGGCCATAGGCTGTATTTTGCATCTCCCACTCCAGGAGATGAGCAAGAGCCCAACGCTTTGTCAACATCTTCAGCCTGGTGAAGCTTTTCCCCCTCTGATCGTACTGGCCACCCTCCAAGACCAGCAAGGGACCTGCTTCTATGTCAACTGCTTAGCGTGCCTGCTGTCACCCGTGTTTTACAGCCCTCTCAATGAAGAGCAAATCTGTATTGATTTCAAAACAACTAGAGCTGTAAATTACTGGTCATGACTGGCTTGGCCAGTACTGAGATGAGAATCTATTGATTGCACCGAAGGTCTAAATCTAATTAGCACGCAAGGAAACTGGTTGGAACAGCAGAACGATTCAGATGTTCTGAGATGTAATTAAAACTGGAAAGCTACCTACAAAAGCAGAACATGCAAATAATGGTCCTGATCAAGCGCAATTTGCAATCCAAGGGCTTCCTTTTCAGAGAGGCTGAGAAGAAAATGGGAGCAGCGATATCAATCAGGGGGAACAAAGGGCCCTCTCTTATCCCCATGGGTTTGCTCAAAATGCCTCTTTCTCTCTTTTGAAGCCTTTTTCCATTCAGGACTTCACAGCCGACCACAGCTGGCTCTGCCTTGCCCATAATTAAACAAGGCAGCATCTTAATCACAGGGGATACAGGGGGTGCCAGATCCCGTCCTCGGCTGGAGCTGGGTGGCTGCTCCACTGGGACCTCTTGACTGGGACCCTTCCACTGGGACCTCTTGGCTGGGCCATCTTCGCTCGCCCCTCACCGCACCAACACCTGGCAGCATCGGGGAGAAAAAATCAATGGGAAGTTCTCATGCTGAGAAACACTAATAAGAGGGAATTAAAGCTCAATTTTAAGGCTGCTAGACATCTCTGGGAACTATTTTTTCAGAGGACAAAGACAAAAATATTTTCTGCCACTAAAGGTTTGGAAGAGAACAAGGGTTAGCAGCTTTAGCAGAAGAAAAGAGGGGGTGCACTTGGCCCCACTGTTCTCAGCGTGTCTGGTGATTACGGGGATGGTGGTTTGCTCTTTCTTCCTCCCACCCCACCTGAAATACCACCACTGGCTGTCACTGGGAGCAAGCACGCTTATAGCTTCACCCTTTCTGGAAAAAGATCCATTTTGCTCTGTTGAAGCCTCTTAGCATCCAGCATGACATAACCAAAGAGCTTTGTGCCCGTTGTCCTCAGCAGCCGTCCCTCTCCTTGCCCTCTGATGACATGCCCATGCAGCCTGCAGCTCACCAGGAGCTAGTGTCATTTTTCCCCTTTTCTTTAGAGTTTGCCCCCAAAGATGAGATCACCCCAGACAGTTCAGTCACTGCTGTGTACATTCAACCTCTGGTTGTTTTCCTGCCAGCATGCGTGAGAACATGAGGTCTTCTCCTGAGCAGCGCGAGAGCTCAGGGTCCTCATTAAGAGCAGCGCATACAGTTGGCACCACCCAGCGATTTTAAATATCTTGGAGATGTTCCATGCCAGTCCTTGCTCCTGGCATGCAAACACAAATCTTCTTACACAAACACTCCAATTACCACAAGGAGGTATCTAACCTGCCATTTTGACCTTTTTGCTCCGAGATGGGTCCAGCAGGCCACCAGTGCCTCAGGGACCCTGGCTTGCAGGTCTCTCCTGGGCAATTTTTTCCAAGCCAACTGCAATGCACTGTGATGGCACCTCAGCACAGACATCTCAGGAGGCTTTAACTGCCCAGAGACCTCTCCTGAAGAACTGCCACTGGCCTGGCCTCAGGGCAACGGGGTTAAACCTGCAGCATATGGTGCAGCTCCACCACCCCAAGACTGTCACCCATCAAGGCTCAGCCACAGCTTTCATGAAGAC
>JAVJGJ010000001.1:94264571-94281950 GCA_035590215.1 Microhierax caerulescens
CCCCCCCCCCCCCCGGGGGCAACTCCTGCACCCTTTAGACAACAGGCAGCAGGTCCACGACTGCTCTGGATGCTCTTTGCCAGGGTTTGCCCTTGCAAACGCTGGGGAGAAGATCCAACGCCCCGCCAGCAGGACCCTTGCCCCTTGTACTGTCACCCACTGTCACCTACCTCGGGTGGGCGTGCGGGAGGGGAGTTTCGGGTCCTGGGTGGGCAGCTCCGACGGGCTGGGCTCGCTCGGGGCTTGGGGTCCCTTGTTCTTGCTGACAGGCATCGGCTGGGGCAGCACTTGCTTGGGCAGACCCTTGAAGAACCAGGCACCGGAGCGCTTCCACACCTGGGGGTGCAGGCAGAAGGGTGGCACCCATGTCCTAGTGGGATGCTGGGTGCAATCTTTGTCCCCTACTGCATCACTTGGGTCCACCTCCAGCAGGCACCCCCCTACCCCCCTGCTCTGCAGCAGCCCCACAGCCCATTAACTGCTCGTTAATTAAGTCTTCAGCTTTTGCACACTGCAGGTAGCAGGGAGCTAATCTCTGGCCAAAACAGCTTCAACCCCAAGACTTTGTTTCGGGTCGTGGTGGTTTTATGTTGGTTTTTTTTTTTTTAATAGTATTTCGTATAGGAAACAAGCTCATCCTGTAAGAACCAGGCTCTGATAGCTGGGGCCGGTTTAGCAGTGTCAGAGGACAAGCTGAAAGTCCCTGGGAGCATCCCCCAGTCTGCAGCTGGTCCCACCTCAGAGCTCTGGCGTGGGGACAGTGCACAGGGTGAAACCAAGGGCAGGGACCGAATCCTGCTCCCGTAAAACCCCCAGGGCAGGGGAAGCACGGGGGGGGGGGGGCTGCCACACTCACCTCCCGCTGCTCGCTGCAGATCTTGCAGAGCCAGATGGCATGAGGCCGGCTGTTGGTGGTCTCCACCCCACACTTGGTGCAGACGTTCTGCAGAGAAAGGAAAGCGCTGGGGGGGGGTGGGGGCACCGCGGGCACCAAAAGCTCCCACTACACCAGCACCTTAAGGAGAGCTGGTTAACAAGAGCTCTCCCAGTACAACCATTAGCTGATTGCAGAACCCCCCCCAGGGATGCCACCTCATGCCCCCCCCCTGTGGAGGAATGCCAAGCAAGTGAGGATGCACTGAAGGACCAAGGTGCCCGTTTTTGCACTGGGGAGCAAGCTGTGTGGGTCTGGGGGGGGTCACCCAGCGGTGGGGCACGAGGAAGTGCCTCACCTTCTTGCAGTCCTCGCAGACGACGCAGGCAGATCCCCGTGGCCCCAGCTGCTCCCCGCAGAGGATGCAGCGGTTCACCCCGTCCCCCAGCACGCTCCGGCGCATGTCCTCCAGCCGGGTCATGAGTCGCCTGGCAGAAAGGGGACGAGGGCTGTCAGGAAAGGCACCAGGTGGCCCAAGATGTGGGGGTCCCACTCCCAAGGGTGGCTGCTGCCTTTGGCTATTGCATCCTTGAATAGTTTGGGTTGGAAGTGGCCTTAAAGATCATCTGCCTGCAAGGAGGTTGTAGTGAGGTGGGGGTCAGGTTCTCCCAGGTAACAAGTGACAGGACAAGAGGAAACAGCCTCAAGTTGCACCAGGGAAGGTTTAGATTGAATATTAGGAAAAATTTCTTCACCAAAAGGCTGGTCAAGCATGCACAGGCTGCCCAGGGAGGTGGTGGAGTCACCATCCCCGGCAGTGTTTAAAAAAACCACGTAGATGCAGCGCTTGGGGACAGGGGATAGTGATGGACTTGGCAGTGCTGGGTTAATGGCTGGACTTGATGATCTAAAGGGTTTTTCCAACCTAAATGATTATATGATCTCACTCCAACCCCCTGCCACAGGCAGGGACACCTCCCACCAGCCCCAGTTGCTCCCAGCCCCATCCAGCCTGGCCTTGGGCACTGCCAGGGATGGGGCACCCACAGCTGCGCTGGGCAGCCTGGGCCAGTGTCCCACCACCCTCACAGTGCAGAATTTCTTCCTTATATCCGATCTAGATCCACCGTCTTCTAGTTTAAGACCACCTCCCCTTGTCCTAGCGCTACAGGCCCTACTAGACAGTCTGTCCCCACCTGTCTCACCAGCCCCCTCGAAGTACCACTATAAGGTGTCCCCGGAGCTGCCTCTTCTCCTGGCTGGGCAAGCCCAGCTCTCAGCCTGTCCTGGTGGGAGAGGGGGCTCCTCCTCCCCTAAACTGGGGAGAAGGGCTGGGGCATGAAGAAGGGCACCAGGAGGCTGGTTTCTTTAAGGAGTGGGTTTGCTTTTCGAGGGGACCCACAGCAGCACCAGAGAAAAGCAGCAACCAGCACCACGTGCACCAGGGTCTCCCCCAGCAGCGTGTACCCACCACATTTGCACCCAACGAGGCATGAAGAGCGGGAGCTCACGGATGCCTGGGCTGTGCACAATACCCCCACGATTTTCACCCAGACTATTCACCGACACTGACACCCCCCCCCCTGACCCCCAAGGGTGCAGGAGAGCCATGCTGAGCTCTGCAGAGCTGAGACCTCTCCCCACAGAGAAGGGGTTGCACCCTGCCCTCCCAAACTCCTCAACACCTTGAGACCAGCACAATGCCCCAGCACCCCTAAGCCCAACACAAATTCTCACAACCAGGAATGTCTGCCCATCCCCACCAGCCCACAGGGTTCATATTCCCACAGGGAATGAAAGAAGCCAAAAAATAGTATTTTTTTTTTTTTTTTTCCAATAGTCTCACTTTATTAGATACCACATCAAGAGAGGATGTTGTGCTGCATGCAGCGGAAGACTGGAGTATTTCTAGTTCCTGTGTAACATTTTCTTTTTCTCTTAATAGTTGTAAACTGATATTTTGCTGTAAAATCACTGCATGCAAGTTTGAATGCAAACAGCAGTAGAAGAGGCTTTTTCTTGTCTTTTTTTTTTTTTTTTTCACCATTCCCAATCCATAGTGCATGCTTTATTTACAACAAAAAGAAGTCATTCAGGGCAAAAATTACCATCAGAAAAACTGAGAAGAGGGTGGCAGAGACAAGGACTGCGGTTTGCACAATACCAGGAGGGAAATTGGCAAGTTGCACTTTATTTTGTGGGTGCAAAAAGATGATTTGAGTATCAGTTGTCTGAAAGGAAAGCAGCTGAGCAGAGAAGGTCAATACCAGACATGAGTAAAGGCAACATTAATTTAATTAGTCTGCAAACACAAAGGAGGCTGGGCTGCTGCAGGTCTGGAATAAATTAAGGAATTTCTCAGTTTTGGTTTTTTTTTTTTTTCTTTAAGGTAATTTTATCTCCAGCCACACAGTTCCCCAGCACAGCTTGGAAACGCACTGTGCCCAGCTGCTGCTCCAAGAGATACAGGCAAGGTGCAAAGGTTTTGGTCAGGTCCATCACTCTGGAAGGGATCGTGGCAGCATCCTACAGCCGAACCACCTCTGCCCAGAGCAGGGAGTTTTCAGGCATGGCTGTGTGGGATGCAGAGGGAAACAATCCAAAAGCAGCAGGTTGTTTCAGTCTGGGTTCTCTGCACAGCCTGCGCTGGGGGCAGTGTGGCTCAGGGTCTTGGGGATGTTGCACGCTTACTGGTGCAGAGTCAAGAACTGCACGAAAGAATGGGGAAAATTTTTCAAAATGCCCTCTCCTATCACACTCTTCTGTGCATCATGCCCCAAGCAGCTCCCGTCTCGGTGGCCATGCCACAGGATGGAGCCTGGGATGATAAAAGAGCTGTTCCAGCCCTGGTTGAGTGGAGCAGAGGATGCACAGGCTGGTTTAGGTTTGCTTTTCCCATCCGTGGTCCAAGGGTGTCTCCTGGTGGAGAGCAGGGCGTGATGAGCTGGCAGCATCCAGGCTGGGCTAGGGTGGGGGAAAACAGACTTTCTTGGACCTGCAAGCCCTGATCTGGGCTGGGCAAGGGGCTGCTCTGCAGCAGCAGCATCACTGGGCAGGCAGAGAGGTTGGCATCACACAGCGACCTTCGCATCGCTCAGCTGCGGAAATCACAGCCCTGCGGAGATGCTCGTTGCAAGTCAGCGCTCAGAGCAAGCTCTGCTGGGGGACGGGTGGTGGTGGTGGGCAAGAAATATTAAAAAAAAAATAATAATATCAAGAATAGGAAAATAACTCATCCGATTCAAAAGAAACAGCTCTGCGGCACAGCTGAATTGAGAACGTGCCACACGGCAGCATGCCAGCAGACGACAACAGCGGTTGCAGGGGAGGGAGGTCATGGGACAACGGTGTGAACCGAGGGGGCTGAGGTTTGGGTTTCATACAACATGCGCAGCGTGTAGCTGGCCGACAATATATTCCGGTAGTGCTTATTGTGCTACTATCAACATCGCGGTGCTTGAGGTTGTCCAGAGACAGCGAATGGTACCAAACCTGATCAGCGTCAGTCTGAGAGCATCTTGACTCTCCTGCTATCGAGAGCAAATCAAACACCTCCAGATGATCGTTATGATCATTAAAGCGCAGGTTGAAGACAATGGTTCTTGTACAGACTTGCAAAAAAAAAACCAACACCAAAAAAACCCCAACCCTCCCCAAACAGAAAAAAAACCAACCCCAAAGTTTGGAAGACCTCTAACTGTTCCAGCTAATATTTGTGGTATTTTAAAGCAATAATCCTTGCACACATCAGCTAGTTGGTGGGAAGTAGTTTCTCCCTTGGCTTCCCTCCTGCATGTGGTACGGCAAAGGGTTGGCAGCGGGGTACTCCGAGGAGGGCCAGGGGCTGCCCTCGGGGTGCAGCTAGTCACTACTACGCAGCTGGGAGGTGAGGAGGAGGTAGTCACGAGCTCGACACGGGGGTGGGCTCCTACAGCAACGGAGCCTGCGAGTTCCTGGGGCGAAAGGAACCGCGCGTGGCGGCTGGAAACGAACACAAACCAGCCCCAACCTCTGGTTCCCTGCGAGCGCAGAGCGGCTCCCTATTTCACCTTATCGTTACTGTGGTATTGGTGGATCTTCTCAGCAAAGGATGGACCACAATATTGCTCAAGTGTACCAAATCAGAACGAAAGCTCAAGCAGGACTCGCAGGATTACATCGGTGACACGGGCTTTAGCCTAATCACAACAACACAGATACCAGGCTACAGTTACGACCCACACCAAACAGCTTTTTCATTATTGCAACTGAGGTATCGATATCACACAAGCAGAACGGGCTGATGCTCTGACACCAGCACTGAACCCCCTCTAGGCTGGACGAGAGCATGGCCGGGCCGGTGACCACGCGTCCCGCTGGGAGATAAAGGAGCCACAAGCCAGTGGTGATGGGACGAGCCACACGAGCGGAGGCTGGGGGAACACAGAGCATCACACACACACACACCACGGGAACGCTATCACGGCGTGCGTGAGACTAGTGAGAAAGAGGAACAGTCAGAGGGTAACTATTGCTTGACAAAATTGCACATCAGGATAATTAAATGACAACACCCCCCCCCCAAAAAAAAAAAAACACAACAACCAAACAACCCAACCAAACCAACCAAAACCCCAAAGGAAGATAATATAAAAGATATGGGTTAGTTTTCAGGTGGAGGTGAGGACAGGGCACAGAGGATGCTCGGAGGAGGCAGAAGTGTGCTGCTGCCCTGGGACCAGAGGCATGTAGCAAGGCATGACTGCGCTGGAAGACGGACATCAGAGATCTACAGGGGCTTGGCAGAGGATGGGCCGTTTGGGGAGATTTGGGCAGTGGCTCCTTTTAATCACTGGCAACGTGGTTCTCGTTTTGGAGGGTGTGCCAGCGTTCAATCTTCTTGTCCTTGTTCTTCAAGCACTCGTACCAGTGTTTCAAGCGCTCCCCCTTAGCCGTGATGCCGAGCTGACAGCCGCCTGGAAGAAAGGGAGAAGAGACATCTTATTCAGGGATGACGCTGATGTTCCAATAAACTACTTCCATGGGGACAGACCCCACGTTTGCAGCATTTCTTTCCACCTCCTGGATTTAAAATCTCATGGAAACAACCAGAGGTGCTCTGCCTGCACAGAAGACCCCATGGGATCCTGGAGATGGGGCAGCACGGTGGGTGCACTGTATTTGGTGGCCTGATACAAGCACCCAACTGAAGTCAGTTGGTCCCATCTCAGAGCTCAGCCTGAGGCTCCTCAAAGGACAGGCAACCTACGCATCCCTCCCGTATAGCCAGCACTGCATCGGGCATCAAAACCGCCCCGCAGAGTGCAGAGACTTTCAGCTCACCGATGTAATCATTCGATTTTCCGATGTCATAATCCCAGACAGAAATGTCCAGTGACTTCTTGGCCAGGTCGCTGTGTTTTATGTCATAGAAGAACTCCTGCAGGAGGAGAACACCCACGTCACACCAAGCACCCCAGGAAAATACACTCAGAAAACTGCAGTTAAGGAATTGCAAGTGATGTCTCCGTACAGCCCAAATTCAAAATCCAGAGAGAGGATAATTAAAATACACTAACAAAGAGCAAATGCTCCTTTCCCTGGGGCACTTGTCCTCCCAGGATCACAGCATGCTGCACAAACCCCTAAGCTGAGCTCATCCCCTGTATCTAAGTGAGCACTTTGCAGGTGTCCCACCAAAGTAGCACCACCCACGGGACCCCCAGGGATGCTCGTCCCACCCACGACGCTGGGGTGACATGGAGCCAGCAGCACCGAAGTGGTGAGATCTCCCATAGCAAAGCCATTCCCAAAACATTCCTGGGTGCAGAAGGGGGAAAGCAACCCAAGCAAGGAACTGAACCTCAGAGAATTTGTCTTCAACCTCCTCCATGCAACACAGTAATTAGCTACGCTGATTTAATAATATATATATATATATAATAGATCCATCCTTACCTCATTAAACTCAGGATTCAATGTTTTCTTCTTAATCTGCGTCTTGTGCTTGGCCTTTTTTCCCATGTCAGGTTTCAGCCAACTGGGGGCAACAGAAAACAGCTCAAACCTCAAGTTCAAGAACAGTGTGAGCTTATAAGGTAAAAAAGTGAGGTTTGGGGCTAGAAAAAAGCAACTGAAGATATTTATTGAAGGGAAAGAAATGGTTTATCCACTCTTGCTTCCCACTTTCTAAAATGATCTAAAATAAATGTAAACCCAGTAAAATCCTGATTATTATTTTTTTTTCCCCTCTTGGATTGCCAGATGGGATGTGGGAAACTAGATGCTGAGCAAAACAGAAACCTTTCTGGGAGAGCATCTCTTGCTCAGAGTGGCTGGGTAAGCTTCGGACACGAGAACCCTTGATGTCCTTCCAAACCACACACTGGTCCCAAGGTTTTTATCCCCACAAGCCACGCTAAAAGAAATGGTTGTAGGAGTTTTATGGAGCAAAAGGCAGGTGAACTCTGCATTTCGCTGGGGAGGAACCTGCCGAGGCAGACGGTGGGGAGCAGCTGAAATGGTCAGGGCATACAGAAGATGAGCAGCCAGGCTGGTCAACAGCACATGAGGGCAATCACAGGGCCAGTCACCCAGTCTGGCCACTGGGAAAACCAGCTAAGAATGTGTGAATCCATATGGGGAGATGGGGAGAAGTATGGGGGGAAAAAAAAAATAAATATAAAAACAATCCATTAGTTTAATACCACACAGACTAGTATACTCAGCTGAGTAGGTTCATCTAGCAAATGTGGGAAAAAATAGGGGCTCGGGCTTTGCAGCCTGGCTGCAGACCCAGAACTAAATTGTGGAGTTGGGATTAATTAGATCTGTGATAGAAATTGATTTAAAAATGGAAAGCCACCGTCTTTTGTTTGTTGGAATGGAAAATATAAAAAATAAGAGACACCCCAAGAGGGAAAACTACTCTGTTCCACTCAGCTACAAAAAGATGTGCAAAATGTTCAACCTGAGATTTATTGAATGAGTTTTAGGGAGAACAGAGGTTTTTTCTGAAGGCAAAACAACCAGCAACAAAAACTACAATGAGGAATGGCTGCAGGGTTCTCTCCATGTCACAGTTTATGAGGTTCGAGTTAAAACAATCTTATCCCCCCCCCGCTGGCAGGAGCCACCCGACAAGCGCTGCTCCCCCACCGCCTGCCTCCGCACCGAGCGTGCCGACGGGCGAGATGCTGCTGGAGGAGACCCGCTCCGTGTCACAGCAAGGCATTGCCAGCACCAACCGCAGCAAATACCACTGTCTGTCTTAATTAAGCTAAATTGTTTGCAGCGGAGACGTGGCACGGGACAGGGACAGGTAGGGCAGGGGGATCCCAGGTACCCCAGGTACAACCAGCATGTGTGCCTATGGGGCAGCAAGGGGGGCACATGCTCCTCGTCACGCATGGAGGGACATCAAGCCACCCCTGCCCTGTGGCCATGGTGGGTCAGAGCTGGAGAGGACCTCTTGGCCCCCAGCTCCATGGGACAGGCAGGGCAGGGGGATCCCAGGTACCCCAGGTACAACCAGCACGTGTGCCTACGGGGCAGCAAGGGGGGCACATGCTCCTCGTCATGCGTGGAGGGACATCAAGCCACCCCTGCCCTGCGGCCACGGTGGGTCAGAGCTGGAGAGAACCTCTTGGCCCCCAGCTCCACGGCTATGAGATGGCTGTTGGGTCGGTGCATTTGGGATGGACCTGAGGGTTGGGTGAGTCACTAACTTCAGCCCCACAGGGCTGTCACCACCTCGCGCAGGCATTGCCGGCGGGCAGCTCGCTCCAGCACGAAGCCTCAAAGCGCTTGGGAAATGCTCTCCTCTCTCCAGTGGTTTTGGAAGGAGCTCTCAGCCCACCAGCTACTGCCGAAGGGCAGCGGGTGGCCCCACGACCACGCATCACCGCGCTGAGCCACCCCCAGCCCTCACTTACAGTTTAACGAAAGGGTCTGAGTATCCGTTGGCATCCATAGCTGCTAAATGCACGCAGCGTACGATGCCGACGATCAAGCCGCCCTGCTGGGTGCTGTACATGAGGGACACGAGGATCTTCCCACGCTCCTCCACGTCCCCACCACGGTCTACCTGCGAGGGGAAGCAACCAGAGATGGGGACACGGGGGCTGAGCGAAGACGACCGTCAACTGCAGAGCAGATGAGACAAGATGGACACAAAGGAACCTTGTATCCCCATGAGGGATAGGAAAGGGGGGGGGAAAAGAAAAAAAAAAAAAAAAAGGCTCGTATATGAGAGATGATGGATGAAACATGCGTGGAGCCTGTCATCCTCCAAGGACTCTTACCTCCTCTTCGTACAATGCCATCCCACGGGATGAGCCAGTCGTTCCAGCACGCTTCATCTTGGATGGAGAAGGGAAAAAAAGAGACTGCCATGAGTTACTGCAGCTGGGAGAGGCACCATCCCATGGCAAAAGCATCCCTGGGAGCCCAGCCCAGCACTCTGGCTGGAGCCAGGAGTGGAAGGGGACTCGGGTACGTTCACCTGCTCCATCAACCTTCATCTCAGAAGACTCAGCACCTCACCTGCAGCACTGGGAAGCAGAGCTCAGGGATGGAGCCACCCACCCTCTTCCCCACAGTGACACACACATCAGCATAGCCCGGCGACACTAGCAGATCCACAGCCACCAGAGATGTCCCCAGAGTCACTTCCCCTGGATTTCCACCACTCTCTCATCCTTGGCCTTGACCTGCCACATGGCCCAGACCAGATTCCATGGGTAGGAATCCAACTCCTAGAAATACCAGTGAGGTCAGGCACCTACAGCTCCTGGCTGGTTCCAGCTCCAAGCCCACCCCTAGCTCCCACCCATGCCGTCTGTTAGCAACCTCATCATTAATGGCAGCAGAAAGGAATTTCAGAGAAACTCACTGGTATTACTCTCTCCAAGCAGATGTTGAAGTTCTTTTTCTGATTGGCTTTGAGTTTTTTCAAGGATACTCTAGTTTCTCCAATAAACTCATTGTGGCCAAATTTGTCTTCATCACATACGGAGATCCTGAGGGGAACAGGAGAGGTGAACATCGACCGTGCTGGAGCAGAACCTGACTCCAGAGCACAAAGCCACTCCTGCAGGGGCACTGCTTGGGGGGGGGGTGAACAAAGCAAAGCACCACCAAAGCCTCCATCCACCTGGTTCTCCTCTGACCACAAGCAGTCAGAAAACCAAACTTCTGTTTTGCCAGAAAAATGAACATTTTTAATACACGCTCTGCCATAGGGCAAGAAACCAAAAGGTGGAAGTTTCCTGTAGATGGAAAATGCCAAAAAGTTTTAGAGACATCAAAATGTTTTGCTGGGATACTGTCAAATCAGGCACGGATACACCATACACATATATCTGTGCTGATAAGAATGATAGTAATGCCAATAAATTTAAAATTAAATGACAGGGTCAAAGCATCTTTTCTTCTCTTCTTAAAAGGATCGTTAAAATCAGCATGTTCGTGTGCAGCATGTTGATTTTGACCAAAAATCCTGCGTTTCCAGGTGCCCTATCAACACCTGCACTTTGCTGCCCGTGCCCTCCTGAGGAAGGCTGGCTCTCGATGCTCCAGGCAAAGATACCCGCAGTCCCCATCCCCCCGCACCACGGGGTACCCCAGCTCCTCCACTTGCCTGAGGGTTTTCCTTTGCATGTCCTCATCTGTGATGCCGTGGTACACCAGGGTCTCATTCCACACAGGGTTACGGGTGTTGCGCAGCGTCTTGGTCCTCAGCTTATTTGACTACGGCATGAAAACATGGCACAATTACACCCTGAACTCCCCCGCGCCGAAATTTTAGCTCCCAGCAGCGGGCTGTAAATTAGATGCTCCATCACTTCTGGCTCACAAGAGGTGGTTTGACTGGGCTCTGCAGGACGTCACCGCTGCCTGCTGAGGCTGTCACGCCAGTGAGCCATCAGCTCCAGGTGAGCATCACCGACCCGACAAGGTGGACCTTTACGCAAACACCAGGGAGTCAGTCGCCTGCAGTGGTGAGGGCAGCCTTCACTGCCCGGCTTTTTACACTCTCTGGGGTCTGCTCCTTCAAGGACGCTTGTACAAGAAAAAGCTGCACAGAGCAGGCTGTGCGGGGCTCGGGGAATGGCTCTCGTGGTCTAAAGGAGATGACAACTTGGGAAAAAAGGAGTTCTGTCACTTGCTCATGTTTCTTTTGCGAAACACACACAAAAAAAAAAAATTAAAAGAAAGCTCAGCAAACAAGAGAGCAATAGAAATCAAAGCAACTCCCAAGACCACAATACCTTGATGTGTTCTGCACAAAACCAGAAAGTTCCTGCACATAGAGTAAACGTGTCAATGGTTTTATTATAATTTTCCTCCTTCTTTCACCCTTAGTTCCTCTAAGCGAAACTCTGCTGCAGGAAAGAGCTCAGGGGCTGCAAAGCAAGGAGCCAGCACCCCTTGGGCACTGGGCTAGTGGTGGTCATCCCCTCCTCCAAGGTTTCCCCACTGAGATCAGCTTAGCTGGGCTGGGGAGTGAGATTTTCAGGGTTTTCTTTTAGAGGGGTTTATTCTACGGTTATTTCTTTATAACTGTAACGAGAACATGCTGCAGCTCCAAAGCAAGCGGATCGTTCAAACTCTGGTAATAATTAGATCTTTTTTGGTCAGATGTTTTGTGATACCTTAACAGTGTTCACCTCCTCTGAAGCTCCCCTCCAGCCCTAAGCAGATCCCTGTCTGCAGGATGAGCTGTTCCTCAGGTATGGGAGGACATCTGCAAGCATCGTCACTTTTCAGAGGTACCTCCCAGGTCAAATATAGCAGCAGTGAGCGATGGCACAGAGAAATCAAGTGGAGAAAGTGTGACACAAGGAAGGGACCTCAGGAGGCTTTGAGGAACCTCTGCTCCATCTCCAGCCCCAAACGTGCCCAAACCAGGTAAAAGCCTCACCTTGCTGGCTCCAGGCAAGAGGTGCAGTTTGACGTAGGGATCTGCCAGGCCATTTGAGTCCATTGGTTTTAAGCCCTAAAAGATAATCAAGAAAACATGGTGCCTGAATCCTCCTCAAGCAGAGCCAAGGAAGAGAAAAAGCTACCCGTGAAGCAACTCGGTAAAGAGAAGAATGTGTTCAGCAAGCCAAGAGCCTTGTTTTCTGCCCCAAGCAGGCACGGGTACCACGATGCATTAAAACATCAGACCCACTCGAGGAAAAGCCCCGCAGACCTTCCCATCCAGGAGCAGCTGTGCCAGCCAGGCTGGGCTGCGTCTCCCGGGGGAGCAGCCTCTGCCAGCGGCCACACTGCTTCCATCCCATGGCCCCAGCGGAGCTGGGAGCCAGACAAACTTAAACTGGTGAAAGAAGGGGGGAAAAAAAAGAGGACCGCTTACTTTGGCCTTGATGAGGGTGCAGTGCAGGGAGCTGTTCTCCTGGTCGTAGAGCAGGCTGAACTCCAGCGCTCCCAGCGTGGCTGGCAGCGAGAGAGAGAGGAGGAAGAGTCGGAAACAGGACCTCGTTAAAACCCCGGCCAATAACTGTGTTTAATCAGCCCTGATTAGGAATAATTAGAAAGATTTGCAGTTCAAATGTAAAAGCCATGTGAGACTGCGCTGGCGTCAGCCACGCACAAACCCAGGCAGATTCACGAGCTGCAGCCATCGGAGCTTCGCAGAGGTGGAACTGCCCAGGGAGGGCAGCCTGGGGCTCAGCTGACTTCAATATTTGCCAGGCAAAGGAGGACGTAACCCTACAAACCCCTCTCAGGGCAATGCCACCCCAGGACCACCCCGAGAAGGTGTTTCACCGTGGGTGGCCAGCATCTCCTCCCAAGGCTCGGGGCTCAGCCCCCGTTTTCACTTGTTGGAGCCTGGTTCGCCCTTGTCTTCACGTGCTCACCAGGAAAAGATCACAGGGGTGAAGAGTTAGCACAGAACCTCAGCTGAGTCCATCTGCTCCTGTCTGAGCAGGACTTCTGCGCCTGCTCCCGACCCGGAGCATCTCCAGGAGATGGTTCCCACCATCCTGGGTGGGAACAGGCTGGAGAGGCAAAGCACTGCCCTGCCACAGGCACTTGCCCTCATGCAGCAAATCCCCTTTGAGGGAAGCAAAGTGCCTGAGCACCAGGATCTCACAGCACGAAGGCACTGAAGCCACCAAGCCTTTCCTACAAACAGCATTTCTTGCAGCGAACGATGCTCTGATGGAAAAAGGCCTCTGGGACTCGAATTGGGAAGTGGGAAGGTCATGTGAGCACAGAGCCTAAACCAGCATGCATCAGAGCTCGGGAGTTTTGTGTAAAACAGACTGAAGATCCCACGAGCTGCACTGAACTGACTGAGCAGGGACAGCCTGCGGGAGCCTGTCCCAGCTCTCAGCCCCACGGGGAAGGAACGTCCCCCGAGGACTCTCTGCCAGAGACCCACGACCTTACAGCACAAGTCATGGTCCCCTGCAGCAACCGCCTCCCTCAAAATCCCAGGTTTCCCAAAGAAACCGCTCACTCCCCCTCCAGCTGAGCACCCCGGGTACATACTGCCTTCATCAGAGTCATAGCTGTTGGCATCCTCCTCCTCTTCCTCCTGGGGCGGCTGCCGCGGCGGGGCAGTGGATGCCGGTGGGATGGTGGGGGGCTGCCGGGCTGGCCTCTCCTCTCTGGCAGAGGGCACGGTGTAGCCCCCTCCTCGCTCCTCCCTGGCAGTGGCACGGGCCAGCTCCGGGGGTCCCAGTGGTGGGCTCACTGCGAGAGGGACCCTGTTAGCCCCTGGCACGCTCTGCTCCCCAGCCCCTCGCAGGCAGCCAAACTTTACCTTGTCTCTCCGGGAACCGGCCGGCTGCCCCAGGACCTGGCCTTGCTGCTGCTGGTGGCACTGGGGACAAGACACAGCATTACTGGAACATTCACCTGGGCCATGCCCTCCATCCCCCTCCCACCCCAGCACCAACACTGCCCCAAGCAGGGGGGTCTCCACCCATGGCAGGGCACTGGGGTGTCCCCCCGCAGGAGCTGAGCATCCTGGCCACATCCCCATTGCATCCTACCTGGGGGTGCTGCTGGACCAGGACCAGGACCAGGACCAGGACCAGGAGCAGGAGCAGGGCTGGCAGTGGCTGGTGGGGGCGGCCGTGGGGCTTGCAGGGAGTTGGTCCTCTTCACGCCTGCAAGGAAAGTGGGGGGTCAGCAATGGTGTTCAGGCCCCGGGGGGCTTTGGCTGTGTCGAGGATGTGGGTTATAGCTGGAACCAGCCAGAGGCAGCAGAGAAGAGAGAGGTGAGGCCGATGGACGGAGGTGGCCCAAATAGCAGCTCAGCCCTGCATGCTTTTGGGGAGCGGGGTGCAGCCCGGGCCGGAGCGGGGAGCATTTCACTAGTGGGACCCCCTGCTGCACCGATCCACCTGCAAAAGGGAAATGCAGGAGGATGGATGTGGTTGTGGCCAGGCACTGGTCTGAGCTGGAAGGTGAACAAAGCCATGAGCATCACTGCGATGCCCATCACACCCTTGTCCCCCTGCACACCAGGACTACTGCTGCATGGCATCCCCCCGGGGGGCACGCACATCCCACAGCAGCAACGGGGCACAGATGCGCAAGGGTTACCCACCCAAAGATGAATTAAAACACCAGCTTCCCCCCAGGCAGCCCCGAAGACCCCTCTCCAGCTATCACCCCACTACCCTGTCATTGAATATTCCTTTCTTCCGCGAGGAATTAAAGACAACTTGGACATTTGCCATCCATTTTTAGCTTCACCAGTTCAATTCACAAGCTCAGCTCCCAGATGAAGGTCTCTGCAAGTGCCTCCCCTTCTGGAGACACCTGGGGAAGACTCGGGCACCACTGCACCCTGTCAGCCACCCGTTTGCATCCCAGCCATTTACAATGGCTTGCAGCACATGAAATTTTCATGAAACGAGAAATGACATCCCCAGCCAGACCCCTGCCAGCAAAGCATGGGCTCCCACTGGCACGGCTGCTCCTTCGGCAGCATTTTGTGGAGCACATGCCTGCCCCAGCAGCAACGGGGGTGGGGGGGGGGTGGAGGGTGGGCACAGCAGCATGAAAAATGCTTCTGCAACTCAGTTGCATTTCATCTCTGCTTAAAATTGGCCTGGTAAGCACCGAGCCCACTCCTCCCTTCACTTAGAGCTCTCGTATGGCGCACGCGGCTTTTCAAGCTCCTGTCCTTTCACGAGCCATAAGATGCCCCTCTTAGGGAAAAGCACGCAGGATCCTGCCTGTCCTCCCTGCGTGCAGGGGAAGGGATGGGGATCCCCCTCCGCGCCTCCCCCTGATCCTGCCAACACCCAGGACCTCCCCCACCAGCCAACTCCACGGAGCAGTGTAAAACAGCAGGCAAGCAGCGTGGGAAGCAGGTGCCAAAGCTCTGCAACATGAAATCCCTCAGCATCACCTAGTGCCGCCCGTCGAGCTGGCTTTGCAACCCCCAGCCCTCTCTTCCCAGGCCCGCAGAAGCACCGCTCTCACCAGGGCTCCTGCTGACCCCGCTCTCGGCAGCGTAGTCACGGCCATCGGTGTCCCCGCCGGCGTGCTCGCTGCCGCACGGACCCGGCCTGCCCTCGGCCGGCTTGCGGCCGGGCACCACATAGCTCCCCCGGGCAGCCGCCGTCGTGTCGCTGCCTGCAGGGAGAGGGATAAAGGCAGCAGTGAGGCTGGCACCCTGTCACCCAGCCGGTCCCCGGAGCCAGCGGGGAGAGGAGCCGCTGGGGTGATGCGCAGCCTGGGTACCAGCAGGAGGAGGATGGGTATGGCCACTGCAGCGTCACCCCCAGAGCACTGGGGACTGCCAGCCGGCTGCAGGAGGGCTCCGCACCATCAAACCTGCACACGGTGGTCGCGAAAGCCCAAAGGACACGGCAAACCACGAGGGCACTGGGACACACGCAAGCGCCACGGGAAAACGAGGCCAGAGGCATCCATCAACTGGTCCTCAGCACCCATCAAACCCCTAATGGCATTACAGCTCCGTGGTCCCCAGGACACGAGGATCACATTTTCTTTTTGCTGATCATCTTCCATTTATTAGCGAGAAAACAGTGACAGCTGCCTTTGCCTCTCACTTCCATCCACCCAGCAGCGGCCGTCCCAGGGTGCCAAGACCGCTTCACGGTGATAAATTGCAACCCACGGATGTGATGGAGAAGGTCTCGGTGCTCACCTGGCTTGTGCCGGAGACGCCAGGTATAAATCTTTGCCGTGACATAAATGGGATGTTTACCCTTGGCTGGGCTCTCAGGGTCGCTGGGCGCAATGAGAAAGTGAAACGCAACAGATTGCAAGTGGGGAAGAAGAGGGGGGGTAAAAACGCTACGATGCTAAAGAGGGGAGAGGAGGGGAAATGAGCATCCACAACCGGGAGCCCTGTGGTGCAGAAATAGCGATGCAATAAATAATTTTCCAAAGGAGCTTTCGGAAAATCATGGGCACGTCGTGAGCATGCTGATCACCAGGAGGGACCTGCGGAGCTGACAAAACTTCGCCAAATTACAGGCGAGCTGGCGGCTTAATAAAAGCAGCCTGTTGCAGAGCCAGGAAGCTTAACGGCACCCGCTACCATTGCGATTAAATAGTCTTAATTAAGTTGTTTCCCCAACTGCTGCTGTACGGGAAGATGAAAATATCACTCGGCACAACCTTGCCAAGGCTCAGCCAGAGGCCCCCACTGGCACTTTGAGCTGTAGCATGGGCTGAGCCCGGGGGTACCCCCCATGGGCACCCCCCGACCTCCCCCTCCCCGACACATAGGATGCATCCCCACTGAGATGCTGCCTGCCTGCAGCCCGACACGGAGCAAAGCCTCCGGCAGTTGCAACTGGAAAATCAAACGCAGTGCCGTGAAAACCGTCCTGCGCACCAACAGCCAGCTGGGTTATCGCTGTCACAACAGACCCTGGGTAAAGGCAGGGTGGGACGGAGGGGACCCTTCCAGGGGGGTTGTGTCCCCAGTCCCCCACAGCTGAGGAAAAGGAGAGGAAGGGAGGGTTTGCAGGTGCTTCCACAGTAACCATCACCCAGCTAGGAGCAGATGGCGTTGGGTCAGGTAACCTCATCGCCTTGGCACTCTGATGTTGAACTGTGAAAATGGGAGTTTATCACTCAAAATTAACTCCCAGTGACACGGTCTGGCAGCACCCCTGTCCCTGGGCTCCTGCTGGTGCTGGCAGCAGCGCCTGGGGTGTACGGGTCCAGAGCAGCTGAGTTAGAAGGATGAGCCCTGCTGAGGAACGGGGCTTTGCCCCTGTAAGCAGGAGGCACCGATGCTGCTGCTTACCGCAGCCCTCTCAGCCGGCACTGCTATTAAACACGATGCAGGCAGAGCCTCAGCGGGCTGCAAGTGCCGGAGGGGACAAAGTACAACCATTAAAAATAAAACAAAATTAAGAAAAAAAAAAAATAATGCTGCTGCATCCTTACCTTGCTCTGCTACCCATGCACGGCACAAGCCTGGGCACAGAGCCCCGGCACCAAGAGCTTTTTGGTGGGGGACACCCACCAAAAGCTCTGTCCTTCGCAGACATGCGCCCGGGGGGGGGGGGGGG
>JAVJGJ010000001.1:94282050-94298721 GCA_035590215.1 Microhierax caerulescens
AGGTGTCCCCGGAGCTGCCTCTTCTCCTGGCTGGGCAAGCCCAGCTCTCAGCCTGTCCTGGTGGGAGAGGGGGCTCCAGCCCTCTGATCCAGCTGCTCCTTTTCCTAGTGCATCTTCCAGCAGAGCCTCTCCTCTTCCAGCTACAGGAACGCAACCAGGGGAAAAAGACACATCCCAGGGGACATGTCAGAGTATTACATTCCCCTATAGCTTTGTGATGCACAACTATTAACTTCCACTGATGCTGCCAGAGAGCAGATACCAGCCCCAGCGCCCGCATACACACGTGCATAAAATCCATCCGAGTCAGCACAAAGTGCTTTGGCATCAGGGAAGTGGCTTTTTCCCCCACACAGAAAGATTTCCACCCAGTCCCAGTGACTGCTCAGGGAAGAGCTGCAAAAGGAGATCTTGGAAGAGCTCTGGCAGGAGGACTGAATGAATTGATTTTCTCATTTTCTACGGAAAAATATTGCATATCATTTACTTTATGGAAATGCTTAGCCCTTTGAGTGAAATGCAAAAAGCCCACTGGAGAGCAGGCTATAAAAGCACATCTGTTTCATGCAAAGGTAAAAAACAAAACAAACCAAAAAACAAACAGAAAAAAAGCCACAAAAAAACCCCTCCACAGCTAAGCAACTTCTGAAAAACCAGCAGTGGCAAAAGCAGTTTGCAAAGCAGGAGCGAGCTGCCTGCCAAGCACCCGAGAGCTGGCGGCGAGCTGTACGCTCAGTTAACCCAGAATCCTGGCCCTAAAAATAGTACTAGAAGGGAGAAAGGATGCATTATTTATGCCTTTCAGTGAGGAAGGAGAAGGAATGAAGAAGGGAAGGAGAAGACCCAAGCCCACCAGAGAGCAGCAGCCCCCTCGCCCGCGGGGCTGCCATCCGCTCCCATGGCAGCCTGACCCAGATCTGACAGAGCCACGAACACGGCACGTTGTAAAAACTGCTCGACGTTTAAAAGACATTTTCCTACATGGCTGATGACAGCCTCAGATTTATGGCAGCTCGGCTGCCAGCACCTCTGAATCGCTCATAAACAATATATGAGCTCCCCACTACATAGGGGCGGCTGGTCTCCAGCTGCTCCCCGGACGGCCGGTGTCCCATGGACTGCACATGGAAAAGCAACGGTGTTACTGTACACGGGTGCTTGATAAGGGAATAGCAGCAAGGGGGGGGGGGGAAATAAAAATAAAGCATCTCGAAACATGCAGCTTATTACAGTTCATCATACGCTCTGCTGGAAACTCACTGCAGTCAAGAGCATCTCGAAGCCCTTGGTCAGGCACTGAGTCAAGCCCAAAGGCAGGACGCGGCTCCGTGACTCAGCGTACGTTATCCAACCAAAGCCACGATATTACAACATCTCCTTTAGGTGCAAGACATCAGCCATGCTAAAACCTCCTGGAGAACTCCCCCACTCCTCCCCACGCAGGGGCTGATCTCCTTGGGGGGCTCCAGCACCCTCAGGGCTGCCGATGTGGAGGTGCCTCCTGACAGTTATTAATGAGCCTGCAGCCCATTTCCAGACGGGAAAGCTGGGCTGGGCAGCTCGGGGAGCCAGGCAGAGCCAGCCGTCGGGGGAAATCGCTATTTTCACAGCTACGATGTCACCAGACAGCAGATGGACGAGCTTGCAAGTCCCTTCTGTCTTCGCCACCTGAAGTTTCAGCAGCGACATGACCACGGGCTCTCTAAATAGAGCAAGTCTTCTTCTCATCCTTTTGTCGAAAAAGAACATCCTCAGACCGCAGCCCTTTAAATGCCTTTCCACCTCGCTCTCAACGGGGAAGCTATCTGCTAGCCTAACCCCCTGCTCCAGCATTATTCCCGAGAGATGCCACTGTCTGATCCCTGCCCTTCAGCACCTGCTCACTGCTTTGCAGATGGTCCATAGGTGATCCTGAAGCCACCATACGCCCTCGGTGCCTTCCCAAGCTCCGCAGCCCATCTGCCCCGCTGCAAACACGGAGGTCCCAGCGATATCAAGAGAGCAGCAGCATCCCATAAACATCCGGCCAGCAACCAGCAGTATTCCAATTAAAACCTGGAAACCGGCTGTTTCCCAAACATTTCCTATTCAAATGAAATGAATCACACCACGGTTGTTCCCAGCCCACGTCCCACCACATGCCACGCAGGGTCCGCACGAAGAGCCCCCAGCAGCAAATAACCAACAGCGTCCAGCTTCTGTCGCAGCACATTGCTCCCACCTCGACAGGGAAAACATTCCTGGGGCAAAAACTTTTATTTTCCTGGCAGCAAAGCACATGTATGAGCCCCAGATCTTCTGCAATTTCCCCCCGCCCCCGCTGTGCTGCAAGAGCTCTGCTCCAAGAGAAGCAGCTTCCAGTTGGAAATCTGCAAGCCCAAACAAACTTATTATAGAAACTAGAACAAATGGCACAATCAAAAGGAAAAAAAAAATAAAGAAAAAAAGCCTTTGCATTTCAAGAGATTCATTATTTAGCTGCAAAATCTTTCCTAGTCTCTCATTTACCAGAAGCAGCTCCTTAAGAGATTTTTTTTTAAAAAACCAGTGGAAGAGCTTCAGCAGTCAGTACACACACCTGTGGCACTGGTTTCAGAAGAAGCACATTTGCCTAATTAAAACATCCATTCAAGCCAGAGAAATTGGGCTTTTTTTCCCCGATTCAAACCCCAAAAGGACTGTATAAAAAGTTAAATTCTAAGTCCGGGCATGAACTTGGCAGAAAGAGGGCAGGACCTGGGAAAGGGCGTATTGCACCAAAACCCATGGGCTGGGAAGCTCCCGATTAAGGTGATAACTGGGAGCAAAAAGCCCAGGTTTCTGTTTGACTCCATCCAGCACCATCCCACGCACATGCTGGAGCCCCATGCACGGGCTGGTCTCCCACCGCTAACCAGAGGGATGCTCTGCCCTTCCCCAGGTAGCAGCCAGGAACAAGCTTTCTGCCTTCCCAAAACCTTTTCTCTCCCTCTCCCCTATACGTTGTTTGTTCCTTGTTTTTATTGCACGTAAAATAGCCACCCACCTCCTCCCCATCCCTTGCGCTCTCTAGGATGACAGCAACATCTTCCTTACCATGATGTGCACTTCAAAGCGCCCATCCCTCTGGCCTCTCTAAGACTAACTTCAAAGAGCAGGAAATATGCTTCAAATTGTTATAATTAGGGGGGGGGGGAAATCAAGATAGGAATAATTAAAGCCAGTGGCAGGGAGCTGGCCAAGCCCAGTGCCCGGGAGCATCGCTGCTCCCAGAGACAGCCCTGTAGGGAGGGAGAGCATCCGTCATCTGCCAAAGAAATACGTATTAGTCACTGATGGGAGCAAGATATAAGAACTGGGTGATACGCTGTATCTGAAATGCTTACCATGCACCTGAGATGATAAAATATCATATATCATATATATATAATAAAATAAAACAATCCCCTGATAAGGTATGGTTCGGGAAAGGAAGGTGAGCAGCCCCGGAGCGGCGAGGGCTGGTGGGAGACCTCCTCTGCCCAGCAGCCCTGGCACAGGCAGGGGAAGGTCTGGCATCTGCAGGAAAACCTGAAAACATCTCCCACAATTTTAGGCAGGCAGAGGGTCCCACAGGGATGCGGCGAAGGCTGAGGGACCACCTGAAGCCTGGGTAGCACAGGCACTCGCAGCGCTACAGCATCGGCATTTGCTCTTGTGCTAGGGACGCAGAGTGATGCAGAGAGGGACGCAGAGTCCCCGGCATTAAGTGCTGATGATCTCGGGGAAACAAGACTTAACAGCGGGGCAAGCACGTCGTGTTGAAATATTCATTGCCACTCTGCAGAAATGAATGGCTAAAGATGCGCCTAATGGGTTTTAAATCACATCGGGGAGGACATTGAATGCAGCAGAGGGTGAACTGCTGCACCAGGGCGGGAGGAGGACCTGACCTGCGAGGAAGGACCTGATCCAGGACATCATAAGCCGGGTGCTCCCCAGCCCCATGAGGGAACAGACTCAGCCATCACTTAACGTGGCAAAAAACCTGAAGGAAAACACAAAGGAGGTCACAAAGTGCTTCCAGAATTAAGCCCTGACTTGGCTCCACGGGGAAATCATGTGCCTTCAAGGGCTGAATATTAAATGAACGCTAATTTTAGTGGTATAAAAGAGAGAAGAAACGAAGCCAAGCTACAGATAAAACATAATGAAAACCAGGACGAAAAATGAGGAGCATTTTTCTTCCCTTACAAGTGCACAGGTAAAGCAAAGTAAAGCATCATTTGAGCTTTTACAGGTTGACTTTCAAAGCTCATCCTCTGCTGAGAGCCCTCACCATGGAGGGAAGATGCTCAAGGAGGCTACAGGGATTCATGCATCCTGAAGTATCCCACTTCACGCTAGCGCATCACTCCAGGTCCTTGCTGTCTCTGGTGATGTGTTAGAGGAGGGCTGGTATTTTGCAGGCTCATCCCAGTCTCAGAAATGAGCAGAGGGTGGGTTGTTTTTTTGGTTTTCTGTGGGTTTTTTTTTTGGGGGGGAATGGACACCAAAACCAAAACCACACAAAAATTCAAGATGCACATGAGCAGCCTTCTGGCTATGAATTAACCTCATCTGTTCCAGAAGCTGGCATCTCAGGAGACATTGCTGTCTGCCTCCAGCAGAAACCCTGCCCTTCCTGGCCCCAATTTTTATTTTTGTGTTGTCTGAAGACGAGAAAGAAAATACGAGACTGTGGTCCCCAGAGAGCATCTCTGCTGCCGGCCACCGAGGTTAATGACTTAATCCCCTGTGACTTCAACCATCTGCTCCAGCATTATGCACGTGTCATCCCAGCAATAAGCAGCCAAATTAAAATGCAATCCTGTTTGATAGCCGGTCCTCTCTGAGGAAAGGTGAGAGGCTGTGACCCATAGGGAGATCGTCAAACCATCCCGCTTTCAGGGGGGACTGGAGGGAAGGGAGTAGCTGCAGGTGGGCAGGGGCACAGCCACATGCAGGAGCGATGCGTCATGTCACCCCTGGGACAACCGGCTCTGTGCCACATGGCGCTCTCCAGAAACAGCAGTTTCTAACTTTGGATGATTTAAGATATTTCCTTCGATGCTGAGAGCACGATGGACCTCATTAGGCAGTGGAGCAGACTCGGTGGGTTATTGATGACACCCAATTATAGGTGCATAACAGAGTTAATTAGTGCCTGCAGGTGCTCCTGCATCAGCTGGGAGGAATGGGCTCCTCACGACTGCAGCCAGAGCATCACCACTGACAGAGCTGGCACAGAGCTGCCCCAGCGACCCCCCAGGCACGAGCCCAGGCCAAGAGGGGAGGGAGAAGGGGTGAGAACGGATCCATCCCTGCTGCAGGTCCGCTCTGCCCTCCAGCTTTCAGCCCCTGTGCCCCTAAATTGGCCCAAGGGCTTGTCCTAATCCCCAGGCAGTTGTAAAGTCCTTCAGCAACTCAAGCCTGACGTGCATTTGCTGTATCACTGTTTAAGATGATTTCAGCTCCTATTATCCTTCTCTGTGCTATGAGACAATGACCCAGTCAAAAAAAAAAACAACCAAAAAAACAACAAAAAACCCCACACGCCAAAGTGTCCGTGTCCTACAATCCTCATCAGCATCCAGATCACATATTCCGCAGGCCTCCATCCACCCCTGGCGCTAAAAATACTCTTTCCCTAGATTAATTTGAGCTGGGTTTGACATGAAGTCTGATTCCACAAACATCTTCTCAACAAGCAGCATCGATCCGTTCCCACCCTGCCCTGGCTGGCCAAGGTAAGGGGCCCGTGGGACGGCGGGTACAGGAGAGGGGACACGAGAGGGCAGGAGATGGATGGCACTAAATCAGGAAGGACCTCAAGGCACGAGGAGGATCATTTGTAGCCAGCACCCAGCTGTAGGTCTCGTGATTGCTCAAGCATTATATCTAAAGCTCAAACACATCCACTTATTAAGATGACCTCAAGTATTTACCGCATGTTGCCCCTTTAGAAGGCGCTTTCACTTCACGCAAGATATTCCTTATATTAACCTAAACCAGGTTTTTCATGGATTTTCCTTCTTTTTTTCCCTCCCTTACAGAAATAGATAATCCCAGAAAATCAGGCTTTCCAGGCACACTTCCCCAGGGCAGCCTGGCCGAGCAAGGGACGCTGTCACAGCCGCTGCATCCCTGCTAGAGGCCAGCCTGGCAAACCCGGATTATTTTGTAATATAAGGAGCTATCCTGGATCATGTCCGAGCAGCTCCTGAACGGGTGATTCTGTACGAGCCTGATACAGACGCTGTCCCATATTTCCGTAGCTGCACATCCTACAGCTCTTGTTGTGCAAGCCAACAAACACAAAGGAGTTGGCAAGGCTCCTGCTACGCCTACGCGCAGGAGGCAAATCAGCTGTGACTGCACATCCGCCAGCCTTCCCCTCCTCTGCTCCGAGTACGGCACCAAGTCCTCTGCCTGGCGTTTTCATGAATGAGGATGAGGAAACCTCCTCCAGCTCGGCTAACGGAGGGAAAAGGGAGACTTGCTGCAGGTTTGCGAACAGCTGCAGGAATGGAAATTCATGCACAATGGAAAAAAACAAAAAAAAAAAACCAACCCAAAAAAAACCTACTACACAAAAGACACAAAAAAACCAACCAACAAACCAACTCTCCCCCACTGCTAAAGTCAATTGAAGCACAATCCAAAGAGCATCACGTTTGAGAGTAATTCCTACTGGGCTGCAGATGGGCAAAGCTAGGCAAACGCTGTTTGTAGGCGCTTTCGGGGAATGAATCACCACCATTCATAGCTACTTTCACCTGGTTTCCACCAGAAAGCCAGGAGAGGAAAGCGTTCCGCTTTGTCACACGAGGTGACGCCAGTCGGGAGCACCCCGTGCCCAGGGGAGCAGCGTGTCCACGGGGCACACGCCGAGCCCGGGCAGCACAAACCCCACCGGCCAGGCCATCCCTGCCTAAGCTGCTCACAGACCTGCTCCTAACAAAGTCTTTCCATAAACGAGGAGATAAATCCACGACTTCTGAGGCCACGTGCTGCAGCCACCGAGGGAGAGCGGAGCACCCTGGGACCCGCACTGCGAATGCACACTCCGTATTTAAGGGTTACGAAGCAGCCGGGTTGATGGATTGAAGCTCAGGCTGAGGCTTTGCGGGCACAGGCAGGACCTCTCTGCATCTTACTGAGCAGCCTCAGGGCCACACGCCTGTTTGCTGAGCAAAAGGCATCCCTGGGCTACGAGAGGGGCTTTGACGTTCTGCAGGGGAGCAGAGACCGTGGGTTCTGCCCGGCTCTGAGCGTATGTCCTGCAAGAAGGGGGCTGGGGGGGGAAGAAAAAAAAACCACCAAAAAAAGCAGTTGATGCTTAAACTCAGCCAGAATAAAATGCTCCTCTCTAATGAAAAGGCACGACGCCTGACAAACAGGATTATGGGGATCCCCTCTGGAAAACCCTCCCCAGCAGACCAATACCTAATGATTAGCAGTATTTTGCCTGGCACCTTTGCCCAGGCAGGGCAGAAATGCAGTAAAAGCAAACGCAGGCACTGATGCATCGGCACCAGGGATGCCCCCAGCACCCCCCACCAATCATGGGTACCCCACCACGGATGCAGCTGGGGCAGTGCCAGCCCCCCCCCAGGAGCTGGTCCCAACGCCCTGGGGCTGGGCATCACTCAGACCTATTCAGCTTCGCAGGCAGCTCATTTCTGGGCGGCAGGAGGGATTAACCCCCCGGACACGTGGATGGAAGGGGCGATGAATCCATCTCTGTTCTCAAAACAAGACAAAACAGCTTTTGGTGAGCTGTGGCTTTGCTTGTGCTGATGGCTGCTTGGGTTCTGGACCGGGCAAGCAGCTTCACAAAACGAGATGTTATTAATGATCCCTTCTAGACTGGGAGCCGGGGAGGGGGGAGATCAACGAGACTGTGAATTCTTGGTCCAGAGCACAGCGGCACACCAAGCAGCAGCAGCTCCCTCCCCTGCTCACAGGTTCCTCCTGGCCAAGGACCAACGCCAGCTCAGAAAGATCCCCCGCAGGCTGCCTTTCAGGAGAAACACTGCAGTGCAGTAGCTGCTGGCCAGGACAGCAGCCAAACCAGCGCTCCCCCCCCGCCCCCGTGGGCACCGGCAAGGCTGGGGGTCCCTCCTGCCCCCACCAGCGTGGCAGTGCCCGTGCCGCCACCACCGCCACCTTACCCGATGCGCTCCTGCTCCATCTCCTCCATCTTCTCAGCCCGGGCGATGACTCGGTTGATGATCTCCTTCTCCTCATCCGTCAGCTCCTCGCCCTTGCGCTGCCGCTCGGGCTGGCCGCCCCGTGCTGCCCAGCCGGCGGGGAGCCTGCGGGGAGGGGGTGGCCAGGGCTTCGTCCACAGATCACACGTGTGCGTGGGCAACCACACGTGTGCATGGGCAACCACACGTGTGCGTGGTGGGCAACAGCCAGGCACCAATTCCCAAGCCGAGGAGGAAGGGGTACGATACCACCCCATCCTCCAAGCTCTCCTCTCACAGGAAGCCTGCAAACATCCCCCACCCACTGGGTGCAAGCTCTTTTTTCCATCTGGGGAGGGGGTTCATATGGAAACACTTGTTTCATAGGAAAACCAAATCTGATTTTCAAAAAATTCTCATTATTTCCATCTGCAGCATCAACTGACACAGATAACTTTGCACCGTGCTCTCTGCTAGTAACACAGGCTTTGCCAGCAAGCTGCGGTAGCGGGGCTATGGCCACAGGAGTGGGAGGTTTTTGGGGTACATTTTAGCAAACATGGGAGTTTTTCCTCTCCTAACATCATTTCCAAAGACCCTTTCACACAGTGAGCACAGCCTGGGCATCAGGCAGCTTTAACCCGGTGACACGGTAACGTCTGCCACCCAGCCTTGTAAATTAGCAGGCGGCAGAGGGGCAATGCTCACGAAGGATGCAAAAGGCAAACACTCCTCCTCCCCTCATCTTTCTGCTCATCTAAAGACCTTTCCTGGGTCTTTTTCCCTGGGCTGAGCAGACCTGCACAGTCTTAAGGTTTAAGTTCATTAAAACCCCGTGCAACACTTCCCAAACTTCATTACTTGTTTCCTTGCATCCAGAGCAAGTTTTTTCCTGTTCTCTCAAGACTGTCAGAGTAGCAAGTCAAGAGCAATAGAGAAAAAAAAAACATGTGAGATACTTACTGCTCCTTCTCGCTGCTGGGAGGCACGGGGAAAAAGAAGGAACAAGGATTAGGTGAGAGGAGGGATGAGGACAGCTCAGCCCGGGCACCGTCAGTGCTCTCCCTGCCTCGGGGACAACTGTCCCCAACAGCACGTCCCTCTCCATGGACCCCTGGCACTCCTCCAAGGCAGCACAGAGCATCAAGCTCCAAACAGCAACTTCCCCAGCCCCTGCATCGCCCAGGCACCCAAAACGAGCAGCCATCCACGGGTGCTGCCACCAGCCAGCCAGCCGGGAAGGAGATGTGCTGTGTGGTTGGATGCAGCACAGCGCCGTGTCGGAGGGTGTTGGGACAGAGGGACAGGGTTCCTCGGCGGCACTGGGATGCGTGTGCACCCATGGGTCTGTCCCCACCACCTTCTCAGGTGGCAGCAGGACAACACATCCCCATCCAACTGGCACAAACCTAGTTCCCAATGTCCCCAAAGGAAGAACTGGGGTGGCTGCACCCGCATCACCTCCCACCCCCGGGGGCTCTTATTCCTCCCACAGCCCCCAGCTGCCTCCTCTCACCTGGCCCGGAGAGACATGGTCCTGTCACTGGGGCACATCCACCGGTCAGAGCTGCCACCCACCACCGCGTCGGTCATCGCTGGCTGCTGAGGGGACGCGGGGACACACGAGTGTGGGCACGCTGATGCTCCGCTGACTCGGCACGCTGGGGATGTCAATCACTTTGCTGCTCTGCCCGTGCTGTCAGATCACAGCGATGCCGATGGAGGTAACCCAGTGCTTTCAGTCAGGCTGGAAGGAAGGAAATAAATAATAATAATTAAAAAAAAAAAACACAAGCAAAAAAAATACAAAAATCATACCAGGCAGGGCTTCATTTTTGGCATTGAGAGGAGCGGGAGCCGGGAGAGGACCAGGAATGTCACTTTATTCTGTCTTGATATTGCACACAAGATGCAGGAGCCTATAACCACCGCCCTCCCAGGAGGGCAATGCAGCCGCACTCGGCGTGGATGTAATTAATGAGATACCCGACCTCACATTAATTATGAGGCTTAAGAGCTAGGAGGGAAGAGGAAGTTTCTGTTTCAGAGAAAAATCTACAAACTAGGAAACTTTCTCCCCACAACCCAGCATGTCTTGCTGTCTTCCCCCAAAGCACGTTTCCTCTGGAACAAAACTCCTCTATTTTCATTTTTGTTTAGTAAAGTTTTTGCAAAATGAAACTGCAAGAGGCGTTGAAGGACGACGTGACAAGAGGAGCTGAACACAATATTTTGTCTACCCATCTCCAAAAGATTCATCAAAAAATGGACCTCTTCAGACCTTTCTCCTTTCAGCAAAACAGACTGCTTTTATTAAAAAACAAACTATTGTAAAATTCAGAGCCTGAGTGCTAGTTTGTTCCCATTTTCTGGGGATGTTTTTACCCCGCCCCCCCCCCCCGCCCCTACTCACTGCATGGGGCAGCAAAGCCCAAGTTGATACCCACCAGCATCACCCACAGCACAGGGATGGATCCAGCCATCCCATCGCCTGTTCTGGAGAAAACTGGTGTTTTTACACAGGGTGAGCACCGCAGGCTGAGCAGTGTCCCCAGTCAAGGGCAGGACAGGGTCCATCCTCCTGTGCACCACTCACCCCCGCACCGCCGGCGGGGTGCAGGGAGATGCTGCCTCTTCACCATGAGTCACTGTCACACCTGGACCACTCTCAGGATGGTCCCCAAGAGCAGAAGGCGCAGCTTGTGGGTCCACAGATGACATTGCCCACAAGGCACCACTTGCAAAGGGAGAAGCTCGGGTCGAGCATCCCTGTACAGTCATTAAGGTGAAAATAAAAGAGAAGAGGCAATCCATCCACGAAAGGCTTGGCTTTGCTGCAGAGCACAAGGCACTGAGGAGGATACACATCACCCCTTCGTTAGGGCCTCCTGCTGATGAGGGGAAGTTTTTGTTAGCTCAAACGCTTCCCACACATGGGATTTCCCCCTGCCCATCTTCCCCGTGGAGCTGGCGTGGGGTACCCGCTGGGATCCACCCCCCCGCAGCAGCAGCCTCACGCCTGCATCGCTCGCAGCACCTGCATTTGAATTGCTTCCTCCTCCTGCAGCAGAACTTAAAAAAAAAATAAAACCCACAAAATCCCAAACCCCTCTGCAGAGCCTGGCCCTCGGGCAACAGAGCTACCCACAGCCCCAGGGCCATTCATCCTCCCAAACCTGCTGCCCTGGGAAGATGCTGCCCCAGACCCCTCCCCGGGTGGAAGGGACCACTCAGCCACCCACATCCCACTGGATCCCAGCACTGAAGCCAGCATTCCCAGAGCTGCCAGCAGGTTCCAGTGAGTCCGGAGCTCAGCTCAAAGCCAGCAAAGCCACCTTCACAGGGCACAGAGCAGCTCCAGCTCTCAGCAAAACTCCAACAGGGGCACTGGGCAGATTGTCCTGAGGAGAAGGTGGAAACTGGGAGCTTGCAAAATTGTCCCACTGAAATCCCAGCCTGCAAGCCATGAAAAAATGCACACCTTTCCCAAAAAGGGGGAAAAATACAATTCTCACCCTCCAGCTTCTGCTCTGCAATATTGCAAGGGTTTCTCCATCATTCTCTGAAGGGTCGGCAGAGGTTTTGAGACTCACCTTTGCTTAACTAACAACTTCCCAAACCACCTACCTATGCACACCGAAAAGTGAAGCACACAGGGTGATTAGCACCCTGCTGGCTCCGCACAGCAACTATTCCTGTGCCAAACCAGAAGGCTCTGATCGACAAGGTCAGTTAAATAAGCAAATTGTTCCTTGAAGTCCCCACCGCCACCTCCACCACCTGCACTGCAGCACCAAACTCCTGCGGGGGCTGCAGGGTCCGGCTGCGGCTGGGAGCAGGGGGTCTCGCGGGGCTGGGTGCAGGTTCCGTGGGGTACCCAGGGAGGAGGAGCAGCCCCATGCTGCCGGCAAACAGTTGTGGGGAGATGCGGGTGGATAAGGGACTCCCCCAAGGTCATGCGGAGCAGGAGCAGCTGCCCCGGCTCCACAAATAAAGGAAAATCCCGTTTTTTTCCCAGCGAAGAGCGTAGGGTGCTCACCAGCACATCAGCCAGCGGGGAGGAAAACTTCCACCAACTAGAACTTTCTGCTAATAATAGAGAGGCCGCAGGTGTTTCACTTTGTTGCAGATGGAGAAGAGCCCGGGGACAGCTCCTGGAGGAATACACAAGCCTTCCCAAGCCTATAAATAATAGATTTTGAAGATCTACATCGCGTTACTTCCAGCAACTACTCTCGCTTGCCCTAAATGCTTGGTTCTGCATTTTTAGTGCACAGCAAAGAACAAAATAACAGCTTACGGTGGCTTTTTCCCCCCGCCAAATCCTTGCTCGCAAGCAAAAGGATGTGGCAATCCAAGTCATAATCGATGGGATGCAGCAGCATTTCGTTAATGAAATGGAAATATCCCATCCTAGGAGGATGCCAAGACCTTCTGGGGCTTGGCTGTGCCCAGAGGGTCCCGTGACCTGCTCCCCCCAGGGCTGCCGTCAGCGGGGGTGCGAGGAGCCCTCATCCCCACGCAGTGCCGGCTGCTCGAGGTTCCCCCATGGCAGGCGGAGGTCGGCAGGAGCGAGGCGGCAGCTCCCACGGGCGCGAACGCGGCGCATCCCGAGCGGAGCCAGGAATAGAAGCGAGGTCTTAATTTCTGGCCTTAAGGAAGAGCCACATGACTCTAATCACACCGCTCCATTACTTCTGTATGACGGAGCCCACGAATTTGATCATGCCTTAATAAAAAAGGGACTGAACGCCTTCCGTGAATCACTCTGCCTCTCCCCAAGCTGCCGGCGCTGTCGTCCCGCGCGCAGCCGCCGCTTGCTCCGAGCCAAGAGGTGCCGATTCACAGCCCCACTGCCAGCACCCAAAGTCCGGCAGACGTGGCATGAGGTCCCACTCAGCCTCCAGCAGCCCTGGGAAGGCAGGGAAAGGCAGCAGGAGCCCCATGGCACGAGCCCATCCTGCCCCACGGGCGCCAGGAGGAACCTGGAGCCACCGGCAGCACCCACACTGCCACCACCCACCGGGCATCTGCAAGGAGAGACCATTACAGGGCTACCCAAACACACCGGTTTAGCCACCTGGAAAGAACATACCAGGGTAGAAAACAGAAAAATCAGTATTTTAAAGACTCCCAGCACAATAATCAGGTTTTTTACGGTGAGCTCAACATCTTACACTTGGCGGTGCCTGCAGAGATCATCTCCGCCAGCAAAGACACCGACACAGGCAACCTATTTCTCCAGCCTTCTCAGCTCTGCAATGCAGCTTTCTTAAATATTGAATAAGTCTGCTGCTCTACACCACCTGCCAGTGCCAATGATGAGGTAATTTTTGCATTGACAAAGCCTAATGCGATTAATCTGGTTTGAAAGAGCAGGTTTTAGAGCCCGGCCATTCACTCGGAGAAACACACTTGCAGACAGAGCATTGGCAGCAGCTTGTTATTCACCACCAGTAGCCAGACCCCAAACAAATAACCCAAACTGCTGCTCGGATGCCAAGTGAGAGATTATTTCTGTGTGTCAACACCAAACAGGAGGTTTTGAACTCGAGCAGATCCAAACACCATCCTCCATCAGGCTGATGGAGTTTTCATGCCAGCTCCAAGGCCAGCCTGGCCACGGGAGCCGGTTTACGCTCCCCAGCAGGGCGGTGGAGCTAGGGAGGGAAAAGCAGGGAGTGAGCACCCAATTTCCTGATGGGCTTCCCCAGCCCCATGCCCAGGGAGAAGGGGTGCATATTTTGGGGTGACAAGGACCCAGCGGGACCCTCCAGCTGAGCGATGGGAAGAGCAAACGCAGGAGGGAGGATGCGCCGGCAGCCCCAGGATGGGAACTGTGCCTCCCCACCCGGCACACGTCCCCAAACACCATTTTCAACTGGAGCTCTCTCCCCCGGCTAGCGGTGACATTTGTCACCACAAGTCCATCAGGGCCAGATCCTGCCCTCCTCCATGGCTCAGCACCAGGGCTGGTGCCTGGCACACAGGAGAGCTCTGCAAACCGCAGGATACCCTGGGTCCCCACCGGACACCTGGTACAGACACTGTGCACCCCACGTCTGGCTCTGCCCCGAGCATCTCCCACCATTCAGGCTCTTCCTTTCCCAGCAAAAAGAGTTTGGCCAGCACAGGAGCCACGTACACACCACAGCATCCCCTATGGCGTACATATGGCTATAGGGGCCACAGAGAGCTGGCCCAGCAGACAGCGGGGTGCTCACTCCCTTCCAGGGTCCGTCAGGATTTGGTACTACTGGATTTACCTGCAGAGGTGCGTGGGGAAAGGTGTAAGTAACCCCAAAATATCTGCTGGGGCAGCTGTGTAACGCTGCTGTACAATGAGCAGACCAGATAGAGGGGCAGGAGGGCAGCCCAAACTCCCCAAAGGAGTTCTGGTCCCTCGAATCCCAACATGGGTCCCCAGGCAGCCATCACCCACGCTTTGGCTCATCTCACACGCAAATCATCTTAGAAAGTTCAGGCAAAATCGGGCAAGCCGCTTTACGGCTGGTGCTTCAGGAAACAGCCCACATTCAAGACTTTCCTTTAGTAAAAAAAGCAGAGTAGAGGTAGATCTCGGCTGGCAGAAACACGCCTACGTGTCAAACCGAAGCTGCTTGGCCTGGACACCCCCTACCCCCCCAGACAGCCAGAGAGGGGCTGGGACAGCAGGACAGCCACCCTGTGACTCCAGCTGTAGCACGGAGCGACCCACAGCCACGGCAGCACCCACTGCCCGTGCTTCCACGGGGACCCACATGTCCCAACCACCCAGCAATGATGCTCCGGTGTGAGATGGCATGAGGTGGGATCAGACCCCAGGGTGCAGAGCCCTCCAGCCACGCTGTGGCAAAGTGAGGGCCAGGGGTCCTGGAATTTCAGCTTTTGGGGAAGACCTGGAACCAACACAACGAATCCGGGGTCCCTGCATCCTTCAGCCCCGTGCCAGACCCTCACGGGGAACCGAGCAACCTCCTGGGCCGGCTTGGCACAAGTGGGTTAATTAAAGCTAAATGTGGCCCCACAGGTCACCGATGGAGAAGGCCACAGTCCACAGGTGGCAGCGATCCACGGAGGCATACAAGAAACACAAAGCAGTGAAAGTCCTGGCCATACTCTGCTGCCCCTGTGAGCCCACCCGGCAGCACCCTGCCCGCAGCACCCATCCACCCAGCCCCACGCCACACCAGGACGGGACCGGGGTGGCATGGCACGCTGCTCAGTGGCACAGGACATCCCCCCCACGCAGCACAGGAGCCCACGGGGCTCTCCCAGCTCCAACACCCTCCAGCTAAACCCACAGCACAGGGCTGGGAGCCCTCCCGACTGCCGATGCCTTTGGTTTGCCCGATGCCTCTGCCGCCTTTAAATTCACAGAAGGTGCCAAGAGATGCCTTTTTCCCCCCCTCCCCCTTAATTCCCAGCTCCCTGTCATCATCCAGACAAAGATCCATCCCAAGGCAGCTGAGCAGCAGCGCACAGTCAATTTTATTTAAGCAGCACATTGACATTTCCTCCAGCAGCTCCTTCACAAACCAAACACCGTTATGATGCTGTCACGAGGATTTACTCCCGTTGATTAATTGTGGGAAAGACAATGGGAGGGGAGGTGGGAATCACTTCTAGATTTCTATGACTTACCCGTGGCTGCTGGAGCTGGGGGTCCCCGGCCAGGCAATGCCCAAGCGCACCCCAAGCCTACGCGATGCTATGAAATGCAGCGATGGCAATGCCATCACTCCTCTCGCCGCTGCAGAGCCACTCCAAAGGCTGCTTAGCAACAGATTGCTGCACCCTCCAGCACACCGATCCGGGGCTCATGGCCAGAGCCACCAGGATGACCCAGCCCCACCAGGGATGCTGGCGCCGGGACCCCCACTCCAACAACAGCAGCAGCAGCAGCAGCCGAAGGAAGTTTAGTGATGCGAAAAGGCTGGGAAGTACCCGCCAGCCGGCTGACACACGGCGTGCTCGGAGGCAGCAGGTCCTGCCCAGTGCCGGGGGGGGGTGTTCCCAAAGGCAGCGAGAGTCCCCACAAGATGCCCCCGCAGTGGTCAAGGACCACAGCATCGCGCTGCAGGAGCCATGGCTGGGGGTGGGCACGTGCCCCATCCCCAGACCACAACCCTGGGTGGAGGATGCTCAGGGCTGCCAACCTGCCAACCTTGAGGGTAGCAGGGATGCCCAGCCAGGGCCAGAGGAGCCGCAGAGAGCCAGGCACCCCACAACAGACCTATGTGGAGGGGGTCCCCCTCAGCACCACAGCCCGACCCTCCCCAAGAGCCACAGAGAGCCCGGGCACCAGCAGAGAGGAGTATGCAGCCACCCAGCTCAGCATCTGCACCACCCAGGGAGATGCTGGGCTCCCAGCTTCCCCAGTCACTACAGCTCAGCTCCTTAGACTCTTCTCTGTTTGTGACTCTTCCTATTCAGTTCTTTCCTTCAGCAACAAGAAAAGACAGTATTAATCATCTTC
>JAVJGJ010000001.1:94342475-94353743 GCA_035590215.1 Microhierax caerulescens
GGGGGGTGTTTGGTTTGGTTTTGTTTGTTTGCTGGTGTTTTTTTTTTTTTTTAAATGTTCAAACAAGTACTCAATAACTGGCCTGAAATGATCTCACAACAGAGGTTGTCGGAGGCTCTGGGGAGTTCTGGCTGCTGAGTTTCCCTTAAGAACGCTCTGTATAGCAATGTAGGTTGAAGTTTTTCCAAGATAGCCTTCTGAAACTTGCTCAATTTTTTCTGTTATTTTACTGAACTTCTACCCACTCAGCCTGCTACTTACTCCTGACAAATCACCTTCAAATAGACTACCCGTCCAGATCAATTACCTAGAAGGTGAATGCTAAGAAAATAAGATTTAAACAAAACAGAAAGATTCAAACTCTGCTGCTTTCTACAGTTATGGCTACACAACTCTCACCTGCCAGTAATATCCTGAAGCCCAAAATTAGGGCTCGGTTTCCACTGCCTGCCCCCCCAAACGATGTGATGATTCAAGTTACAGATGTACTGTACAGTAAAAGCAATTTAAAAAGAATCAGTCAGTTCTTCTATTACTTAAGCTGACTGAAACAGATAAAACAAGCCAAGAAAAAATAGATATCTGGCTTCCCTTCCTTCTGCTTAATCCACTGTAATTATCCCTTCTAATTCAGAATAATAGAAATGTGGTAAGAACTACTTGTTTCCTAGATGTAAGTGAATATACACATTTGCACAGGGGAAAAAAAGAAAAACCACTAAAACAAATTCACTTTGCTTTTCTTCTCCACTTGTAAGACGACAGGCGATATTTAACACAACACTTAACTATGAAATCTCGAGGCTCTCACCACTGCAATGCGAGAGAGAAGGCTAGCAGAGCAGGGAAATTATTTCCTGAATATAAAGAAAAAGCGTATCTATGTGAATGGGGGCAGGTATTCACATATCCACTTCTTCAATCCAGCTGGTTCTAAGTTGGATGACAACAGGCTAGCTAACATGACTATCTAATTTCTTATCAGAGCTGCCCTGTGTTCACTCCGATTGAAAAGTAGAGAGCATGACCTCATATTGTTTCTTACAGAGGTGCCTTAACTGACTTCAGGGTTTTTTTTCCAACTTCCACTGTTTGCAACTGCAATTAAAGCAAGCACAGAGAAGAAAGTTCCTGAAGTTAGTTTGGGAATGAAATGTTGTGTTTTGAAAAACTATCTTATTGGGGTGAAATTCAAGCGTTCTGCATAGCATTCTACTTCTCGGCCAATTTTTTTTTCTGTTCTATCAAAAACATGCTTTGAAGCATTCACAAGTTTTTTTCAGGATATTGGTTTTTACAGTTACCACAAAGCTTTGTTTTTGTCTTGACAAATTCTGTATTGTTTTACTCCTAGTACATATATATAAGCCCTAGTTATAGGTCAAGGCCTCCTGAAGTAAATCAGTGTTCTGTTTCCAGTTTCTTAAACTTTCACACATGTGCCTTCTGAGCTAGTAACAGAAGAGAGGATGAAACACCACTAACTGCGCCTCATCACTATAGGAGAAATACACTGCTCACCCAACATCAAAATACTATCCAAAACCCATTACAACAACCAAGAGAGAGTTCCAGATCTGCTTGTAAATGGCAGCAGCAGAAAGAGACCATATTCAAAAAGCTGAGGATACAAGGCTTGCATAATTACACACAGAGATATGAAGCAGCTCTAAGGTGAAGTGAGACAACAAAGCCAGGAAAAAAAGTACACCTGAGGGATTTCTTGTTCCTCACTTTGTGTCTAATCACCATCACAGCACACAACAGCTGTCCTGGGGAGAAGAATAAAGTCTCTCTCCTCTCTGCTGAACAGCACATCTACATCATGTAGGCAAATATAAAATAAGCTCTGCCACACTCCAAAGCAGCTAGAAGCCACACAAGAGTGCCAAGCCCAAGCTGGCACACTCCATCTCTAAATAGGAATAACATCTCACACCTGGCGCTGCACTAACCACACAGCTCCCCACATCTGCGTGATCAGTTGTGTGGGTTTATCTCCTTCTGAGCAGCAAGCCAGCTGCAGGAGAGAGACTGAAATTCTGAAACAAAAATAAATATCCCAGATGACCAGAGGTTAGGGCAGCAAACAAAAGCAACAGTGAGTAGAATGTCAGTTCTTTATTACAAAATGAGGTAACTTCTGTAAAACACTGTAGAACTTGAATGCAATGAAGTTCTTAAACAGGAAGAATGAGATGAAGGTCTTGTGGCTGTCGCCACATATTCCAAAACCTTTCTCATCTTACCACACCAATCACTCCTCTAACTGCTTTTTGTTGGACACTGTACTGCAGGATCGCCACACTCAATCCTTCAGTCCAAAATACTTACCTCTTACTAATAAACATGAAATTTAAGACTCCAAAATTGGCATTACAGTGACTAGCGTTTGAATTTGATCATCATACTTTAGAAACAGATTTGAAATGTCTTTAAAACAACGGAGTACAAGGTTCTGCACTAATTAACAGTGTCTTTTATTCTTCTTGCACAGAAAACTAGATAATATGAAGGAAATTTGAGATCTGGGATGCAGGGACGGGGGGACAGGGAGGACAGGAACCCATACATGCAAGCACTTTCATGGAAAGTAAACCAGCACTAGATGCAGTCATATGCAGAAGGTTCTTGGACTGCTGATTTTCTTACTCTGCCAGCAGCCAAACACACTGCTGGTATTTTACAGTTTTCTAATTCCATCTGATAGTTCAAGTAACTCGTAAGTGTTATGATTTGAAACACAGGCTAACTTCTCTGAAGAGGGTTAAACGGTTACAGACCCAGCCTCTTCACGATGCATTGGTTATACAATCAGCAGTGATGCCTCCAAAAGTCACAGGCAGCAAATGAGCAACTCTGCTCTATGTTCAAATGATAACATGTTCCTATGTAACATTTTATACTTAGGACAAACATACCTGCTCCTCTTCAATTCTGCGCTGTAGCGTTTCAATGTAGTGCTGTACTGCCATGTAAATAAATCTATACTGTGCTTCTGTCTGAACCATTCCTGACCGTTGTGATCTCACCATCTGAATGGTCTTTGGAACATCAATATCACAGTCCACACCTAGGGAGAATCACCACAATGTTAAGAACAGTAACATAAACTGTCTTTGGAGGAGAGATTGGTCTCATATTCCAGCAAAATAAGCCTAGTTGAATCATCTTGCAATAAGCGAGATTGCTAACATTTAACACAGGATTCACCCTTGACTACCAATACCCAGATCTGTAGAACTGTAGCGTAACACGGAAAGCTGCGCTGGAGGAGAAAACTGCATCCCTTCCACGGTTTAAAGACCACTTTAAAATGCAACCTAGCTCAACATACATGCTGAGTTAAGTGTTTATCTCAGTTTATACATAAATACAACACCAAAAACAAGTTACTGAAATTCAGCATGCATGAGTACTTCAACAGCCACACACTCAATGATTTTGAAAGAAAAATAGAAAAATAAATAATAAGAAAAACATAATCAGATTCCTGGCTAATCCTCAGTTGAAGGTGTTCATGATGCTGAACTGGAGCAGGGTTTCAGCACTTTGATTACAGCTAAGTCAAGAGGAATGAGACAGTCCCTTCTATGCCAAACACACACACCTAGTTTGTAGCATCACTAGAATCTCTCTATTCTGCCAGTGCTCCTGTTGTTTTACCATGATGCATCTGTCAATGTCCCACAGGAAAATAAAAGTGGGAGGAACCTACCTTTTTCTCTGATTATGTCAATAAGAATATCAATCACAATGAAAGTTCCTGTTCGCCCAATCCCAGCACTGTAAAAAGAGGGGAAAAAAAAAAAGTTAATTGCTTTTTTCTTTCTGAACAGACACCAAAACACCAGTCCAAGTAAAAGTCTAATATCAAGAGACATTAAACTTCCAAATTATATCCAGAGTTAAACCAAGCCGCACAGTCAAAAGTACCTAGAGACCTAACCAACTTAACATGGAAGAGACAAAGCCGTAACAGCAATTCTGTACCTCAGCATTTATTATCATCCTTGAATTAAAAAAAAACCAAAACCAAACTGCTAGGTCAGATCTACCATTTATAAATGTTACAAAATGTATCTCATTTATAAGTCAAGACCAAGGGGAGACTACTCACAGGAGGTGGGATGGGATACTGTAATTTCCATGATCCTACACCTGAAATGTATCTAGCCAAACCTTCTCACACACCTTCTCATAGAAGTACTCAAGAAGCACCACCTTCTCATACAGCATCAGAAATTCTTATTCATAACGACATGCGTACTCAGACAGCCTGCTTTGAACATAACCATTTCACACCTATCTAGAGTATAACCTTTGGCAAAACAGAGAGCACAAACCTCTTGACAGAGCAAAGTCTGAGTAGCTCTCAGGGAAAGCTGTCACCTTTTAAAGTTTTCAGCTCCCCCCCCCACAAAAAACCACCCAACAAACCAAGCCAAAAAGGATCCAACAGAACTCCACAGGTATAGACAGTAGTAGCAGGAGAGGCATAGTGCATCACCATACCTGCAGTGGACCACAACTGGTCCTGCATCAGAAATGCTCTCCTGCTTATGGTGCACCTCCTCTAGGAAGTCTAGTACACCACCAGGGTCACTTGGAACTCCATGATCAGGCCAAGTTCTGAAGTGATATTGCCAGACTGTTCTCTCTGTGTTCCCCTGGAAGGAAGATGCCAACACATGAAAACAAAATCCTTCAGATCAAAATTCATCTAAAAGCATTTATATGGCAAAGTTGAGTCCAATCAGAAGGTGGCATATCCAATCTGCTGCTCAGTATCCACAGCACCACAACTCTTAAAGAAGGGAACAAGTTAAGAGCTCTTCCTGGCCTGACAAGTCAATCACACCACCTGCTTCCTCAGCTCTCTCCTTCTCATGCAGTTGTTTCCAAGAACATTCCCATCTTCACCTTTAGAAGCCATAGTAAAGTCGTATCTGGGGGTGACCAACAACAAGGGACTTTCATCTGTCATACTCATCATCAACACCTCGTGGCACTCACCTTACGCACTTCTTTCCACTCAGTTCCATACCATGGACATACTAATCTAACACATCCTGATTACTTGCTTCTTACACAACTCATTTTGCACCATGAGCCAAGTCGGTTCTTAACAAGAAAATGCTATTTCCACACTAGTTAACTGTTTCCTTCCTCATCTTTTGTATTCCTTCTCTTAAGTATTCTTTCTACATACTTGAACCACACACAACCATTTTCTTCTAGTGCTACCATCTCCATGAAAGGGAGCAAATGCCTAACTAGACTTAAGTGCCATTAATTAAAAGCATTGTGTCCCTCTTTCCAGATTTCCCCAAAGCTCTGCAGCCATGCATCTTCTGCCAAAAAGTACTTAGGTATAAGGATCTTCAATTATCCCAAGGACAAAGAGAAAGATGTATGGAACCGAACCTGAGGCTTCAAAGAAAGAGACGGGGCTCAATTTATTCATCTCTTAGTCCTTTTATTGATTGCAAAGAAACAGTCTCTTTCTGCTCATCTTTTTGTGACCTGCAACCTAAATCAAAAGCAAAGTTACTAACATACTTACTTGTCCGACTTTAGAAAGCTTAAGTTCTCTTAGTGTGTAATCATGTGCTGCGCTCTCCTTAACATTCCTAACACGCATAACACCATACTCCTTCAGGGAATATTCATCAGGCCAATACTTGACACACTTACTCTGCAAGATTTAAAACAAATAAATAAACAACATCTTTAAAAAGGAGCAAATCAGTAGGAAGAAAAGCTGGTTTGTAAACTGATTAACAAACATTTCTGAAGCTTTCATTTCTGAATACAGGGAGGACAATCACAAGCGCCAACTGGACAGCTAGCTGACAAGGTAACATGTTTTAGGGGGAAGTTTCCCTTCCCCATAACAAACACTGGGTGATTTCAGACAAACAAGTCCAGGCAATCTCTCTTTCAGCAGCTTTCACGATCATCTTAGTAACTGCTTTGCCTTGATAGCTTCAAATCCCAGAGATTAAAACACTGTTACTTGTACCTCCACCCAACTACAGGTTTCAAAATACTGAGAATTTCCAGTGGAATGCTGTAGACTTACAGGCTATTCTACTACCAAAATACAACAGGCTGCAAAATAAATACAAGTCAAAGGTGTAAGGCATTTTTAGCAGAAATGAAACCTAGATGCTTGCTTTTTCATCATGTAGAGCAGAAAGGGCTAACACAGCTCTCCAATCACCAAAGCAACAAAGAATTGCTCCCTGTGGCAGAGGACTGAAGCCTTATGTGTCTATAGCTTCTGAAACGCAGAGCTTTTGGTGAGCTACTTCTCTCTCAAGCTTATCTTTGACATGGGATGTATTCCATCCACTGAGGAACGGATTCACCTATCACTACTTTGATTTTGTTCTTGTGACAGTTTGGGAAAGAGCAGCTCCTGTCAGCCTGTGAATGCAATACAAGTCCACCCAGTATCAAATGAGAAATTATAGTGGGTATACAGTTGCACCTTCCAGCAGTAACAAATGCAGTCCAAACACCAAGTACTACAGAGAAACATTTCCTATTTGCAGTTACTACTGCATATTTATGACAAAACATAGCAACAAGGAAGTTCCTTCTGCCAACACAAGACAGAGTAAGAGATGATCGAACACATGCTTTCCAGCCTACTTAGGCAACAAGATGCTTTCCCGTTACTTTTGCCCTTCTTACCCTGTCATGTCCAAAAGGGTAGAAGCTAAATTGATCTTGGTATATGCCAACATAACTTGCAGTTTCAATACAGAATTCTGAACACAAAAGCAGTTGGTATGGCAGGTCTGAACAGTAACACACGATATTAAAATAAGCTTTAATCTGATAGAGGGGATGCATGTATTATTGGCTTGATGGACTGCCTCCAAAACACCACTATTTTAATTTGTAAAGTATTTGCTGCTTCTACGGTGCATGCTAAAGCATATTCTGAACTCTATGCAAATCCAGGATGTTTCTAGTTCCTTACTTCCTTAGGCAATGTGCTCTGGAAGTCATTTCTCATGCAGAGGTTTCACTCCTTCCTGGAGATCTGAAAGCACCTTGGCCTGAGATAAAAAGCTTTTATTTTATATCAGGACTACTGTTATTTGCAATTCTTGAAGAAGTGAAATAGGCATCTCAGGAAAATGACAAAAAACCAAAACCAAAACAAACAGGAAAAAAAAATCAATGCGTGCAGCACTGATTAAGTAATCAGACCTTAAGATGTTCTATACAGCCAGAGCACAGAAAACAGGCTTAGCAAAATTTAGAAAGAACTGTGGAGAAACCGCAGAGGAGCACAGCCCTTTCAGAAGGTTATTAAAAAAAAGAGAAGGAAAAAACCAAAAAGGAGGTGTATTCAATTCAACTCTTCCAAAACAACCCCAGAATTTATTTCTCTTCTTCCAAGAGAAAGATCTAAAAGGAAGGTCACTGGAAAGAGGTAGCTTCTCCCTCCTTCAATGCATTGTTAGGAAGGAAACACAAATCATGGCCCTTTATAAGGTTGATGAATGGGCAGAAGTTTACAAAGCCTAAAAAAATCCACAAGACAGAGTCTAATGGTTTCTACAAACACCACCAATGACAGCTTTGACACCTACATTAGGAAGAGAAGCCCATAAATCTACTGCTATTTGTCTGTAGTACTGTTCACAAAGCCTCTGTTTTTGTGGCAGTGGTAAGGGACCCCTACAATTATCTGTCACCTGCAGAAAAATATTATACTTCCAATTCAATTTTTTTCAAAAATGATGCTCATCTAACAAGATAACAGCTTTCCAGTCAGAAACAGATCATCAGATAAATGAAAAAGGTGGACAATGGCATGTGGAAAAAGAGAAATTTATGCTACCAAACAGAAAAAAGATCAGAAGCAACACATTCCAAAGATAAAACTATACTATACACAGAAAGCAGTATGTGACCATTGCCAGAATATCAGTATTCAACTATTTCCTATTCTTTCCTGCCATGTGTCATTAGAACCCAGTAACAAAGTAATAGCCTCAGATTTGCCAGAAGACAGTGAATAAGCCAAAATCTCAGTGCTTAAAAGGTAAAATGGAGGTTCTTGGGATATACCATTTCCTCTTTACAAAATTACAAGATACTTTGTATCTTGGGATACAAATTTTCCTCTTTCAGAGCACTAGATACTGCCAAGAGCAGTTCACAGGGGTGTTGCAGGTCACTGAGGCTGAACAGGCAGCTGTGTTCATACAGAACAAGGCAGACAAAGGCAAGGACCTGACTTCAGGAACAGAAGTGCTAAATCACACCTGGCTGGGGGATTCCTAACCAGGTACAGTTTCAGCCATAATCACTGGCTCAGCACATAAGAATGTTAGCAAATTCAAGCACAAAAAAGTAAGGTTGGAAGACAGAATAGCATTCTAATAGTCTAGTAAATGTGATTCAAATAAGATGAATCTAGGGCAACAACTTTCATGTGATATTGTCATTTTTAGGTAAGAAGCAATATCATCAACATTCATTCTTATAAAGTCCCACAATTATACTTTTCCAGTAAAGTCTATACAGGCTTGGTAAACTAAAATAAATGGCAATACTTTTGTTGAAGGAACAGGCAGTTTACCCCTTCAAATACGCAGAATGCCCGTTTGGCTATACCTCACATTCCAGTGCCTCATACCCTGAGTAATTTTAAGATACACAGATTCACATTCAGTAGCTAGAATTTAATCAGTCAACGCTTAAAAAAGGGACACCTGATGATAGAAGTACACCCTCAGTTCCCACAGGCACCAATAAAAAAGGACACTCAGCACCTTCCAGGTCTCCAAAGACAGTTGTGGCACACCAGATTTCAGCATATAAATCAATATAACCAAGTCAATTTAGTCCTTACTTGCATTCAAATGCCATGGCCTTTCCCAAGGCCAGTTTGAGGGTCTGTTTTTACCTTTCCTCTTTCAACTTCTTTTGTTGTCATAACAATAACTCGAGAATTCTCCTGGAACACCATCCTCCAAAAGTCATTCACTGTATTCTGCAGGCAACCTTGAGTAGCAATGTAGCTTTTTTTTGGCTTTGAGTTGTTGCACTTGGTTTCAAACTCAGGCTAGAGAAGAAACAATTTAACAAATGGTGACAAACCCTTACAAGACTAACCTGGATTTAGTTAAGTGTGCTGAAAAGTACACACAGGCTGTGCCAGCAAGGCTCCTGTAGGTACGAGTATACTCACCATAATAATATTAGCATTGATATAGTCTGAAACAGGTTCATTTGGATCACCATCATGTAGAACAACTCTGGTATGATCAACTGGAAGAACATACATGAATGTTATATATGTTTTTAATATATAAAATAAAATAAATATAATATATATAATATATTATATAAAATATATAAAAAATTAAATAAAACATATATGAAAGTTAAGCACTTGTATCCTACAGTTATGAACACACAGCTATTTTTAAATATGCCACAGACAGGACCATTTCTTACTGCTACCTGAAGCTATTAAGTTATCAAACTTAATAAATTAGTGGCTAGAATATTTAACCTTTCCTTGTTTGCCATTTCTTAAAACAAGTGGCCAATTCATAACAAGCTAGATCAAAATAAGTGTTCATGCCTCCTAGTAACTCATGAGTGCATGGACAGTCAAGCACCAAGTCAAGGCAAACGGCCCCTGGATTTGCACCACATAGTTCTGTACCACAAATTAATCCCCTTAAAGTTAAGCATTCCAGTTTGCTGAATAAGTTTAGGGATTTGACACTTTTAAATGGAGCTGAAGATAAAAACAATATTTGGGAATTGAAATATTGGTATCTACAAAGTACATATGTTCGAACACAAATTGGAAATTGCATGGGCTAATACTGACAACATAAGAGGGGGAATTATCACTAAAGAGAAGAAAAAGCAGGGTGGTGCTTAATTAACCCTGTATTTACAAGCTAAGAAAATAAAGCAGAGAGAAGCAGCAGGCTTATATTATAATGAAAGAAATCAATACTTACAGGGTAAAATGTTTTTGTATCTATTTTTATTTTTGTTTTCCTGACGCTGACCTTCTTTACGACTATAGAGAAGTTTGCATTCTTGCTGCTGTAAAGTCTAAATGAAAACAGCACAAACAATTAGTCTTAATAAAAGCAGTATGGACTGTTTTACCATCATTATAGCAATCCTTTCCCACAAAAAGGATAATACTCAATTATAATGCCAGAGAGTCAGAGAGAGAGGTACTGGATTTCTGCATTCAGACTTCATACAGCATTGCTTCCAAGGTATATTATGAAACACTGGAGAGTGAGTGGCAAGGCAAACTATTTTCCACCTAATAACACCTATGAATTCAAAGTTTCTTTAAATCAAACTATAACCAGCAAGCCTTCATGATACTGTTCTGACCAAGCAGACCCAAGCTGCTCCCTCAAAGCTTTTAGCTGTAAAACACTGCAAGGAAACTGGTAACAAAGGACCACAACAAAATTTTGGCTGTGGAAATCCGTCCATCTTAAAAGGCACCCTAAATAAACCAAACACCACAAGCAGCATTCTACAGAGCTTGTCCAAATACATTTACGTCTTTCTCACCAAAAATAAAAGTTAGGAGTACTATTGCATTTCTCCTTTTCACTGAATCAAGCAGGTAAACGAGTTAGAAAACTTCCACTGAACAGGCATTAGCACCAATACAGATTAATAACTAATGCGTTCAAAACATTGCCAACCTGCAAAGGAGTAAAGCACTTTGTGATCCAGTGCTTCTCTACCTGAGCTGTACCGGATTCCTCCAGGCCTTACCAGCCTTCTTCCTCTCCTTCAGCTACAGCGAGTCTGTGGTTATGCCACTAGAAAGCCCCCAAAACAAGTCAGATTATGAAGGCTGTGTTGCATCAATGCCACAAGAGCAGATCCTTGCAAGCTGCAGCCAGACCAACTCAAGACAACCAAAGAGGAGGAAGGAGCATACAGAAAACCCGAAGCACATCAACAGAAGCAACTGTATTTAAATATCAAGCAGAGTGAAAAGCCCTTCAGCAGTTAGAAGAGAATATTAGGAACATATTACTGTCTATTCCCCAAAAACAAAAGTCCACACAGGAACGCTACAGTTTTTTCAAAGGTATGAATGAGACAGGAAAAATGCTGATGTACAACCCACCACCATAGCCACGTACCACTTTTTATGTGCTCTAATTACTGTCTCCTACCAACACACGACCACTTCACTAAACCAGTACAAGATTTTGCACAGACTTCCTCATGTTA
>JAVJGJ010000001.1:94353843-94366912 GCA_035590215.1 Microhierax caerulescens
CCCCCCCCCCCCCCCCCCCCCCCCCACTAGGGAACTACAAACAGGGTTATCCATAAACCATCCTAGTGCAGGAACAATACATCTGTGTGGGGATTTCTCCTGTTGGCAAGGAGCTAATTTCTCAGCACCTGGTTCACAATATGACAGGGAAAACAGCAATTCCATACTTCACAGCCATGCTGCTTGGTAACAAATGTCCCTACTTGCAATGAAGCTGGAGGGACGAGAATCTCAATGATGTTGTTGTTCCAAGTTTTAATCCCAAAAGCAGTACTGGCCTGACTAAAATGAACACTCAGGTTTTGGAAGCTGAGGTATTACCACCTTTAATACTCTTGCAGAGATTGCTTTATACTTTAAAGCTTGGGCAGGTCAGACACTTGCTCATTTCTTTTTAAGTCTGTTATTGTTACTGCCTCACTTGGTGACCTTGGTCAATAAGTCTCATCCCAGCAGGGAAACCAAAGAACAGAAGCAATACAACAAAGCTGCAAGGTTTCATGGTTGTGAAGCGAAAAGACAGAAAGCACATCCCCGTTAAACATTGCTTGTGAGTACCAGCAATGGGTGAAACTCCGCTTTGCACTAAGTTCACCTCTTGCCACACTGCAAGACTTTCAAGTGCCATTATTGCAGAACACCCTTACCTAATATTAACACTTTAGAGTTTCAGCCAAGTGAGACGCCAAGCAAAAGAACTGAAAGCTAAACTTTTCTAGCAGGTTAAAAAATGGAAACAATTAAGTATGTGGAAACCATAGCTTCAAACACATCTTCACTTTCATAGTTAATTATTATTGCTTTGAGCATCCCTGAGGAGAGATCCATGAGCAGCAGCAACTTCTAACAAGCCCATTAAGGGATGTACACAGTGTAACAATAAATCTGAAACACAGTCCTCAATTTCACAACAGCATCCAAGCATTAAGCTCACCAAAGAGCCATTTTTCAGAAGCAAAAACAGTACAAGGACTGTCAACATGTCTGTCTAGTAGTTCATGGGACAAGAGGTACATTCTTAAATACGCCTGCAGACAAGTAATTTATAACTACCATCTGGACTGCAAAATCATAAAACAGCACAGGCAGAGATCCATGGACAACCTGGAGTTTGCCCCCTGCCACCAAGGCTGACAGCTATAGCTTACCTGAGGTGAATGAAAAAGCATGACACTAAAACTGCTACAAAATTATTTCACTTCCAAAAAACACATCAGAAAAAAATAAGTTTTAGCACTGACCTCACTAACAGCAGTAAAGGGGAAAGAGAAGTGGAATGTTTCACAAGTACAATCTTTCATTTCTTACATTTACTTTTTCTGTAAGACTTCTGGCTTGCTAGCAAATACTCTTCAGGGAAGTCACAAGACAGGAAGGCACCTTGCTTCTGAAGGCCAACTGATAAATCCATTACAAGACAAACTTATTCAAAGACCAGAGGTCAGAAAAGACATCGTAAGGGTCAAGTAATAGCTCAGTTGTATTTTGACAAATCAACAATCCATTCCTAAAATGCACCACACAAGAGTGCTTCCCTCAATAAAAACCAAAAAGATACAATTCACATAGCTTCTGGTAAGCCAGCACCAATTACAAGAAGGGCAAGCCAACAGGGCACACTTTTTCTTTTTCTTGCCCTCTGAATAAGAGTAAGGTATGCTTAGCGTCTCCAGGGAAGCCAGCAGACACCTTTTGCTTGGCTCACTTGCAAATGCACATTCAGGCTAAACCACAGGCACAATCACAGAATGGGTTAGGTTGGAAGGGACCTTAAAGATCACCTACTCCAACCCCCCTGCCACGGGCAGGGACACCTTCCAACAGACCAGGCTGCTCAAAGCCCTGGCCAGCCTGGCCTTGAATGCTTCCAGGGATGGGGCACCCACAGCTTCTCTGGGCAGCCTGTGATGGTGCCTCATCACCCTCATACCTACCATCCACGTGACTGTGCCATGTTAATGATAAAGCACACCACTAACCAGTCTTTGCCAAAAGCAGTTAATTCCCATACGCGTGTCCCTGCCATTAGAGTAGGTGTGGCTATTGTTCCTGACCCTCCAGGCCCCACGCCGAAGTTCACACGTGGAATTCCGCAAGAGAAGCGATTCAAAGGTTGAGGCCAGTTTACCTCCAAGCAAGGTTCACAAGCAACAGATGAGAACAGGTGGATCTCCCCAGGGAATCCACCACTCTACAGTTAGGGTAAAACAGATCCCAAGTCCTCAGCAATGGCCAGAGTAACCTTTGCTGACTTGCTTCCCCTTCCAGGTGGGGTTTGGACCATTCTGCAGTCAGGCCGGCATCAAGGACTGTCCCCCCACACTGGGCCCAGGTGAAGAGAAAGGAGAAAGCTTAGTCCTCATTTTATGATTTCCTCACTGCCATGACCTCACCTTCTTGTATTACATCTACATTTGTAGTGAAACACGTTATGTCTTTGGTAAAAGTCTTTTGCTTTTCATGGATTTAATTTTCTCCTCCTGACAATAATCACAGCGCTGACTGGACAGTACATTTAGCTAATGTATAGGTCTGATCAAAAAAAGGAGTTTTTTCAAGAACAATTGCTTTGAAAATCTGTCACTATTCAAGAAGTTTCTCAAAATAGCAATACACATCCCAAACCAGTCTCTGTCAAAGATCAGGACTTTCCAGTTTCCTGTTGCCATCTGCTGGTGGCATTCCCGACTCCACTGTGGTTTTCTTACATTTGGGTGGTATAAACCAGCCCATGCTATTTAAGACAACTTCCAAACTTTTGGCTATGGCCATCACATGCATGCAGCTGTTAAGCAACCCCGGTTGTCAGAGAAGGGTTAGGACCCAGGCTAGATGCAAGTAGTTTGGAATGTGTTAGTTAACACTCATGATTTACTCTACTTGAGAAATTAACAGTTTCAGCCATATGTTCTTTCAAGCACAAATAGTTCCCTGAAATGTTAAGATTTCAAAGAAGGGGAGAGCTGGGCCAGCACAGCTGTGTTACACACACCAGAGGTGCACAGGCAAGACGGAAGGAAAGGCAGTGCTGCTTTCTGGGAGGGAAATGGAATTTTGGCTGCAGGCAGAAATGAAACACTGTAACAAAACAAAAATAAATCTCCAGGAGTCCAGGGAATACATATAATCAACGTTGCTTCATCTCAGAGTTTGCTACCGCTACAGCCTCACAATCATTTTAAGATCCAAAAAAAATGGCTATCAAAAAGCCACAAACTCAAGGGCAAGAGCACTTACAGACAGAGAAATCACACTGACATTTCCTTAAAGCAGTGGTACCCAACCTCCTAAAACAGAGCAGAGTGCAAACGAAAAAAACATGTGCAATTCCCTTCATAAGCACAATGCATCTGACATATTCCAACTGCATCAGATACCACTACTGGACTGGTACTTGGGTCACCAAGAGTCATGTAGGCTAGGAATTAGTCCTTTGCCTCCAGAAATGTTAATCCAGCCTATGTTAATCCAGACCTCTTCCTGTCCACGTGAAGAAAAGGAACACGGGAATGAACCCAATTAATCATCCTGGTGGGCCAGACAGAGTTGTACATAAGGTGCTCTCATGATGGGGAGCGTATTCAGGAAGGATTGTGCTATGTACTGAATGAATAGCACTGAAGAACATAATTACCTGTCAGAATCAGAAAAAAAGGTAAATATTTCAATCCACGAGAGTGGAACTAGTAAAATTTTAACACACACTGTACCTGACACAAGAGATGGGAACAAGAACAGGGATCTGAAGCAATGGAGGAGGAGATAAGAAAATGCCAGGAAGGCAGAAACAAACCTAACTTATTTGTAGTGTAGAGATTTAATACCACAACACCTAGGATGTAATGAAGTACCTCAAATTCTTCCCAGAAGCCCTGCTTGACTTTATCCGTAGTCTCTGCTAGCTTGCTTAGCTCTCGCACTCTGCTTTCAATCTCTGCAGCATTAATACGGGTAGTATTCAGAGGCTAAGAAAGATACAAATATTAATCAAAGGTATAACAAGTGACAACTGTGAGAAGACAGCTAAAACACAAATTCTAGGATCCAGGCATGTATTTGGACTTCAAAACTTTATAATTCGTACAATGAAGGGCTGTGAGAGTATATGGGAAGGGGGCAGTGAACAATTGCTTTTAGATGAAGTCTCAGGGTTGTTCTTCGATACATTAAGTTGTCTCATTTCTGGACTAGTCCTGCAGTCCCTAGGGACCACAATGAAACAGAGAAATTCTGCACGCATCAGAGACACAAGAGTCTAGCCCTTCACAGGCACATAAGAAATTGTTCCCATTTAAATGACTGACTTCATCAGCCAGTTCCATGAAGTTTAGTTCTTCATTTTTGCATTAGGGAAGAAAAAAACCCTGATGTCTCTCAGAACATACGGAAAATCCTGCACTTCAACAATATATTCTAAAGGTAAGAAAGCTTAGTGATGTCTTCTCCATTCACTCACCTGCTTGAGTTGCAATACTGTGCCCAAAGTTTCTACCATAGGGTTCTTCTTGTAATGTTCCACTAGATCTGTCAGAGAGTCAAATTTCTCCCCTCCACCAACATCGTATTTTAGATCCTGAAAAGACAGATGCTTATCAAAATAAACACACTTCATACAACGATATCTACACTAACATCATCTTTACACTATGCAACATACAACAAATTATCTCCAAAACAATATATAGAAGGATCTAGTAAGACCCTTCTGTTAAGGGATGGTAGAACTGCAATAAAAAGAAATACACATACAAACTACGGAGGAGGGCATTTGCCTTTTTGTCATCTAATTGAAAATCATTTTATCTGCCTTTTCAGGAGAGCTGACTCCTTCTGAACTGAGATTCAGTCAGCTCAAGCAGACTACCTGAGCTACATGATTAGAATCCAGGAAATAGCTTTGTAAATCAATTCAAATTCCTAAAAGAGTGTCATTGCCTCCTGAAAGGCTGGTATTGACTGGCATCACCCCTATTAGAAGGAAGCAGAGTCGAGTTATTTTCCTCCATGACATAACTGCAAATCAAAGAGGTTTTCTTGAAAAAAGAAACGAAAAAAAAACCCAACATAGATATTCTGGTAGTTTAGCTTTTAGTCTTGATAAGCCAATTTACCTCCAAAATACTTCTGTTACTGCATTTTAGTTGTTTTTAAACAATTAAGTTGTTGCACTGTCTTTTAGGCTAACAGAAGAAAATTAAAAAAAAAAAAAAAAAAAATTGTAAGAGCAACCCATGGATGTATATGAAAAAATCAGAAGAGTATAATTTAATAATACTTCGGTGAAGAACTAACCTATAATAAAATCAAGATTCACATTTAAAAGTGTTCCTTGGATTCAATATGCAAAATTTTTACAGGTTGATCATCTATCAGGTGCATCTTTATAAACTGACAGGAGAAAGATATATTCAGATAGATCTCTATTTGTCCAATTACTTATATTTGTATATAATTCATCCAGGAGACTGCAACTCACTTAAGAAGATTCATGAACATGAAAGGCTCCATCAGCAGAGGATTTGAGACAGACTTCTGATGCAATCAAAAGCAAATCTATTAGAAGGTACTTGACAGCATAGTATAGTACGACATGATTCAGTCAGGCAAGCAGTCAAAAAAAATAAAACACTTATAGATGATATATAGCACACCCAGTACCACAGGGAAAGGGGAAATGTATTCAGCCCTCTGCAGTGAGGTGCAAAATAGCCCTCCTGTTAAAATAAACCCACTGCCCATGGAAGTAGCCCTGTTAAAGAAGCCCGTGCTTCATCATACCTGGCAGTGAATCATGACATGTGTCACTTTAGACTTCCCATCATTACTCTCTCCTTTATCATCTCCTGTCCGGACAGAAAGAACAAAGTCCCCAGGATGGCTTTGACTCTCACGCACAAGAAAGCTTCCATGTTTTCCTTTTTCTGTTAATAGTTTCTCAGCTTCTCTTCCAGAGAGATGCCCATGAAACCACCTTTTAAAGAAGATAATAGACAGGTACCCTACTTGTCATTCCAGCCATGTCTGAATCCGCTTGTTCTAAATATTACATATAACAATATTATAGTATATAAGTATACTGTTATATATATAAAGTTTATGTACGCTAAACAATAATGCACAGGTCTACAAAAGGTTCAGTTTATAAAAACAATTTTAAAAAATGCCTTGGAAGCATACATGTACATACACATGAGTTATTACAGAAACACTTTGAAGCAAGCACTTCCGTAAGCACTGAAATCTGCATTTCCTGCAAGCTTCAAATGAAGCTTTGATTTGGAACCTTTACAACAATCCAAATGGACTCCCTGGTGTCCAATAAACACAGGCTTACACTGCCACTGTTTCCTCAGTCAGGCATTTACTCTTCTTTTATTTCTTTCATGAAGACACACTTCCCGGAAAAACCTGTGAGAACTTGGTTTTGAGACGTTACCTTTCCATCACATTAGGTACTGGACAGGATAATCACACCAGTATCATTTCTTCAAGAATCATGGCCAAAAAGGCAATAATCCTCCTCACTACTGTTAAATACAAGGCATTCTGAAGAGTGAGAGAACTTGTTTTAATATTCTTCCTTGGGTTCTGTCTTCTAGGAATAAGCTGGTATCTACTGGCCATAAGAGGTTTATTTCTGACATATGCATACTTCCTGAGTATGTGTCAGGTCTAAAGTCCCAGATCCTCCTCACCAGCCATGCTCCTTAAAACATGAGTTGGTCCAATCTGAGGATGCTCGTATCATTCGCTTTCTTACACATAATCTCACGGCTGGAAAAAGCATATAAAGTTATGCCCGGAAACATACCTGGGAATTCCTTGCAGTTATAACAGCTCCAGGCAGCTTCAGGAGAACTTCTACAATAAAACATTCTCCCAGTAAAAATAAAGGGAACTATGCCCTCTTTTTTATTATTGTGTCACAGCAGGAAGAATGCTGAAGAAAACAGGTTCTGAGGCTTGGACTGCTTTACCTTTTAGTCACATTTATTAGTCTACTCCTCGTGGAAACCAGTGGGACCACTTTTAGCACAAGATAGCGGCCACCCTTTCATCAAATGGAAGCTGATTGTAGTGCTAATAAATGCATGTGTTTACCCTTACGAAGAAGTGCACAGACACTGAGCTTTTCACCACCATTTCTCTGACCTTTCAGATGTAGGATCAGCACAGTTCAGTGGATACTTCAACTCTATAACATCTCCGTTCTTTTCCTTGAGCTGTCCATGATGTTCCATATAATACTGGACTAACTCAGCCAACGTAGCAAACTTCTCTCCTCCATAGAGGTCATAGTAGTCTCCTGTGTTCTGGATCTTGATGTGGGTGACAGCTCCAGTTCGTCTAATATTTGAAACAAAGGGAAGAAAACAACCACACAAGTCAGCTGATTTCTAATCAATCACTTATATATTTAGCGTTCTGTTGTCCGAGTTAGAGAAATCCATACTTACATTTGCATCACTTTCCAACTGAAATATTGCAGAATAGCTAAGCTAGTGCACCTCTGAAGTGTGCTTCAGCCACATTTCAGTGGCTTGCAAGAAGGGGAAGTGTCTGTCCAACCGTCAGGAAGAATAGGAAAAAAAGAAACTTAATTCCATAATGAAGGAATCCTTGAAGCCAGTGTAAGCTCTGCGGCCTCAAGATCTCCAGCAGAAATCCCTCAGACCCCCAAGAACTCCACACACAAGCACAAGGGGGGGGGGGGGGGCGAGAAGAATTAAGCATTCTCAAGACACCCACCAAAGCCTGTTTGCTCCTTTCCCTAGAATTTCACACTAACTGCCAAGATCTCTCCTTCATTAAACAGTTGCCTCTGCCTGATGCAAGTCATTTGCTCCCACAGCCTCTAGTATTAACAAAAAGCAGCTTTCTGAGTCCCCTTCTGTTCTGCAATGCCCACTATCTCAAAGGTATCCAAGCAGCATTATTCTTATCATCAATTCCACTTTTCCCTTTTCCTTTATCTACTTCCTCTTGCTGTCCTTTCCCCATCCCTAACCACTACACATACAGGGTCAGGGGACAAGTGTTACAAAAGGCCTATTTTGGAAGCTGAAAAAGCACCACCACTGCCCTTAAAAACTTGCTGACTTTTTCCTGTAAGAAAAGAGGCTGGATAGCATTTCCTTGCATGTGCTTGATCAGTAATTCTTATAATCTCTGCTACTTTCACATGGTTACCAAATAGATTTTAAGGGGCTAAAAGTAATGCTTTTATTAATCTATTTGTACTTCCCCTTAATGTTTCTGTGTCTCTGCAGAATCAGAATTCACTACCCTCCAACCTACAGTTTCCCCAAGCTGGGTAAAATTATTTAAGAATGTCTTCAGGGAAAACGGGAGAAAAAGAAGAGGGGGGAAAAACGAACAGACTAAAAAGCGATCCGTGCATTCTTTCAAGTAGTTAATCTATAACTCTTTCCCCACAGAACAGCATCAGATGAAAACACTTACCAGTTTGGGGAGAAAGTCAAAAGGCATTTAAACTTACCTAACGGAGAGTGTAAAGTCTCCTGGGTTACTTTTGCTGGGCCGTGCCAAAAAGCTGCCATCCACTCCTCTCGTTAACAGTAGGTTTTCTGCCTCCACCCCAGTAATATTTGGATGAAACCATCTATAAGAGGTTAAAAATAAAGAGCATTAATAAATAAATAGAAGATCATCTGGTTTTCAGAGTTAACTTACATGACAAGACTAAACAGAACAATCCAACAGCTTCAAAACCAGGAAGTACTGAATTTTGTCCCTAAATGAATAAGAATCCCTACCTTAACAGAAAGCATAAATTATTAACTTCATATTGCTTTGCAATTTTAGGTATTGGTAAGAGATGCTTTGCAAGTGAAAGGGCTATACCTATACATACTCAGACTGCTTGGATTAAAATGATATCAAAGGTATACAATGTAAACAGAGACCACAAGTCATACATTCCCCTTACTACAGGAAGACAGGACACACAATGAAAGACAATCAGGAAACCCACTTAAAAAAACCCCAAAACATCCAAAGTGACATCTGACAACATTTTAAAGTTAAAAATTTAACAAAACCTCATGCTTTAGGGCACAAGCTGACCACCAGCTGATGGGGGTCTGGCAGGAACTTCACTTGTGGACAACCTATTCAGTTGCCCAGTCTTCTTCCACCTTCCTCAAAAGAATGTGGTGCTGACCGCTGCCAGATGCAAGAGCACTGCTCCGTCTTCTAACTACCATGGCAGTTTCTCTGGTCCGAATATATCCCACTTAAATACAAACACCAAGGAATCTCATATCGATATTCACCACCCACAAACAGCCTTCTGAATGACTAATGTAGTGCCCTGCCAAAGGAGAACTGTATATAGTCTATATCTAAGAAGCTCACTCTCCCCACCTATGGCATTAACTTTTGAGGCACTTATTCTTAGCCATTCAGTTAACACATCTGCGTTTTCTCTTATCTATAATCAAGGATTTTTATTGCACTCTTGCAGTACTAAACTACATCTCTATTCTGGATGAAAGGACTTTTTAACGAGGCATGATTTTAGAAGACAAACTTGGAGAAAAAACCAAAACCAAACCCACACTACCACGTAGTCCAGGGACAGAGGTGAACACAGCTACTAAGAACTGTTTTAGTGGCTTTGTCTGACTTGTATTTGGCAATTAAAAGACCACCTTTATTTTTCAGAGTTGTCATAAACCAGACACTATGCAGGGCACAAGTGAAAATGCACATCTGTATGTGCAGAAAGAACGCAGGCTACTCCTCTTTGTTCCCAAGGTTCTTCGTTTCTCCAAAGTAAGGCAAAACATGAAGGCTAAAGACTCTGCCACCAATCTCATTACAAATATGAGTGCTGTATCTAAAAAAACATTGAATAGCATTTCTGATCATTCCCGATACAGTCAGCATTTCACACTAAATTGCTAAAACAGCAAAACATGCGGGTGCATGTCTAAATTTAGGGTTATTATTTCAATTGTTTCAGCAGTTCCTTCTGTACTGAAAAGTTGACAGGCCTTGTCCAGCCTATTCTCTTCGGAAATGGATTCTCATGGAAACATTCTGGAGAGTTTCAGAGATTCTAGAATATCCAGACCTCTAGCAAGTCATTCAAATTGGAATTAGGATTACTTGTGTAGTGATTCCATTTCAGAAGGAAGTGACTCTTCTTGTTAGTCTTGCTTTTTTTTCTAGTTAAGGATATTCTGCTTGCACCAAGAAAAACAAGTGAATACGACCATATCTTTAACTGAAGAACACCACCACCAAAAAAAATAATCAAACCTATGCAGCACAAGTAATGAAAAAAAAAAAAATATTTTCAAGTTACTGCAGCAAATGGGAACAAATTAATAAATAATGTTAATTTATCTAATGACTACTCAAATATCAAGAAAATTTCTGTTTGATGCAGTCTCACAAAAGAAACTGCACAAGCATCAGTACCTAGGATGAACTGAACATTAAATAATGTATTTTGGAATATAACAGGTTGGTCTGCAGAAGCTGATAATATATTTACCACACTTCCACCCCTAAAATATCACTTCCATTAGGAGAAACCAAAAAGCAAACCAAAGAAAAGTGCAGCAATATTTTAAACAGTTTATAAGCTTTTTGAATACACACAGGATTCAAGAGACACCTTTGCAAGGTTTTGAATTTATATTCAAGAATGTATAAACACCCAAAGGAGAAATTATTGGAATCAGCCCTACAGATTTATTATATGGTGACACTCCATAACCTTTAATTAATATATCTCCCATATCTTATCCTAAACCCTAATGCATCTGGAAGTAACTGTACGTGAGTTGTTAAAAGGTGTAAAATAACAGAAAAAGGCAATAATTTAATGAACAGAAGAGACTACAAATAACTTATGCTTAAAGGAGAGGTTAAAAAGATAACAGGTTGTTTAAAAACAAAAATCTCACCCCCACATATACATACGCTCCCACTAAAGATGGCAAAAAGTCAGTAAGTATAGCAAAAGAAAAGCTACGTCTGGGAGACCGATGCAGCTTGTTGCACTTTACGTAACTTTTGTTCTAATGGTAACTTGTACTCCTGCTCTCTCATCTTTGTATTTTTGGCTTTGAGTAGGAAGATGCATTTGTCACCCACCCCAAATAGAAAAATGGGGGTGTTAGGGATCTCTGTTAAATGGTTCCGGACCGGTGATCAAGATCGCTTCATTTGAAGTACTGCCATCACATGTGTGCTTTTGAACCTTGGTGGCTACATCCCTTCCAAAACTGGAGGAGAGAGCAAAGGGGACTGCAGACACAGATACCAGTAACATAACCCCTATAGAGGACCTTCTCTTACGCTGCCTTTTATAGGGATGGAATGCATTTTAGACTTTTTTTCTACTTTCCTTCTCCAATCTCTATTATGAGCAGGTGCAGAGGCTATCACAAGCAAAGGGCATCACAGCCAATAAATACAATCAAGAAAGTAACACAACACACACATAAGCCCACACTCTAATTAAACTAGCTGTCCTCACTACGCATGGAATACTCCTTACAGCAATACTGAGTTGGGGGGTTCAGCAGCATAACGTTCCAAGTCCCTTATTAGTTTACAGTAAGATGAAAATGTTGGCAGGAAAGTAACCAGTGACATTACAGAAGTCTCATTTAAAAAACTAAGGGGATATCAGCTGAGCAAGACACCTTTTGATGAAAAATAACACATGGTAGGAAATACAGCCTCAATACAATTCTCTATTTTTTTAGCATAGTCCAGAAAACAACAGCAGGATTTTTAAGCCCTACATTGCCAGCATATTTCTCTCTTTCCAAACTGAAGAGAGAAAAAAAAAAATCAATACATTTTTCCATGCTGTGACGGCTTTTCTAATCACCTTTTCAAGACCAGGAGAGATTAAATCAGTTCTAAGTCTCAACTGTCACAAACACAGCATTCAGGGAGGCAGTGACTGGTAGTTTAATTACTCCTATTAATAGGCTCATCAGTTTCTATTTCTCATCTTTTTTCAGCCTCCTTCACAAGTTACAATTTAAAGTTCTGAGAAGAATATGAGGATTACTCCCGACAACGAGGAAGTTCACAAGTGTTTCCAAAAGGTAACTTTCAAACTTGTTCCAACGTTTGAGTAGGGACATGCAGAAAACCCAACATATGCTAGAGATCCTCCACAGGCTTCAGGAGACCCCAAATCCAAATTCAACTATAAATGGCCACAGACTGAAAATCAGCCCATCTAGTTTCACCATGTTAAGCAGAATAAGGAAGAGAACAGCCCAATGCTGAAGAAGTTATACTTTAATTGATACTACTTAAAGAGATGTATCAAATTGCAGAATTGGTATATTAGATAAGAATATACTGGTCTTTTTCCTTTTTATAGCAGTAAGTCCTTGTAAGTCTAACATTTACCTTAACTTCAGCCCAAAAAGGACTGCTAACACAGACAAACATCAAAATACGTTAAGGACAGTGAGAAGCTACAACAAAGAACCAGATTCAACTGCTTGTCATCCTGATTTTCCAACGCCACGGGATTTTGAGATCAGACCAAATGCTGCTAATAAATGAAGAGCCCAGACCAGGTCAGCTTACCAACACTCATTTGAAAGCTGGCTCGCATTTTAATTTCAGTAACATCGCTAGCGCTGGACTAGAGGGAGCAACACGAGCCTCCCTGGCCTGGGACACTGGACCCAGAACTGAGTGGGATGCCAGGGCAGATAAAATTCATCTCCCAGCTCCGGTTCGAGCACACATGCTGGTGCAGGGAGACTCGCTTGGAACACCCACATTCACCCCCTCCCCCGGAGCCAACGTTACCGTGGCAGCTCTGGGCTCTGCACGGGGGTCGGCGGACCCCGAAGCCATCCGGCTCCCTCGCCCCACCGGGCCCCCAGCCAGGCCGGGGAGGGCGTCCCGGCGCCGTGCGGCGCCGGCTGGGCGAGGGTCCGCCCGCCGGGGAAAGCCGGGCGAGGCTCGGGGAACCGGGCGAGCCAGGCCCCGATTCCAGCCGAGGCGGCGGCCTCAGCCCCACGACAGCGGGAGCGGGGCCATCGCGCCCCAGGAG
>JAVJGJ010000001.1:94367006-94386100 GCA_035590215.1 Microhierax caerulescens
GGGAGGCCGCAGGGAGCAGGCCTGGCCCAGCGGCCCCCCGGGAGCCGGCGCTGCGGGGCCCGGGCCCTGCGCACCCCGAGGGCAGGAGGCCCCCTGCCCGCCGCCCCCTACCCCCTCCGGGCTCGGCGCCGCTCGCTCCCGCTCACCTTCGCGATGTCATTTTCCTCCCGCAGCACCGGCGGGTGGCGGTGCGCCCGGCCGCCCCCCTCGACGGCCGCCTCTCACATGGGGGGCCCCCCCGGCGCGGGCCGCGGCCTACGGGCGCCCTGAAGGGAGCGTGAACAACGGCCGCCTCAGGCCCCGGAGGCGCACGGAGCGCGGCGCGGCCCGCCCGACGTCATCCGCCCGCGGCGTCATCGGCCTGCGCCGCCTGCCCGGCCCCGCCTCCACCGGCCTGCGGCGGGGCGGCCTGTCAGCGCCCCCGGGAGCCGGCCCGTGCCGCCCAGCGGGCCCCGGGGACACCCGCCACCGAAGCAGCGGGGCCTCGCCCCGCGAAGCCGGTCAGAGCGGGGGTGGACACGGAGCCTTACCTTGGCTGTTGCGCGAGCCGGAGGCAGGGTCAGGCAGCGGGAGGACAGCGAGCCCTGCTCCCGAAGCCGCGGGCCACCACACCGCCCCTCGGCGCCGGGATGCGGGTGTCCGGAGCTCGGGCCCGCCGGCCCCGGCTCGGGCAACTGGGGGCTGCTCCGGGCCGGCCCGGACTACAAGTCCCAGCGTGCTCTGCGGCCGGCGCGCTGACGTCAGGCGCCGCGCTCGCTTTAGGCCACTTGTACCCGGATGTAGGTCCCTTTCGCTCCCCGGAAGGTAAGAATGGCGGAGCGGTGGCGGGCAGGGCCGGGACCCGGCGGGCGGCATCCGCTGCCATCTGCTCTCGGGTGGCTACGCTGGGCGCGCGGGCTCGGCCTAGCGCCCTCGGGGACACGGCGATGAGGCGCGGGGGCGGAGCGGGCCGTTTGGCCGCCTCCGGACAGGCCAGGCCGCGGCTGGCTGCGGAGGCCGGGCAGGGCCGTGACCGGCCGGGCCGGAGCCTCTCGGGGCGCGCCGGTGCCCAGCGGAGAAGCGGGAGCCGGGCTGGGCTGAGGCCGCAGCTGGAGGCCTCGGGGGGCCGAGCCGTGGCAGCCCGGGGGAGGCCGGCGCAGCCCCGCGGTGTGGCGGGGCCCAGCAGCTCTGGCTGAACCGGGGGAGGCCTGAGCGCCGGGCGGCTGTGCACTGCCTCGGGACGGAGGCGGCGGCGGCCTCGGTGGGTGCTGGCCTTTCCCGGTGCTTCCTGCTGGGGAGGGCTTGGGTGCACCCGGCGAGCTTACAGCTGCTGTTAGCGCGGAGGAGCGTTCCGCGGTACAGATGGGCATGCAGCGGGCAGTATGGCTTCTGACTCCTGATCAGCCACGGCTGTGAGAGGTGGCTGATAGCTACTAGAATAGCGTACGGGATCAAGTTCTGATTCTTTGATTTTGTTTCTGCAACTTAGATGCTCCTCTGCGTATCTTGCAATAAGTCGTAACTTCTGTTTTATTTGCATCTACAGATGGCGGGTGAGAAGGCGCCCGGTGAGAAGAAGCCAGGCGAAAAAGCGCCCGGTGAGAAGAAGCCAGGCAAGAAAAAAACTGCTGAGAAGAAGCCAGCTGAGCAGAAGACAGGCCAGAAGGAAGCAGGTGACAAGAAGAAGAGGGTTAGGAGGCATCATGCCAGTCGTAACCCTGTCCTGGCCCGAGGTATCGGGAGATATTCTCGGTCAGCCATGTATGCCAGAAAAGCATTGTACAAGCGCAAGTATACCGCTCCAGAAACAAAGGTAGGATAATAAATACCGCATTTAAATAATCACGATTTTCATGGTGATCTTGGTTTGAAATGTCATTATGTTTTCCCTTTTCCTTTCCTTTAGATAGAAAAGAAAAAGAAAGAAAAGCCACGTGCAACCATCACCAAGCCAGTGGGTGGGGACAAGAATGGAGGCAGCCGTGTGGTTAAAATCCGCAAAATGGTAAGGAAAAGAACGCAGATGTTTGGAGTTTAATGCTGTTAGGTGTAACTTTTGACTAAGGGATGTGCCTCTTGGTGCTGTGCTTCACTGAACTGTCAGTAGTTATATCCTTGAGATACAGACCCAGCGACTGTCGTTCTTGGGGAGATGCTCGTCATTTAGAGGACAGCTAGTAGGCACGAGTGGGTTCTCTGCTGTTTGTGTTGCTGTGCTGGTGCAGAAGCTTGTGTAGAAATACAGAGCTGGTCTGAACTTCTGCTGTTGCATAATTTTACAGAAGATGCTCGGTGTGTTCTGCTGGTTGCAGCAGAAGAAAAATCTTTCAGAAGAGTCATCTTTAGGGAAACAATATCTCTTATGAAAGAAAGAATCTAAACTATAGTGAAAGTTTTCTGTCCTGTGGAATACACGGTAGTACATCATTTTGCTCTTCTTCCAGCCCAGGTACTATCCCACTGAAGATGTTCCTCGCAAGCTTTTGAGTCATGGCAAAAAGCCCTTTTGCCAGCACAAGAGGCGGCTGCGGGCCTCTATTACTCCAGGAACTGTTCTGATCCTTTTGACTGGCCGTCACAGGGGCAAGGTAATCAGGAACGTCCTTCCTGTTGACTCTCAGGGTGGCTTTGCAGCATTTCTGTGCTGAAACTGTTTTGACTGAGCTGAGATACCATGAATTTACCAGCCAATTTCACAAGATGCTGCTCAGCCACTAGATAACAAATCTGCAAATCTGTTTTTCTGTGAATTGTCTAGATGCTTCTCTTGTCTTACCTTTAGGGAAAACAGTTTTTAAACTAATGTTCTACACTGTGCTGGAAGGCAAACAGGCTAGTCCAGTTGCTTAGACAAAATTAAGGGAGTCTTGCTGCAATGCAGAAAAGCACGTAGACTTGTGTCAAGCTAACTTTGCACTGCAGAATAGCAGAGGCGATGCCTGTTTTTTATTGTTGCAACAAGGACCTCAGACTAGATATTGCAAAGGACGAATTACATTTTCATTCTTGACCTAATTATCAAGGTAACACTCGATTGTTATATTAAGATGTGTTCTTAGTCTTAATGGTGTTTACTAATAGGTCTTAACTGACATCCTTTATTTTCTTTAGTTTTTTGGCTTTGATATCAGGTTACTTAAAAGAATGCTGTTCAAAGAAGGAGAACATGGCCAGAAAGATTAAAACACACTGGGGGGTGGCTGTGACCATGTGATATGTTGTGTCACCCCTCTGGTTTTTATCTTGTTTCTGCCTTTACCTTGTACAAAGAATTTGGGTGACAGGATGACTGTCTGGTCATACTGTAGAATAGGCAAAGATTAAAGAAATGTACTAAGTGGCCTTTGCTCAGCCTTGAGTGATGAAGCATGTGGAGAGCTGCGATCTGTCATAGATGAGGTAACTGTGAGAAACATTGGTAGTTTGGCTTAGGTGGTGGTTACTTTTCAAGGCACACAGTTGCACCCATGCCTGGATGCTTTATCGATGCTGACACCAGTGACACAGGCCAAGGTGGGCGTGGTCCTGGTTTGGTTGCAGTATTTGAGTGCTGGACCTGAGGACTGATGTCACATCTCATCTCTTTTCAGCGTGTTGTCTTCTTGAAGCAGCTTGCTACTGGCCTTTTGCTTGTTACAGGTAAAAAAATAATTATAAACTGTGATGATTTTTGTTTGGGGGTGGGGAGGTGGATTTGGGGATTTTTTGTTGTTTGGGTTTTTTTTGGGTTTTTTTTTTTTTTATTTTTAAGTTCAGGTTTGTCTTGGGTCAGTAGTGCTGCAGATCCTCCCCAAGGTGGTTTGGCACATCATGTGTTCATACTACGTGGAATCACGTTTTGTTTTTCCAGGGAGATGAATATCTTCAATATCTGAGTACCTGGAAGAGATCAGGAAGCATTTGTTGGCTTTTCTAGAGGCTGTGGGGAAGGGCTTTGTGGATTGTTCTGATTCTAGCTGTAGGCGTCTCTGGAAGAGACTAGTCATCTCCTACACCACAAAAATTCAATGTAAAAGCAGTGGTTGTTCCCAGGAAAGCTAACCTTGTTCTCTCTTGTCTTTCCTCTTCCTTTAGGACCCTTGGCTATCAATCGTGTCCCTCTGCGTAGGGCCCATCAGAAATTTGTTATTGCTACATCTACAAAGGTTGATATCTCTGGAGTGAAAATTCCCAAGCATCTCACTGATGCGTACTTCAAGAAGAAGAGGCTGCGTAAGCCCAAGCACCAGGAAGGCGAGATCTTTGATACTGAGAAAGAAGTAAGGAACATGTGTGTTTGTTCTTTTTCCATGCTTTTGTTAATATAAAGCCAGGCTGGCAAGAGGGGAAATACCATGAAACAAATGGACAATTGAATTTTAAGTGGTCCTCAATAAAGTGAGGTAATGCCACTAAAATGAATTAATAAAGCAGCACTGAGATAAACCCCTTTTAAATTTGGGGATTCTTTTCTGCTTGAACCTTAGCAGAACAGCAGCAATGATTATTCCAGTTAAATATCTTTTTTGACTGAGAAACGCCTTTACTGTTTTGATCCTGCCAACAGCATGCTGCTGGCTCTGCTGTCTGCAACGTAAGCCAAACAGTGGCTTCAGTTCTCTCTGCCACCTCCGGTCTCCTACCACCTTTCCCATATTTAGAACAAACGGAGAAATAATTTCTTGAAAACGCCAGAACACGGGGTTTGCCCTGAATTTTCTCATCTCCGTAGAAGAGTCTGAAGTCACTCTGCAGGATTTTAACATTATTCTTTGTACTTTCTAGAAATACGAGATAACAGAGCAACGCAAGTCAGACCAGAAGGCAGTGGATTCGCAGATCCTTGCACGAATCAAGAAGGTGCCTCAGCTCCGTGGGTACCTGCGTTCTACGTTTTGTCTCTCAAATGGAGTCTATCCTCACAAATTGGTGTTCTAACTGCTCTGAAAGCACCACATTAAATCTGAAGGGAAAAAAAGCAAGGATTTCTGGTCTCTTCATTGCAATCCATAATAGAACGTGTTTTACAAATCTTGCAAGGTGTGTTGCTTAACAGATAAGAAGCCTATGGCATGGAATTCTGAACAGCTGTACATAGATTACTAGAATTTTGAGTATTTAAGGTTTTGGATTTATGGGCTTTAGTGTTTTTTTCATTTTGGGTTTGTGGTTGTTGACTTAGGGGTTTTTTTTTTAACTATTTAGTATTAACAGGAAATCAGCATTCTTAACTATCAATGAGTTGGGGGCAGGGGGGACAACACAACATGCACCAAAACCTAACAGATTTTCTTTTGGGAGTAGTAGATATGACTGCTGGATTGACTACCCATCAGGACACACTGCAAAATAAAATCCAGCCCCGTGTCTGTGCTGGCCTATTTCTGTGCACCCTTCCTGTGCTGAAACCAGTGCTTCAGGTATCTTGTGTAGAACCAGGTCTTGGCAAAAAAACACTGCTAGATGAGTAACTCATTAGCATTTTGAAGCTTGTGTTCAGGTGTTTTTTGAGATGGTATTTCTGATAAACAGCTTTGATCCATCAATAGCCACAAACCTCGACAAATACAGCGACATTTTAGGGGTGTTCCAGGAGCTATGACTTGTGTTTTGAATTGGAAACACTGGGAATACTCCAGACTGTTGCAGGGTAATATCATCCCTGGAACCATAACAAAATTTGGAATGTAAGTGTCTTCCCAGTCCCTTTTTTTCCCCTGTTCTTTGTTTATCCATGTGGGATGTAATGCTTTCAGTCAGGAAGAATACCACCTGCCTAGATCAAAAAGCAAAAGCATGACTTAATTCTGTAGGCTCACAAATGAGTTAAGAAACAGAAATTGTTGCTGTGAAAGGCAAGTATTTTTCTATCTGGGATACTTCCAGAGTCTCAGCAATTTTCCTGTGTCAAAAACTGGCAGAAAGTGAGTTGAGAAAAGTCATGTCTGTTTTCTTTATCTGTTGAGGTCAGTTATCAGATACCTGGAAGAGGATGCTTGGGCAATAATAGCTCTGCTCTTACTGAAACTGAGGATGTACATATTAACAAATCTGGCATGCTTGAGCTCTTTCTTAGCCAGACCTATGCAGGAAACAAGGCTTATATAACTGCACCATCTGTCTTCCCATTAATTCTTAGCTGAAGGTAGCCAATGGGGTCAAACTTGACAGGGAGTAGAGATCTCATACAAGCTTCATGAAAAGGGGATAGAAAAAGTAATACAGCCCTCTCTGAGGTAGAAGCTGGCATGTCCTGTACTAACCACACTCATTGGGAAGGAGGAATCGGGCTTCAAGTGCTCCAGAGCCAAGAAAAAAACACTCAGACACCAGCAGAATACCTGGCTTTATGGTTGTCTTTGGCTGAGGTGGCTGATGTACAGCTATGGAAATATTTACTGCTGGTTACTCTTGCACATTCCTCCTCTTGATAACCAACGTACTAGTGTGGTCCAGCAGGGGGAGCCAATGAGCAAGCTGTGTCGGAACGCGGAGCTCCTGGCCCGCTCGTGTTGCAGCACCAAGATGTTCCTTATTTTTTACTCATCAGAGCTATGTCTGTGATGAGTTACATCTTCTGTCATATGTGGTTTGGTAAATAATCGGTCTAGTCAGAGGTTTCTTAAGTTGATGGGAGATTTTACTGCCGTGGTGGGACTGGCCTGTTAACATAAATCAGCTCTAAAAAGAGAAAAATGTTCCGTGCATCTCACTGCTAGTACTAAGATAAGGTTACTGATACTACCAGAGAAAGATCTTAACCCTGTATACTTAGAAAGCTCACTTAAAGTAAAAATTGTATGTGGGAATGCTTAAATGGGAAAAGTCCAAAACCAGCAAGGAGACTTCTGGGTCAAAATAGTTTGTAGCAGCATGTGATACTGCAAAGTCTGCAAACAGACTTGGTCGTGCAGTTGCAGTCTTCAGAGGTACTAGTGCTTCCATCATTCCCTTCCCCTCTGGAATGGGGAAGTTGTAACAAAATAGCCCTGTGGGCTAGTCTAAGCATAACCAGACATTTAGATAAAATGGTATTTTCAATAATTGCTGATTGCTCTGACACATGCCTCATTTGTGTATCAGAAGATACGAAATGGTACTTGGAACCATTAACCTTGTTTACTGAAAGGGGAGGCTTTGTCTTCCAGTGTGCTGTCAGGAAGTGATTTGGTAATTAATTCAGTTATCTTAATAGGTCCTGGTAGGATAAATGCGTGTGCTGCAGTTGCCTCCCTTGCCCCAGCCCTGTCACTCTGACAAGGTGGTGACCGATAACATAGCCATGCAAGGTGGGGAGAGCGAGGGAGGAATTAATGTTTTCTTGCTGGTTGAGATCCCCGAACTGAGTCACTGTGGGACTAGATGAATGTTGCTGTCAGCACAAAGGGGTGTGGGAGCCGGCCTGCTTCTGGGGGTGCTAGCTGTTAAGTTTTAACACCAAATTGTGCCTTCACAGCGCTGAGCAGCTCCTCGGGCTTTTCTGCAGAAAATGGCGACAGCAAAATCCCTGTCTTCTGTAAGGAGAGGCAGCCAGTGGACAGCTGGGATTTGTCTTTCTCTTAACCTCTAAAATATTTTCCCTGAGCGCTGTGAAATCTGACTTTTCTTCTGAAATGGGATGAAGGATGGAAAAAAGGAAAAACAAGGACTGTAGAGATAGCCAACACAGAAACAAAGTGAATATTCAGAAGGATTTTTTAGTCTAGATAATACTGTCCACTACCTGAAAAATACTTCCATCACATAAAGAGCTTTTGTGTGTGTTCTCGCTGTCCTGCAGCTTTTCTCATTCTGAGCATGTAAACAGTTCTGCAGTCCTCGCTAGCTGAGTCATTGCTTTCCACTGTGCATCCCCCACAGAAGAAGCTAGAGACATCCAAAGCCTCAGTCACCCAATCAAAAGTGCTGGAGATGTGCAGGTCCAAAAATAGTGACAGGCTCAACCACAGCAGCACTTCATTAGCATGAAATGTGCTCTTTGCTTCAGCTGCCTAATAAAGTGATATGTAATTATTATAAAGCATCCTATTGAGAGGAAAGATAGAGGAATGTTGGCTTTCTCAGGGAATTGGTAATAACAAGCAATGACTTTTATCTACAGACACCTATTTTTACCTATTAGTTGCCTCTGTGAGATGACCTGATGGATTCAGTCCAGCCCAGAGAGGCTATGTCCTGACTGCTGTGGTGGCCAGCAGTCTCAGGGAGCCAGACAGTAGCTTTACTTCTGGGACTAGGATCCTTAGGAGAAATGAGGCTTATTTGCAAGACAAAGTACTTAAGGAACATTACCTTTGGTATTTCAGGTGTGAGACTTGGTTTTAACCTTAATTAAGAGAAGACACTATGGCTGGAGCATGAAGGTGCTTTTACAGGACCACCACACATACCATTTTCACCAGGTGTTGAGGAAAATATGCCAGATGTCCAGAGATCAGCTATCCCATTCACCTATGCTATAGAATCATAGAATTGTTTAGGTTGCAAAAGGCCTTTAAGATCATCAGGTCCAATTGTTAACCCAGCACTGCCAAGTCCATCGCTAAACCATGTCCCTAGGCACCACTTTTACACATCTTTGAAATACCTCCAGGGATGGTGACTAAACCACTTCCCCCGGCAACCTGTTCCAATGCTTGACAATCTTTTTGGAGAATAAATTTTTCCTAATACCCAATCTAAACCTCCCCAGCACAACTTGAGACCGTTTCTTCTTGTCCTATCAGTTGTTATCTGGGAGAAAAGACCAACCCTAACCTCACTACAACCTCCTTTCAGGTAGTTGTAGAGAGCAAGAAGGTCTCCCCGAGCCTCCTTTTCTCCCTGCTAAACAACTCCGGTTCCCTCAGCCGCTCCTCATCAGACTTGTTCTCTACACCCTTCACCAGTTTTGTTGCCTTTCTCTGAACATGCTCCAGCACCTCAGTGTCTTTCTTGTAGTGAGAGGCCAAAAGCTGAACGCAGTGTTTGAGGTGCCTTGTCACACAGGGGCAGCCAAACGTTTTTTCCCCAGCATATTTACACCTAATCCTGGCCCTTCCTCTCCTCATGGTTCACAGAACTGTTGCCACCCATATACCCAGCCTCACTTCTGCAAAAAGGCATTGTGGATCTCCCCACAAGCTCAATAAGGAATAAGTAGAATTTGGGGACAGTTTCTTTGTCTTCACCACCTGGAAGAAGCTCTGCTTTAGCCTCATAGAAAATGCAGGCAAAATCATCTGAGTGACTTCACAGTAAAGAGCTGGCCTAGGCAGCCTCCCTCAAGTAAGTGCAAGAGAATGCTGATTCCCATCACACTTCAAGCGATTCAAACAATAGAAACTCATCCAAATGGATTTTACTAACAGAACTTGTTCCAGATTCTCTGCATATTCTTCTTTCAGTACATTTTATTTCTTGTCTTTCAGCGCAGAGGGCTTCCTGGTCTTTCCTTATTAAAATCAACCGAGTTTGAAGATCAAAACTGGATTTTACAGTTTTCTAACTCCAGGTGAGCAATTGCCCTGCTTAGTTTGAAACCGGGCAGCAGAGTTCTACCCTGTCCCTGGCTCACTGTGAAGGCTGTGTTAACGAGGTCTCCTAAAGTTCCACTAAGGTAAGAGGTCACGCTGTTTTCCTGTGGTGTTCAGGGGATTAAGCAGCATACCAATCTACAATCTACAGTGGCTTCTATGATTTTATCAGCTATTACGTTGTTACAAGACAGACCAAGCTTAGTCTAAGAGATCTAGAGCTACACAGGAGAGTTATAAACTCCACTACACTTTCTTCCATCATTATTGTCCTGAAATAGCAGGTCACATAAGTGACATAATCATATAGGTACAGTATTAAGAGCTCCTGTTCCTGTTCTGGTTTGGAGACAGCATCTGAAGTTCCCAGTGACCTGTGTGGGATGTGAGGATGCAGGAAAAGCAGAACTATTTACCTGTTAATTTGATTTCTCCAGCTCTCCTGCATTACAGTCTGCACTAAGCACTTGACAACTCTTTGTTTAAGCAATTAGAATAATTAAATCCGTATTTTTATAAGGATCTTATTCATAATGGTTTTCACTATTTTTTCCTCATTGTTCAGGAAGCCACTAATTGAACAAAGCGAGCCAGTCCCACTGGCTGTAGTCAACATTTGCACTGAGTCATGGAAGAGGGTTGGTCTGTGATGGTTACATGTGGAATTTAACGTGCTTGCCAACAACCAACCATGACACTTCTTACATGTTTAGTTGCTTTTTCATTGTTTGTTGTTTGCAGATTTTTTTTTATAACAAACCAATTTCAGCCCTCTCACAGATGAAGAGTCAAAAAATGGTTTTGTCAGATGACTGACTTTTTTGGCTCATTTTATCCTGTTTTTTCCCCCCATTATTTCAATGTTTATCTTTCTCAGTGGAAAGGACTTTACATGATAGATTGTACACACAGCCAGCAACTTCTATGACCTAACCATGGTTCACACAATACCAGACATAAATACTTGCTAGTAGTAATAATGATAAGGAGAGAGGAAGCATGGTAGTCAAAATACTACTTGAGATTAAAGAAATTCAGGCTTTTTTCTTAGCTTTATTGATTTTCTATGTGATCCTGAGGAAGTAACTTAATTTCAGTGAGGTCAGCGTTCATATACCTGCAGAACAGCAGTAACACTTTCTCATACCAGGTCTCAAGAAGTGTTTTAAACTTAAAATCATAGGATCATATAATCGTTTAGGTTGGAAAAGACCTCTAAGATCATCAAGTCCAACCACTAACCCCAGGCTGCCAAGTCCACCACTGAACCACATCCCTAAGCACCGCATTTACATGTTTTTTAAACACCTCCCAGGCATAGTGACTCTACCACCTCTCTGGGAAGCCTGTGCCAATGCTTTACCAGCCTTTTGGTGAAGAGATTTCTCCTAATGGCCAATCTAAAACCCACCTGGCACAACTCGATGCTATTTCCTCTTGTCCTGAAAAAATTCTGCAGACATACAATTTATGACAATGCCCTAAAATACATAAAAGAATAAAAAGTCTATGCTTGGATGACTCTGATGGGGCCTGATCCATTATTCTAATCTTCTCCTACTAAGATCATATCAATATTTAATACTGAAAAATGAAAACATTGTGTCATGTTGAAGACTGGCAGAGGTGGCATGAGGAACAAACATTTTCCTATTCCTACCTTTCAGTGGTAAAGTTATTTTTCACAGAATGTAGTCCTTTATATTTGTACAGGACAGTACAGCTAAAAGATTTAGAGTCTCTGGTAACATTCTGTGTTTCTGCATTTTGTCCAATTAGTAGTTCCTAGCACTTTACCTGCAGATTTTTTTTCTAATGATCCTAATAAACCACTTCTCACACTTTAGGTACACTGAGCACATTGGCTTTGTGACATCCAGCAGAGGTAAAAACTGCCATTATAACACTGAGAAACTGTACACAAAGGTAAAATGATTTATTCAGTCCACTGGAGCAAGTCAGTGGGATGCAGAGAACCACACCAAGTAGCACTAGGAAAGGCTTTAAACCTCAGGAAGAAAACAGGAGACTAAAGCAGAAGCAATTATATCTTCATCTATTTTGTCAGTCCTACTTGATATCGAGGTTTTCCACTCACTTGACAGATGCACTTAGGATGTAATTGGTTTTAAAATTAAGGCTTTCAGATATAACCATGTGCTATACATGGTATCCTACTGTTCAAAATGCCCATTTTCACATGAGGAAATAAAATACAAAGATAAAATGTACTAAACCAGTCTTAGGCACCAAGCTTGATATACGAAGGAGGAAGGTTATTTTTCAGAACAAGGAAATATAAAGGCCCTAAAAAGAATGATGGACCCTCAAAATGTTATACTGGAGATGTTTTTTAGGTAATATCGGTATACAAATTACTGGTGTGAATGTCCTGCTAAGCTGAAATGAAGATCTGTTTCATGGAATTCCATAGAAAATAGTGGGTAACCATAACTGTTTCTTAAAATAAACACAAAAAATAAACAAATGCCCCTCTAGAATCAGAGAACTGAAACAACAGCAACTATTACTCAAATGACAGGCACATGGCAAAGCTTCTGTGCATTGCACATTATCCACATGGCTTCTCTCTGGATTGACACAGAAAGTGCAAAAAGGGCAGTTGAAATCTGGAGCTTTGTGTTTGTGTGAGAGAAAAAAACCAAACACATGCACATACTAGGAACACAGAGGGACAAAAAGGAAAGCTGCATTTTGCAACTGCTGATGCAAGAGAGAACATTGAGAGTGGTTTGGCGTTTTGGTTTGGGTTTTTTTGTCAAAATACTGGCTTTGGTCAAATCATTGGGCATAAAAATCTGTGGTTAATTTAATCCAACATTCTAAAAAAAAGACTTTTTCATGCTTTTTAAATAAAAAGGACTTAATCAAGGCAACATCTAGCATCGTCATGTAACTGTCTTCTAATGCAGGCAATGCATGAATCTCCAAACTGGCTACCAGCTTGAATCAGAAAAATGAAAATAATAAAAATAACATCACAAATTATGTGGCTTGGGTTTACTTGAAATAACAGATGATTTCACAAGTACCTGAGAAGGGTGTCCCAGCATGAGCCAGTCAGTGCAGCTGTCTCCTGGGCATTTATAAGAATACTCATTAGAATTTGTATCATTCTTCCCATCCTGTCACCCCAAACTGCAACTTTTCATGTCACTCAGTTGGCCACTGCCCAAGCCTGGGTAGATTGGATAATCAAACCTATGAAATGGATTATTTTGTGTGTTTGTCATGCACAATCAACAGCCATGTGACAACCATCCTGAAGAATGAGGGCAATACATGTAATATGGTCACTGTGTTGCATGTGAAAGGCTAGGCTGATGCTGTCTGTTTGTGAACCAATAATCTAATGAAGGTGGTGATACTGGTATAGTCCTCCAAATAGTCAGTTGGCTTTGGATGACTGACAGATAGTGCTGCTTTCAATTCTTCCCTTGATTGATTGCTCATGGAGTTATTTTAGTTGAAGGGCAATTAACCGTTCTTCATGGTTTATCTGTAGGCTGCTTGTGATGTTGTTCTTTTTAAAGAAACACTGCTATGTTGTTAAGCATCAAGTCAAGCGTTTACAAAACAATTCTAGAAAAGACTGACTTTTACCTGTCAACACCAGAATTTCATTAGCACTTGACATGCCACTGCAGCATTCATAAACTCTACAATATTACAAGTCAAGAAACTGTCCTACCTGTAGCAGCATGAAAAGATTTTCAACCATCCTAGCTTCATCCCGGGGCCAGTCCATCATAAGTCTGCGGAATGATGAATTATTTGGCCTTTACTGATTTATGCCATCTGGCTGTAAGGAACAGAGGGAAAAACAGGTGAGTCATAGTGAGCATAAGAAGACTGCACCTCTCACAGAAATCAGTAACATCGCTAACAAAACCACAGTAGACATCTATATCCTTTTTTGTTTGTCTCACTCATATTTATATCCCATCTAGTTGTTCACTCACTGTGACTTTATTGTATAATGGTTCTTACTTTTCCTTTAAAAGTAGATTATTGGCTGGAAATTATAGAAAAGAGATACTGGAAAGAACAGTAGAAATGCTTCAAGAAAGGAAGGAAGGGGAGGTAGGCACTATGGGAATAGCACCTTTGGAGATGTGGGCACTTACAGCTGCAAAACACCACCACACAGAGAGAAAAATTGTACTCCCCAGAGGAAAAGGCATTCCAATTTGTGCTGCATGGTTTCAGTTTTCAATTAGTGGCTTTCAGTGTTAAGTTTGTTTTGAATGCCTGTCACCACTGAAGAGAAAACCAGTACAGACTATAGCATTTTCTTTGGCCAGGGATTCACTGACCTGGCTTCCTTTTCTTAGGAAAAAGGGTGCTGCAATGCCTGTGAAAACCTGGTAATTAAGACTTCACAAGATCATGTATCTGATTTGTGAATTTCAAGTAAAAGAGAAAGATAAAAAAGTTCAGAAGCCACCTCATATAAAATTCTCATTTAAAAACCTGCTTTGACTCTCTGGTGTCCTGTTGTTTCAGCCTCTCTAGTCACTGTTACCTCTTTTGTAACACCCTCACAAGTTATCCTCACTTAGAGAGGTGCTTCTGAAAGGCAAGCCATTTTTTGATGAATAGCATGTAATGAGTTGCAGGGTTATTCCCAATATTGCTAACTCAGCATGAGTGACTGAATAGACATTTTTGTTAGGATTGGCATACCTTTATCTAAAATGTATGTAAAGACTCAGCTCTAGCCTTTTGTAGCAATCAGCTGCCTCAGGCCTTTCATTCTGGATGAAACCTACAAAACATGGCTGATGGAAGCAAGCTGGCAAAATTCTGCTTTTTGCCACCTTTGAGTAATTCCTCCATCATTCAGTCCATCGCTACTTCTTTCTGTGGACAAGCTATTACATGACATTCCCAAAACTGCTTTTTCTTTTTCTTTTCTTTTTCCTTCCTACAGGTCCTTCTGCTTTCTCCCTGACATGGGTATGGAAATTACTTTGAACAGAATAGAAAAAATAGCAAATAAGCTATGAAAACCATCTAATCCTGCACCATGAGATCAGCTAAGTCCCCATCAGACTCAACAGGTACTTGCCTAGTGCACTGCCAAAGCCCTCCGTTAACAGAGATCCCACAGCCTCAGAAGGCAGTCCAGTCTCCCGCTGAACACAACATACCAGTGGGAAACGTTTCCTGATGTCTGCCCTCTATCTCCCCAGCTGTAGTTTAAGCCCATGATTTGTCCTGTCAACAGCAGCTTGCTGCTTCTCTCTCTGCTTCATCCCTTCCCACATTTGTTACCATGCATCCTCTCTGCCTTCTCAAGACTGAACTTACCAAATCCTTTCAAGCTTTCCTCGGGGGTTATGTTTTCAAGATGCCTGATTGCTCTCAGCAAGACTTTTCCCCAGCCCATTCATGGGGCTTCTTGAAACACAGTGATCAGTTCCAAATGCAGCTATCCAGGTGGTGCTTCGTGTTTAGCTTTCAAGCAGTTCCATTCCGTGTCTGTAAAACATCACAGTAAGATTCTGGTTTTGAATGAAGCTTACAGCTGCTATGGAATTACAGATAATAAGAAAAAAATAAGTAATATTGACAAATTCTTGGCAGCCATAGTAATCCCTGCTTTCCACCCACTTATCTATTCATACATTTGATTCTACTGTATTTATTATATATATTTTAAACTCTCAATGTCAAAATACTAACCTTACCATATGATGGATTTAGGCTGAGATATATGAATGAAATTGAATTAGCCTTCCTAGATAGTCTGACTTTCTGGTACTCTAAAAAGCCATGAAAACTTACAATCTATTTTATTCCTAAAGTGTTTGCTGTAACAAATCAAGACTTCTATCAACAAGAAATTAAAAAGCCAAGATGCACTCATTTCAATTTTTTGATTAGTTCTGCTTTGTCTAGAGGAAAAGCATCCTCATTTACAAAGCATAACTCCTGAATTGAAATAGTTTGAAATCTGGTTAGGTAGGGTAGGCTGATTATTACTGTAGCAGAAAAACACTGAAGCCTGATGCAAATATTTAGACAGACAAACATATGGAATATTTATATAAGAAATGTAAGTTACAGAATACCCATAGTAGTTAATTGCTGTATTTCTTGACCTGACCTCTACAGTTGATGGGAAATACTTTGTTCCACTAGCATACAAAGGATATGAGCACACTGGCCTACCTGTCCTTTCTTCTGACTTTCCATTTACTTCCAATTACCAGCTCAGTTCAGTTCAGTGAGGCTTTGTTGACCATGTAAAAGTTAAAAGGAAAAAAAAAACAAACAAAAAAAACCACCTGACTGAACTGTCTGGTGTCTGTCAGAATTCAGCAAATTCAGATTGGGTAGATGCCTTCACAAGTAGATATAATCGTCCCCATATTCATGGCTTTGTGCCAGTGCAGACCATTCATCCCAAGGTGAGAGTGAAAGAAAAATGTTGTACTGGGAAGCTTCTCCCAGGAATTTTTATTTGTGGTTCTAATGGGATGAATGGGATGTAAAAAGGAGATAAAAAGGTACTAGAGCGTAAGTACTATAATTAAAAAAATCTCCTCTGTTTCCAGTAATGATATAAATAAGGATAAGTTATTATAAATAAAATATAAACTCCTGTAGATGTCACAAAAATATTTTTCTGCAACACTATACAGACTGTCCCTAAGGAAGTTTTAATGATATGGGAGATTTTAAGAAAATCTACAGCTGGCAGAAATTTTGCCAGTATTTGAAATCAACTCATCCTGTAAATAAGTCATATTTAACAGGACTTAATTAAAGTAAGGAAAAAAATAGAGCATAATGTTAAAACAGATATTTGGAGTTTTCATTTCACTACAAATTGTATCCAGCATCAAAATTATTAATAAATTATATAAAATAAAAATAAATTTTAACAACAGATGGATTAAATAAAAATCTTACATGATATAAAGTAAAATTGGAATAAAAAGAAAACTGAAATAAGTTAATTGTCCTGAAATGTACTTTTCCCCCTGAAATGCTACACTGCAAATGTCAACGTTTCAGCTTTTTATTCTGATTGGAATTAAACATCTTTGATAAATATTCCATATAACTCAGCGCAGTTCTCAGTGAACTTTGAGGTAACGTTTGTGTATGGCCATCCTGATGGGGGGAGAGAACTCATTTCTCCCAGGGATGTAAGTTTTGTAAAAAACACAGATCTTGTCCGTTACAGCTCTTGTTCGAGTATAAAGTAACAGGAGCTTAGCCTCCCCACCAACACCCCGAAGCTAGCCAGCTAGTTAACCAGCTGCTTAGTTAACCAGGGGCAGATATCCCAACAGCAGAGTGTTGGTGGCCTGGCCACAGGGAGCTCTTCCCCTCCTCAGCACCTGCAAGGACAAGGCATGATGCTTCCCCACCTCGCGATGCAGCCGCAGCTGCTATCCCCATCCCTCACATGATGTGAACACCCTTATCCTCCCTCAGGAAGTCTGATGGCAGGTTTGACAACATGCTTCAATCAGCACTGAATGAACATTTCAGGGAGTCTCATGAATCAGACACAAAGCCCAGCAGATCACCACACCCGTCTCCCGTAGGAGTCGTGGACAGGGAGTTAACGTCCCGCTCGCCTGGACCCTGCACAGGGACAGCAGCGTGATCCAGAGCTTAATGCATCCCATTTTCTGCGTGATGTACTGAGGATGACTTTACATTGTAATTCCCCTTAAAATATAAGCGTGAAGTAAAACAGTTTGTGTTCATACTGTTTAATGTAAAGGAGGAAAATTTATTTCTATTTAAAGGTGAGAAGGTTTTAACGTGTTTAACGGATCTGGTCTCATTTTTTACTATCAGAGGTTTAAAGTTATGATATAGAATGTGACTCCAAGTGGGACTTATAATGATTTTACTAAAATTAAAGCTGAGGTCTTTTAACACAAAATAGCAAAAAAAATGGACATTTTAGATGTCTGCCTTAGAACAAAGAACATATTTGAGTAACAAGGCGATGCTCCGAGAAGGAAAAACAAAAGTCTGTATGTTCTGTGTCAGTAACTGGAATTCTTGCTGGTTATCAATGAATAGCTCTCAAACATGGGGATTTGCAGGACTAGTAGTTCAACCAATTTACTTGGGAAATTATAGAAAATTATTGAAATCCAGATGTAGAAATTCAAACTTTCTTGACAGTCTTAAAGAAAACCAGCTTATGACACCATCCTTTTCCAAGAGTTTTAAATAAAACTTTATGTAAAATATGGCATAAATATGCAGCTAGAGATAGTTCTGACGAAAAATACATTTCGTGTTTGTGTCTAAATACCAGCCCCATCTCTATGCTGACCAGTTGCTGCATTACAATAGCATTACCAAGCAGTCCCTCCTCTCTTCTACAAGATGTAGAAAACACAGCCAATCTTGAAGCGTACATTGATCCAAGAAACTACCATTTTTGTAACTTATTCTAGAGAACCAATTTTGAAATCATCAGATCTCAGCCAAGTTATTGGGGATTTTGTCAATTTAACATTACAAACCCTGAGAAACACTTTCTAAAGTGGATCTTGTAATAATTGGTATGAATTATATAAATCCACCTTGTTACATTTATATTTTTACAATATTGAGCAGAATATTGTAGCAGACTTTTTTTCATTTATTTTTTTCCTCATTTTGTTACACCGGTTTTCAGGGAGGTTGAATTTTAAAACAGTACCAAATAGCTGTATTTAAAACCTACCTATTTTTGGATATTAATAATGAGTCTTCTGAGACATTAGAGATTCAGAAATTCAGGACAACCACTAAGGGATCTGTTCAGCTCCCAACCACTGATGGGCAGCACTTAAATACTTCCCTCCATAAAAGGCTACTTGCGTTAAATTCTTGAATTAGAAAATGAGACATGAAATTTCTGAGAGTAATGCTAAATGCCAGCTTTCTTTGTTTCTGCATGTGAAATACTGCAAACAGAATTTAAATGTAGGTTGTTATTTCATTTACAATCCCAGTATGAGTCAACAATATCATACAGCTGCAGAGAAAGCAAAGATGATACTGAAACACTTAACAGGAGTATTGCATCAAAGACACAGGAATCTGTTCAAACCATTTCACTCTGCTAAATTTTCATCTAAAATACTAGCAGCTCAAGAGCAATGTGGACAAGTTGGAGAAAATCTCAAAAAGCAGGAGAATGATCAGACTTCCAGAGTACATGGCCAACAGAGAAAGTTTGAAAGAACAGGGATTGTTTAATACAGAGACGACAGAGCAGAATTGTCACAGCCTTCACACATGAAGAAGACTGTATGTAAGCAGAAGGAAATAAACTGTTCTCTAGGCCTACAAAAGCTGAAAAAAATGAAAAGGCTTAAATTACAGTAACATGAGTTCAATTAAGCATTTGGAAACACCCTAACTGTAATGACAATTCAACAATGGAATAGATTGCAGGTGGAGTCTCCACTCCAGATGGGACGTGTGTCGCAAGCAGTGTTGTCACAGCTTGCATCACAACACTGGACTAGAATGCCTCTAAGAAAACATTCCAGAAGTTTTATTACAATTCTATAATTTACATTTGTTTCGTGTCCAATTTAAGGCTATGTTTGCGAGGTAGGTGATTCA
>JAVJGJ010000001.1:94395110-94424377 GCA_035590215.1 Microhierax caerulescens
GGTGCACCCCGGCCCGCCCGTTACACGCCCCCCCCCCCTTTCCGTCCCCGCCGAGCTGAGGGCGCCGGGCCCGGCCATGCTGGTCAGCAGGAGGGTGAAGCGCCTCTTGCAGCTGGTGCCCGGGAAGCGGCGCTTCGGTGTTTACCGGTTCCTGCCCTTCTTCTTCCTGCTGGGGGGAGCCATGGAGTGGTTCATGATCAACGTCCGCATCGGCAAGGAGACCTTCTGTAAGTGAGGGGGCGGCAGGAGGCCCCCGCGGCGCTGCCTGTGCGGGAGGGGCTCACCGGGGGCTGCAAGGGGCTCACCGGGGGTCACCGGGGGCTGCAAGGGGCACAGGCACGGCCACCCCCCGGCCCTCCCGCGGGCCTGGCACTCCCGCTCTGCCTCCCCAGCGGAATACATCGGGCAGAAGCCAACAAAAAAACCGCAGCTGGGTTTCGAATATTAAATTAAAATTATTATTTTTTTACACTGAAAAATCTCGCCAGGGTTGTCAGAATGTCGGTGTAGGTCAGTCCGAATGTGACCGTGACAATTAGAAAGCTGGAAAACGAGTCACAGGAACTTGGCTCATGGCGCTTAGTTTTCAGCAGTTAAAGCCTTCAGTTGTAATGTGGCATTCCTCCCTCCCTTTGAGGAACCTTGCCAGAAATGTTTCTGTACTTGGGGGAAAGGACTGGCTCAACCGTATGTTTCATGGAAAATCTAGTTGAGTCTCCTGGATAATAAACCGGTTTGATAGAGTTTTCGTAGCTGACGAACTCACTGCAAGCAGAACTGCTGCTCTGCTGGCTTCTGAAGGCTCAGGTTTGTGGGGTGGTTCAATTTATTCCTGAAGCATACCTGCAGGGCAATAAAGTCCAGTTAGAAGCTAAAGCACAACATCTGTGTAGCAGCTGTGATGTTTCAGCTTGAGACTTATCTCAAAAAAATAACTGCTATGTCTAAATGATACTATGCTGCAGTAATAATTGTGCAGTTTAGCCTTATTGCTGCTCCATGGTCCATGCGAAATGACAACACACAACTGATAACCTTTTTTTTCTGACAGATTTCATTTGGTGATAGATATTTAGGAGCGATCGGGGGGCCTCAGGCAGGAAGAAAACTAGGACGTCTATGAGGGTGGTTATATTCCTGTGTTTTCTTTATTAAAAAAATAAAGCTAAAATGCTGAAGCCCTGCTGGCAGACCCCAGGCATTGACTTTGTGCCTATAATTTAATTTCCCTTCCGCTTCAGCTAGTTTGGGCATTTGTATTTTTAATCACCCTCATGGGAAAGTATACAAGGAATTGACTGTATCACATTGGAAACTTAGTTTTCCTATAAAAACATTTTATCAGGACTGATGTGAAGAACTTTAGCCTGGATGGGAGGGAGAACACAAGCTATTTTTAAATGGTAACAAGGATTTGTGTTGGCTTGAATTTTCAGTTGCCTGTCATTCAGTGTCTGCAAGAGAAAATTGGAAGAGTTTAAAAAGAAATTAAAGGCTTCAGGCATTTAATAGCATCTTGCACTTGGAAAACGCTAATATATAAAAAAAAATCTTTTTCTGGCAGATGATGTTTACCGTAGGAAACGATCTGAAAGACAGTACGAGGCAAGGATGGGAAAAAATGAATTATAGCAGAAATGTTTCAAGGGACAGGTCCTGAATGAATCAACTGTATTAATATCAAAGAAGCGTTACTGCCACATGGACTATGGGGAAGATTTTGTCTCTGCAAGATAAACTGTAATCTACAAGTCTGTGTAATATACACTGTCAGACTGTTTTGGCAGTTTTATTCTTCTTCAATCTACTTCCTATCCTTAATATTTTGTATTTAAGCCAAATACAGTAGCAAGAAGCTCATTGTGTTTAGGCCTCTGCCACTTATTTAATGTTTGTTTAGTACTTCTAAATAAACTAAACTAAGTAAACAGTCTGGCTACTGCTTTTCTTTGCTTGATGAGACACCATTCTTAGAACAAAACCAAGGGGAAAGAAATGTTACATATTGCATATATAGTATCTCGGCACATTAGAAATAGTAATTTTTAGTTTCCTTTGTAATGAGAGAATGTGCGCTGGCATCTGATTTGTTTTCTTCCCGATGTGGCACAATTTAAACTATGTAAAAAGAGGACAGACTTACTGCTCGGTGTTTACTCCGCCTACACTGTTTGGAAAGTCATCCGCCCATTCAGGCTCCAGTGCCTGCAAGCCTGTAATACTCATTGTTGCTACTCTAACAATGAATTGACCTGAGGGCTTTGGGGAGAAAAAGTCCCATGTGTACCTGGTAACAGGCGCAAGTTCAGAGGAACATGCAATGGCAGTCCTTGCAAACCTGAATTCTGTTTGCAGGACTCCTTTCTCCTCAAGGAAGAAAAAAAAAAAAAAGAGCTAACTGCTGTACCCTGCACCGCCTTCATCCCTACCACCGTGACACTAGCTCTTAGGTGCATGTGAACACATCGTGACTGTGCACTAGGGTGACTGGTGCAATATAATCATTATATTAATGCATTTTTTTTTATTTCTAATGGTATGTATATATCCCAAGGGTTACACAAAGAAGCTGATTCTTAAGATTAGCCTAAAACCAAACCCAAGGCAGTTTATATATTTAACATGCATTCCTGTGCTAACTTCCAGCAGCCTTTTCCCACAGAAGTAAGCTTTCATCAATTAAAGAGATGATGGCTGTTTTGAAGATGCTACAGTGCAGGTACTCAAACTTGCAAGTGGAGGGTAACTGCTGTACTTTGTGTTGTGTCTTCCAAGGAAGTACTTGATCTGGAGGACTAGTGCTACTTGTGTTTTCAGGAGATAAAAAAACTGACAGAGAATTAATGATGTGACCCTGCTGCTGTGTATTTTGATAGCAATTTAATTACTTGGAAAAATCTTCCATTTCAGGAGTAATAAGAACCTAGATTTGACTTTGGTTCCAAGGTAGAGCCCAAGTTCAAAGACTCCTCCTGCACAAGCTTCTTTTTCTGGTCACAGATTGTTGCACTGCAGTACTGACTGTAGCAATACATTAAAGAATAAAGCATCAACAAAAAGCTGGATTCTGAGAACTGCTGAGCTTTAGCTCTATCTGCCCTTACTTCTTGAGCCTTCTGGATCTCTCTTGTGCTTGGCTTCTATAGAACAAGTAAGTTTTTCAGTATCTTTGGTTTTTGAGTGAGCTTGTGCTCTAGTTATTTCTCAGTACTTGGGAGCCTGGTGTGAAAACCACCTGTGGCTTCGCTTAGGCACTCCTGTAACAGTAGCAAGTGTGTTTCACAGACCTTACTGAATCCAGGTCAAATTTTCCACTGCAGAACTCTTGCTTATATTGTAGCACTGTTTCCCATTTGCAGCAGAGAGTACCAGGTGTCTCTGGAAGATATTTATCTTGGGTGTCTCCAGTTAGGTAAACACAGAACGAGGCAGGCTGCAGTTGCTCACAAGAAGTCTGGTGTCAGGGAGTTATGTGCCACTGTTCTTTGTGACTAGTGCAGGAATAAAATCCTTCTCCATGCTGGCATTCTATCATTTCAGGCAACACAGATCTGTTACGACAGATGAGACTTGACATTTAGAAATTTGAACTGTGTGTATTTTTCATTCCACAGTGTGTTTGCTAGTGCTGATCCTTTGTTATTCTGTGGCCAGTCTCTCACTAATGCTGGAAGTAAGGCCCCAGTGCCCAGCCCATTCCAGTACCGAGCACACGGGGTGATCTAGTATCAATTTTTATTTACACCTAATCTTTAGTAGCCAAGGTCTTCATTTGGTTTCTTAGTTTTATCCCCGCTGACTCCTAGTTCTGTGCTTTTTGCCTTCCCCAGCCATCTCTTTCCCACCTTCTTTCTGGCACTTGTGTCCCCACTTCGTCTCCAGCCTCCCACATCTCTCTGCTGTGGTGGTGGTGGAAGAATTCTCCTTCAGCTTGGAGCTCACACCAGCACTGGAAACACCACTGCTGCTGCTACGCACTGGGAGCAAGCCAGGAACACAGCTTTCATTTTAAATGCTGCTGAGCCCCTGCCAGTTCTAGGGTTGAGCACGTCCGTTCCTTCTTCAGGGAGTTCATCTGGTGTCAGCCCAGAGCACGGCTCAGCATCTAAGAACAGTGGTCTCGTGTTCATTTGCAGCAGGCACAGCAGGAGATTCTGAGAATTAGCGAAGCATTTCTCCTGAAAGCTTTCCAAATTGTAGAAGTCAGGCCAATACAGATATCAAGCATGGAAAATTTCAACTCGGGCAGCAGCAGCCAATAGCCATCACGAACAAACAGCAATACTTAGGTATGAGGAATGCTGCTCACCACTCCAGCATTAGAAGGGACAATTTTACTGCAGATTCAGAATGATTTTGTGGAAAGAACAGATCTTTCATTGATTGTTTCCCCACTGTTGTGCAACTGCTGAAAGAACTGCAGCAAGCCTGGGAAGTACTGAAAAGTTCTGGTAGAGGAAGCGTGTAGGTGCCCAGCCTGTACTCCTCCTGGCACAGGGCGGCAGCAGCAGTTTTGTCCCAGCTTTGGAAGAGTAGGAAAAGGGCATAGTCACCTGTTATGTGCTGGCAAATTCTTTCCTGGAGCAAAACTTTTACCATAGTCAGTGGAGACGAGCTTCCACTTAGGACTTCATACACAGCTACAAAACTGTACCTGTGCTCTGGTTATGACCAGCCCCAGCTCCTTCCCAGAAAGGCACAAAAATCTGCATCCAACAGGCACTGGTAGGATGACTGGTCCAGAGGAATTCCCTCAAGTTTTTACTGGATGTTGGTGCTTTGCACCAAGAAAGAAGATGAATCACAGTCCTCCCCAAAATCACCCCGTGGAAACTGAATTTGAACCCTCCCTGTTGAGAGTTGCGCAGACTTCCTGAAGGTCACCCTCCTTCACCATTTTTGTCCAAGGCTTTCATTGCGCTTACCTTAACCTGAGCTCAGCCACACTGGTTATTCATGTTGCTGTATAATTCAGCACATTCTCCTCTGTTTCTTTTCCTGTCTCTCCTACTGCCTCCTTTAACAGATAATAATCTGCACGGCCAGATTTCTGTACTGGATTTCTGATCCCTCTTGGCACAGGGAAGATCGACTGTGGGAGACCACCAAGTCTCCGAGGCCTGACAGAGACTGGGAATCTATCCAGGATCACCAGATCCTACTGCATTGCAGCAGCTGTTGTTTCATTTCTTTGTATGACAGTCCAATTAGACTTGCTGGAAAATGCAGTAAGCAAAAAGAATATAAGGTTTATTTTATTAATCAGAAAATTTCACGTTATCAATGAATCAGATCCCATTTGTTACATGATGTTCAGTACCCAGCCATTTTGAAACACCACTTCTATTTAGCGCATTTGCAGCCAAGAGGGAGGCTACAAACATTTGCGGATGATCCTCAGTATCTCAGATTGAGCCAACAAGACGTGGAGGAGGATTAGAATTAAGTCTCCTCTGTGCAACTGCACCATCACATTTTAGAAAGGTGGAAGGTCTGTAAAACTGGCAGCCTGCATGTGAGGCAGCATTTATCCCCCAGGTCAAAGACATGAATGCGTGTTAATTAAATATAATGCTATTTGTTCTGTTTGTTTGAATAGCTCTTTGTAAGTTTTATGTCAAAGGCCCCTTGAGAGGTTGCTATAACTTAATTTTTCTTGCAGTCTGTGGTATTAAAATTTCTATCCTGGTTTCTAATTTTATTGTATAAAAGATGCTTTTTCCATATTACTGGTCTAATTTCCTTTATTACACAGCTAGATAAAAGAAAGTCCTGAACCAGGTTACCTTCCAGTATTAAATAAAGGCTTGCTATTTATTTTCAAAACAATTTATGTGTGGGCACCTGGAACTGGCTCAATCTTATCATATCCACTCAGCTTGTTCCCAATGCGTCACACGTTTTTCAAGGTTTACTGTTCATACTCCTTATGGCTCAATTTGCAACCATATTTTTCAGCAACACTGTTCTTATCACCTTCCAGGCACAACTTGCAATACACAGGACATTATAAAAAGAATTCTTTACTCACACACAAGCATGCACGTACCATGGACTTGAGAAAACTTGGATCAGCAACAGCCAGAATTACTTGAAATAAAATCCTAACAAGAGTCTTGATGGGACACTCAAACCTGGTTAATCCAAAACACTTTGCAAACTATTTTTATTCAAATTAAAAAGACTCAGGTAAACAAAGTGATGGTACATACATGTTATAAACCTGGTTAGCAGCTTAACCTTCAGGAGTACAAGAGCTAATGAAAAGCCAAGCATGGATTAACCAGGTCCGAAAACATACACTGAAAAAAAAGTCACCAACATCAACGTTTTGAATTTTTACACAAACAGTAAATTTTCTCATGGAAGGGAAGGACTGAAGAAGAGAACAAATAATTATTAGTAATCTCCAACTGGTTTATGAAAATACCGGTCCTAGATTGAACTATTTTCCACTCTCACAGAAGCCAACCATTTCCCATACATACTTTTTATTTTAATATGAAAGTTTTCTTTATGCCAGTACAATGAACGGCAGTGGAAAACAAATGACGGGTTCAAACACCCACGAAGAGAGACAGACAGATACGTCTTTTTTTCTTTTTTTTCTTTTTTTTTTTCTTTTTTTTTTTTTTTAACCAGAGTCAGAAAACAGTTTCTTTTGCTGGTTTTGAATTCTAGACTGTAGCCATTATATCCTAAATTTTACTGCAATTGACTGAAATGCCTCCAATATAGAGACATGATTTTGAAATAAATAAACAAAGCTTAAAATAATTGATTAGGGCCAGCCCAGTGGCTTAGTGGTAGTGCTCTGCACTGCCTTGCGGGAGGACCCAGGTTTTGTTTGCACTTCCAATCTCTTGCTCCTGGGCCGAGAAGAGCAGTTAAGTAGGGCTTCAGCTGCTCGGGCAGGAGAGAGCCAGTGCTGCAAGTCTGCTCATCACTGACCTTCAGATAAATTAAACATCTGAGTTATACAGGCTCCAAAGGGAGTCCCATCCAGTCCTTAAAAGAAAATAAATAAAACAATAACTTAACTAAGGTCCATCCCAGGTTCTTTGGTGTAATTTTTGTTCATGCTGAGAAGTAGGAAAATCTGGTGGTGTATTAGTACAATCCATGATAGTTCCAAATACTCAAAAACTAGGGTTTGCTGCCTGATTCACTTCAGCGTCCCGTCTTTGTGGCTAAAAATTGCAAAACCTTGGGCAATTTGAACACATTTTAAGATGACACTGTATATATGGGGGTAGTTTAAGACTATTCAGTTTCTACTTCATTAAATAAAACTGATCATTTACAAAGGCCAGTAAATAATTTCTGTACCGCAGGTGTGCTACTTGTAGAGTTCAAAATTGTAATTTCCCCTATATGTTGCTTAGCTCCACTTTCTTCATATCCATTGCACATTTGACTTAAACTGTCCTTAAGTGCCTATTTGTAATGGGTTTCTGTGCAATGACTGGAGGACTGCAATAGGAGAGGGCGAGGAATTAGCCAGTAAAATTAAATAACACTTTATACTTGCACATGTCACTTCCCTCATCAGTATTAATTACATCAGCAAAACAAAATCCAATGTATCTAGTATTTGAAGGAAAATATTTAACCCTATGCCAAATACACTGAAAATAAAAGGTTCTGTACTATTAGACTTTAAAAACCATTTCCACATGATGAACATCTCTAACAGTAAGATGATGTGTACCAGTAAATCAGTTCTTTTGGACTGAGTTGCAATGACCACATTCCTGCCAACAATTTTTTTCAACTTAACATAGCTTTCTCAGTTACTTGATGCAATCTAGAAGTATTGATTTTTTTTTCTAAAATTAAATACATGAATAGATTTACCTTTAAAGAAACAACTCTGCAGTCCAAAAGGTTGGTTAGTTAGGAGGACAGGCAAGTCTTTAGCAGAATGCAGCGACAACCTTGAAATTTGGCAAGAGTCTATACCTACCTTACTTAGCAAAAAAACCCCAAACAAACCAAAAAAACCCCAAACAACCCAAAGAAGGAGAGAAAGAAAAAGAAAAAACCCCAAACCCTCTGAAGACTGCAATGCAAATATTCTATTTCTCCAATGTACTTGGTATGCTGAACTCATACATACCATACATTTAAGTGTCAAAATTTTTCTCAAATTTTGCATTGCAAAACTTTAAGGTGAATCAAAACACCAAAAGAAAGCATACAAAAATGTCTTACGATACCCAATCATTAACAGAATATGTGTGTGAATTTAAAAACATCATGTTACTACATTACTACAAAAACTACACCAACTTCCTTCTCCTCTAACTTACCTTCCAAGACCTGAACTGGTTCGAAGTTCTGCATGCCTCTTCCACATGCAGACAGAATTGCTTAGGGAGGAAACTTCCCCCTCCCACTGCTCGGTGTTAGGGACATCACAGAACCCCCAAAGCAGGCCATGGTACATGAAACATTTCACCTTCTAAGGGCATGCCAGCACATGTGTTCTGTTACTGATTTAGGATCACAATGGCCTTGGCTACACAATTAAATAACTGGACAGGATTGGACAACATCAGCAGTCAAGACACCCTTGTCCCATCCACACTAGTACTTCCACGATTGCTGTGGCCCACTCAGCTGCCTTGAAATGCCATTTTTCCCTAGCATCAATCACAGCTTACCTTCAGCTTCTTTTAAGAGATCCTCCCTGCTCACATCCAAGAGAGATTTCTGCCAGAAGTGGCTAGCACACACAAGCACATGTACACACATCCTTCTAAGATGTAAACTACGACTAACTTCATATTCCACTGTATCAATCTGTACTTTTTCTTTTTTTTCTTCTTTTATATAAAAACAATGGCATCAGATTCTCAGCAACAAAGTATAAGAAAGATGAATCCTTGACTACACTTAACCAATTATGAAATTGCCTTTCAAACAAAGGAAACATATGCAAAAATCCGTGTATTTGATAAAGTCAACTTAATATAACAAAAAGTGAAATATGCTTATTAAAAGTGTCCTTATATAAAAATGGTCTTGCAATGTACAGTAAAATGCAATACAAATTATTGTTGGTTATCTCTTCCCACCCAGTAACTAAAACAGCTATTGTTCCACAAAACTCCTTATATGCCGGTATCAAAGAAAGAAGCAATTATGCGACTAAACATTTTCTATGTTGTATGCCTGACGGATATTAAGGGTGTCTCGTAGCATCAAGTCTCGCAGACGCCATAATGCATCGGCCATTGTGGTATGAGCCCCTTTACTTTTCAACCAGTGTGAAGGGAGTCGGCTCTCTTGTTCTTTTGATAAGTGGACATCTCGTCTTCGTGCTAGAAGGTCAAGAAATGGCCCAGTTATCTACTGGCTTTGATATTCACCACGATTTTTCTAGAAAAAGGCAAATATAATTCTACAGTACAGCTTTTACCGTAGTAATTTAGCACATATGATTCTTAGATTTACGCATCGATGGAATTAGCCTGCTGATAACATATATATTCCTAGTCTGTTTTTTTAAATTTAACAATTACTTGCATGTGTCCATTTTATTAAGTAAGCAGACTTATTCAGCATTTTCTATAAAAGCAAAAAATATTAATGGTTACAAAGAAGTGTGTTCTGTCTGGAAAAATCCCACTGTATCAAAAGCCTTACCTGCAAGGGTCTGGTCCCACTTGCTAATACTGTTAGATTCAGCACTAAGCCCCTCAATATATTTCAGATAAGCCTCAGAATGAAGAAGCCTCTGTGTCTTTGGTGGAGGGGAGACGAACATGGGAGTTGTGGGCTGCTGCATAACTGGCTGGCTGGCTGGGCTCTGGCCGGGATACGGAGGGGGTGCCTGCTGTCCCGGCGGGCCAAGGATTCCCATCTGCAATGACAAAGCAACAGATGGGTCACATCTGGGGAACTGCAGGGTAGCTGCTTTGCATCTGTGCATCAGGTCACCCTTGCACAACGGAGCTTCAAAACAGGTTTATGAGCAAAGGCATTACGAAACATCCCTGCAAGACACTCCAGCCAGGGTTATCCATTGGGGTCGCCGAGATGCACAGAGAAAGTGCAAACAAACCACTCATATCTAGCAGACAACACTGTTCATATTCTAAGTAAAGATACTCTAATTACCATCACCATTTTTCCTCTCTCCTCTTAACCTAAATGACTCCTTTTGCCTCCTTTTTCTTTCATGCTTTCTCTAATTTGATCAGAAACTGTGTGGTCTGTAAAGTGCAGGGTTTATCTCTAAAACTTCTAATCCAAATTGGCCCTGATCCTTGGCTGACTGGGATATTTGCACAGAATAAATGCTAATTACTATCAGGCAAAAATCACAGGCAGGCCAAAAAAAAAAAAAAAAAAAAAAAATAACAGTCACACACAAAAAATCCTAATTACTTTCAGGAAAAAACAACAGGCAGCCAAAAAAAAAAAAAAAAAAAAAAAAAATCACAGTCACACAGAATAATTCCCATCACTGTGATTAAGTAGCAGTACTGAGAACTTTTAGCACAGATATCCTGTGGTCTGGAATAACGCAATGCCACGACATACACGCTTTATTACTTTCTCACTCAACTTCTGGTTTTCTTTATACCCTCTAGTCAAAAATCACATTTCTCTTTATGATGCAAAAATCTAGTCAATAAAATTGGAAATGTACTGAACACTTCATCTGCATCAATCACCGAGAAGGAACATCTGATCATCGTTGTTATCCAAACTCACAAATTATGAACTGCCAATAAACATCTGCTTCATCAGTTTGTGAAATGTAGGAGTAAACTACGGGAGTTTTTACCCACTCATCAACAGAAGAGAAAGCAAACAGCATCCTCTCTGCATCACCAAAGCATGCAAAACCTAAATTATCAGCAGTTTAACACTGTGTTGAAATGACTCAGTTTAGTAGAAGGAAAAGAAAACAAAACACTGTCTTGCTTATACTCTACAAGTTATCCCACTGGACAAAACCTCATTAATTCCTCTAATAACAATTTGACCAACAAATACAGACATACACTCTGAGTGTAAGATATTAACTGGTTCTAAATACATTGGTGTACATATGGTTTGTGTTCTGCCCGGGAAAGGCTATGTCCATCCGACATGCTTTAACTGAGATGTTGTTCAAATGCTAATTCAGAGCCTTGTAGCCTCATAAATAATGCAAAATTGACTCACCTGCTGTCCAAAAGGACTTGCTCCGGGCGCTGGAGTGCCTACCATGGGGGACACATTTTGGCCTATAACACCTATATTTCAAAATATAAAATAATTAGTCTTATTCCAGAGCAGTGACAAATATCTTTTTGGTCTTCTACAGTAAGAAGTTATACTTTGATATCATTGCTTACTTTAAGCAGATGTACAACATTCAAATACCCCCAACTCCCCGAATAAAAAAAAAAAAACACTTTAGAAATTTCTGAATGGAAAAAAAAAAAAAAAAAAAAAAAAAGTAGCGTACTTTGCTTTTCCCCCCAGTATGGTCTGGGCTAGCCCTCTAGGAGCAAGTTGAACAACTGAAGTCCAGTGCTGTTTGCAACAGCATGTGCGGGTCCTGTGACTAACTTGTGTTTTCTGTCAAATTGTTTAGACTTGAAGGTGTCTGCTAAACTTGAAGCTTTCACCTGTTTTCTTAGTTTACTCTAAGAAACATTTTGTTCCTTTTCTTTGCTGAAGGAGAGAGTAGTTGTCTGTAATTATCTAGGTCAGTGCTTCCCAAATCTTTCTGGTTGTGACCTTCCTTCCATCTACAAGGTTCACCTCTGTCAAGATAAAAATTCCTAATGCCAGCATAAACAATTGACTTTTTATTAAGCGATGACCCCTCTTGGGGTTACAACCTCTAGCTTGGGAACTGCCGATCCAGGCATGTATGTTAGGCTTGTAACTTCCCTAGTCCTGCCTTTTGCACACCCTTCCACTTCAAATACTCCAGTATTCCTCTTTTGAGAGGGTTTATAGCTTTCGAAGTAACACCAGGTGAAGTTAGTTCTTCTTGAAGTTAACTCTTCATGGGAAGATAACCTTACAAATATGAGCCTTGTCTGTTACTTCTGCACGGGAGTTGATGGTATTCTTTCCAGCATTACTATAAGCCTCTCACTTGCTTTTTGAGGGGACTCTGAAATCTTGATCACTTTCCTTTTAAGCTCATTCTTATTAGATAATTACATAAACAACCAATATTGTGTGATTTAATCTCCAGGAGAGTTGCTGCTCTTATCATCAATTGTCATAAAATGACATCTTTTAATTTATTAAACTTTTATAATATGAACTACCGTGCCTCTCGGCTTTTTATTTTTTATTTATTTTTTTATTTCAAAGTCATGTTTTAATTATCCTAGTAGAGAAATATTAGAAAACTTTTTTCTAAAGGATGAATTTGCAAATATGTTTCCCCAATATAGTTCTTACTACCAATTGCAGCTAGCTAGTTCAGTGATTTGCACTCTCAGATGTTTAAATGACAAAGATTTTCTTTACACTTTGCAGATATTTTCATCTACTACTAAAATAAGAGCCAAATATTTTAATGAACAAATAAAGAAACAACTTTTGTACCATTTTTTTGGTGTGTGTGTGTTTACAGCTTGCCTGCACTCTGTAATTCATCTCAGATATCAAGGTTATTTGGTAAATTTGTACAGTTATGAAAAAATTGTTTGGTACAATTTTGTGTACGCAGTAAAAGACAGGTTTCTTAGTGCTTATTTCTGAGCAAGTAATTAGGTTTCTAATGCTTTCACAAGGGAAAATAGTTCATGCTTTTAGCTGAGTTGTTAAAAAACTGCTGTTGTATACAGGATTGTGAATCAGTAGAGGCTTCGAACAAGGTGATAAAGTTAAAATTTCTTGGAGCAGAAAAAATCAGAACAATGTTAAAACTTGCACTTTTCAGCTGCAACACTAAAAGATTAAAGTATGCAGTAGCTTCTAAGAACCTACAAAATTTCAATCTCTGAAACATCAGGGTGAAGATGTTTGCATGTATTTATATATTTTACAAACACACAGGCATATAAACCAAAAAGCTTTATAGGAGATTTGGAAAAATCTTTTAGAAGAAATCAAGGCAGTGTTTGCACTGACAGCTTCCTACTGGGTGTCTTCAGAAATTGCTGTTAGCAGAAATGCTGTTACCCAGCAAAGCAACAGAAAGTGGAAGATGATGAGTATGTATACAGTGTTGTTTATGGGAACAGTTTAAATGTTGATGTCTATTTCAATTTTCAGGGTACTTTTAAAACGGTCAATTCTGGTATTTCTCATATAGAATAATCTATAAATCTTGTAATTCAGTCTTTTGCACATTATTTTATTTGTATTTCTGGAGACAAAAGAACCGACTAAAGTGGTTGCTCCCTGTATGTTAACTTTGTGGTACAAGAGGAGTGACCTTATAGCTGTAATGTAGTTAATTTTTTCATGCCACTGTTAGAAACAACCTTAAAATAAAGTTATCTTTATGTTTCTGTATAGTTTGTCCCTCCTGTGAAATGGGAATAATACTTGTTTAATACTCAGGGGGCTATTATGGATCTAATTGATATTAGTAAATGTACCACAGTCTTCAAGAAGTTGTTATCTTTATGTGTGAAGTTCAACCAATTTAATTATGTAGAGAAAGAATTAAATGCTGTTTTGGAGATTTAAAGGCTTTCACTTATAATGTGTAACTTTAGGAAAAAATACACCTTTGTGAACAACTTCTTTGCTTGTCAGTTCTCTGTGTAGTGGAATTAAAACTGATTAGTGAAACCAGCATAATCAGCCCAAGACTGTCACTTAAGTGAGTACATTGGGAGAGCTATTGCAAAAAGTCCTTTTTCATGTCTGTCATTGGCCATGCATTTTCTTCTTTCATTTCCATTCTACAAAACATACAAACAAAAAAAAAATCCCCAACCCAAACAACAAAAATTACCCCACAGGCACTACTGCCAACACCAGGGAGAGGATGAGGCGCAGGAATTGTAGCCAGGGGAGAAACCTGCCTTTTAGTGACAGCTTACTTTAAATTTACTTAATGCGGTCATAAAACCTTAGACTAAACTCCTTCATGTAGCTTAGTGTGTCTTAATTGTAGTACCTCTGGTATTTACTATGAGTAGAGAAGTACTTTGCCGTAGCAAACAGTGAATGCCAGTGACTACTTTCTGCAGCAGTATTGGCAAAAATACTGTTTAATGGGAAGTATCTGGTTATGTCATGTGGTAGGTTGAAATAGGACAAAAACTGGATACAGCAGGAAAGATGACATCCTTCCCATAGTTGATGATCTAAAATTAGATACCTTTTGTGCCTCTCAATGTTAAAGATTATGTTGATGACCAATTAGAGTGATTGAACTTTGGATCAGCCATTTTCTAATTAAAATGTTTATTAAAATTGATTTAAAAATTTAAACAAGAAAATAATGTTTAAGGGCAAAATACTGCAAAATTAAAATAGTGACAATTAAACTTTACTAACAGTTTTTAATTACATGTAACTTTAGGCTCTTAAGCATGAGACTTTAAAAATCAAAACTTTTCAAAGGTAGCCTTTGCTAACAGGAAGTAGACATAAGATGGAAAACAGGCAATGGTCACAGTCAACAGTGTATGAACTGTAATTTCAAAGTGACTGAACACTATGTTTCTCATTTGCAAAAAATGTCAGTGCGATGTTTACACTATTTATAACATCACATATAGAAAAAGATCTTAAAAAGTGATGTTTATTTCTTCCCACAATTTTAGTGTCTTGGTTACACTAGAATTTATACTAGAATTACTCAATTACATTAGAATTCCACTTTTTCCACTGACACTGTGATTTTTGTTCATTAGAAGTTATTCTTTTAAACTTTAAGTTTCTATTATAAAGATTATTTTTTTTGTTAATATTATTGACTGTTCCTGAGGAAAATGTTAATGTCTTATCTAAAAGCAGAAATGGAGTATTTTAAACACTACGAAAGTACAGAAGGTACATAGGCTTTAATTTTTCTCTGAATTATCTTTATATTTGTCTTTATAAAATGACTAGGTTATTTTAACTGCTACTGAGCATCTTAACTTTTTCATGTCCTTGTATTCATGGTATATTACTCTGCATTATTTTTGTAGCTTGGCTGGTTATCTTTTGCTAATTCTGAATATAGTCTGTAGTTTCAGATTTTGTTTAACGTTCTTCCTTTTAAGCATATGTTTGTGTTTTTAGCTTGATGATGTTACTGTTACGCTGCTGTTTCTGTTAGATTGCCTTTTGAGATGTAAGTAGATGATTGGGTAACTTGTTTTATGGCAAAGCAATGCGATTGTTATGTCCTTTTCATCGTCTTTAGACCTTGTTAGTCAGAAATGATTGGTGCTGTGAAGTGATGAAGTCTTCACTGGTTCAGATGACTGTTTGTGAAGTGCTAGCTTTTGGGTGTCTGCTTCTGACATCATCCCAAGCCTTGTACAGGTAAATATTGAGGCAAAATGCCTAAATATTGCCAACAAAAGGATGCTGGAAATTAGTCCTGAATCAGAGGTCAAACTCAAGTGTAAATACTGAGGCATCAAGGAGGTGGGGAAAGGGAATTTTAGCTCTTGCTGAATGAGGAATAGTTGTTCAGTGAAGTATTGGAGAAGACAGCTTGAGTAAAACATGTGCATCTGCAGGGAAATGAATCTGTGCTTATTTTAAACAAAGAGAATGGTCAGATCTGGATAGGAAGAGAAAAAACTAATTTCAGGGAGGAATAAATTTGGGGGGGGGATTTAAAAAGGGGAATCTGGCAGAGTATGCCAGTTCTTATAGCCTGAAGAAACCCTTTTTAGTGGGTGCAGCCTCAGGCAAAAGGTGTTCAGAATGGCAGGCTCTGGCAGCCATGTGCTAGGGAGGCAGATCAGCTGGGTAGAGGATGGGGAAGACCTTTCTGATTTAATCTACAAGTCATTTTAGCATAGATTTTTCTATTTCCTCACCTGTGTGTTCTATAACCACTGGTAGTTGTATCGTTTATTTCAGGATTTGTGAATAAAGGTGGTGTGTTTGTTACTTGCATTTTATTTTGATTTGATTTGGCTTCAGGTAGCTTCAGGATAAAAAGCATTGCCTGAAGATATGAGAAAACTAGTCAGTGTGCTGAGGAAACCTTGGCAAGGGCTGTGATTCCTTTGTGGAGTCTTTAGACTAAGTATGTATATAGTGTACGTATAGCATGGACCAAGTCAAGCTCTGTTATTAGCATTGGGTTAGAAAGAGGTGTGTGTTGCTAACTAGTCAGAACCACAATGGTTCCCTCGTGTGTGGCAAGACCTTAGGAGTGTGTGTGTCTGAACCCTGAAAGCTGCAGAGTTGTGTGTCATAGCAAGTCACTGAAGATTTGGTTTTGAAGCTCCTTTTTGGAGGTAGCTTTGAGTTACTTATTTGTCAGTAAGATGTCTTGAGGAAAACGGATTTTAACAAGGTTTTTCTGAAGGGTCCTGTATAGTAGAAGACATTACACCTTTCGCTAAATATCCAGTTATTTTCTGGGAGTGCAAATGTCTACTTACACCTTCGAATTATGTTGAATGGTTAATTTTTTTTCACTGGGTCCATAAGCTGTGTATGAAAACTAGACGATGTAAATCACTTTATCTTCAGAAAATCTCTTAAGTCCTGTTTTGGAACTGTTCTAAATCTGTTGAATCTAGTATACTTCATATACCGTTAACCAAAATTAGTGCTTATTTCCTTTATGTAAGACCAAAGCAAAACACTCTTAACAGTTCCAGGCAGACCATACTATGCTTACAAGGCAAATTATAAACTGTGAGATCAGTGAGAAAATAAAACTTCAGTAGGGAAAGGGTTTTCATCAGCATACCTGCCAATATTTGACACTGACTTCTTGTCTTGATTTATACAAGGCTGACTTAGAGATGTAGAGCAATATCAAAGGAAAAAATCTATCTTCGTGTAAGGTGGTGTGACTGGTTTTCTTAAGTGTACCTTTAGTTGCACCCAATAGTAGTGACAAAATTTGCAAGGTTAAATTATATCCAAAAGGTGGGCCTTTCTGCAGCAATAAGGTTACAGTTTTGTTGATGAGAACCCACCAAACATAACATTGGTAACTTGAAGGAAACTGAAAAAAACATTCATCAGTTGCAATTGGAACTCAGTCTTTGGTTTGATTTGCAATGCAATTTGGCTGAAATAAAGCAGTTCTCATGTGTTTGAATATTTAAACCTTCTGCTTGTTACTACATACTGGGTACAGATTTGGCTCAAAGTCCACATGAGGTTGTATGAAGTTAGTGGATTTGCACAGCGGTACACTTATAATTTAGGCAGGCACAACTTTCTGAAATATTATCTGGCATGGATTGCAGGGTTTCACTGTGTTTACGGGAAGGGGGGAGAAGAGTATAAGCAGCTGCCTCTTGCCCATGGAAGTATAATCTAAAAGGGAAAGCCACCTAAGCATACCACAACTTGTTTTGTGGTGTCTTTGTTATTAGCGAGGCGGGAGACCATAGACCTATTTTCTTCAGCATTTCACTCTCATGATGAAAATATTAATTTTCTTCTTCCACTTCTGCTGCTTGTTATAACTTAGTAGAGGATCCATCACCTATTTAGTTCAAGAAAGTCAAAAGCAAACTGTTGTAGAAAGTGATTGCATCTATAACAGGAAACAATTAGACTTACTTCTGAGACAATAGAATGCACAAATTAATGAAGTAGTTATTTTAAATGTGTAATGTATGGTTTAGGGATTAATATTCTTAATCTTTTTGAAGAAATTAATTAAAAGAGGTTCATTAGTTTTAAGAAGTTAAATGCTAACATCTATTCAAATGTAATTATGTGAATTACTTTAAAGTGAACTTTTCATGACACTAACGATAAATGTTCTACTGAAAAACTGTTTCATTGACTTCAGTAAGGGTATTTGTAAAAATGGCAGATGTGATTTGTCCTGAAGCATTTTATCAAGCTGTTCAAAATTCTACAGTTAGACATAAACATCTATTTCATATTCTGTATGACTACTGCCTACAATTTAAAAATCACTAGCCAAAACCAGACAACCCTGTATGAAATTGCCCATTACATCTCTCAATCTCTGACATCCCCCTTCCCTTTTTTTTTTTTTTTTTTGTTGTTTGTTTTTTATTAAATGAGGGAAAACCAGCTTTACAGTAAAGATGGGCCAAAGAGGGTGTGCTGGGGAGTGGATGAGGCAAGGCAGCACAGCATGCAGGCAGAAGCCCTTTGGACACAGCATCCTAAGTACCAGAAAACGGCTCATTGCTTTCCTTGAGGTTGCCATAGCTTAAGTGACTTTGATTTCAACTGTTGTCTGCTGTAGGGAGAAAAGATATCTGTAAATTACTTTGAATTCTGAGTTCTTTCATGTACCGGGCTGGGTACTAACCCATAAATGTGTTTCCTGTACTTGTTTTCTGTTGTTCCAGCTTTGTCTCCTATTTTATTTGGAAGTGCTGAAAAGGCCACTTCTGTCTGAAATGATGATTAGACTTCTAGGTTTTTAAACTATGGCAGCAACTGGAAATATTTTGAGCAAGGCATAGCTAAGTGTGATATGATAAAACTGAGGAGGAAGAAGACAAGGGAGGGAGAGCATATAATGAAACCTTTGGTTCACTTTTAGAGAATGGGTTTGTTTGTTTGAAAAGCTCTCAAACGAGTGTATACTTCCTTGTTACAAAATACTGTTGACCTGTTAGTTTCCCTAGAAGGGCTCTAAACTCAGCCCCTGGGACCCTCTACCCCCTCAGTCCTTTTGAAGTTCTTAGCAAAATTGCCTCAACTATCAAAACCCAAAATGTTCCAGGAGCGGAGAGTCTTTATTTCAACTATTTTGTGTGAGTTTTTTCTTTGCAGTCTGTATTATTGTTGGTTTAGAATCGTGACTAAAAGTTTTTAAATCTCTTGTCAGCAGCCCCCAAGGGCAGGCTTCAGTGACAGTGTTGAGTCAACAGTAAGTGACTTCATACCACCTGCATGCTCTTTGGCCTCCAATGCAACTTTATCTGTGTCCAGAAATTTTTAAAAAAATAAAAAGAAAAAATCCCACAGTCTGTTGTAGAGAGCAGCTGATCTAGAAATCATACTACAGGCATATGTTACTTCCTGCCTTAAGGAAAAGAAAACCTATATAAATACCAACTTTTCCCCTCCTTTCAGATACTAACATTTGAGACTAAGAATCCAACAGAGCTGGCTGAACGCTTACGATCTGTGTGTGGAAACCAGAGCAATGCTTATGCTCGACTGCTGGAGTACCGACTAAACGCTTTGCGTGGACTCTGGAACGCCCAGCGCCAGCTAGCCTTGGAGGAGCAGCATGACCGGGAGAGCTCAGGGGATGAAGAAGCTCTGGCCTTGCTCAAGCGTCAAGGCTTGTTACAGCAGCCTGAACAGGCACCATTTACTTCACGCATGGGGCTTCTATTGGTCTTTCCCCTCATTCAGTCTCAAAGTAGAACAGACCCTTCCCTCTGTAACATAACTGCTGAGGTGCTATTGAATTGCCTTCGAGACTGCCAGCCTTTGAGTTTGACTAAGGAACCAGCTGACTGTCTTAATGGGATAGAGTCTTTGCTGTGCTCCTGGCTGGAAGACACTTCTGCTTCAGGTCAACAGATTCCATATAAGCAAAAAGAAAATGCTGCTGCTGCCCTAGTTGCCTTGGCTTGTGCAAGGTAAGGAGGCTGTACTGAAATGACTTCTTGTGGTTGATATTGGTAGTAAGTGTTTATATTTAAATGTAAGAAACAAAAATGATGTGACCACACTGTTGATACTAATTTTTGGTTTACACTAGTCTTTTTCTTTCTAATATTTAAATACTGGTTTGGAAAGGGTGCAGCTGATAAGCTAAGCATTTATTTTTTGCATGTGTTTAGCATATGTAAAACCAGAAGGATCTAGGTTAGAAATGCCTCTTGTGCATATTGCTGCTTCTACTGCAGTGATCTGTTCTAGGAATAGTTCCAAATGTTTTTATCATGGAGGGAAGTTGTCTCACTTTTCCCTTTGTACTACCCCTTTAATTCTGTAGTTTATGCACCTCTATTTGGCTGTAGAAGGCATTACTGCCAAGTTTCAGGGCAGTTAGTTTCAGATTTCAGTGTTGCCTGTGAAACATCTGAGGGCATTTTTTCATTTTGTTGCCAGTGAAGAGTTCAAGCAGCGTAAGTTGAACTGTCCAGTCCCCTGCACGGGTTTAGCAGAGTCAAGTGCTTGAGGACAAAGTGGCCATAATGGCTTTCAACTAAATCTTACCCTTTTTAGGGGATGGGGCTTGCGGAAAGGGGGAGGAGTATACAAAACTTAACTTCTGGAAAGCCATATAAATGTAGGTCTAACTAAAGTCACTAGTAGCCTTTTGAAAATCTTGGCTTTCATGTTTCTCAGGTTGCAGCTTTGTCTGTCAGGTTTAAGTCAGATTTAAGATGTTGAAGTTCTCAAGAGATGTCATGATTTGCTTCAGAAGAAGGTTTATTCAAATGAAAAACACTTAATTTCTAGTGTACTTGTTTTAATGAAGTCAATGAGAAATTTACTGTATGTGGCAAACTCTTCTGCACTGACAACTGCCTTATCTAAAAGGCAATATACTTGAGCATAGCTCAGATAAATTGGATTAGATAAACACAATCTCATTTATTTTTATTCCAGATGTCAATTTTCAGGAAGTATGGGATGTTCTTTTGCAGCTGAATTTGTAAAAGAGCTAACAAATACAGCTTTTGAAACAAAGGTTGATCTTAAATTTTCTTTGCAAATCTGTCTTGCATTGCTTACAGAATTGTAATACACTGACATGCTCTGTTCATCTGTAAAAGCCTCAAATTTTTTTCTTTATTTAAGTCATGCATTGGGTACCATTATGAAGAAAAAACCTTTAAAATGAGGCTATTATTGAGGTTCCTAGTTGCGATCTTGGGTGCTTCATATGACTAAGAATAAAACAACAGGGTAACTATTGCTTTAAATAATTAATTGAGGTTCTTTAAAGTATTCAGCATCGTTTTTCTCTAAGCTGAGTTTTATCAGTGAAAGCATACAGCTGAAAATGGCAGTAGGGAAAACAGGGTTTGCGGGGGTGGAGGAGGAGAGTTAAGATGCCAGGACTGACTGTGTGACAGAAAGCAAAAGGTTATATTCAGCAGAGTGCATGGAAAGGATCTCTTCAATTGATCAGTCACGCTTCTGAAGAAATCAATTCATAACTGACTACTGTCACACCTAAGATGCAGTCAAGATTCTTGTATTTAGCTAAGTATTATGGCTGGAGATAAAGTCACCATGTCTTTTGGAAAATGGTTCTTCCTAATATACTGACCCTTAAAAGAGAAACTGAAAAATATATTTGAGACCTCTGTATCTCTTTATTTCTACAAAAACAGAAGTCTTCCACTATATTAACATACAGATTTAATAAGTTCTCCAAAAAAAGTATTCAATTTATGAATGAACGAGACTTACAATTAGTTACAAACTCCACATGTTTGTAAATACCACAATAAAATTGTAAAGCAACACACTTCTAGGCGAGATTAGAAACAACAACTACTTCAGTTTAATTTTGTTTTCAGAAGTATCTAGTCCTTCTATACATTTAAATGCATCATTTCAGAAGGTGGGGAGAAGCTTCCAAATTTTGTGTTTGGAAGCAAAAGTAATCAGAAACTTAGTCTGGTCATTTCTATTTTAGTTAAGAAAGCCATCTCTAGCTTTGTCTGCAGCCGCTCTTCCTAACACTTTGGCTCAGCCCTAGGAAGACCTGCAGATTGTATTTGAAGATCTAAATATGATTAATCAGCTACAAGAAATGTTGAAAGTAGCTGTTGGTAATAGATCCAAGATTGTGGTATTATCATGTGCCGAGATTGCCTTTCCTATAAGTGTTGCTTATGACACAGCCCATGGCTGCTGATCTCCCTACCTCCATGGTGCTTCATCCTCTTCCAAAATGATAGCGTGATTTAGACCGGCAGTTTGCCAGCATTCTTCCTTTATGTGACCCTCTCTTCCTTTTTTTAGATCTTCCACAAAAGAATAAAAATCACCCAGCAAAGAAATGTGAATTGGAAGAGAAGCTTGATGACATATCTTGGGCATTCTTTCTTTACAGTATTGAATATTATATTCTACATAGATGCTGTTGTCTGCGTGCATTTGGTCTTGTTCAATAGACGTATTTAATTCCTGTTTTTCTTATCCTTTTAGAGGGTCGCTGAAAACCTTTGTTCATACAGTGCATCTATTACAGAAACAGACTGATCTAGGATCCTTGCCCGTGGCTGATGTATTATACAGGTTTGTAGTGACTTCTGACTGTAGCACTTCTACATCAACTCTGAAAATGTGCAAGTACATTTACAGATAAATGTCTTCAAATGTGATTAAAAGGCGTTAGGAGTTATTGAAAGGTCTAGGAAAGATTGAAATTCAGTCAATCACAGAAGGAAGACATTAGAAACTCAAATTTAAAGGAATTTCTTTATTGGGTTTTTTTTTGTGTTTTTATTTTTTTAATTAAATATTGATAATTCCTTTAAGTGGCTTATAAACTCTTACAGAGAGTAATTGCTTAAAATACATCTTCATCTTGACTTTTGATTTAGCTAGTTTTTGCTATCACTGTTCTCTATGGATCTTATTTTATTTTCTGCTTAAAGGTTGTTGCTTTTGGAGGGAGGACCTGGATCACCCTCTTGCTTGCTTGGAGGAAAGCATATAGTATCTTGGGGCTTTGAAGACATGTTACCTGCACCTGATGCAAACAGTAGTTCCAGCAGTGAAAATAAAGGTGAATTATTTCTTGACTGTCAGTATTAGCAGGGGAGGACAAGATGCTTTTAGTGCTGATAATTGATTAAAAATTAATGTAAACCCTTAGAGTTGGAAAGGATTTCTCCTTTTCTGTTGGAAGTAATATAAAAGCAAGTACAGTACATATCAAATATCTGCATGCTGAAGGGTTTAGAAGGACTATCTATAGAGAGAACGGGGCATCCCAGGAGTGTCTCGAAGCCTGATACATAATGAGAGGGGAGGGAAGCAACTGTCTGGGGACTTTGTTGTCTGAGTTTGTACATTCAGAACTCAAATTTTAAAAACATGGACCTAATTTACAGGAGTAAATTGCTTACATTGTTTGATTTGTCATACCTATTCTCATTTACTTAGTCTAACTAGACACATAAACAATTTGTTTGCTTTTTTAAAGTTGATTTGAGGATCAGATAGGAAAAGTCCTGTTTAATATAAAAATTAATAGGCTAAGTTTTAAGCCTGATGTGTTAATAATAGTATGGCATATATTTCTTTTTTATTTACAAGATAATGGGGTTCAGAAAATGTTGGGTTTTGGTTGCTGAAGATCAGATGCTGTTTTAAATTGTCTAGTAATCAGGTTGTAGGAAACAATCAAACACAGTAGATACAGTAACCCTCCCTGACTTCAGTGGGAATTTTGCAGAGGGGTCAAATTGAGTTTGGCTATTATCTACTCATTAGTCTCTCAGTAAGCGTAATTTGTCCTGTGCAGTATCACTGTGTTCAGTAGCTAGCTATCATTGGCAGAGCATGTTTATTTTTAGAAGTAAAGGTTCATTGCTTTTTTTTCCCTCTTTCCCCACTTTACTTTGTTTCTGTCCAATCTGTGTTGCATGTTTTTATGCTTTCTTCTGTATTTCTTTGCCTGAATTAATTCTCAGGTTTTACTGTTTTGTTTGCTATTTTTGAGATAAATAAGAGAGTTCACTTTGCTTTAGTAGTAGTAGTTCAAATTTCAATGATGTCTCAGTAAGTTTAATTTACGCCATAGGAATCTACAAATCTGAGTTGTCATTTAGGCTATCCACAAAGTTATTGAAGACACATATATCTTGAAAGAGGTTTTCTTGCAGAGATTGCGTCTAGATTTACACACACACAGAGCTGACTGTTCAGATTCTGAGACCTTAAATAAGTTGACTGGACTTTTGTGCCCCACCTTGATTGTTAATAATTACTACTTCGAGTGACAAAGCGATGCTTGAAAATATATTTTGTCTTAATTTAACAGTGTTCAGAGGTGGAAGGGTCTGCTTACTAGTTTTATGAGAAGCACAGGGTTGTACCAGAAATTAGATCAGGGCTCAGTATTAGATTGTTCCTTCCTCACAAGCAGCATGTTATACCAGTGGTCCTGGGCAGAAAGGCTTCATAGTTTATAAGCCTTGCTTGTATTTTATCTTGCTGCCAGTTCTGAGTTCGGGACAGTATTACCTGTTGCAAAAGCAGAAGAGAACGGTCTTCTCCCCCTCTGTGCCATTCTGAAGGCATTTAATAGCAAATATGCAAGTTGGTTAATGTTTAAGTAAAGGGATTTTGCATTTGAAATTACTTTGGTTGAATAGTTCTGTGTTCCTAAGCATGGTTGGGTATGCTAGTCTAGTTACTACTGTATTTGTGGGTTTGAATAGTGTTCAGAAAAAGCAAGGTCAAACTTACTGGGTTTTTTACAGCAGCTTGGGCCATAATACCTGAAGACAGGTCTTTAACACTGAAATGAGAACACAACACAGGAAAAATAAATTATTTGGAAATGGATGATGTACATTTGAATCGTGAAAAAACAGTGCTAATGTCATTAGTTATCTCAAAAGAGAAGCTGAGTGACCAGCACCCAATTCTTGTTAAGTTTATTTAGCAACAGCAGGAGATTTAAATAGTCCCAGCACTTGTGTGAATTAGGTAGGCATAGTCTGGGCACCTCTGGAAGGCTTGAAAGAAACGTAGAGAAAGAACTGTAAAAAGGATGGACTTCTGCTATGTTACTGTAGCTCTTTGAACACAGAATAATAAATTTAGTGGTAAAAAAATCATTCTGACCCATTGGTAATAACCTGTCGTGAGCATCTGTTGGTTTTCAATTGCTGTGGTAGCTACCACAGAGGTGTAATGACCATGGAGAATTTCCAGTTCTGTGTGTTACAGCGGTGGTCTCTGTTCTGTTCTTTCTTACCAATTTAGATGCAGACTTAGGGCGGTGTCTTGCAGCAGATGGGCTCTATCTTTATACAACTAACTCGGTGGGCAGAGGAATAAGCAAATTAGGATCTGGATTACATGGTACTTTGCGGTAAGTGACAGTTGAATATTTGCTATTCTGCTGATTTTTTTTATTTTTTTATTTTTTTAAAAAAGTTTTGGCAAACCTCTTTCAGATGTTAGGTGTAACAAGACTAGAGCATATTATGTATTTTCATTAAATGCTATTTTACTGTGTTGATTTTCTCATCTGAAATTCTTCCTGAGCATGTTTTCTCTAGGATTGTAGACTAATTTTGGTTGAAAGGGACCTCTGGAGGTCATTTAGTCCAACCTCCTGCAAAGAGGTGTACTATCAGAATAGCTAGTATTTTAGATTTTATTTTATTTTTTAATGCATAATAAGTTGGTTTATTCTTTGCTGAGAGGGATATAGTATCGACTAATTTTGTGACCTTGTTATTTATGGTTGTATAACTGCTGAATTTGTAAGTATTTGTTTTCTGAAATATCATTCATTATATAAATTATTAGTGCAGCTGTGAGTCACTGTACCTTGCTGCTTTATTGCTTGGGAGTCATGAGGCTTCTTATGCTTTAAGACATTTTACAGTAGAAATTGCTGCCTTAGGCTGACTTCAATTGAAGTTTGAAGTTCAAGAATGTGGTTGTGAGTTTTTCTTAAAAAAAAAACCAACCAAAAAACAGCACAGGGTTTTAAAGAGTTTTAATATACTGCTTTTTTGCCAGAGGTTTTGTGTACTGCCGTAATGAAGAGCTGGAGACTGGGTGGGTTGCTTTTGGCAACAGCAAACTTCTTCATCGGCCTGTCTCTTTTGATAATAAGCCTCACTCCCTTTTCCAGGTTGTGGATCAGCATACCCTTCAGGTAAAAGGAAGAGTTCATTGCAGAGTTACAGTAGAATAAGAAAACATTCTTAATTAATCACAGTCATTTCTAACTTTAATTAGTTTTGTCCTTGAAGTTTCTTCTTTCTATTTTATGAAACTGCTCTTTAATAAATACCCATTGAAAGCATTGCATAATAGAACTTGTATGTTATGGATATTACAGTTTCTGTGTATTAGTGTGTGTGTATATGTATGTATGTGTGCATATACACATATATGTATATGTATATACAGGCTTACACTGTACTACTCCATTATGATCATGTTCTAAGAGATAGAATGTAATATGGTTATATCGTAAAACAGTAAACCAATAGCAGTATAGACTTTGGCTTTAACTGAAAACATATCTGCTATTTTTCTACTGTAAAAAAATTCAGGTATTGTTTCTGATCTAACTGTGTTTTGTAGATAAACAGATGTCATCCTTTGTGGAAATGGATAGTTTGTTTGCTTTGGGTTTTTTCCTGCCACGTTTTAAGGGTGTATATGCACGCTTATGTCCAGTGTGTTTCCTGAAACTCGGAATGTTTGGGTTCCCCTTTTCTTCCAAAGTTTCAAGCAATGTTTCAGAGAAGTTGCAGAAAGCAGATAAATCTTTACCATGTATATTCTCCTTACAGTACTGTGGGTATGCTGTCAATAATTAGAGGGGGAGTGATCCTTTTATTTTTAGGTATGTTCAAAGTTTAGATACGTAAGCTGTTTTGTATGCAGTAGATCCGTTTGGCAAACATTATAAAATTGTTACAAAGAGGTATTGTAATAGTACTATTATGTCCATTAATAAGCTTCTTCTGGACTAACTTCACTTTAAGTAGTTTTAACTATTTAAGTACACTGTTAATAGTTACGAGAACAAAATTCAAAATAAGAACTGTTAAGATGCTTTCTGTCTTGTAGGTATGTCAAATAATCCCAATGCCAGTAAATCACTTCCCAGTTGGCAGTACTATGACCACCGTGCATCTTTCTTCAGATGGCACATACTTCTACTGGATTTGGTCTCCTGCAAGCCTCAATGAAAAAACACCAAAAGGCCACTCCGTCTTTATGGATATTTTTGAACTTATAGTAAGCAAATCATATGTTTTCTGTGACTCAGGAGTTGGTAGCATGACTGCTGCTTAATTACATATCAGCATTTTCAAGTCAACATACTAGCTTTGAATATTGGTGCAAGTAATCTGAATAGTCATTTGTAACGTGTTTACAAAATAACTGAACAGAAGGTGTGTTGCACGATTCTATCTTCAGAGGACATATGACTGTTGTATTTAGCAATATGAATTGTAACATAAAATGTATTTTATCATAATTAGCAATTAAATTTTATGCTGGAACAGTATTTCAGTGTATTATGTTTGAAAGCATTGTTTACTGTGAATCTCCTTCATTACGTTAAAAGCCAGTCGGGGCTCACAAATTACAAATACAAATGTTTTGTCTATGCTGCATTTTATAACCTGTTTTTTATGTTATATGACAATCTTTGGGTTTAGTGTAAAGCCAAATGCATTTCAAAATACTAAGTCTGGAGAAACATATCAGTAGTTTGAATTCCCTTTTCTTTCAACAGCTTATATATATGTTTGTGTGTGTGTATATATATATATACACATACACGTGCATGCATTTGTACATCCATGTGTGTATATTTTGACAATGAAGCATCTCAGCCTAAAAATGTATCATTTATATAGCAGAGCTTACAGCAATTCATAGACCTGTAGTACTGGTAATTGAAACAGTATGAGGATTTAGCTTTGATGTGGTACTCTAGGGCGCAGTGTCTGTGTATCTGCTCAGCAGTTGCTGTACAGCAGCTGTACTTAGTGGGATGATGGAGGTAGAATTGGTAGGCTATAGTAATACAACTTACAGAAAATCTGATGCTGTAAATCGGACCTTAAAGAATATAAGAGATGCATTCTTTAATAAAATGTCCCCTGAAGATTATGCTCTAAGAAAAGCATCACACCTTTTGGCTGGTAAATGACTTAAAGGCATCTTTATACAAAACTTTCAGTGAAACGTCACTAAGAAAATACAGGAGGGTTACATATTTGTAAGTAGAATTCCATAAGTAAACTTAATATTATGGCAAACAGTTTTGTCTTTAAGGACAGACCAAAAAGAAAATACTCAATGACAAAGTTGCAAACAAAACACTTATCTGTCTAGCTTTTATAACATGTTTTTTGCAAGAAATTCTGACAGCAGAGTTAAAGTTTGTATGCCTATTTGATAGATTGTATTGTTCAATTTTACTGTCTTTAGATTTCAGTATCTAAAAGTATTTTTCTTCTTCCGTTTTAATAGGTAGAAAATGGCGTATGTATAGCAAATCCTCTACAGGAACGAGTTATATTAATGAGAAAAGAGGGTGAATCTGCAAAAAGTATAAATGAGATGCTTCTGAGTAGGCTGTCTAGGTATAGAGCCTCCCCGTCAGCAACATTGGCTGCTCTCACTGGCTCTACAATCTCCAATACGTTGAAAGAGGACCAAGCAGGTCAGAATAGATTTTACTAACTCTAAGTAATTTTTCATGTTTTTTTTCGTAATACATACTGTATCAGGTCTGGTAATTACTAACCTCTTGGGACATGTTAAAAAAAAAAAGTGTGCTTTTTTTTTTTTTTCAAAATAAACATTTGAAATATATATGCAATATTTGCTTAATGCTTGAATTACAGTTTCCTTTGCTGAATTAGACATGGATAATGAGGAAAGTTTAAGAATGAAAACCAGGAAGAACGCTTTTAGCACGCTTGTTTTTCCCCCATGTATTCAATTACAGGACTGATTTATGCCACATTTGATAAAACTGATAACTGCATTTCTCTGCTGGCAGTTCACATGGGCTCTTAATTTTATGTAGCAATGAACTGCAGTTTAGGAAGTGAAACTGTTGTTTCAGAATAAGTTTAATATTATAAATTGGAGGTAATTTGGCTTTTTGGAGGTAACTTGCACAATGTTTGGGTATTCTTTTATGGGCTTGCTGAAACTACTTAGCTAGGCAGAAACTTATGTACTAGGGAGTCTTGAATGAATGGTGCTGATGGCTTTCAGGATGATCTGCGAGCTTTGTAAGATTTGTCTTAAGATTATATTCAGTTTATCCTGAATTATTTCTTCTTTCATATGTACGTCTGTTTTCTTTTTTCAATGTTAAACAATTAAAGGTATTTCCATAAAAATAAATTATTCAGGAAATAATATGCTTACAGGGAGTCTTGAATGAATGGTGCTGATGGCTTTCAGGATGATCTGCGAGCTTTGTAAGATTTGTCTTAAGATTATAT
>JAVJGJ010000001.1:94424477-94439850 GCA_035590215.1 Microhierax caerulescens
TTAATTATTTCTTCTTTCATATGTACGTCTGTTTTCTTTTTTCAATCTTAAACAATTAAAGGTATTTCCATAAAAATAAATTATTCAGGAAATAATATGCTTACAGGGAAATTGGCAAAGAGTTAGCTTGAAGAGCTATTTTAAAGGCTGTGTTTTGCTAGTTAACAACTAGAGTGCTATAGAAGAAGTGGTTATTCTTGGATAATTCTTTAGTCAGTGCTTGGCAAAGTGTTGATCAGCTGTCGCAGGAGCTAGATCATTATGACTGTATACGTTTCATGGGGAACAGGAGAACTTAAAATAGTAAATGCGTAGTGAATCTCAAATGATCTCTTTATGTTAGAAGATAATTTGGCTCCAAGATGCTGCTTTTGATATATCACCATACAATTCTTAAAACAGTTTTGTTCATACTTAAATTTTAGGCTCCCAATTTTCCTGGTTTGGAAACGATATTGCTGTCTTTTTAAGTTGTTCTCTCTAGTTAGTGAAACTAACAGTTTAGTTTTATTTAACTGTGAAATTCTTTATATCCTTCTAGAGATTGATGCTGAATGTGTGGGATTATGAGGCTGCCCTTGTATACAACTTCTAAATGCTGCAAAATGTAGCTTAAATGAATTTCTGTATTGATTTATTTGAAGCCCTAAATAGAAATCTGCTTTGTTTGCTGCCTGTTATTATGAGGCTTTAATGTTGTGAATAAATACATGTTTATGTTCTGGGTTTCTGTGTAATATTTCAGCTGCAAACACTAGTTGTGGACTGCCACTGAAAATGTTAAGGAAGACTCCCATATACACATGTGGAACATACTTGGTGATGTTGGTCCCACCTCCAGGTGGATCAGGCAGTTCTGCAACACGCTCGCTCTTTGGAGGAACAAGTGCTTTGTCATCTTTAAAAAGTAAGTTAGATACACGTGTGGCAAACTTGGGTTTCAGAAATACGATAAACTTCTCAGAAATTTATTGGAGACTTTTTTTTTTTTCTATGTAGTTCTTGCTTCAAGCTTGGTATTCAATATTTCGGATGGGCAGTTCACAAGCCGAGCAGATCTCATTGATGCTGCAGGAAGTTCACTGGGACGTGGTGCTTTAGTTCCGGGACTTGGTAAGAAGTAGATCTTATTCTTGGGAATGTTTCAGAACTAGACATATCCAACCCTTAGATTCTAAATAATGTTGCAGTAAGCAACTCTGCACTTGGTGGGGTTTCATGTCTGTGGTGATATTTTGTAAATTTTACGTTTTTGAAAGTTCAGAATTCCCTGAAGGAATTTCCAGTATCCTGCTCTTGCAGTTTCAGCTGCACAAAAGCTCAAGAAAATTGTTTTCTGTAGCAGAAAGAAATCTTGAAATAAGTGTGATTTTTATGCCCTGCTTATGCTGTAAGGTAGTACAAAGTTATAAGTATCTTACCTCTATCTGAAAATGCATATAGGCATCTTAGCTGGAAAGACATTGCAGGTATTTCTGATTTCCCTGTCACTTTTACTGAAACTTCATGAGTGTTTTCTTTAGGACTTTTTCTTTTCTTTTCTTTTTGTTTCCTTTTTTAACCTGCTTGGTATTATAAAATCTTTTGAACAATGCTACTTGAACATGGCATAGCATTGCTAGCATTTTAATAAGCAGTGTTTTTATGTTGCTTAAGAAAGAATGTATTTCTCAAAAATGTTTGGGCAAATAGTTTTAAATAATACTCTGAATGCTAGGATGCATGCATAGTTGTATGTTAACCTGTTAGTTACTGCTAACTGGAAATTTACCTCAGTCATTTAAAACATGTAGACACAGGTTATTTTTGAACTTTTGAAGTATGGTAAATGCCTCTATCATAGAACGTTTGTGTTTTTATAATCCATTAATCCCTTCCCTTTTACTGTTTTGGACCTGCTTGTGTTTGTAGACTTCAAGATTTTTAGGAGATGAGTCTCTAAGCTTAATTTTTTTTTTAGCAGTTGCACTGTGCAAACTGTCAGTTTTGTTAAAGCTATTACGTTTATACCACAAGGCCTTTAAAAAAAGTTCTAAAGTGCTAAATTGTCAATAGCTGTAGTAAAATAAATTTGTAACTTTTTCCCCTGTACTTTTCCTAGAAGTTATTAGTGTCTGATGCCAGACAGCTATATTTAGTTTATGTCCTGTGGCAGTGTGTGATAAGTTTGTGGAGGAATTACATATGTTACGTATATATAAAAACTGGTATTCACCTGAAACACATGCTGTTGTACATCTGCTCGAAACGTCAAGAGGGATGTGCATTCGATTAATTCCTTTAACAAATAACAAATCTTTTAATGGTTTTCATTCCAATGCATTGTTACTAAATTGCTATCCCATGACAGAACTTTTAAAGCAAGTAATTTGGTTTTATATATGCTGTAAAAATAGTTTAGTCTGGTTTTCTAATAAACATTGTAAAATTTGATGTCCAAATATTTTTCTTTTCTTAGGTGCTTGTTATGATACTATGAATAACATGATATGGACGTGCTCTAATGATTATATTGATCAGTGGTGCAATCCTGGGAACCAGGCATTTCATTGTGTCTGTCAGAGACTGGGAGTCAGTCACATCATTACAGAGCCCAAAGGTGACGTAAACTTAAAGTCAGCATTTTATACAAAGTGAAAGTGGAATGTATGTTTATCATAGAGTAATGCACAGAAACTGTTTTCTGAAATCTTGTACTAAAAGTTGAGTTAATTCTTGAAAATGTGTCTATAAATACTGGTCATGGTTTATCTTTGCTTTAAGAAAGGAAAAAGCAAAATGCAAGACATGTTTGGAAGTTTCCAGATTCTTGCTACCTTTATCAGACTAAAAATGTGATGTGGGTAATTCTTTTGTTTGTGTTGTAGGTGAGTGTCCCGAGGGTGATACATATTGCATTTTAGAAGCAAATGCTAATGCTATGGTTTCTGTTTGTAGACAGCATTTGAACCACTTTTATCCTTCTAGGAGATGCAACAACCACAAATGAGGTTATTAACCAGTTACTGCACCATGTTGGTGCCATGTGTATCCACCAACTCAACCTGCTTGCAGCCAGCAACAATCTTCCCATAACAAATTTTTTGGGCAAGCAACATCCAATTGAAGCACATCACCTCAGCAGTATCTGTGACATTATGGAAAAAGCTATGGTGAATGGAGATACCTGCATAATACGCTGCATCCTGGTTGTCTTTCAGGTACAAGGGCATGTTATATGTACTTCATAACAAACACTAAAGACAAAAACGTTGCTTTAGAATACAGGCAACCACTTGATTTTACAAGGGCTTTTTTCTCCATTGCATTCAGTTTAATGGAGATTGACTTAACATGGCTTTGCAGTATCCCATTTAAGAGTCCAAATTTAAATGTAAGTGTAATAGCTACCTATACAAATCAAAATAAAATCCAGAGAGGTTACTTCCTTCTTTCTTTCTTTTTTTTTTTTTTCTTTTTTTGATCCAAAGTCAGTTTCTGACTCTAGGATTTCTAGTGACCTGGACAAATAGTTTGAGAGACTGACTGCAGAAAAAGAGTTAATGTGAACAATGTTTAAGTTTTTAATCTTGTGTTTAATTTTTCTTAGGTGGTTTTTAAATTTTTCTTCAGTCCACAAACTGAAAGGAACAGAGATATTGTTAGAAGGTCTGGCCTATTACTTTGGCAGTTACTGATGGCACCAAGGGATCAGATTTGCTCTGAAATTCAGAAGGAGGTTTGCCTAGCCATTAGGTAAATATCTGCTTTGTCAAATTAAATTTAATTTGCATTTTGGATTATTTGAAAATGTTGTACTGGATGAACATTCAAATTGTATTTAGCCATTTAGTTTTAATATGATAAAATTTAGGTTGACATAGTATAATAATTATTAGAATTTGTATCTGTGGAAGAAGGAAAATATGTGCTTCATGACAATGAAATAACAGATAGTAATTACTTTCTGTACTTGTTCTCATTTGTTGCTTTTTATTGGCTTCCTTTATTGGCTTCCTTTAAATTGTTTTTAAATGTAGCTGCTAAACTCAAGCAAAATTTTCTGCATTTCATTGATAGCTGGAATGACTTCCATGTTTATCTTATATAGTTTATTGGTGTTCTGGAATAGGCAAAGCTTAATGTCAGCTGTTACACCAGTGTTTCAAGTGGCATTACTGAAATTCTCCTAAACGAAAGAAATGTAAGGGGAAGTAGAATGAATAATACTTGAGGAATTGCTTTAAGATGGAAGGCCTAGGGAAAATCACAGGCAGGGTAGTAAGACTGTCTTGAGAAAGTCAGGTTTACGTTTAAAAAAAGAATTTTGTTGTAGTGCAAGGGTGGACATGATGTCTCTGGGCTAGTAGCCCAGGTCATCAAACACTTGAAACAGGGTGGTTGCAGTAGCTCCACTTGATAGTAGCTACTGTATCTCTTGAACCTGATGCTGTGTAATTTCCTTTCTCTGACTTGTCAAAATATCAGAATGACTAAGTACAGGAAAGCGAGCAAAAAGCAGTTGTGTATCACAAAAAGGAGCTAATGTAGATCCCAAGGACAGGGAATGCTGTCTCAAACGTCCTAAGTACAAATATAATCTGCTTTCAAGTGGGAAGTGCTCCAAAGGTTGAGAACAAAGTCTTCTGAAGATCAACCTGCATTTTTTTTGTGTGAATCATGACACTGAATTTCAGTGGCTTTATGCAACTCTGAGTGAAGAACAATAGCATATATTTAGTATGATTATTAATATGGCATTTTCAGGGTCTTGCTTTTTGACAGAAAAGTGTATCTTGTCAACTGTATGGACAGCTGCTGCGTTTTTCCCATGTTTAACACTATATCCTTAAATGACTTAAAAAAATAAATAAAATCAGAGGTGGGCATTAGGTAATATCTCCTTTCTCCTGTTTTCTCATTGGGGGATTCCAATACCAATGGAAACCTCAAAGTTGGCTTGCAGTTTATGATAACTTTTCCTGATGTTTGTATCGCGAGTTGGTCAGCATGAGCCAGAGGGAGGGAAGCTGCAATAATCTCTGCTCTCAGTGTGAAGCTGAAAAACATACCAGTTTTCTTTTCTATGACTATTATTTAGAAAGAAAAGGGGAAAAGGAAAAGAAGAAAAACTGTTCTAATAGTTTCAACACTTCAGACAGTCACGGAGTACTCCTTTTAACTTAGTGATCTATCTTGATGTGGTAATTCATGTAGAAAGGACAAAGTTCATCACAAGTTAGAGGGGAAAAGTATCTCCACAAGGAGTATTTATGCATAGCTGTGTTGTTTCTGAAATGCTACTTCTAGAATCTTCTGTTTAGCTTAAACTAAGACTTCCATAAGGAGCCAGTCTTTAATAAGTATAAAACTGTAACATTAGTGACTTCTTGATTATGTCTCTTGCATTTTCCATTATTCTTATAACAGGTAAGCCACAGTTCTTACCCCGTCACCAGAGTTGAGTGACCATCTAAGCCACCATCCATTTTTTCTGATATGTCCGTTTCTTAGAAGAAAGGTTATACTGTCATATATACAAGTGATTAATGTGGAGCTTCTGAGAGGGAAACAAACAGCTCTTGGAGAAGCTTTGGGACCTAAACAATAAACAAAAACCCAAGAGGTTTCTGGAGAAATCAGCTGCTTCTTTTATGACTAATACAAATGTTAAAATATGGAGGATGCCTGTCTAAGTTGGAAGGAGCTTTTATGTAGTAATTTTAAATGTTACTTCAGATACTAAGCTGAGATTCTGGGTTCATTTAAATTATTTTGTTTGCTTTTAAATGTGTTAAGTAATAAATGGGTTTATTTTTTTCTTTAGCTCTGGTTTAAATATCCTGTATCCTGGGGAAGCAGAAATCAATAATTTATTGAAGTTGGTCTTAACTGAAGGTGAGAATGTCTTATTGACATGTGTGAGTGTGTGTTTTTTCTAATTGAAAACAAAACCTGAAAATACTTCTCAACCTCTGGAGGGAGAACAGTTCAGAATATTGAGCTCTAGTCTGCTTTAAACCCATCCTATTCTAGGAAATTATGAATACTTCAAATTCTGAAGCTGCCTTTTGAATGGCTACATGGTCAAGTGTATGTTAAGTGTAGAAAAGAAAAATTTGTCTTAATCAGGCAGCTGTTTGAAATTGAACAGGATTAAAGTTCTGTTTTGTCACTATTAGTAGTGTTTCTTGTACGGGTTGTATTTTAGAAAACCTATTTAGCAGTTAATGTTACCCATGGCCATTACACAGTAGCCAGAGGTAATTTTAGTCCTTAGTGAAAGAGTAATGGTCTATTTGCATTCCTCATGAAATAGGAGTCTGGGATTAGAAGCAGCTGATACACAGTAATTTGTTACTTCATAGGAACGTGTTTGTGTGTCAAAGTCTTTGGAATTTAAAACAGTGCTAGGTGCAGAGTAAGTTTTAATGGTCTTACAATATCAACAGGGAATTAGGTTACACTGGTAAACAGAGTAATTTCTGAGAAGTGTAGTATATATTAAGCAAGATATCTGAGTAAGTAAAAATAAATCAATTCTGTAAAATGCTGTTTTGGAAAAGTTTTTGCATTCCATTTTAGGGGAGAGAAATAGTGGTCTCTCTCAACTTCGTGACGTTATCCTGACTAATTTAGCCGAACAGCTTCAGAATAACAGATTTGGAAGTGAAGATGATGATCACTATAGGTAAAATGCAACAATATGCTTCCCCTCCTCCCTGTGTATGGTCTATGTTTCTGTTATTTGCTTTAGGTAAGCTTGCATAAAATTCTGCTGAAATTGCCAGTAAGATAAAAAGCAGTGTGACCTGCAAGTATCTCTTTGTGTCCGTAGTGGGTTGAATTTCATTAGGACAAGGGAGAAAGGGGTTTGACATTTTAGAGGAATCTCAGGAGAATTCTGTATGCAGCCTTGGTTTGGATTCCCTGCTCCTTACCATGTGTATGGTAAATGTGGATGTGAATTCATAAGTATGATATTATGATATTGCTCTCCATATCACTATGTTAGGTAACTTTTCAGCAGTAAAATTAGCGATTTCAGATACCTGTTCAAGTTGGGAGGGGTCTGATTTTTTTAGAAGTCATTGGAAGTCAGCTTCTTATCAGCACAGGAGAGGAAATCATTGGTCATCTGTTGCATTGATTGTGGTTAAACATTTTGGGCTTGGTTTTCATTGTGTCTGAATCTCTGAAGCTGAACAGGTGTTTGCTTTAGTTTCACATAATTTGTGATACAGCTTGCAGAAATTTTTGAAATGAGCTATACAAAGTACACTGTAATTGGACTACTAACATTTTACATCTTGCTTGCATTTTTTGAAGACTAAATGATGAGCTATTGCACTACATTCTCAAGATTGTTGTCCGAGAATCTTGTGTCTTAATCACCAAGTGCCAAACTGTATCTAAAGATGATTTTCAAAGGCTGCTTTCAACTGTGCCTGTAAGTAAAATGTATTTTGATAAAAGTATATTTGCCTTTGGCTTCTTTTGCTCCTTAAATCCCTCATCTTCATGGAGTATGTTGAGGTGAAACTTTTGTAGTTGTGTGTTTTATATACAGAAAAAGAATGTATTTTGTTCATGCTGCACAGGGAAAGAAGAAACAATTTCTTACAGCAGAATAAATTGTACAGTAATGCTCAAACAGGTTTTTATGTGGATGTATTTTCCAGTTGCTCAGGTAGCTGTTTCAATTTAAAGGAAGTTTGTGTATTTCAATATTTAAAGCATTTCTTTAAAGCATTACAACAACTTAAAACCCCAAATAAACTCATTTTACAGTTGTGTGTAATGATTCATAGAAGCAGAAAGGATTATCATTTACAGACAAAAATGAAAGTTGATTATTATTTAATGGTAAAAGTATGCATAGATGTTTTCAGCAGGATCAGCTCCCTGATGTGGCTGATGGCAAAGCTGGGGGAACTCATATGCAAACACTGGGAGGAGGGGACAGGCAGTGATGGCCTGTGCGGCAGGAGTGTGGGGAAGGAGTAGTAGCATGGAGAGCCATCATGTTCAGAAACGTGAATTAAATATAGCTCTGTGGTGGCACTATCTTTTAAGAATTAATCAATGTTACAGTACTTGAATATTACTGTAATGTTACATACTCAAAATGGTACTGCTTCTTTATATGTTTTGCAAGTTATTTCACAAAATTCAACGTTTGGCAACCAGTTTCTTCTCTTATATGTATTAACAAGCTTGTGTTAAATCAGCAAAAATAAATTCTGTTCAAGGGAAACCTATTTTTAGCTTTTGCTTGTCCTCTCCCTCAACGTTTTTTCTTCTTTTATGTATCAAAGTACAAGGATTGCCTGCATCAAGGTTGATTAAAGAGTTTAGATAAAGTGTACTTATTTATGTTAAAGGCTGCATCTTCGTGCTTGCGATATCTGATGGCTGTACAGAACCACCTCCTCAGTAACACTATTTTGATTAAACCTGATGAAAATGATGACAGTGACAGCTCCTTGCAGGGAGAGACATTGAAGGTACAGGTAAACACCAAGTTTTATTCTAGTATGGCTCTCTACAGTCACTGTTCCTGTGACACCTCTTTGTTTCTGCAGTACATTCTGCTTATGCTGTTTTGTTGGTTCTTTTCCTCTTGATAAAGTTAAATTACTGTAGACAGTTTTTTCCTGTTCTCCAGCTAAAGTCTGCAATTGTTTTGTGTTCAGTATTGCAGCTTGGGTTGTATATCGTCAGTGAGAAGAGACAGTTCCCTTCCTAAATATACATGTAATGAGGTTAAAAATGTATTTTAATTAACACATGCAGTAATAAAACTCATGTGCCAGGAATCCTTTCTGGTCATATTACGTCTCCACACACCCACACTTTCTCTTCTCCAAATCACTTAGGTGGTCCTTGAAAAAATATTTTTCAGATTTAAATAGGAAAGGGTTTTCTTATTTGCCTTACCTGGCTTCTGCTTTTTTGCAGTTTTAACTTGTAAAGCTTATGTAAAACCACCTACATCTGTTGTCTGCAATAGTGTGAATTATGTTTGTGGCAAGGAAACTGTTAGAGGGCAAGGTTTGCAGACAGTGGTTGTTTTGCCAGTATATGGTTGTATTACACCATTAAAATGGTGTAATTTCATATTACTTCTGGAATAGTCTTGAATGAACTCAGAGAAGCCACATTTGTCCTAGCATGCAGGCTGTCTTGTCATAGTAGTTTTTGTAACAGTTCTTCTATAATGGTATTGACTTCTGAATTTCTGGTTTGTTAAGCTGATTTTGTCTGCTGCTCTTGGAGACTTCATGTGCTTGTAATCTGCTGCAGTTGAAAATTGTTTCAGGCTCATTGAGTAAATGCTAAATATTGTACTACTGTTCTTGTCTTACTATTCACCCATGTTTTCATTGTTCAGTTTCTCTCTCTACAGTGATCCTCATACGTACTAGGACATTCTGTCACCAATGCTGTACCTTGGCTGGCTAACAGCTCTCTCCTGTGCTGGACTTGGGGATTCCTTCCCTCTAGAAACTGGGATGTGCATCCTGTAAAATATGCACCTAGTTTCTCCCAGCACTTTGGGGCTTAGCATTAATCAAATTTAAGTCTTGGATGAATCTACTGCTGCAGGCCTGCCAGGTCACATTATCATTCTTTTAATTTAGAAATCCATCGTTTTGTTTTGTTGTCCTTTTTTTGTATTCTCTAAGAATTTAAGTATCCTATAAATCTTTTTGTACCTAGGAGCTAAAGACCAGCATTTTGTCTCTTGCTACACAAATTCTGACAGGATGTGATGAAGTCTTAGAAATGCTGCAACAAGTCACTACAGCACTAATAAACAGTGACATTTCTGATAGAGAGCAAAGGTAAGGCAAATAGGAGTGTGCTAACTTGAAAACAGTAAGCTGTTGCTTTTTCTGTCTTATTGTACAAGCACAGTTAGTATTAGTTATTCTTTATGGCTTCATATTGCTCTTTGATTGTGTAGGAATTGTTTCTTGCCTGTGGCATTTGCTTAGCACTTATCTTTTGAAGAATTTAGAATCAGACCCTTCATGTCGGTACTGCTAGGTTAATAATCTATAGAAATTTCAAGTTGGTAAGGTTTTAGCCAGTTACAATGCTATTTATGAGCAGGGTAATGTAGTAGTTAGTCAGCTGGGATATTCCTGTAAGCTAAAACATTTTTTTTATTTTTAAATTCCTGACTATTTTGTCTCTAGTAGCTGGACTACATATTTTATCCATGACAAGTCTCGGATGTTGTTGATATCCTGCATGTGTCATCAGATAGCCTGACCTTGCCCTTCCATGTCTTCCCTCCGCTTAAAAATATATGTTGGGAATGGGATGTAAACAAAAGCTGTGAGCCTTTTCTCTCCTTAAACAAACACCTCCCTCTCCCAGTTGTTTCAGGTTTTAGTTTCTATGCTTTTCTGTGTCCGCAAGATTAGTTTTGTTTATTGACAATGCACAATGCCTTTGAGATATTTTCAGATAGGCTTCATGCTCAAATATATCCTTGTAGCTACAGATTGTTCCCAAGTACTTTGAGCTATGTGTGCTAGGAGCCTGGTATACATACTGAGCAAATACATTTGTGTTTGATGTGGACTTTCATTCCATGCCCATGGGAGTTTATAATTTTCTAAGTAATTATTAAAACTCTTGATTTACTGTCTTCTGGTCTATCTTTGTTAAGTAAGAATTGAGAGCAAAAACTAGGTTGCTAACACTGGAGAAATGGTAATGTTTTCAACATAGTAAGTTTTGGGGTTTATTTTTAAATATAATGGAAATGTTCTCTGCTGAATTTTGAATTGCCTACTTACGCAGTCTGTTACAAGATTAAACAGGTGACTAAAAATAGTAGTGATACTCTATGAAAATAGTTGTTACTCTTTAAACCTTGACTTTCATTGCAGATTAAAAGGCCTGGAGCAAATTACAAAGGCTACTATGCTTGGTCATCTGCTTCCTGTCCTACTGACATCTCTGATGCATCCAAATTTGCAGACTCTAACTATGGCTGATGCCTTGATGCCTCAGCTGGTGCAGCTGGTTCTTTACACAAGTCAGGTATGGTCTTTGAGACAGCATCTGCCTACAAAAGAAAAAATTATGTGGCATGCATGTACTAAAATGCTGTAGATTTTGCTCAACTTTCTGCAATAAGCAATCCACAGATCATGGTTTAAGAATTGCTGAACAGCTACAAAAGCTGATAATGCTGGATATTAAACTTGGTACAACAGCTACTAGGTAATGATTTATTGTCAATAATGGCATACAGTGTAATTGTTAATGTATTTCAATGATGAAGTCTTAAAATGATTTGCTGTTTGCATGTTTCTAACACTGTATGTTTTGTGCCACAGACTGCACTGCTGCTTAAAACTCAGTCTCCAGTTTTCTCAGAACTGCACAGTTCCCCCAGCAGTGCATCAGAACAGAAGGGGAAGCTGTTACCTGATGAGAGGTGATTTTCTTTAGATCTAGGTCTTTTTCCTGGGATAAAATATCTTGGCTGTAATGCTCATTTGACCCTTGCTGTGGGATAAATCTTAAAGCATCAATATTTTTTTTTTAAAGGCAAAGCTGTAATTGTTTGTGAGGCTGTCTTAGAGATACATAAGTTTTACAAAAGGCAATTTTTTTTTTTTTTTTTGCATATAGAATTAAACAATTTATATTTTCAGGTGCTTTGCACAGGCTATGGTTTGTTTTGTTTTTCCCTTCCCCTCAAGCATTAGGAATTAATTCTAAATGTGCCTCTTAGAATATATTAGTCTAAGGAAGACCATCATGATAAAATGTAAATTGCTCTGGCAGCATAAGATACAGTATGAAAACCATTGGGAAGGTATTAAAAGGTTTAATTTATGTAGAGAAATATAACTATTTTAAGTCCTGCTTTTAAATCATGTATCTTAACTCAAAGTTATACAGCTTCTGCTCAGAAACACGCAGCTAAATTAAATAAGAAATGCTTATCATAGCTATTTGAAGTGTTGCAGAATTTGTTGTATTAAACAACTTGTGATAATGTGTAATGTACTGTGTGAAAACTCTGAAGAATTTATTTTCAGTCCTTCTCCAAATTACAAGTTTCAGTGAAATATTAGGCATATTGGTTTATGACAGCGTAATCAGTTTTGGGTGCAGTCCCAGGAGGGGATGTTTTTTATGCTACTAAGTGTGTGTTAGAGTCCATATATAGTACCGTTTATTTTTTTATGGTGCTGCTTAGCTTGTTTACCATAATTTGGAAATTGGAAAGCATAGGGAAAAGTTCAGATTTTACAGGTTAGAGATTGGCATAGTTATCTCTAATGTACAGAGTTCATGCTATTTAAGTTCTATATTTTCCTGCAATACATTTATGCCTAAAATGAGTCAATGCTTTGTGTCGTTATGGATCAATACTGAGAGGTGATTTAAAGTACTTCATAGTTTGATGTCTGAATATTTAGTAAAAATCTGTGTGTTGAATTTTAGGACTAATTTTTCACTCTAATTTCAGAATGCTGGAAGAGAAAGAAGAACCAGGTTTTCTTACGGGTTTGAAAATCCCTGCTCCCTGGGCTGCTGGCAAGACAGTAGAAACAGTTCATCCTGTCAGGGATAACTATAAATTTAAAGAAACTGTACATATTCCAGGAGCCCGCTGTTTATATCTTAGATTTGACAACAGATGTTCTTCACAATATGATTATGATAAGGTAAGCAAGGGCCAATTCAGAAATTCTTTCTTTTGTATGTCTTTCCATCAGCAGCATTTCCCATTGTCATCATTTCTGCCCCTTGTCTCTTATGGTACCTTATTTCCCATGTTCAGGATAATGCAGGAGGTTTTTATTGATAGGAGCTTATTAGTGTACACTGTAATGCCACAGCCTGCCTACTTCAAGCCTGTAAAGTACAGGGATGCAGAGAGGTTTTTTTCTTGTGTGAATAACTTCAAAAGAATTCTTGAGTTTCATCTTAAGACTACACTTTGCTAAATGATAGAAAATGTACAGAGTTGTTGACATAAAAAAGCAAGAAAGTGACACTAAATGGTGCATGTTTAATGTCTATTATTCTTGAAACAATCCAGAAAGAATATATGCTTAATTGGTTTTATATATTGTTTCAGAACACAATATCCAGTGATTGTTTCAATGTTTAAAACCTATTAGTTATGAGGATCTTTTGTTAAGTGTTAGGCTCTGTAATTAGGAAGTTTCTTCAAAAGGTGTCAGAAGTAGTAGTTACAAAACAGGAGAGAGATAGTAGGCTCCAGAGGTATGGGGGTTTGAAGTGGAGTGGGGGTGCATGGTTTGGGTGTTCCCCCCCTCAGAAATTCATACCAACTCTTCTTTTTTTTTTTTTTTTTTAAGCTCACTTTGTGATGGCTCAGACTGTTGAAAGTTTGACTTCCTTCTTGGTTTTGCTGTTGTTCAGTTTTCCATATTTCTCAAATTTTAATCTGGCTGCCTTGTTTGTACATCAGCACAGTTTGTTTAAACTGGGCAGGTTACTTCCCCCCCTCCTTGATTATAAATAGCTTGTTTATATAGATTAATATGAACAAGTATTTTCAATTTCAAGAACACAACTAATAACACTTACTTGCTTTAGAGCTACTTGTGCTGCTTACTAATTCTTGCCATATACTCTTCAACACAGAGCAAGTCCTGTGATACTCACTCGCATTATTTATAAGCATCTTTAATGCCACCCCTTATTGGTTAAACTCCTCCAAAAAACTTTGGGCCTCATCATGTTTCCACTGAAGTCTCTGACAAAATATTGTTTGATGGGAGCAGGGTCAATCCATTTATTAGTAGAGGGGCAGTATGTTCTAGTTAGCTCAGCATGAGGACTGGAAGTTACGATTTCTTCTGACGTTGGCTCCCAGTTCTGCTGCTGACTTGCTTTGTGACCTCAGGGACAAGTCACTCAATTTCCTTTCTGCCTCAGTTTCCCCATCTGTAAAATGGGGATAATAATACTTGCCTACTCACCTCACAGGGCTGTTGTGAGGATTTGTTAATGTTGATAAAGCGCTTTGAAAATATAAAGCGCGGTGTAAGTGCTAAGTATTATTATTATTATTAGATTTTCTTGTTTTTCTCTTACAGTCTAACAGTGTATTTTATGTTTTGAAGTTGGTGATCTATGCTGGTCCTAACACAAACAGTAGGAAGGTTGCTGAGTATGGAGGCAATACACTGGGATATGGCAGCCGTAGTGTCTTAGGAACTGGTTGGCCGAAAGACTTAGTAAAGGTACAGTATTATAATCCAACAATATTTCACATAGAAAAATCCCCTTTGGAAACTATGTCAAGTCTATTTTAACCCTTATAGCAATGAAGTCGAAGCTTTTAAGTGTATGGTCAGCCATGATGAGATCATTTAAGTGGGCTGTTGTGTCCTTGGGGAATAATTTTAAACTCAACTGTGTGTTATGTGTGGTGCTTCTCTTTGAGCTTATCTTGTTTTGTTATGTCTTACTGGAATTCATTATTGGTACATTTTGGTTCTGGAGTCTCTAATGGCACTACTGTTATCATAAGTATATATTCCTAAGATAAATTATTGCACAATCTGAGGTTATGCATATTTTCTTAAGGTCTGTGGACATGACTGCATGTTTTTTAACAGTAACCCACAAATGTAAGAAGCTGTAAATATAGCTATTTTCCAACCATTTGTGTTGGAGTTTAAAATTACATTGGATGTTTTTGACAGTAAAGCTAAGACAGAAAAATCTCAAAGGTCTTGAAACTTCAATATTTCAAGAATTTTGCAGTTATGTTCCCTCAGATTATATACAGTATGATATTTTTTTTTTTAATATATTTGTGCTGCTATATTGCCCCACACTAAAACTGGGCTTATATACATAACAAAAATAATTTCCAAAAGAAAACCAAGAAGTAAAAACCTGTAAAACAATTTCAGACAAGCACTTGGCTGTTTGCAGTTAATGGAATTTCATTTATTTTTCGGACATAGATTTTTATACTGTTTTGGTTTTTTAGCAAACTCTTCTGTTAATCTGTTGACATTCTCCTTGAAGAGCATGTCTGTCTGCCTTCAGGAAGAGAACTGTTGATTATTGCAGGGTTTCTTGCAGACAAACAGTGAATGAGTTTTGATGAAAATCGAAGCCAAGTAACACAGATTGATAAATTCTGTGTGGGTTTTTTTGTTTTACTATGTAGTTAGCCAGCAGCAAAATTAAAACCAAATTTTCAACTAAAAGATATCCTTACAAAAAGGAAGAATCTTAAATTAGAGTATGTTATTGGAGATAAAAATAATACTTAGATAACTGTCATTAAAAATATTAAACCGTAATAGAAGCCACTTTTATGAAAAACCTATTTGTTTGCCTCAGTTCTTAAATGTATCTTCTTTCC
>JAVJGJ010000001.1:94440252-94478570 GCA_035590215.1 Microhierax caerulescens
TTATTACCAAATATGTCTTTAGCTGCCTCTTGCCATTGGCACTGGACTTGGGTGAAGGCACTTTAATATCCCTTGCTGCTTGTCGATCAGGATTTCTTTGGAGAGATGGGTAACTTGTAACAGCCTGGAAATCAGAGATTTAATGAGGGAATGATGATTCCAGCCTATAAAGAGGAGAGGGGAGGGACACTGGGATCAAACAGAAGGAAACTTGAACCCCACTGTCAGGAAGCTAGGACTAGGCCTGTGAGATGACAGATCTGCACGCCAGAGAATGACTGAACCAAAAATAACTTTACCTTTTCTTTCTTGGTTCAGGAAAATAATGTTTAAATCCTTTGTTTCTTGTCTTGAGGAGTTGTTATATATTGCTTTTAATTGTTAAGCATTTTTTCGCTATACCTCTGTATGAGACCTACAATTGATAGATAAATATCTATATCTTTTATATAGAAGATGATATATAAGAAATATAGAATCTCCTATCTTAGAATATATTGGGGAAGGACTTTGTGGTTGATTGATTAGTGCAACTTATCACTGTTCCTACTACAGGAGTCTTCAGAGGATGTGTCAGGAGGCTTGCCGTTCTTAGTTGACCTGGCACTTGGTCTTTCTGTGTTAGCGTGTTCTATGCTGCGAATATTATATAACGGACCAGAAATTACCAAAGATGAAGAAACCTGTCAAGAGCTCTTAAGATCTAAACTATTGCAAAGGTAAAAAAAATAATTTTTGATCTGTGTCCACACGTGGGTTTTTTTTCTGAGGGAAGGTGACTTCTGTAGTTGTGTGCAAGTCTTGTGTTTTAAGGTGAAGTTTTGATAATTTTTCCTGCAGAGTCTGTTGAGCAGTTCTGTGTTGCCTAAAACTAAGGGAATATTTTCTCTAATAGAGGTTTCCTTTAGAACAAGCAGAGGAGAATTGGGCTATGCTTGCTACGAGCCATGCTGAATATGTTAATATGTAGTCTGTCTTTTGTAATGTGTCCTTGTCTTTCTGAAAGAACAGGGAGAGTTAGGGAAGAAAAAAACCTGAAAATCCTTTTCATCTGTTCTTATTTTCCCAGGTGCCAGTGGCAGGTGGAAGCTAATGGTGTGATATCTCCAGCTCTTACACCCAGTCCTTCTCCATTGCCTCTTACTATAGATGAAGATAGAGAATTTACATATCCTTCTGATGTTCTAGTGCCTCCTGTTGGACACTATTTTGATCTGCCTAGGATTAGGCTGCCTCCAGGAATCATGATAAAACTCAGGGAAATTTCTGGACGTGCTCGGCCTCAATTTAGACCTAGTATAAAGTAAGTAGTCATTGTTTTGCTCTATTTTTCTAACTTGACTTTCGTCGTTTGAAATGTTTGGTGCTGAAGTGAGCAAGCTAAAAAAGCAGCAGTGAGGATGTGGCATGCCTGTCATGTGTTGTGGTATGCATTTATTATCCTGCAAGTATTTATTTGTGAACGCAGCATCTAGTGAATTGCAAATAGAAGTTGTCAAAGTTTGCCCGTTATTCGTGTTTAATCAGTTTGGCTTTACCTGTAACCCTAGGGAAGTGATTCAGCCAGAAGTAATGGAGGAGATGGTGGTTTCGTGTGTGATTAAACATTTGAATTTGGTTGATGCACTCCAGTCCCTGATAAATTTCCAGTATCAGGAAGAACATGCTGAAGAATATGATTTACTTTGTAAAATTATGGGAGAGACCTTTAAGAAGCTAAATGCCATGGAGAGACAATTGCAGGTAAAAATAAAACTGCGTGAAACAGGAGGCTTTTTTTTAAGAATAAAGTTGTATTAACAGCATTTTAGAAACAGAAATGCAAAATCTACTCAGATTTCTTCTTTAAGATCTCTTCTGCTCCTCATGATGAACAACTGCAATAGGTATTATTCTTGTCTCTTTATTAGAGTGTGGCCGAGCTGGAGCAGAAATGGCAGAATGAGGTAGATGATGCTATGCATGGGAAGCTGGAGAACAATGTCCCATTCTTTTATGATTATCATTTCAATGAGGTAAGCATTGTGGCTGCTCTGTGCACTCATGCTTCACGCTGCTCTCAACACATGTTCATCCTCTTCCTTCACTTTGTTTAGAGCAAGATGAAAGAACTAGAACTTCTGTGTTCAATGAAGGAAGTTTCTTTTGATGGAAGTGATCTTGAGAATGTAGTCCTGGCATTAAGGTTAGTAGCTTGGCTGGGGAATGTACCATTTAGGCAAGGTACTTGAAATTCCACGGCTGCTTAAAGCTGCCTATATTTTACTGAGTTCCAAAAGTAGTTATGCAGTTCAAGTTGCCTACATACACACTTATCCAGCTAGGCACTTGAATCTCATTGTACCCTGTGACACTTAAAGATGTGAACCCAGAAGCTGGCGCTAAATGTTTCACAAACATTTTATGCCTAATTCCATTAAGAGTTCATAGACCTATAGAAAGAATACAGTCTTTGGGAGCAGATTTAGATGGATGGAATTCAGATGAACTTCTAACCGGGATGCAAATACTTTTAAGACTTTTATTTTCCTGGCTGTCTAGCAATATATGATTAAATTGTTAGAAACATTTGTGCTGAATATATTTGTTACTATATTTTTATGAATTATTAGTTATATATTAGCTAATTATAATAACTATATTAGTACCTACAGCTACTAGTACTTACTAACAAATCACTTGTTTGTTTTTTTCTGCTTTGAAGGCATAGAATAGTTGACGCTATATGCCTTCTTTAAAATAACTTTTCTCACAGTAACAATTCTTTTCGGAAGGCATTAGAACAACATTGAGTTTCTTCTATCTTTCTTTTATAATCTTAGGGAGAAGTTTTTTCAAGAGGTGAATTCACTTATACAGAAGACCTCTCATCCCCTAGCAAAAACAAAAACATTAATTAAAAGCTTGATGAACAGAGCAGAGCTGTTATTACATGTCACTATTGCGGCACAGTCTGGGATCACAAGAAGTATATCTGGTACCCCTGCAGAGACTCCAGGTATATATATACTTACTATCAGCGTTGTACCTTTTTTCCCTGTTTTTTCCTAAAGATATACTTTATTCTTTCTATTATTTTCTCTCTTTCACTTAGATTAAAATTAAACCTTCTCTTTTTCACTTTTTCATATTAAATAAATTCTTTTACAGTAAATGAATTTGTCTTTGTTTTCTGATTGCCATAAAGATGGTAAATTAAGGTCTGATTAATAATATGTCAAATTTAAACTCTAGTCCCCTGAATTTTTGAGGGGAAAATGCTTAACCTAATCAAATCAAAACTAACTTGAAACTAACTGAAAACAGGAAAGTCCTCAGAACTGAGTTGTAAGTTCTTGCTTAGACTGGGTTTTCCCCATGCTATGTTACAACTTCCACTGGCATGTCCACAGTGATTTTAAAAACAGTTTGTAAAGAACCTCCTACACCAGGAGTAACATTCTTTCATATTCTGCAGCCTGTAAATCAGCATCTGAAACAAAAGTGATATCTCATGCAGTCCGCCAGCCTGTCTTCCTCCGCAGTATGTCAGCACCATCTGACTTAGAAATGATTGGTAACGAAGATATTGAGTTTGCTAGATCAAGTCAAAGGTATGCAAGCATTTATTCCATTAAAGTGCTTTACAATAATGTGGCCTGTGGTGTTAAAATCACCACAAACTTTGCAAGCATAGCAGATTTTTTTCATTGGATCAGCTTTCTGATGCCAGGTGTAATTATCCTATATTCTCATAGGCGCCGTCACGTTACCAGCCATAGAAGTAGCTCTTTCACTCTTCTCCAGTCACTGACCATTGAGGACAGCAGAGATAAACCCACGTACAGCGTTTTACTGGGGCAACTGTTTGCTTTCATTGGACCAAATCCTGACCAAGCGGTATGTCATTTTTACACGTCCTAAATCATGATACTTTCAAATTCAAACTTTCATAAAGAAGGGAGGTGTCTTGCTTGTGTGTCATTAACAAAAACAAAATCTTCTAGGTATCCAGCAGTGGTTTCCTGCTAGCTGCTCAGACACGGTGGCGTCGTGGGAATACAAGGAAGCAGGCCCTAGTGCATATGAGAGAGTTGCTGACGGCGGCTGTTCGGGTTGGTGGTGTGACACATCTTGTAGGCCCGGTGACCATGGTACTTCAGGGAGGGCCGAGGTTTGTTCATTTCTCTGAAAATAATTAAATGTTTCTGTCTCTTAGAAGATAGTACATTGCTTTGTGCGAAGAAAAACAGTAAGAAGTGACTAGCTGTGAGGGCTCAAGTTGGCACAACTAAGCTTGCAACAATCAGTGTGACCTTGTGTGGTTAAAAAGGCAGAAAATTCTAAGAAATGCTTTTATTTGGCAGTAGAAAAACTTCCCTTTCATACTGGGATGATGTGTTCACAGATATGTATATAGAGTATCTTACTGTCCTGACTTAATTCTAAGTTCATGTTAATTAGGTAGTAGTAGATTTGGCTTATATTAGTACTGTCATTTAAATTTGGTAAATATTTTGTAAGTATTTTGTTTGTGATGTACAGTTTTGCTTCTAAGTAGTCTTTGAGTAATTCTTAATATGTGCTGATTATTTTTTTTAAAAACTATATTTGGAAGTTTGTTCATGTTATTTAACCTAGAAAGCCTACCATTTCAAATATCTAACTACCAACAGAATTGAAGAGCTCACATGTGGTGGGATGGTGGAACAAGTCCAGGAAGCTTTTGGAGAGACTATGACGTCTGTGGTCTCGCTGTGTGCTCGCTACCCCATTGCTTGTGCAAACAGCATTGGCCTCTTATGCACAATACCTTACACAAGGTATGAACGTATTCCTTTCAGGAAGGGAAGGAGAAATATTATATAGAATTAATATACTCCCTTTATTTGTAATGAAGAGTATCTGAGAACATCCTGTTCAGTTTTCTCAGAATACTGAATTTCAGCTGGGGAAGGCAAGGGAGAGACAGAACCATCTTTCTGCAAAGTGAAGTAACTAATTGCTGAGTTAACAGCAAGTTCTGAATTTTCCATGTGTCTGTTGCTAGTGACTAAAAAGTTACATCAGTAAAATCTGAATTCCTCTTCTTCTACAGGAGTGAAGAGAAGTGTTTGGTACGTAGCGGCCTGGTACAACTGATGGACCGGCTTTGCAGTTTAAGCAGCCAGACAGAATCCAGTTCAAATGAAAAACAGACTAAGAAACAGAAGGTGGCCACCATGGCTTGGGCTGCCTTCCAGGTGCTAGCCAATCGGTGTGTTGAATGGGAGAAGGAAGAAGGTAGGCATGCTGCCAACTGTCTACTGTGTGCTTTAGAATTGCCCAGGTACCTGCAAAGTGGTGTCAATGGAAAAGGCACTTGCTCACTGCGACTTCAGTGCTGTGCGGGTTTGTAGAACGCAAAAGTGGATACCAAAATAAGATGATTTTCTTGTTGGTTTCTTAATTCCTTTTTCTTGCTTCTCATGGGAGTGTTTGTTGCAGATAATTTCGAGTCTGCCACTTGGTTCTGTCTAGACATAACCAGAGAACCTGGAGATGCTGAGTGATCACTTATGCTTTACTTCTGTGACAGGGTTCACCCATAACGTAGATAAACTTATAGACGTGTGCTGTTGGCTCATGGGACATAATGTTGTACAGGTTTTATTTTTACTTAAATACATGTTTATATACATAAGTTTTGCTATAGCAAAACAAAAATATTTTTATTTTGTGTTTATGGGTAAGAAATTTGTGGAAGTGTACGTTTGTTTTTGTTAATTACAATTGTGTGTTCTGGCATTACTTTTAAAGGTGGTTCAACAGAAGCTGTTCACTCGGGTCTGGCTCGTCAGGTCTCCAGCCTTCTTACCAACCACCTTGCAAGAGCTACAGAGTGTTGTGGTAATCAAGCTGCAGGAAATGATGCACTTCAAGATGTTCTCAGTCTTCTTAATGACCTGTCAAGGTACTAGGCCTTTGTCTCTGGAGAATGTTTTTCTATGTATGAGAGCAAGTGAGGGTTCTCCTGGGGGTGGTTTTTTGGTTTTGGTTTGTTTGTTGGGTTTTGGGTTTTTTTTACAGTAGTGAAGGTAAGGTAACTTTCAAAACCATTATAAAACTTGATTGTAAACTGACATTCATGTTTGATCAGGGCTATTAGATTATGTAATACCTGTTGCAGATAAAATTTTGTCAGACGCTAAATTTTTTTAAAAATTAAATCTTGTAAATTCATTTGGTTTTAATTCCAAAAGCATCATCAAAAATCAGTTCTTTTTTTTTTTTTTTTAACAGCAGTTACCTGGTTTGTTGGGTTTTTTTCCCCTTTCAGGAGTCATATAGGTAAAGCAATCCTCAGTCAGCCTGCCTGTGTGTCCAAGCTTCTGTCACTTCTCTTGGATCAGCGTCCTTCTCCAAAGTTGGTCCTTATAATTCTCCAGTTGTGTCGTGCTGCACTGCCTCTCATGAGTGTTGAGGACTGTGGAAATGTGGAATTACCTCCCTGGAGTTACTCAGTGCCCTCTCTGAACAGTGAACAGGATGATCCCAGTGACCCAGCCTCCAAGATTGCCTCTCTGCTGCTGGCAAAGCTGGCAGATTATGTAGTACCAGGTACTAGCATCTTTTTGATGTTATGCAAATTTGAGAATTTGCCAAGCAAGTCTCGTTTCTGCAAGGAGCTTTTGTATTGACGGAAAGCTTAAGTGGGAAAAGGAATATGATATGTCAGTGTTGAAAGAATAGGATATTTCTGTGACTTTCCATCTGCCTCTTAACTGTTTTCAGACCAAGTTGTGATCATAGTGATGTTTTAGACACATCTCAAGTGCGTTAGCATAGTTTCAAGGGCAAGAAAGTTTGTTGGTAGAGCTCATGGTTGTGTGTTTTTCTTTTTTTTTTTTCTTTTTTTTTTCTGTTTTTTTTCTGTTTTTTTTCTGTTTTTCTTTTTTTTTCTTTCTAGGGTGTCAGACAGTTCTTTCTCCAGCTGCCTCTGAGCCAGATACTACTTTGGCAAAAGCCAGCCCTAAAAATTCCATAAAAGGTGATAAAGATCCTGGAGAAGAAAGCGAGGCAGTGGATGGTAAACTTTCTATTTTTATTCATAAACGGGAAGACCAGTCATCCCATGAAGTCCTTCAGCCATTACTAAGGTAATCTTAACTCACTGGCTTGGAATTGGCAACCAATTTCAGCAGTTCAGTTTCTCTTCTTTTTTTAAGAAAAATGTATCCTAGACATAATAGTAAATGGGAAAGCAAAATGTCTTCCCAGTTTGTTGTTATTACTGGCAGAATAATAATATAATGCAAAAATGGTTTAGCATTAACTCAGCATACTGTTACCTGGGTAAAAATGCGTACCACTATGCTGAATTTGTGGTGAGGCAGCAGCAGAAAGAATTTAAATCCCAGTGGTTCCTGAACTTCTCTGTTTTGTAGAAGACTATTTAGCAACAATGAGAGCAGCAAAGCTGAAACAAAGCAGAGTATGCAGATGTTTAAAAGGAGGAGGGGGATAGGAAGTGTGATATTTTGGTTTTGCCTTGCTTACAAGCCATTAAGCCACTAGCAAAGGAACATAAAAACACCTTAATCTGTCTGAAAACAGTCATGAAAAATTAGCTATTTAAATGATACTTCATCAGAAAAATTGAACGTATGTTGTTATAGTATTACCAAACATGTAGGACTAGAATCAAATAGAATCAAAGCAATATAGCTTTAAAAGCATTGCTTTTAATAATACATATGCTGGATAATAATTTGCTATTACAGCTTTTATTATTCTTAGTGCACATCAGAGTTCTGAGATCTCTGATTATCAAACGGCCAGTGCTATCACCTCTTGCATTTGGTGTTGTTTCATCTTCCCCCACTACAAGTTGGTTTTAAACCCAACCCATGCCTTAAAAATGATACTAAAGGGTATAGCTGTTGGGTGTTCTTAAGTGAACTCAGAGTCCTCAGGTGTTTGTGTTCAGTAAAAGCTAATTTTATGATGCTTCTTTTTGAGGGGGAAGGGTTAAATTGCTATACAAATAACTACATTCAATAGTATTAAATTCCTGTTGTAATTACCATTGCAGTTGTAGATGTCCTTGACTATCAAGTATTTCTATTACTGTTGAGCAATTCAGTTGCAAGGGTTGCTTTCAAATAATTTGAAAACATGCATAATATATTAAATTGGACAGCTATTTTTTCCACCAATGAAAACAAAGCTAATGTGTTTTGTTTTCACTTTAATAGTAGCTCAGAAGGTCGTCCATTCCGACTAGGAACTGGAGCCAATATGGAGAAAGTGGTGAAAATGGATCGCGACATGACAAAAGTAAGAAAAGGAATAACTGAAGAATTACTCGACATTGTAAATATTGGTGTCCAGTCAGAATTCTTGGTTTTTACTGATGTTAAATCCCCTTTGTTAAATGTTGTTTAATTTACAAAACTGTTCAGAAAGGTAACGGTAACATTATGTATAAAGTTATATAGTTACTGATGTAAATACAGGGGTAAAAGATGAAAAAGAATTTCAGTTAATGCTTTCTCTAACCGTTGTAGGTTATGTTTAAGCCCCTTTAATAGTCTCTTTCCTGAAGTGTTTCATGCACATCAATAGTACGAATTTTAAACCGCGTGCTTAAATTGAATTTTCATGTGTGTTTTCAGACATGTTCTTGAGTGTTTGTACCAGAAATACTCATGTGTGGCTTTTTGATCAGGGAAGAGAAACTATACTGTTAAGCTAAGAACAGAATATTGAAGGCAATGAATCCACATTGATATGATCTCTTTGTAGATGAAAAAAAGCAACAGAGAAAAATTGTCTTATGATTGTGACTGATACATACACAGGAAGATGTTTTGATGTGTTCTCAGCACTTCTACATCTGCAGAGGATGGGGAGTTAAATGCATTGCATAGTGTGGCCTGATAGACCTAACATGAGTGTTTGTCTTACGGCAATTTTGTTTTCAGAGTGGCTGCTGTGAAGTTATTACAGAAGAAGCTGCTGCAGCTCTTCGAAAGGCAACTAAGTGGGCACAGTCTGGTCTAATAGTTAGTGTTGGGCCACCCATAGAAACCATCAATCCAGAAGCTACTAGTGGGTTGTCTACCGGGGACAAAAAGAAGACCGCACAAACATCTATTTGCAGAGAGAGGAATTCTGAGCTTGCCAGGTAGGTCACTTCAATGCTGTACTTAAAGTCTAAATTCTGCTTTTCTGTATATCAGTATTTGTAGTGCGCTAGAAAATAATCTGGATGTTCATAAACTTCCCTTTATTGTGCTGCATATTGTTGTTGACAATGGAAGCTTCGTTTCCTTCTCTTGTTTTGAAATTTGAATGGGCAGCTTGCTTTCTCGTCCTGTATAGGACTGATCCTGTGAGGCCATTCATTAGTGGTCATGTTGCAAACAGCATGGCAGCAGAGGTGATCGCTTTGTTACATAGCTTGTTGATGGCACCAGAATCAAATGCAGCTCAGATATGGACAACAACTGCTGAAAAAGTAAGCAAATGGAAGATTAAGTATCAAATTCTACACCAAGTATGTATTGAGTAGTTAAGAGAACTTAATTATTAGCGATTTCTTAAGCTACTCCTTTTTTGATTTACTACTACTAACGCTTCAAACCAGGATGTGTAACTGCATAGAAGCAGCCCCTTCTAGTAGATAGTATCTATCTGATGGCTTAGGATAGAATAAATAATCAAAACATATCCAGCATTAGGGAATTGTCATTCTGTAATTCACCTATCACTTTTCATAATTAATAATGCTGATTTTCTTGGGAGTTACCTTGGCTTTGCCAGGTAGTTATTCTACCTTTGCTATTCAGTCCTCTTTGCCATGACCTCTGAGGGTCTGTAGCGCTGGCTGGAAGGTACAGCCCATTGCTTTTATGTTCCTCTGCATCCTGTAGCACCTAATCTGTTGCTTAGGCTAAATCCCGAGTGAAGACTTTTGCTGAGATCATGGATGTAACTCTGTGATTCTAAAAGTTACTAGGGAATAGAACTGGCTTTGATGGTGTTCACACTTCAGAGAACTTAGAATATTCTGAGTTATATAATTCCCTTTAAGAACAAAAATAATTCTTCTGAGACTGTGTGTGGGCTGGAGGCTTGGGGTATTGGTTTTTGTTTGAATTGTGCTTTGAAGTCATTCTCTGGTATTTTTGCTTCTGTCTTCAGGTTCTGTCTCGGGCTTTGATGTACATTCCACAACTTGGGAAATATGCAGAGAGTATTTTGGAGAATGGGAGTAGCAGTGGAAGGAAACTTGCTAAACTTCAAAGAATTGCTCGGCAGGCAGTAGCTGCCCTTTGTGCTCTGGGTGGCTTTAAGGAGACAATTAAAATAGGGTCTGAAGTTCAGGTAACCCAGCACCATTCCTGTTTTGTACCTTAGATGAGAACTGGTGCTTTTGACCACGCTTTGCCTGCATTGGCATACTTGTGAAGCACGCACTTGTGCAGACTGCCTGTGATTGTGAAGCAGTTGCAGTAACACTTGTAGAGACTGCTATTGTGTGTTAGTTTTTTCCTAAAATACCCAGCGCTAATTGTGTGTGGTGTTAAACACTCTTTCTTGTTTGTAAAGCCTTAAATCTTATGCAGACCTTCTTTGGTTGTAGGTTTTGGGTAAAGGAATAGCAGGAAGCATTGGAGTTGTGGCATCTATTAATGAACAAGAAGGTATAGCAACGGTGAAATTTCCACCTACCAGTATAGACGGTAGAAAGACCTCACAAGCATCAGACACATTAACTATTCCATTATCTAGGCTCTGTGTTCCAAGATCTGAGGTACGGTAGTTTTAAGAAATCCAATATTAAGTATAATATCAGTTATTTCTTTTTTTGTCACAGCATACTGGCAATTAATCTACAGCATGTAAAAAGTCTGTTTCATATTTGATTAAAGATTGTTTGTAAAGATTGCCTCATTATTTTAAACTTATCTTAACAATATCTCTATTTATGTTCTCATTCAAGTAACATGGATATTGATCTGTTGGTACTTAAAGATGTTCAGTGCATACTGTGTTGGGTTTTTTTGGGTTTGTTTCTATTTTTTTCTTTTTTTTTAACTGGTGTTTGGTGCTGGTTTTGTGATAGTACAAAATAAGAATTAACTCCAGGTAATAAAACACCCTCATTTCTTAGAAACTAACTACTTGAATTTAACTTTTTACCGTGCCCCCCCACCGTCAGGCATTGCCTCTTCATAAACTGTCCATTACTGAGAAGGTAGTACAGGCAGTCCAGTCCATGTTGCTTCCTCAGGAGGTAAGTCTATCTATTCACACCTCACTTCCTGCAACAGGAGATGGCTCAACTCCAGTAATGGCAGTGGTGCGGCTTCTTGCTGAAATAAGAACCAGGTGAGTTACTGGTTTTTGTGCAGCAGCTCCGTCTGTTTTGATACCGTACACAAATGTTCAAGGAAATTGCGCAGGTTCTTGTTGTCTTCCTCTGTGGGTATTGATATATGACAGCAGGGGACAATGCAAAAATTCTTGCTTGCTTCCTTAAGTACATTTGATGCCTGGATGTTGTTCAGATGAGCACAAAAAATAGTGCCTCTTGTAACACTGACAGCGAATTGAGCAAACGCTTCATATAAGTAAATGTTATGGAGCAGGGGAAAGCTGTCACTGTGGAAGTTCCAATGGAAAGCTAAGCAACCAGGCAAAGAAATAGATCAGTTGGCATGCTGTCTTTTAAAATAGTCTTGAATTCAGTACATATAAAGACAACTTTGAACTCATTGTATGCTTTTGTAATGCTTTAAATGTATTATTTTTCCATTAAGAGCATGCCTGGTGATGGCTCAGCTGTTAGAAGACAGCTCGTTCTGTGAAGAATTCATTCAACAGTGTCCAGCTGCTGTAGAAGTTCTTAATTTGGTGGCACAGGAGTGCAGCCCTGGTAGGTATTCAACATCTTGAAGCTTCATTGTCATACTCAGTTCAGAGACATAACAGCTTTTAAATTCATGTCAGTGTTTTGTCCTCCAGCTACTTAGAGTTTGGTAGCTAGCACAGTATGGCATGTCTTCATAGCCACAGAGCTGTAAGAGTAGGTAATAATCAGACTAAATAACTTTATATTAGGCAAAAAGTTTAAGCTAGGACATGATTATGCTATGCATTACAGAAGATGCAAGTCCTGGGACTAGTTCTCTACTACTGTGCTTCTGAACCCTTTTCCCTTTTCTTGCTTCCAGTGTAACGTAGTCTGTATTCCTTGACGTTATCACTTACATGTTTTCTTTTTATGACCTTTTTGCTTGCTTTTGTGCCTTATCATTGAGCCCTTGATTTCCTTTCCCCTTAAGTATAAGCAGTGGGCCCAGCAGAAATCTTAGTTCAAGGGCAAGACTTAGAAACGTCAGAGCCTTTCATTGGAGGAAAAGTGGCTGAAGCAAAGGATGCTGGGGTCGGAACCAAGTGGATTTCAGTATAAGCTCCAGTGTAAAAGGGAGCATACTGATTTTTTTTTTTTTTTGACAGGCATAAATTCTTTTGACTTCCTGCTTTTGCAGGGTCATGAATTTGCTCACTGAAATGGACTTTATGTCTTAATTAACATTATTGTCTTTGCTAGCCAAATCTAAATTAAACATGAGGAAAACAATTGCTTGTATACGTTAGATTTTGTCCTTAATTTTGTTGATTAGCCAACTGAGACTATTTGATGACATGTCTCAAAATGCAAATGGTCATATTTGTTTCTCTTTACTGGTATTAAGATTGCACTGTTGGACTCAAGTAACTAATTTGCTTGGAACCTCGTAACTTGATTTGGTTTGTCCTTACAGGGGAGAGGCTCCTTGTTGTAGAAATGCAGTGTGAAAGGTTACGAATGTTGTATCGTGACTGTGCTCGACCTCCCCCTCCTCCACTCCAAGCAGACAGAAGACAGGTGAGCACAGAAACGGTGCTGAGTCTTCAGCCCCTGGGAAATGAAGCCAGCCCATGAGTGCAGAGGGTCTGCCTGGGGTGTTGGAGCCCAAACTGGTTGGATTGTTGTTTAAACATTTCATTCAAAGGGAATTTCTGTAATGGGATGTGACTTGAGTGCGGTTGTGGTTGTTCCATGTGTTGTATTAAATACCCGCTTCATAAAAGAGTGTGTCATTGGACTTCAGTAGCTGAATTCAACCGTAATTAGCAAATAAAAATGTTCTGTTCCTGTTTGTAGCCCAAAGAAATCACTTGGAGCCCATCAAGAGTGTTTCCCCCTGTGCGAGCTTGCATGTTTTCATCGCATCTCACAGCTGTGACCTTTTTGGCTGATCCTAGCGCAGGTGGGGGACTTCCTCGAGGCACATTTATCTATGCCACTTCAGCAGTTCCTGTGCAGGTAAGAACTCAAACTGTACAACAGTTGTGCCATTTAATATTTAATAGTGCTTAAAAGAAAAAGAAAGAAAATTGTCTGTTAACTATGTTTTGCAAAAATTTTAAAAATTATTTTTATTTTTAGGCACCATCATTCTACTGGGAAATTGAAATAGTTTCCTATGGAGATACAGATGATGACACTGGACCAATAGTTTCGTTTGGATTTGCTACAGAAGCCGAAAAACGGGATGGTGCTTGGACAAACCCAGTGGGCACTTGTCTCTTTCACAAGTATGTTGGAGATGTGCATCAAAAATCATGGTCTTGCTCAGTACATTTGTGAGTTCAGGGAGGAGTACTGTGAGCACATTGTAGTAGGCAACACGTAGTTTTAACTGGAATGTTAAAATTATGGACTAGAATATCTCCTTACTGAAATAAGGAGAGTTGACATACCATTTTTTTGTCAGTATCACAGCTACGTAGTTTTCAGCTGGTAGCAAGTCTTAATCCTTGTTTGTTTCAGTGCTCTTCTTAATTTTCTTGTTGTGTTACTTCTCAGCAATGGGCGAGCAGTGCATTACAATGGCTCCAGCTTGCTGCAGTGGAAGAGTGTTAGATTGGATGTGACTCTCTCTCCTGGTATGTAAGAATACAACTTACTTGCTGCTCTGGTAAATCAGAAAATCCTCTAAATGTAGAAGAAACAGTGGATGAGGAAACTGATTAAATCCATGTTTTTCTTTTGGTGATTTTATTTTTCTACAGGTGATGTAGCAGGAATTGGATGGGAAAGAACAGAAGGAACTCCACCCCCTCCAGGGCAGCCAGCTAAAGGCAGAGTTTATTTTACATATTGTGGGCAGCGGCTTGGGCCATATCTAGAAGATGTCTCTGGTGGAATGTGGCCAGTTGTCCACATTCAGAAAAAGGCAAGTTTTTAACAGAAATATGTTGCTTGATATATGTTCTTTCAGAAAAATTAAAAACATTAGATAGAAAGTATTGAGGCTGCTTACCTATCTATAAAAAAGTAGAATGATAGGTTTTGCTTTTATTGACTTAGCTTGAGGTATTACACTACCCTTCCCAGGTGCATATATGTTTTGTCATTATTTTGGATTTGTTCTGCCCATTAGGATACTAACGTGCAGCCAGCTTGATGAGATGGCATTGTTCTGTACTAGTAGCCCTTCCATTAGTATTCCTTCCCAGCAGTGACCTTGCTTCAAAGCATACTAGCTAGGTATGCTACATCTTGAAGCTAGAAAAAAGGCAAGTTCAAAGTTTGTGTTTAGAAGCTTTAATACTTTCCCTGCTGCATCCAGTTTTATAGCTAGCAATGCTGGGAAAACCGTATGGCGTGGAGATGTGATCAGCTTATCCCTTTGGGTGACTTTTTTGAAAAAAGCAAAGAGAAGGATCAAAACAATCCATAACTCATCTTAATGCTTTTATGTGCATCTTCTTTCAGAACACAAAAGTCCGTGCTAACTTTGGATCTCGCCAGTTTGCCTATGCTGAAGGCCAGGCTCACAGGAATGCTGCCGATCTGTGTATCGACCTGGCTGAAGAAATAAGTGCCAACTTTGAAGCGTTGCCTTTTGCCATGGCTTCTGATAGTGATAATGATGCTGGCACCAGCATAGCTTCTGATCCTGGGACCCATGGACCTCCTTGTAGAATTGCTGCTATTGCTACAGCTCAACAACGTAAAGTGATGATTAATATTTTCTTTAAATATCTTTCAGGAAAAATTACTATCAATTAAATAGGATTTAAGCACATCCTGGCTGCAGTCCTTAAGTACTGCCTATTTATGTAAAGCAGTACAACAAGCATTGTCAAATACATGCTTGTTTGCATTTAGACAAGGCAATTAAAAAATTTTTACTTTAGTCTTTCTTTATGTGGATGCACAAATTGTTCTCAATTAATGCAGCTACAATGGGAAATTACCTTACTAGGGCTTTGAATACAATAAGATGTTACAGTTAATTGAATCAGCCAATTGGTTATGCTCTGACAAAATGCATTACATTTCCACAGACTGATTGGAGACGATGGAATGCAATCAGTCTCAAAAACTTCATTGAACATTTTTTCATGCCTCCTAGTGCGTTATGATCTCATTATTTTCTTGTGTGTTTTGCAGAATATGACAGTGACACATCTTGCCACTATAAAACAGAACTAAGCTACGAGAACTTTATCACATCAGGCCCTGATCCTCATCCCCCTCCTATTGCAGATGATGAAAGTGATGATGACGACGACGATGATATTCCTCGGGTGAGAAACATGGCAAGCTCTGTCTGATACAACTTGTAGTACAAATAGAGATGTTGTTCAGATTTTTAGGTTTTGCTACACAAGGGTTTTCCCTACTTCCTTAAGGAAAACATAGTTGCTGTTACATTTTCTTTCTTCTTGGTGTTCTAAATAACTTTTGTCTTTGTAGGAGGATCACTATGCCCTGTTGGTTAAAGCCTGGGAAACTAAAGTTTTCCCTACAATTAGAAGAAGATTCCGTAATGAGGCTGAGAGGAAGTCTGGGTTGGATCAGATTAAGGGAGCTTTACAGTTAGGTATGGCTATGTTTATTTCCAAGTACATTGTTTATATGATACGCAATAAGTGTGAAGATACGGCCTGTGTTTCTGTTATGTTTTACTGTATTCAGGGCTGGAAAACATAAAGAAAAAAAAGTTACTTTAAGTGACTGGGGAAAATAACTAGCACTCCTTTCTGTCTACCAGGAATGGTTGATATAGCACGACAAACTGTAGAATTCCTCTACGAGGAAAATGGTGGCATCCCGAGAGACCTCTACCTTCCCACTATTGAGGATATCAAAGATGAAGCAAACAAATTTACAATTGATAAAGTACGAAAAGGTAAAATCAGCAAAAAATATCTTCAGGGGAAAATAAAAGCCAAGGGGCTCTAGCACTTGGGATCTACTGCATAAATTGTTATATCCGAGGAAAAATCCTGTACCTTAAAGTATGTGGTGTCCCTTTCTGACCAGGTCTCACAGTGGTGACTCGCTCTCCTGACAGTAACAACGTTACCAGTAGTGCTGTTGGAACAGCTTTACCCAAGTTTGCTATTCGTGGGATGCTGAAAACATTTGGTCTTCATGGTGTTGTTCTGGATGTTGATTCAGTGAGTAAATATACAGTGGGAGGGCTTTTAACGTATTGGCATCACCCGCCTGTGAGCAAATATGATTAAGTGTACTAAACTGCTTGGAATGCTGATTTGGCGCTCTTCTTGAAGGAAAAAAATATCACCGTTACTGTGTTTATTGACAGTAGTGTTGATTTTGATGTTCCAGGCGAATGAACTGGTTCAAGTAGAGACATACCTCAGAAGTGAAGGAGTTCTGGTAAGATACTGGTATCCTATTGATATGTTGGAAAGGCCACCCGCTGGTTATAGGAGGACTGCAACAAATGGATTGGTTACCCTGGATAATACCAATATCCAAATTCACAGGTAAAAAAAAGAAATGCAGTTTAGAAGGCATCTGTATCATCTGATATGATCTGTAGCATTTCCTATAGTATATTTATCTACTACAACCTTGTTTTAAGCAGTAATAAAATTCTGAATTTTCTTGTCCTTGTTGGATTAAAGCTGACAAAGATTCATTAAATCTCCATGTTTTAATGGGTAGTGGAGTTTTGATTTTTTAAATTTAATTTTTGTCATAAAGCAAACTTATAGTAATTGTCTTGTTGGAAGGATTTTACTTACACATGTGAAAATGGTTTTATATGTGCTGGTCTAACAGCTGCCCACCATGAAGCTTGGGTTTCTTACACCATCAGTCAGCTGCTATCTAAGAGCTCAAGAACTCCTGACTGACTGTGTGCAGAGTTGGCTTCTACTTCAGGTGCCTTAATTTGGTACCGGAGTTAGATGGGCTGAGTGCCATCTTAAGTGAATAAGAAAGATTTGGGTCTACTTGAACCTTTTAAATAATGAAGTATGTTTGGATTCAGGGGCAGGTTGCTGGATATGGCTTATTTTAAGTGTGGTGAAGCACTTTTATGTTTTGCTGTTTGTGTTTTCCTAGAGAGCTTTTGCGAAGTGAAGCTTCTCTGGCCAAGCTATACTGCCGCATGGCTCTTCTCAATATTTTTGCTCCCAAATCTCCACATATGTTTACTCGGCTGTTTCATATTCCTGCTATCCGTGATATCACTCTGGAGCACCTGCAGTTGCTATCCAACCAACTTCTTGCACCGCCTCTTCCTGGTAAACACTAATATTTATCACAGCTCTTTTTTTGGTATAGTAGTTTTTTGGGAACAAAAAAAACCCCTAATTTGGCATTTATTGATTAGTTAATAATAATGCTATTTGAAAAAAAAGTCTAAATGGACTCCTGACTGTAGTGATAGGGTACTAAACTGAAATTCTTGCTCACGATCTAATTAAAGCATTCAAGAGAGTTCAGAGTCCCTGCTAAGAGTCTATTCAGTGTGCTTCTGTCCTTTTGTCATCGGTGGTCTTCTGTTTATTGGGAGGCGGGGGGAGTATCCATATGGGATACTTGTAAGGAACTGAGAATGTTGTATAGTTCGAATCCAGGATAGCAAAACTAAATGCCAGTTGGGTCTCGTAGTTTTCAAAATTCAACTCTTCTTTATTTCACAAAGTGGTTTGTCCTTTTCCTACTGGAATCACAGATCTGGTTAGAGAATGTATGTGCTGAATCATGGAAAAGAATCTTTGGCTAATTCAAGTGAGTGTTAACAAAGACAATTATTGTGACAAAGCTATTCTGCATGCAAAGGAATGTGTGTACCGTGGCTGGAACATAAGGAGGAAGTAAGAAGTGCTAAATATAGGTTATTAATAATTAAAAATATTTATTTACTTTTGGAAAGTGTCTGGTTCCCTCCTCCAATTACTTTGAAACTTGGCTACCTCTAACAGATGCCGCATTGTAAAAGATCCTCTTGCAGAGTACAGCACTACTTTGCATGGCTTTGAGAATAATTTTACAAGCTTTTATTTAGTGTTTCCTCTTTAAAATGTTTAATTCAAGTCCTGCTAATATATACAATTTCCAAACTGGCATTCTGGTGAATTGCCTACTCCTTTCTGCACTGCACTTGTTTGTTTTTGGTTTTGGTTTTTTTTGAGTTCTTCCATTAGCTCCAGAACGACAGCTATGAGATGCTGGGGCTTGTGACCCACTCAGGGCTGTCCAAAAGCAATTTTGTTTATATATGGTGAAAGCTTGAGAACATATAAAGCCGTTATCACCTCATCTAGAATGAGTGGGGAGGAGAGTGCTTCTGGACACTTGTCCTCATTGTAGTTAGGCAGTAAATTGAAATATGCCTGCCTTCATACATGGGACAAATTGAGGCCGCTGTGAACCCCCAGCTCTGTGTATGTCTGGCAGACCTTCCTAAGGGTTGGCTTAAGGCAGGTGAAGAACACAGCTGGCATTTAGAGGGCCATCCCATCTGCAGCCAACTACATCGGGGGTGCACGTCTAGTCCTGGGTGGACCCTTTCTACTGCGGACCTATGGGAGTTGTTTTGCACTTCCTCAGGCGTGAAAATAGAGGCTTGTAATCTTCCACGTGGTTTCAAAACTCCCCTTTCTACTGTCTTGTTTCGCAGGCGACGTAAACACATTGAAGTGATCTCTGAATTTGTCGTATCTTTTTATTACAGATGGAACAATCAGTTCAAGTTCTATTCTTCTGGCCCAGTCCCTGCAACACTGCATCCATTCCCAGAACTGTGCTGCCACTGACCTTTTCTACCAGGGCAATTCACAAGCCATCAGAGAGTGGCTTACTGTTGCCATTACTCGGACGCTGCATCAAGGAGAAGAGAGTCTATTAGACCTCACTAAACAGATCTGCTCCTTTTTGCAGGTAAAATACTTAGTAATGTTTTTATGAGAAGTGTTGTTTTTCTTCATAAGGAGCCCTTGCTTTATGTGTGATTCTGACTTCCACAATACTGTCCCTCACACTGAATTGTTTCTCTGGATGGATTATATTCCTATTCTGATCATAGCAGGGGCACTGAAGACACAAGCAATAGCGATCCTCTGGGTCATATTAAAATGGACTGGCTTCACACTATGTTGTTAGTTACAATGCTATGTTTGAAAAAAGAAGAGGGAGACAGTTTGCTGCTGCTGCTTGGCATCCTTCATTATGAAATATTATGTTACAGACGGCACCGGAACAGTTTCCTGCTGAAGAATTCCCAATTTCAGAATCCAAAGTCAATATGGATGTTAATTTTCCCGGGGCTGCGTTTGTAATTGTGTCCTGTAAGGAAAGTCAGTCTGGATTCCGCAAAGAGTAAGTAATTGAGGGACCAAGAGTGGCAAAGATTAAAGATGTACCTATGAGCCTCTGTGAGCCCCGAGTATGTAGATGCTCATTTTCTTAAATTTTTTCTCTTCTCAGACTCATTTTTCTAGGTGGTGGGATAAATACCACAGTGTTTCATCTTTTTGTGGTTGGGTTGGGATTTTTAGTAGCTAGTTACAGTCTTAACTGAACTGTTCTTGCTCTTTTCTTAGTTCATCGCTGTATAAAGCTCCTTGGGCTCGAGTGCTTGTCTACGGGCTTGGGCATAAAGTTAAAAGGAACGGTCAGTTAAACCTAATCGAAGCAGTGTGCTATCCTCGAGATGCCTCTCCAACCAACACTGGCCTAACGCCGCCCCCAACAACCAATCAGTACCCTTCCGTGATCACCCCTACAGACAAGGTTCACATCAAATTAGGTAAAAATAAATAAAATAAAATAAAATAAAATTTCAAAGCCTTTTAAACTGTAGTCTCGAAAGAGACATGGGCATCATTGTTGCCTCTGTAGGACCTTGCTATATTGTCACCAGTCTTACCACTGGTTGTGACAATGTTTTTGTGCAAGGTATTAAGAAATGTGTCCTAGCAGACACACGCAATCGTTCTTAACCAAGGAAGTGTGGTTTTATAAAAGTTGGAAGCCACTTGACTCTGATGAGACTTCTGTTAGTTCTGTTAACTCTATCAGGAACTGCTTTTTTTCTGATTTTTGTGTTCTGGGAGTTCACAGTGCAGTGTTTTTGAATATTTCTGCAGTGTTCCTCTTGGTGCTATTGCTGTTTGAGATACTGTGTTTCAGATGGAGATTAATTATTTCTTTTGCTTATGTAGGTGATTGTGTGGCCCTTTAATAATACACAGAGTAATATATATGCAGTATAGTAATACATAGGTCATCCCAGCTTCTCAAGCAAGAGCAATCATTAATATTCTTTTTCCTCTTGTAGCCTAAGGGAGAGTGATTTATTTAGAGCAGTGAAGGTGACTGACTGCAGTAAGCTCTGAAAACTTTCCATTGGAGGTTCTTAAGTTCTTTTGCTGAACTACAGTGTCCCTGATGTTTTTCTCAATACTGATCAGATACATCATACAACAAATAAATGGTTTTGTGAAAGTTCTATATGTATTTAGATGTGTACAGGTTAAAAATACTTCTATTTCAAATGTTATCTGTATATTTATAGATTATATCAACTTACAGATAAACTTTCTTGTTTGTTTGTTGCAAGGTACTTTATAATAGAGAAAATTCTCACATTTCTCACTTAGCATAAATTTAGCCTCAAAAAAATCCTGAAAGATGTGTTCCTACTTTTACTTTACAAATGCCTAGAGTCATCGTGTTTTCTTTGTCCTTTTTGTTTAGGAGTATCTCCTCCTCCTGGAGCTGTGTTGGTCTTGCATTCTCTTCCCCTGGAATTCCCCCTGGCAATGGCATTCACAGAACAGCTGTTAACTTGGAAATTGGAAGATGGGGATGGAAAGTCAGAAGACGAACTGGATACTATTCCTGCTTCAGTTCTTTTGCAAGTAGTGGAATTTTTAGGTGAGAATGCAGTATTTGCTTAGTAATGAGCACCAATAATGTGTTGGCTCAGATGGAGAGTTCAGAGTTTAGGAAAAAAAGAAAAATTCCAGTCACAAAGTACTCCTGAGCTCTTCCATTACATTGGAATTTTCTTCAAATTCCAGAAATTTTCTGTTGATAGGCATTTCTTGGAGTAGCCTTCCTGTCTTTCTTACTGCTGACATACAGCCATTGCAGTGACCTTTTCTTTTGCTTTTTTTAATGCTATTCTTGCAATTCATGTTATAAAGCTCCTAACAGTGAAATACTCCTGACTCCCATGTCTTTCTTGCCACACTCAGGGAACTTTCTCTGGACAACTGACATGGCAGCGTGTGTGAAGGAATTGATATTTCATCTCTTGGCTGAGTTGCTTCGGAAAATTCACAGTCTGGAGCAGAAAAAAAATCCAGCGGGATTGTCGTCTTCTATTGCCCTTCAGTTAAATCCCTGTCTAGCTATGCTTATGGCCCTGCAGTCAGAACTTCACAAGTTGTATGATGAAGAAACACAAAACTGGGTGTCTGGAAACACGTGCGGTGGTTCTGGTGTTGGAGTGGCAGATCAAGGAAGATTTTCAACATACTTTCATGCTCTGATGGAAGTCTGCCTTGCTGTTGCAGAAGTAACCTTACCTATCAACATGAGTGTAACAGCTAATGTGATGTCTTCAACCAGTGCCCCAAATCTTAGTGACTCTTCATCCTCGTCTTCGTCTTCTCCAGGACAGACACCGCAGAGTCCAAGCTTGCTGTCAAAGAGGAAAAAAGTCAAAATGAAGCGGGAAAAGACATCATCTTCAGGCAAGCGGTCTTCATCCAGAGCAGCTGAAACAGATGCTGCGATACTCAGTATAGGAGGAAGCAAGCCTGAGGATATGTTATGGTTTCACAGGGCACTGACTCTGCTTATAATTCTCAGGCACCTAACTAAAAAGGATCCTCAAGGGTTGGGTGTGACAAATGATGCTGTAGCAGATGCATGTCAAGCACTAGTAGGTCCCACAGCCCATAGCCGCTTGCTAGTCATTTCTGGAATACCAACTCACTTGGAGGAGAGTACTGTCAGAAGTGCAATCAGAAAGGCATGTAATGCACACGGTGGAGTCTTCAAAGATGAGATCTACATCCCTTTGCAGGAGGAGGATCCCAAAAAAATCAAGGACAAAGCAGAAGGAGGAGAATGCAGAACTGAACTGGAAAAACCAACTGTTTCAAGCAGTGCAGACAGTTTGGATATTAGCAGCTCTAGCAGTGTCACACCTGCCATGAGTGTTAGTGCTTCAGCATCTACCAGCCAGGCTTCCCTCTGCAGCTCACAGGGTATATCTCGGACCGTTAGTGATATCTCAGTTGACCAGTTTCAAGCTGGACTGGAACTGGCCATCCCACCAGGATTGCTAGAACCGCATGTCGTTTCCAGCCAGGAGAGTCTGGATCTCTCACACTGCAGTACTGGCAGCCTTGGTAGCCTCGGCAGCCTCGGGGAACCACTTGACAACGTAGAAACAGCGTCTGTGTCTGATGTGGGGTCAATGTATACAGTCACGTCTCTGGACAACCAGCCACTTTTGTCGCGGCCCATCAAAGGTTTTGCTGTAGTAGAGGTAATAGCCTTCAACCAGGAGAGGGTGCCTTTTTGGTCAGTGTTTTTGGAAAAAATGAGCTGATTCTAGCAGCCTTTTTTCGTTTTTTAACCTCTGGCTTTGAGAAATACTGTGCTTTTTGTTTTGTGTGTAACACAATGATCTAACTGTTAAGGAAAGTGTGCTGTATGTTTTCTTCCTTAAAGATTCTTCTGCTTGATTGAGGCCACGGCTTGAATGATGGAGGCTGAAAGGTGCTGTTAGCAAGGTGTAGCTCAGCATAGGTCATGGGTGCAGAATAAATGTACGTCAGTGTGCATGCAGGGCTAAGGAGCCTCGGAGTTCTCAGCTTGGACAGAATGGCAGAGGAACACAGAGCTTAATTCTTCATTGACTTGCTCAGTACCATTCACAGTCTTGGGAGCATTCACTCTCAAAAGATAGAAGGGACCTAGTAGTGGAGATACCAAGTAGCAATTCTAAAACAGAAGGAAGTACTTCTGGACATTCCAAGCTGTAGAGCTCATTGCTGCGTGGTGTTGCAGAAGCCAAGAGTATAAAAGAATTCATAAGGGATTACGTTCATGGAGGATGTGCAGATAGGTCGCTGTTAAGCGCAGCAGTCAGTGCAGCTTTCAACATAGGATATATTTTAAACTGCTGATCTCTGGAGGCTGAGAGAATATAGGAAAAGATCTGTCCATTTCCTCTTTCATGTAACTTTCTTCAAAGGTTTGCTACTGGTCACTGCTGGAGATAACTTTAGAGATAGGTGGCCCTTTGGTTTGACCCTCAAAGCAATTATTTAATGTTTAAGGACTGTATTTTCACATTTTAATCCATCTGCAGATCCCTCTATTGAGTTACTTTAGAAGAGATGACACATTTTGCTGATGTCTGGTTCCAAATCAATTCCTAAAAGCTTTGTGGGTGGTTGTCATTAATACCACTTCGCTCCAGGTTTTTGGCTATGCACAAGAACCCTTCCTCTCACACTAACTGCATACTGCAGATTTATCAGCAGCTTGCAAAAGCACAGCCGTTTCTGATGGCATGTGAATGTAGAGACAGATTTTTGCATAGTCTGAGATTGTATCAGTTGCCCTTTTAGAGGAAAATCAGCTTATTCAGATAGAAGAACTTCTGTTGCTATTCTTAAGCTACTAATTGACGTGAAGACACTGGAGTTGAAATAAATCACAAAGTGTGTACAGAAAGCTGTCAGGGTATTCACATTAAAACCTACTCCAAGTCTGTAGTTGCTCCAGTAATGATGCATGGTGGTTATTCTTGGAATCAAAGGAAGTTATTGTTCCTCTTCCCAGTTTGTGTAGCTGAGACTTCAAGGCCTGCACTAATTTAGATATATTTTTCTAAATGGAGAATCGAAGCGAGGACAGCGGAGTTGCAAATACTGACAGGTTACCTATTTGAAACTTCCAGTTTCCTGATATTTCTAAAGGTTGTCTCCAAGCTAAGAAATGGAATAGCTGATTCAGAGCTGTGCCTGCTTAACTCGCAGCGTGGTAATTTCAGTTGCCAGATGGTCTTAGAAGGGATGTTTTCTGGGCTGAACCTGAATTCTGGTATCAAATTATTGATACAGAAGAATGTTAGAAGAGATGCAACAGTGATTATCAACATGGGGAAGGGAGAAAGCTTAAGACCCAAATTCATATAAATGGAAGTTAATGTGTTTCGTCAGAATTCCTGTTAACTAATTTCTCTGTTTGTACAGATAAGGTCAAGAGCTAAAATAGAGAAAATCCGAGCCAGTCTGTTTAATAGTAGTGACCTCATTGGTTTGTCAAGTCTGGATGGTGAAGATGAACTGATGGAAATGTCAACTGAAGAGATTTTAACTGTTTCTACTGTAAATCAGAGTTTATTTGACACACAAGGGAGCCCAGCACTAGAAGATTATTTCAATGATAAGTCAATAAAAGGTATGTGGTTTTCATATTAGCAAATAGCTCACTGGTATTGTGCATTTTTGGGGGGACATACAGGGGTCAGATTTTCCTTGCTGGGGTGGGTTTAGTATGCCTTACTGATGGGTGATGGGCGACTGCTAGGGGGAGAGATTTCAAAACAAGTTTACTCTCTCAGCAGTTGGCAAGCAGCTATTAATAATCTGAACATTGCTTAACTGCTGTTAGCTCACAGTTAATGAAACAGTCAAAAAAGCTCAAAACCACAGATGCCCAGAAAAAACTCCCCACCAACCCAAGAAACTACTGAGGTTCTTAGTGACTTTTGTTTTTATGAAGATAGCGGCTTTACCACTGTTAAGACAGTGTAATTTTTAGAGTAGAAACTGTTCAAGTGGAGCAGTTAGTAATTTATATTCTCGAACAAGGTGAAAGCTATACAGACCCTGATACACCTGGAATGGGCCAGAATCCTCAGTCAGGGCACAGGGGAGGTTAACGCTTGGAGGAAGTTCAGTTGATTACTAGTTCGATTGATAGGTGTCAGTGTGTACCTACACAATGTAATTTTTATACTGGTATCATAAATAATCTACCTTTTTCACTACCACTGCAGTCACTGAAACAATAATCACAATATATGGCCAAAATAGGAGAAAGCATTCAATTTAAATCTCTTATCATAAATGGGGTATTAGAATGCAGAAAGGTCAGGTCTGCTAGTAGAGTGTTTTCGAAGTGATTTTCTGTCTTGGAGCAAGTGACACATGATGCAACACTTCAGCTGGATCCAAAATGTCTTTTCATGTTTCAAATTGTGGTATTTTGTACTGTATTGGGTTTTGGTCTTTTTTTAAATAGGTGAGAAACTGGTCCCAGGTGCTCGGGAAGTCCTCACAGAAATATTTAAAAGCTGTGTCCATTCTGAGCAAATGCTGAGCCTCACTCCAGCGAAACCCATTAAAGTTGCTGATATCTATCTTAGTAAAGAGCAGATAAATTCTCAGACTCCTGGAAACCTTCTTCATGTGTTCTTCACAAATGTCCGTCCTCCAAAGAAGGTGCTAGAGGACCAGCTTACTCAGGTAGCGCTTTGAAAACTATTTTCAGCATCTTTTTGTGTAACTTGAAAGCACTGGGTAATTATTCACTTCTTATGTTGGAAGATTTTAAGGAAGTATGGTGTGCCCAAGCCGAAATTTGACAAGAGCAAGTACAACAAGGCGGGCAAAGAACAGCATCCAGTGAAAGTTGTGAGCACCAAGCGCCCAGTTACTAAACCACCTACAAAGGAAAAGTCCATGCTCAATAGCGTCAGGTTGGTGTCTTCACCTTTTGACAGCTGCAAAACATTTGTTTTTTCTCTTCAGGAATCCAGATTTTTATTCCCCTTCCCTCTGTATTTCCATGTACTGATCGGGAGGAGAAAATGCAATTTTGAGATTATAGAAGACCTTCAAGGAATGTTTTGGTTTCTTGAAGAGACAAAAGAAAACTTTCATCCTAACACATACTTTATCCCTTAGCCGAACAGCCTTAAGTGAGAAGAAACCTACTGTAAAGCCAAAATCTCCTGAGAAGAGCAAACCTGAAGAGAAGGACCCTGAAAAGTCTCCCACGAAGAAACAGGAAGGTAGTAGCGGTATAGAATGTTTCTGAAGTATTATTTCACAGAAAAGAAATGTATTTTTTTTTTATTGGCATGCTTATATGATGTCATGATCAATTTGGTTTGTCTTTGTTTTTAATGAGGCTAACTTAATTTTTTTAAATAGTGATTTTAAAAGCTGCTTGTATTGTATATCTATAAATCTGGAGTCATCAGTGTAAGTGAGAACAAACCACGCTCGTGTAATTCGTGCAACAGTGTGCATAAGCCACGTGAATACATTGGGTAGAGAACTGACTTCTTAAGAGGTATAGTTTCAAGGCTTTTTTCATACAGTGGGGACTTAAATACTGGGGTTGAACTAGATCGTTTTAAGTTGTATTTTTCAGCTTGTAACTTCATAATTTTCCTATATAAGAGGAAAATTGGACAAAGCTTCAGATGCCTCATAACTACCCATGGAGGAGACAGTACAGCCATGCCATGGCAGGGGTTAGTTCCAGGGTCTCGCTTGATATTTCTTTCTCTAGTCAGGTGGAAGAGTAACTAGACAGGGACTTGGACTCTGCTTTTCACTGCAGGAAACGCCAGGTTAGTTCAGAAGAGGGGAATTCCAGCGTTCAGCCACCTATGGATCTTTGATACCTGCTCAGACGCATTTGGTGAAACTGCCAGAGGACAGCTGTGGGTTTTGTGTCCTTTAGAGGAAAGAATGAGTGCTGTTTACTGAAAGCCAGACTGGACCTAGAAAATATGATGTTTAGAACTTCTTGGGAAACGAGTCGTGATGGGATGGGTAGAACCAGGAGAAAGCTGGCGGGTAGCCACCTCATACACTGACATTTTCCTGTGTGGTATGTAGGCTTTAGAGTAAGTCATTAACTATTTGATGGTCGTATCTTTGCTGTCAGTTCCTGAGGAGAAGTATTTGACACTGGACGGATTTCACAGATTTGTGGTTGACCGATCTAAACAGGATATCCGTAGTGTGTGGAGAGCTATTCTGTCCTGTGGATATGATCTGCATTTTGAAAGGTAAATTTATCAAATCTTTTTGTAAAGGTGATGCTGATTGATTGTGCTCACTTAAAAAAACCTGGATCCCAAGTGTTTCTGCTTCAAGTTGCTTTAACCAGTGTGTTTGTAATATGCAAGCTTCTACCCGTGGCTGTGAGGCCTGTAGAGAAAATTCTTGGTTATTTTATTAAAACGTGCTTTAAAGAGTCACTGTGTTGTCAAAATGTAGGTTCCTGATTTCCATGTACACAACATAGCTGACAAAATCATGTGCCATACTGTCCTTTGTGGCTTCCAAACTGTATAATAAGTTGGCCTGATAAGAATTGTCGATCTGTCTGTCTCTGGTTTCCTTCCACAGAAGCTTTCTATTCTGTGCACCAGCTAATTGTTTAAACTGGGAGTGTTGTTACTGGCTCAGTAGTAGAAGAGGGAATGGTTACTTCCTTGTTAGTATTGTACAGGAAGAAAGTCTGTTAAATGAATCTTCCTTATCTCCCTGTGTCAAGCCACAAACTAATTGCCACATCCCCCTACCCCTATATCTGCTTCAGGGCGTAAGGAAGACAGTGCAGTAAGCAAGCTTAATAGGCAGTTCCTTTTTTTCTTATTATTTAATAATGGTGAAGCAAGGTAGGTGATAAATCAGTTCTTCTCAAACTGGATTTTTTGCAACGAAACAGCTCTGCTTAAAAAGGGGGGAAAGAAGTGGAACAAGCTACCTGGAGTTGTGCTCAATGTGCTCTTAGTAAGCAGTATTGCACTTGAGTTTCTACAGGTCTTATGCCTTTTACGTTTCAGGTGTGCCTGCATTGATGCACGACATGCTCAAAAAGCATCCCGGAAATGGACACTGGAAATGGATGTAGCCCTTGTCCAGTATATTAACAGGCTTTGTCGTCACCTTGCAATTACACCAGCACGACTCCATCCTCATGAAGTTTATTTGGATCCAGCTGATGCAGCAGATCCCAGAATTTCCTGTCTGTTGAGTATGTACAGCTTGTTCGCGTAACAACTTTCTTCAGTGGAAGATCTGGGTGGTGCTCCCAAACAACCTGGCTGTCGCCTAGGTAGTTGGGATGTTCCTTTGGAGGTTGCAGATTGGAACCTCTCTCTGTTGGGGGGAGCACTGAGTGTAGGTCTCCTCCCTCCTTGGGTGTGCTTGGGCACCGCGGTGCCTTCGGCAGCGTTGTAAGAAGTGCACTGCAACTGTTCTCTGCTCTCTGAGCGTACCTCCTAGAGGAGGCTGGGGCAGGGAGGTATCTGGTGAGTTTAGCTTGCAGGGGGAAGGAAGGTTGGATTTTGATTCCGGTCCTGGGCAGACTTCAGTAGCCTAAAACATGTTCTAAGCACTAAATTCCTTTAAGAGGGTCTCCAGATAATGCAAATGCAGTGATGATGAAAGATACTGGGCTCAGACACCCAGAGACTCGAGATCCAGGAAGGAACATCGCAGATTAAGGCTGTTCTTGCATCTTGGGCCCTCTTGTTGATGCACAGGGATCGGGAGGGGCTGATTTAGAAGGCAGTTTGTGTGTCTCCTGGGCTGAATGTGCTAGGAAGATGGACTTAGCAGTAGATAGGGATTTATCTCTCTGACTGGAGGTTTCCCACCACAGATGTTCCCGTTGAAAGCCTCCGCCTACGGTTTGCGCTGCTTCAGTCTCTCAATACAACATTGGAGACGTTCTTCCTGCCACTGGTGGAGCTTCGGCAGACTGAGATGTACGCTAATAGCATTGCTGCGCTGCTGCAGGAGGCCAAAGGTCAGTTTCTGGAGGAATGTGGTTGTGCCCTGCAAGGGTGCACTATGCACCACGTGACATTTCATAATATATTTTGCAGAGGATATTAATGTGTGTATACATGTGACAGAAAGAGAACATGGAGGGGAGAGGGAAAGAGTGTTAGTGAGTGGTTCAGTGCGCTGAGAAAGGCTTGTTGGCTTCATTCTCGGCCACATAAGCTGGCACACGGTCTGAGGTGACAGCCAAAGCCAGCATTAACCCAAGGGCACTTCTCAGTGGGAGTTTTTCCTTTTTCTTGGTTTGTTTTTAAAGGCGAGGGGGATTATTCTTGCAAGTAGTTAAAAGATGTTGTGCACCTTTCTTGACTGTGGAGGGAGTTGGCCCATCTTTTCTGTTTGCAGGTGGCTTTCAAATGTGCCTTTATCTTCTTGGGGGTATCCATAAATTAAAATTCTTTGTTAGTTCAACAAGCAGCAGATCAGGTGAAAGTCCCAGGACACGTTGGCATCCTCGTTGTCATAGAAGTTGTAGAATTAGAGAGATCAGGAAAATACTTACCGTGCGTCAGCATTTAAAATCAGCATTTACAAGCCTTCATTAGACTGCAAACAAACCCAAGATTTAGGTCATTACATGTCCCAAACTTGTTTTCTTCTGAAGAAGATACAGAATCCACCAAAGGTCCCAGTGTGTGTAAGTAGGCTTTAATATTGGCCCAACTAGGAAAAATACTTGTAAACCCAATATGGGGAAGTGAGGAATGTTCAGAGATTTATCTTTCTAGAGCCCGTATTTCTGGTGATATGTGGCAGCCCTATTTTTTATCATGTTTTCTTGCCTCTAGCATTACTGTCAAAACAGCTCAGATTTCTGAAAGCTATTTGGCAAGGTGTTTCTGATTTGCAGAGATTCTGGTGGAGTTGCTAGGATCTATTTATGTAACACTGGAATTGCATTCATCGGTGTTCTAACCCAACTCACTTCTTCCAGTAAACATTAGTAACAAGTACTTTAAAAAGAAAAAAAGAAAAAAAGTGGATTAGTTGTGTCTTACCTACCTAATGAAGGTGAAATTATGGTTCTTCCACTGCCCATTAGAGAATTTCAGAAAATAAGATTGTAGAAGGACAGATTAACTATATTGAAATGTGTTTCTTCAGGTTTAATCTTCTATGACACAAAAGTAACTGTAATGAACAGAGTGCTGAATGCCACTGTCCAAAGAACTGCTGATCATGCAGCCCCAGAAATCACCCTGGATCCCTTGGAAATCGTTGGAGGTATGGAAAACATTTATCCTTCTCAAAATCCATTTTAATCCTTTGCAACAAGCTGGATCTGTTCTAACCAGGCTCAGATGCTTATTAATGCAAAATACTATGGGGATACTTTTTTCCCTCTTGTTTTTAAACAGGGGAGATCCGTTCTTCAGAAAATTCCTATTTCTGTCAGGCAGCAAGGCAGCTGGCCTGTGTGCCATCCTCCCAGCTCTGCGTGAAACTCGCCAGCGGTGGAGACCCTACGTATGCTTTCAACATTCGGTTCACGGGGGAGGAGGTTCATGGAACAAGTAAGTTGGGATTGCAGTTACCGGCATGGGTGACAGCGGGTACAGTCACAAGAACTTAGTCCAGGTGAAATTCAAGTTTTCACCAGAACAGGGCTCACGTTAACTCACAGGAGCACCGTGACCTTTGTGGTGGTTTTCAGTACTTCGTTGTTAGTAATGAGCTGGATAATGCTGCTGTGGGTTTTGTTGTTGAAGTAATGTGGGGTTGTTTAGCCAATATTTTAAGACACCACTCAGTACTAGTGTAGGATACGTTGCCAAACTTAGCTGTCAAGGAATACACAAGCATGAACAACCAACAATGAACAACAATGAACAACAACCAAGCGAGGTGGTTTTGAGAACTGTTTTCAACTTGGCATCAGAAGCATGAACTTCAGCTTGTCTTGGCCAAGCTGAAGAGACAGTGGGTCTGGTAAGGGTTTTGTTGCTCTAAAACCGGTCCTTAATTTTTGCAGTAAATGGTATTAAATTTGCATGTGATTCATTTTTGAGATGTGCAGTATTTCTTGTAATCGTTTTAATAATTTTCACGTGATGGGTTAAAAGAATGAACCTCGTAGAAGAACAGACAATTAACTGCCCTAGTTTCACCTAACCAGTACAGAGACAGACTCCTCATGACATAGGAGTGCTGCTTTTCAACAGAAAGTGAACAATAATCTCACTTTATTGAACAAGATGGCTTCTCTTCTCTTGACACTATATTTTAATTTGTGAGGCTTTATTTTGTAAGACCTTCTTTATGTGGATGCTTCCCAGCCCTTTCTGGATACTGACTTTCTTTGGGGGTGCTGGCTCCCTTGGATGTGATGTGGGCTGCGTGTGCTCCAGGAAGAGACTTGATTTAAGCAAGAGCTGAGAGAATGTTGCTTTGCAGATCTGTTGAATAATTGATGGGGCATCAAGGCATATCGACAGTGTGGCAAAGAAGAAAATTGATCGCTGCTATCTAAATTCATGCAGTCTCTGCATACTGCTTGTAGTAGGTCCTTTTTGGAAATTTGTGGGGGTATATGGAATTAGAGAGGAAAAGCCCCAAATGCACTTCTCATATTGCAAACTAGTGTCATCTATCACATTGCATAAAAGGAAATGTAAGTGTGCACCTATTAGCTGAACAAAGCTCCTTGATGCCTTCTCTCAAGGGGAATTCTTTTCTTTTTAAGGTCTGTGGTGGTTATTGACAATATCTGTAAAGAGAGAAATGTTATGGCCACAGCTCAGCGTCTGTAACGATTTCTGATGCGTTGCCTCACTGCTTTTAGCTGTGGAAACGCTCCGTTGTTACGAAGACAGCACCATTCGTCTTCTAATCAAGTAACAAATTCCATTTGCAGGCCAACTGGTGTAACAAATGTTTGTGCTAGTCCTACCCGTAGTGTGCTGGAAGACAAAGCAGCATTTAAGAATTCAGCAGGAAGCATTTCAGTGAATATTTTTTGCATGTAATTACACTATTTAAATGGGGACTTGCACGTGAATAGCAGGCCGGCGTGGCTGGCATCTGCCCCACCCTTGTTTAAGCCGCGTGTCTGTGCAGTCAGAGAGGTTAAGGTGTAACCGAAGGCGTGAAACACTATTCCAAGGAGAACAGCAAATTCTGGATTAAAAGGCAGCGGTGTCAAGCCTCAGGGGACACTTCATGATTTTGCCTCTCTCTTTCAGGTGGATCTTTCCGTCACTTCCTTTGGCAAGTGTGTAAAGAGTTACAGAGCTCCTCGCTCTCCCTTCTCCTGTTGTGCCCGAGCTCTGCAGTCAATAAGAATAAGGTGTGATATCTCAACGCAAGGAGTGAAGTTGCTTTTCTCTTTTTGAATGCGTGTGTTTGAACATGTTCAGTTAGTGATACAGAGAGAAGCTGCAGATCAGTGGCCCCAGTTAGCACATCTAACCGGGCAGGTCTCACATGCCTGATGGAACTGACAGTGACTGCTCAGGAATCCCTGTTGCGCTTCACATGGTGCTGCAGGTGCTTGAGGAAGTAGCCAAGTAGTCAGAACCACAGAATGCAGCGACATTAAGACTCCTGGTCAAAGCTTCCTTAGAGTGAATCTGGTTCGGTTGTCTGATTGAGAGGTCGTCTGTCCCAAGCTAATGAAGTCACCTTCTGCTGGTATTACTCCAGGAATTTCCCAGGAAAGTCAATCACATTGCTAGTAGAAGACACTCCATCTGTGCTATTTAATGTGTGTTTAGTGCCCTCCTATTTTGTGCAGTAGATGTATTGTAGAAACAAGGTAAATGTAAAGGGTAATGAAATAAATAAATATCTAAATAAATAAATAATAAAAAGGGAAATAAAACCTTGTATAAAGGGTAAATGGCCCAAATTTACAGTAGCTGAGGTACAGTTCCTTCCCAAGAATATTCACAAGGTAGGAAAACAGGACATTTCCCTCAACACAGCCAACCTGGCCTTGTGTATCCACACTGTATTTCAGAAAGCTCCTGCAACTGAACGTCTGAGATGTTGAATGGATAATACAAATACAGCCAAGTCCTGTAAACGCTGATTAAGAGAGCTTTTAAAAGCGGGGCTCTCAAGGAAACCAGTGTTATATTGCTTTCAGTCATTAGCTGTTAAGATAACGTGCTATAATATCACAGTATAATGTATACAGGCTCCATGCCATGCTTAAATAAATCCTGTTGTAGCCAACTAAACAGTATTCGCCGCGTTCAAATCGGTATTTTCACAAGCCAGTTAACTTATGGCCCTGCAGGGTATGCATTGGTCATTAAACGCTGGTTTGTGTGCTCTCTTTGTTTTTTTTCTGAAGGGGAAGTACATTTTGACGCCCAGCCCTATAACCTACGCAGAGGAACAGTTATTCCATTTCTTTGGGCAGCTCTTGGGTATTGCAATTCGAGCAGACGTTCCTCTGCCACTTGACCTCCTGCCCTCCTTTTGGAAGACCCTGGTAGGAGAGCCACTGGATCCTGACATCGATCTCCAGGAAGCTGACATCCTCACCTATAACTATGTCAAAAAATTTGAAAACGTAAGTAAAGTTCTTTCTCTTCCCTCTGTTTTTCGGGGTTTCCTTCAGGAGCCCATTGTAGTAGCAGGTGACTTTACTGGCTGCCCCAAATGGTAGTGGTTGGCTTCACAGCCAGCAGGTGGTTTTCATCTGAGCGGGGTCGTGAAGTGTTTTGACTCGTTTTGGGTGCAGGATTTTACCTACTGATGGCTGGAAAAGCCGCTCAGTCTCCTCTGCTGCCAGGCACGGTGGAATTCAGGTTTCTGAAACGTTTCCTGGAACGTGACAGTGCTAAACCAGAAAAGAACCCACAGAGCCGTTACTGGCTTCCACTGCCCAACCTGTCTGCAGGGGATAGAGCAGGGGCGCTTGGCACGGTGTGGTGATGCCGTAAATGTGTCACAAGCGTAACGCGGCACGACGTGCTGGCCACCAGGTACGAGCCTTGTGTTTGGTGACAGATCAATGATGAGACAGAACTGGAAGCTCTGTGTGCAGAAATTGCTTCTCAACACCTGGCGACAGAGAGCCCCGACTGCCCTAACAAGCCGTGCTGCAAGTTCACCTACCTGACCATGACAGGGGAAGAAGTGGAGCTTTGTCCCAGGGGCAGGCACATTCCAGTGGGGTAAGTAACAGCCGCCTGGGCAGGCCGTGGCACTGGGCTACATGGGGGGAAAAAAAGCATCTCTGGAATAATTTTCCAAGCAGCATGCTCTCCAGAGATAGTTTTGTAACAAGCTGAAGGCTGGAACGACCTGGGAAAGCTCGATATCTGTTGGCACAATCGCTGGTGCTATTTAGTGCCTTTTGTTCGGTGAGAAGCGGAGGGCTGCGGCGTGGTGCTTGTCAGCTGCCTGCGGGCTGCAGCGGAGCCCGCTTGTGAGGCTGGTGAGGAACGGGCCGGGCTGAGGGGAGGGGAGGAAGCTGGGCACAGGGGAAGTAAATTGGGAAGCATCAGAAAGCAAAGGGCTTAATGCCCCCTCTTGCTTACTCAGAAGCAGAATCTCCCCGTGAACCCCTTCTGTATGTGACGGGGGGGGGGCTCTTACACGCTCTCCTTTTTGTCCTGAATCTCTGCCCTTGCAGGTGGGAGAACAAGGACGTCTACGCGACGGCGATCCGCAGCTTGAGGATGCGCGAGCTGCAGACGCCGGAGTGCATGACTGCAGTGCGTGCTGGCCTTGGGTCCATCATTCCCCTGCAGCTCCTGACTACGCTGACCCCTCTAGAGATGGAGCTGAGGACGTGCGGGCTTCCCTACATTAACCTGGAGTTCCTCAAGGTGAGGAGAAGTGCAAACCTACCTGTCTGACACAGGGAGGGGAGAGGGCTCTCCCATGGGAAGGTGTTGGGGAGACTCTTCCCCTTGCGATATCGCCAGGACTTCCCACACGGAAGTACGTGGACACCCCCCTTTGCCCCCCAGGAAGTGTTGTAAGATTTCACTGGATTCAGGAAATAGTAGGAGTGGGACTTCTTCTAGAGAGGAATAATGGATTTACTTTTTAGCATCCAATTTTAAATCTATCTCTGTGTTAATCAAATCTCTATTCGATATTTGCCACTTGAGCTAAGGGCTGAAAGAGCCATCACCCTTATTTTGAATTGCAGGTAGTTTCTGAAAACCTAAAATTAATCAGTAACAGCCAACTTCTCATCCTAAATGCTTTCATTTCATTACCATATGAATTATGCTATAAAAAGAACTGTTCTTTTGTGCCAGAAGTTGTAGAATATTCTCAGCTGTGGGTGTTAGCATCGTTTTGTGTGCTCCTTGAACAGCAGCAGCACTGAACTGCCCTGGTCCTGCATCTCAAAACATCGATGGGTGCTCCCTGCGCTGCCGGGGAATGCGCTAGAATGAGCCTGTAACAGAAGCTGATAAGCTAAAAAGATACAAACCCGCATATATTGGCACTGCCGTGGCTGGAGTTCCTCATGACTTGGGAAAGGCAGGAGAACGGGGGGGGGAGAGGCGTAGGTCCCCTCCCCTTCTGTCCTCCTACGGTGTAAGTGGGGAAGATTTGCGACGGGAGAAGAAAGCAGCCGTGCACATTCTGCTTTTTCTCTTCTCTTAGGCACACACCATGTACCAGGTGGGCTTGATGGAAACTGATCAGCACATCGAGTTTTTCTGGAGCGCGCTGGAGGTGTTCACTCAGGAGGAGCTCTGCAAGTTCATCAAGTTCGCCTGCAACCAGGAGCGAATCCCCTTCACGTGCCCGTGCAAAGACGGGGGTCCCGATACTGCCCACGTCCCGCCGTACCCCATGAAAATCGCGCCCCCCGACGGAGCTGCAGGTATGTTTCCCGCTGTCTCCAAAGGCCAAGGAAACCGGTTCTGTTCTCAGCGTGGTTCGAGCCTTCAGCTCCCACCCACCCCATTGAAAAATGTATTTAACGCCCAAAGAGTGACGAAAGAGAGGCTGGTCGTTACGGCTGTACATAGGGGAGAACTTTTTATGCCGTGTAAAACTAGAATTTCAAATAAGCTGAAGCGTTGCCCTCTAGCGACGCTGAGAGGCTTTGCACGGTGTTTGCCTCGGTGCTTTTAAAACGATGGGACTGTCAGAAAAACCTCGGCCTGAGGACTGCTCGAGAGGGAGGGCAGCGCTCCAGGCTCAGGAGAGACGTGACGGGCAGGGATTTTATTTTGGTGCTTCTCAGCAGGTAAAGGTGCAGAAGGCTGGTGGGCAGTCTGGTGAGAAGCGGCGGGCGCGTTACCCACCCCTCTGGTGCTTCTTCCCCCGCAGGTTCTCCAGACTCTCGGTACATCCGCGTTGAAACGTGCATGTTCATGATCAAACTTCCTCAGTACTCCTCGCTGGACATCATGCTGGAGAAGCTCCGCTACGCCATCCACTACCGGGAGGATCCGCTCAGCGGCTGAGCGGGAGAAGGGGATGCCCAGACTGTTTGGTGACTCTGACGTTGGAAACCCTTCGATTCACCTAAAAATACCTCCTGTAACACTGTGTGATGAGCTGGAGGTTAATTTATTTTCTGAACTCTTGTTCCCGTTACAATAATTACTGGAAGACTTACATTTTGTATTTGTAGACTTTGTGGTGGACTGGTTATTTTGCTGCCTTGTTTGTGGAATATTTGTAGGATAGTTTAGTAAGGACCAGTTTGTGTATAATTTAATTTTGAAAAACCTTTAAACATGTACATTTCTAATTTTGTAATTTAGAATGATATTACCCATGCGAACACAACAACAGCGAGGGCGTTCTGAGTTGGGGGTGGCACGGAGGTGAAGACTGGTGGGTCGCTCTCCCCTGAAACATTTTTGAGTACAAAAACGGAGAGAATCGGGTGCGGGGAGGGAATTGCTGCGGGGCACCTGCAGGAGCAGAGTGCGGCACCTCTTCTGTCCTAGGCAGAGAGCGTGCGGAATTTCTGGCACTTGAGTTTTGGAGCAGGAGGTAGGCTGCCACACTGCATGGTTATGTTTCCACCGTTTTCTTGTAACTTTTTTTTTTTTTTTTGAAACTATAAGCAAGCACACGGGTAGCTGCCACAATTAATTTGGGGGTTCAGCTAGACACTTTTGATTAGGAAGATTTATAACTGATAGAACAGTGAAAGGGCTGTAATTCAGTTGGGTTCTCGCCCTAGATGTTCTTGAATGTCTGCTTTGCTTAGTAACAAAATAATTTATTGTAATTAAAATATTAGCAGAACCAAAATGGCTTCTCTCTGTCCGGTGTAAGATACCACAGTCCAAGTGTATAATCTGTGACTCTATCCTATTTCTGAAGAAGCTTTCAGAACAATCGGTGTGCGGTTAAACACCTGTAACTCACTTTTTGTACTCAAAAATGGTCTTCGAAGAGCAAATTATCCTGGAGATGTGATGCCCGCAAGGAGGACGAGGTGGGGGGGAGGCACAAAGTCACTTGTTTGAAGATAAAGCTTCTATTTTGTACGGAGAGATAATAGCAGACTATGGAGAGAGAACGATTCTCTGAAGTTTAACTTTTGTATGTTGTGAAATACATTCTGGGGTGGTTTCAGAACAACCCATCGCCACGTGGCAGCTTCCTTTACTGGTGTCTGAGCGGTTGTCCCGCACCAGGCGCATTCAGAAGCGTGGCATTGCTGCGGTCATCGCCTCGAAGCGACACGAGCGAGAACTCCCCGTGTGCGAAAGGACCGGAGAGTAACACAGGGAAATCACCGCTGCGCTGCGCGGCTCGGTACTACGTGTGAGTTAAGTGCCGGTACTGAGCTACGAGCTTCTTACTTTTCCTTCCAGCGTGCTTAGCACACGTAAAGGTTGGGGGGGGGGGGGGGGTGACTGTCCTTTTAATGTTGGTATTTGATGTCTCTTTAGAAGACAGCATACACTCATTTGGCTTGTCACTGGTCATGGGAATTCAAAAAGCTGTATTTATTGTATATTCTTGTGAATATTGGCACTGATGAGTGTGTGGTACTTGGAAGATAAAATGTGAGTAAGAGAGAAAAGCCTACACAAGTGTGTATATTCTTGTTCTGTGAGCGAATGGGGAAAAAAAAAACAATAAATGTGTGTTCAACAGTTGTAGAGCTAGTTGTTGGCATCCAGAGCCTGCAGCTCCTGCGGTTAGGAAAGCTGTGTTACCCGTCTGTC
>JAVJGJ010000001.1:94481724-94514959 GCA_035590215.1 Microhierax caerulescens
GGGGGGGTCAACCCTACGGTTTCCCCCCCCGCCACACACCTCTTCCTCCTCCCCGGTTAACGGGGCGTGAGCTCATCCGGCGGTTCCTCCGGCGGTTCTTGCTCCCCGTGGCTACGGAGGTGACGGTGAAGGTGGGAGCTGACGCCGAAACGCCGGCCGCACTGCGGGCAGGGGAAAGGCTTCTCGCCGCCGTGCGCCCGGCGGTGCTTGGCCAACGCCGAACCGTCGGCGAACGCCTTGCCGCAGTCGGGACAGGCGTGCCGGGGACCGGCGTGAGCCCGTTGGTGCTTGTGGAAGTGGAGGGTGCTGTTGAAGCTCTTGCCGCAGTCGGCGCAGACGTGGGGTTGCCCGCCGGCGTGGGTGCGTTGGTGCCGGTAGAGGTGGGAGGTCCGGCCGAACCGTTTGCCGCAGTCCCCGCACTGGTAGGGTCGTTCGCCGGTGTGGATCCGTTGGTGTCGTTCCCAGTGGGAGCTCCAGGAAAAACTCTTCCCGCAATCACCGCAGCGGTAGGGTTTCTCACCGCCGCCGTGGAGGCTGCGCCAGTGCCGGGTGTACTGGGCGCGGGCGCCGAAGGCTTTGCCGCACTCTTCGCAACGGAAAGGATCGTCGCCCAGATGGAGACGCTGGTGTTTGACCAACGCCGGCCCGTCACCAAAACTTTTCCGGCACAAGGTGCACTTGTAGGGTCGCTGGCCGGTGTGGGTGCGTTGGTGCCGGTCGAAATGGAGGGTGCTACCGAAACTACGCCCGCAGTAGGTGCAGATGTAGGAGCGACCGCTGGCGTGGGTGCGCTGGTGCCGGTAGAGGTGGGAGCTACGGCTGAAGCACTTACCGCACTCGGGGCACTGGTAGGGCTTCTCGCCGGTGTGGACGCGCTGGTGCCGGTCGAAGTGGGAGCTCCAGCTGAAGCTCTTGCCGCAGTAACCGCACTGGAAGGGCAAGCGGCCGGTGTGCAACCGCTGGTGGGTCACCAGCTCCTTGTTACGGCGAAAGCTCTTGCCGCACTCCTTGCATTTGTAGGGTAACCCCCGCGGCCGCGCCGGCGCAGCCGGTGGCGCCGGCCGCTCGGCGGGGTGGGCCCGTTGCTGGCGGTAGAGGTTGGGGCTGACGTTGAAGCTGGTGCCGCAGTGGAGGCAGTGGAAGGCTTTCTCGCCGGCGTGGGCGCGCCGGTGCTTGCTCAAGTGGGAGCCGCAGCGGAAGCTCCGGCCGCACTCGCCGCACTCGTAACCCTTCTGCAACGCCACCACGTCCTCCAAGTCGGGGAAGGCGACGGCTCCCCCCCCGGCTTGACGGCCGCGACGACCCCCTGCCGCGCCGGGGGGGTCGATGTGCCGGACCGCGCTGCAGCGCAGGGTCTCCCGCGCCGGGCTCCGCTCGCCCGGGGGGGTCTCCTCGGGGTGGCCCCACAGGGTGGTCGTTTCCTGCTTGACGAGCTCGGGGTAGCCCACCGCCGGGGGCTCCGGCGGCCCGTCCCGGACCCGCCGAGGGAGCGGCGGCCGGCGGCGGCTGCTGCGGTGGGGCCGGGAGCGGGGCCTGATTCGTGCCAGGGGCGGGAGCGGTGGCGGGCACCGGGAAGGCGCTGTGCGGGAGCGGTGCGGCACGGGCTAGCGACGGCGTGAGGGAAATTAATTGGGAGGCGAGTGAAGTCGTGGGGGCCGAACTTGTTCAGAAACTCCTTGAATTAAGCTGCCCCCAGGTATTTCCAGCGGCGGTAGGTGCAGCTGGGGTTGCCTGAGAGAGTGCGGGCTTGGCTCTGCTTATGCAAATGTAGAGAAGGAGAAAAGAAACACGCACCCCCAGGCTACGGTGTCGCAGCTTCTCTAAAATGGAAGATGGGCCAGAGACTCTCAACGCTTTCAGTGCCAGGAGGAAACTCGGTCTCCCCGCAGCCGTGGGGAGCTGCCCTGGTTTGGGGCTGAGCGCGCTCCGGGAGCATCCTTAGCTGCCCAGGCAGGGAGGACAGTGCGATGCAGGCTTGCGTCCACGATGGGCTCCACTGACATGGAGGAAGAGAGTTTCACTTGATGAAAAGTGTAAACACAAAGCTGGCTTGAAGTTGGTTGCATCATTATGAGCACCGCTGTGCAGTTTATCTTTATCTCACAATTTTTAAGCTTCTTCCTTAGTTTTCCGTCCGTGCTGTGATTGCCATTTGTATTGATGTGCAATTATTTGTGCTGTCACCTGGGCAGCACCTTAAATGTTCTTGAAAGAAAAAGCTCAGTAAATTCAACCTGTACAAAAGCAGCTGATGTTGAGATGGATTCATTTCTGTGAATGGCTGTTGGGGAGGGAGTGAATAGTGATATATTGGCTATCTGGCTCTTAGGGAGAGAGCTTTAAAATAGTTTTCTGCTAGTTCTAGAAAGGATTATCTGCAGCGTGAGATTTGAATTCTGGCTTTGGTGCTGCAGAACCAGAAATAAAGCATACGTCCTGAAAGAGGTAAATACATGGCTTCACAAAAAGTCATAAACTGGAGACGTGCAGCATGAGGTCAAAGGGCTGATCTTGACTTAAACCAGTGCTTTCCACTTTGCACCATGTGCCTTGATTACTCAGGGTTCCTTGACAGCAATGTTTATCTTTCATATGGGTTTGTTCTCCCTTCACCTGAAGGTTCCTGTTGCATTTCCAGCCACTGAGCATCTCCACCTACAACCCTTGCAAGCAGTGTAGGCTTCAGTTTTATTTTCCTTGAGCTTGAATTCCTTTGGAAGTTGCCAGCTACTTTGGCTTCCAACACGCTTATTTGTTGTTAGCAAAATACAATCTTTTTATTCTGCTGCAGTTTAGAGAGGTTTGTGGTTTGTTTGATTTACTTTAGGAGACCTAAAGCAGAGATCTTGTCAGCACAGCTGTTAAACAATCCAAGACAGTGCAGCATGGGAGGTAATTTGTGTGTAAGCGAACTATGCAACACAGATCCTTAAATCAAGAAGTCTTTGCTGATACATGAAGAGATCCCTGGGATGTGCTGTTCCACAGTTTTGAAACCTCTTCACTGAGAAATCCCTGCTGAAGCTTGAATGTTAAAGGTGATGCACAGGTTATCATAAGTTAAAACAGCAGTCTAACCCACGTGAAGGCAATGTACTACAGCTTCAAACTCTTACTTCATGCAGTAACGTTTTGTTTTGGTTAGTGTGGGTAGGCTGCATCGTTTGAGGTTTTATCTGTACGGTCTCAGGAGCCCAATTAGCTCTACTTCAAATCTGCAGCACTTGGCCGTGGAAGCAAAAGTTAAAGCTGCCGAATAGAAATCTCATTAGTATAGGTGCATACTTCCTACCATATACCAAGGAATTAGTAAAGGTCACCTCTCTACTGGGTAAAAGAGTTCACTCTCATAATGAGAACGGCAGTCTTGACAAGAAAACGAGGTGTAATGTTCCTGTCACTGAACTGGCATTAGCTCTGTTCACAGTTTGGTAGGGGAGAGGCCAGGACACAGTGAGCAGACCCTTCCCTCCTGGCACATCGGGTGTAGCTAAGTTTTTCTGCTAGGTTTTGGTTCGTATTAATTTTGGAGGGAGGGGAAGCATATAGGGGTCATGTTCTAACCTACAATTGGTTGTATATAATTGTCTAGTAACATGGTGATGTGCTGTAGGTGAAGCTGCAAATCATAATACCGAGCTGAAAAAAAGAAAATGGTCTGGAGACAGGGGTTTTCTACAGCGAAGTGTTACTAGATGGTGGGTTATCCCCCTAGGAGATAGTGAGGTGACCCCTGAGAGCCTAATTTTTTTTGTCTTTGAAACCTGTGTGGTGAAGGCTTAGCGGTGCTCTGTTATGGGACAGATTTGCTCTGCCTGAAGTATTGATTATGCAGACAAGTAGGTTTTCTTGCTTAATGCTTTGGGAGGGTGTGGGTGCTTAGCTTCTACCCTGCTGCCTGTTCAAAGTCATTGAAAGTCTCCCAAAGGCACAGCAAATTAATTTCTCCTTTTACTGAAGCAAAGAGCCCAAGCTCTGCTGCTAGCAGAGAGCTGTTGCTGCAGAACCCGCTCTATTCTGTGTCGCTTTTGTTGCTGTAATGATCTGTGTGGACTAATTACAAAAGCTTGTTTGTTTGAATGACTAAAACTAGTACAGTGAGATGAATACTTTGTCTACAGAATGACATGCTCCCTGAATGTTTGGGTTAATATGAATTGTACAAGGAAAATGCCATTTGCACTACTGGCCTAACAGCCCATACTCCACCGAAAATGTAGAGATGGCTTTCCAGAGTAGATCTTGTGTTCTGGTGTAATGCTGTCTGTGTTGTTCTTATGCAGATTATCTTGATAATGGCAATAATAAAATGGCGATCCAGCAAGCGGATAAGCTGCTCAAAAAACACAAGGATCTTCACTGTGCAAAGGTAAGTGTGCGGTGCACTGAGTGTGTTTGCTGAGCGTCGCTCTGAGCCTGGGAGTGTGGCACTGTGCCTTTTGAGCTGTGTGCGTGATCTTCCAGAGACCTCAGTGTCAGCTGAACCCTCTGGAACATCTCAGGCTGTTCTGGCTTGCACAGTGTCTCGTTTGCCTGAAAAACTCTGCAGATCCTCTTGGTGACTAAAGTGTAACTGGTTACACCCCAGCTAATTGTCTAGCTCCCTGCCAGAGCCACTGCCAGCAGCTTTGGCACATGGGCAGTGCCTTCAAAATGCTTCTTTTAGACCATAGCTTGGGATACCTATCTGTAGTAGTTTGGACCAAGACATTTCCTTGGGAGGTGTAGTCCTTAGTAAAACACCACAAGGTGATTTCAGAGGCATTTGCTCTTCTGCCTCTTGTTTGTTGCCTTCCTTGCTGAGCCTCTTGAAGGGAAGGGAGTTTTGTGCCTCACTTTTCTGAACATAGGACTGTGTTTCTGCTTTTCTCTTTTTCCTTGTGGGTTTTCTTCTATGGTTCATACCACTTCTACGTTTTTGAAAGCTTCCTAAGCTGGAGCGAGCATCAACAACTTGAATCACATTTCTGTCACTTCTCTCTGGCCAGTTATTGAAAGAAAAAAATTACAATTGGCAGGACTGGTGGGGGTTCAGCCTGCAGCAGGGAAAACTGAGTGGCAGCTGATGCCTTGGAGTGGCCTGCATCTTTGTTAAGAATTGCAAAGCCATGCTATTTGGTGCAGCTTGCCTTTGGAGTGTTTCCTCTACAGCCATATGGATTAGAAACTTAATCAAACCGGAAGATCTGTAGAAGTAAGAAGTGTGTAGATGAAGAGGTGGCTGGGCAAAGCCTTTCCTCACCAGGAATGAGAGAATTTTCACTGCCAACTGTATTTCTAACAGCTGCCTCTGTTGTGTCAATAGGTTCTAAAGGCAATTGGCTTGCAGAGAACTGGCAAACAAGATGAAGCGTATGCTCTGGCACAAGAAGTAGCAGCACTTGAACCCACAGATGATAATTCCTTGCAAGCACTAACTATTCTTTACCGGGAAATGCATAGACGTAAGCTTTTTCCTTTGCCTCTCTTAAAAATCATAATTATTTACATTCTTCAGAAGTATGTGAGACCCACAGTTCCAGGGGGAATAGTGCAAAGTCCAGGGTTTGTGTATAGGTGTGTTAAGAGACTCAGAGAATTTAAGTGATGCCTGTTACGAATACCTCTAAGGTTCTGGTGATGCCTATAAAGCCAAGAGCCTTGTTTGGGCTTCCCTTGTGAACGTTATTGTGTGCACAGTTTCTAAATGAATGGCATGCTAATAATCATCCATCACAATCAGGCTTTGACTTCACTTTTTTTAATGAAAGCTACTGGAATTTGTTGACAGTATATGTTGTAGAGATGAGAAATCACTCTCTCTGGTTTGGAGAGTGTTTCATGCTGTGAGACCCTAGTCGAGGCGTTCAGGCCTCGGGAAGCTGTGTGACAAGCAGGAAGGAAATCCTCGCTTCTCAGTTTGACCACAGTAGCTTTTTCAGTATGATTCCTTGCAGTGATATGGCATTATAAAAATATTAAATTGTGCATGTTTGACAGAGTCAAAGTGCACATGCTGTTCTGAAAAAAGCCAGACCTTACATACTGCTTCTGTACAGCTCTAAGCAGATGTTTCTGGCAGCTTCTTCTGGTTCTCGGTGGTGGTAGCAGTGTCTATTGTTGAATTGCTGGAGCAACGACAGTGTGGTGAAACAACTTGTGTAGAAATGGGTATTTGGTATCAGTCTGCAATGCAGTGATTGCTTGTGCTCTCCTAGTTTATTTCCTTCTACACATACATGAGTGTGCATGTGGAGTTAAAGCATCATTTCTTGATTAACAAGCAATTTTTGTGTGTATGTGTGACTTCCACATAAATGCCTGAAAATGTCAAAAGCCTTTTTCTGTGATTCCAAACAACTTGCATAAGCATTAAGCTCAGGATTCTAACTTTTAGGTCTCTTAAGTCAGAAAGGAAATGGTGGGTGTTAGACACTTCCACATTTGGTCCTGCAAGAAAATGGTAATTGGTGGTTTTATATTTGTGTGTGTCAAGGATATGTAAACTATGTGAAAGACAAATTAGTTTTCTAATACTACACTGAGGCATGATTTTATGTGTAAGGCAAAAAAAAAAATTCTAGAAGGATGAAGATGTAAAAAGTTCTGCATATTATCTATCCTAAGTATTTAGTCATGATAGGTCTATTAGTAAAAGGTATAGTGTGAAGGATTTTACTTGTTAAGAGTACTAAAATAGGTAATTGGGAAATAACAGGATATGACTAACCTAAGTAAACCTGCGATAAGAGTAACCAATTTCACATGAGGCTCTAAAAATGTTCTGTGTTTTGATCCATAATTCACATGGAGCAACCATTCTGCCAGGAATAGAAACCTTCATTCAGCTTAATGCTCCAAAATAAATAAACTTTCTTCAGAAAAACTGCTTCTGAACAGTTTAGTTGTTGCTGTTCACTCTTATTTGGAAGTTGGTTTGTGTTTTTTAAGCCCTTTTTTGTTTTTTGCCTAATGTTTGCGGTGCTTGGGGTCTTTGGGGAGTAAGTACTATTTTTGTGGTTGATGAGTGTAATTAGATTACTGTTCAGAGTATCACTGATGCTGGCTTTAGGTAGCTGTGCTTTCAAAATGATTCCCCAATTTGTCTTAACTGAAGCATCTGGTTTTGGTTTAGCGGAACTGGTAACTAAACTGTATGAGGCAGCTGTAAAGAAGGTTCCCAACAGTGAAGAGTATCACTCTCATCTCTTCATGGCCTATGCCAGGGTTGGAGAATACAAGAAGATGCAGCAGGTACGATCAACAAGTTTGTGTTCTGGTAGCTGTAAAGGCGTTTTTTTCTCTCTATCTTGCTGTGAATGCCTTTTCATGTTATAAGTAATCTTCCAGAAAGCTAAGCCAGGTTAATGCAGAAGTTATACTCTATTAACAGAAAGGCTTGAAAGACCATGATTTAGGGGGTGGGCTCTCTGAAGACAAATTCTTTTCCTTATGTGGGATAGGACAACTGTGCCTTTTGTGTGCATATCTGGTCTGATAGAATATGTTGGTTATTTTGGGAGGTTTTTATCAATGTGTCTTGAACAGGATGGTGGTTACATGTGAGACAGCATATTATAAGAGAGTTCTGGAATAGACAGAAGAAGATATAGCAAAATCTTGTTTTCATGATCCATGTTTTCAGACTTAATTCACTCCTTAGTTGGCTGCTGTCTTTGGGAAGAGTAATCCTTAGCCTGTGCTTTTACATCTGGACTCTGACATATAGCTAAGCTTGTGTTGGTTGTAATTTGGTGAAGAAAAGCTAAAAAGCACTTCCTTTAAGTACATCATCTCAGCTGGCAGAACAGTGTCATGCTGGTTAGTTTTGTTTTCATCCCTTCCAAATTAGGTGCCTGGAGAATGTCTATAAATGGAAGATTGTTTTCAAAGCATGCGTGCTTACTCTTCTGTGTAAAAAAGCACAGAGAGCCAAGTAAATAAGTCCTGAACTCCCTCTTGTTCCCACTGTCTTAAGGTGACTTGGATTTTTGTATAAATTTAAATAACTAGAAGAATATATTGAGCAGAAGTGTTGTCCTCCATTGTAGCCCGAGTTGTATGCTGTTTGGGTTCAAGCTGTAGACAGGCTAAGTTATTAATGTACATGAAATTACAATCTCATATGACATTCTGAACTTCAGAGATGTGGCTATGTTAATTGTACTCCTGTCTACAACCATGAGTGGAAAAAATGAGGTCTTGGATAATAATATTTAACGTTTATTTGACCTTTTATATGTTTAAAGTGTCATACGAGCGTGTATCTAGTTAAGTTACCCAAACATTGTCATATCGTTACATCAAACATTGGCTTATGCGTTTGACCTAACGGAGATGCAAAGAGTGCATGGATGCTAACTGGAGAGTGAAAATAAACCTCAGTGTCTTGTGTTCTGGAGTATTTCAGCTGAAAGTACTGGAAAATGAGAACTGAGACTGCAGTCAGGAAACTGGCACAAAAGTCCATCTGTGGTAGTAGACAGTATTATGTGTAGCTTCTTAATTACAGATTTTGTATGGGTAAAATGTCCTTCATTATATACAGGCACTGGAAATCTGTGAGAGAAATGTGTGAATAACTGTTTATGTATTAGGCTAGAAAATCTTGAATACTTCAGCTCTGCTTTGATACAGCCAAGCTTTCAGCTCGACCTTTGCTTAACCACTGCTTTGCACATATAGGTGACCTCATGTTTCGGGTATCTAAGCGTGTGTCTGTGTGAAATAAGTGTTGAAGGGCACGTGCTTATGTGGGGGAGGCATGTGGTTTGATGTGCCTTTTCCCACTGAAAATCGGCACTGGAAATATCCCCTTCACTCCTGAAGAATAAGTCTTCTGCTTCCTCATGGAGCTACCACTTCTAATTAAAGCTGTCATCTGTTTAGGCAATCATACAGGCACATGCTCATTGCTGTTCCTTGTCAGACCTACACAAAGTACTTTGAAACATTTTCACCCTCTGTTTTCTTTTTAGCGGTGTGTGTTAGGTTGGAAGGGTTCACAGGTTGATGGAAGTCTCCTAGTTGCTAATTCTGCGTTGTCTGCTGCCATTGTTGCTGCTTAGCTTGTGCTGTTTGTCATGAGACCTTATAAACATATGTTTCAGGAATGATGCAACTTTATCTTATTTTTTTCAGGCTGGAATGGCACTTTATAAGATTGTACCCAAAAATCCTTACTATTTTTGGTCTGTGATGAGCCTGATTATGCAGGTGTGTACAGTGTTGCAAATGAGTTTGACTTTTGCTGCAGGAATAGTGCAAATATAGAAATGTTCTGCGTGAAAATATTAGAGATTATTTTAAATAAAATGTGTGTTTAAGCTGTTTACATATGATGCTGGGAGAAGGACTGAGCCCCCCTTAAGAAGCACTATTGATGTGCTTCAAAATGAATGCTGTAGTGTTTTTATAATGCAGTGTAACTGGGTCTGCCTTACCGTGTTTATACAACTTAAATTGTTCTCTCATCTGGACTAGTACCCTACTGTCTTTTTAGTTAGAGAGCTAATTAATAAAGCCTTGGATATCTGCAGCTCCTTAGTCAGAACTGTTCCTCTCTTAACTAGGTTATAAAGGCTCAAGGAGGAAATAAAGGAGAGCTGTGGACTAGGCATGTCTTTAAGACTGCAGAAAGTCTGCAGGAATGGACGGCAGGCCAGCTGTGCTGCTGTTAGTTGAGATAGCAGATTCAGACACTAATCAGACAACCTGACGGAGTGTTGGCCAGACAAAAACTAAGTGCAGGGGCATTAAATCACGTTTTGTAAAATACTGTGCCGTGGAAAACACGAATGTGTTCTTGCTACGTGTTATTTCCCATTGGGTATTGCGTGCCTACATGTGTGAGTCTCTGAACGGTGTAATCAGGAGTGAGCTTTTCTGTGTATCTCTGGGTTTATTGCTGCCTTTTAACAGAGCGGTTGCTCTCTGTGTGTGACAGATGGATGCTCTGAATGTGTAGTCGGGGGGGGAGAAACTGAAGCACCTGGCTTCCTTTTCCCCCTTCTAATGTGAAAAACGCAGTGGGTGGGACAACACAAAAAGTTGATGAGCTGTTACGATAATTCTTCTCTTCCTTAGTCTATTTCAGCGCAGGATGAAAACCTCTCAAAGACGATGTTTTTGCCACTAGCTGAGAGAATGGTGGAAAAAATGGTGAAAGAGGATAAGATTGAAGCTGAGGCTGAAGTAAGGCTTGCAGATACTTTCAGCTTGATTTGAACATTATTGATACAAGGGCTGCACTGTTAAAGGAAGTTGGTTATTTTAACAGTTTTCCAAGATAATAATCAGTAGTGTTCTGGAAGTAAATGTGGATGTAGCAGAATAGAAGGAAAACCCAAGAGCAGTGTTGAGGGATTTGGAATCGTGTGGGCAAGGAAATTTTTTTGCATTTGATTTGACTGATGAAGTACTTGGTTTTGCTCCCTGGGAGGCCCCAAGAGAAACTTCAGGACTGAGAATGGAAAAAAAGACCTAAATTCCTGAATGCTCCACCCTCTGGGATGCTAAAGATAGCTTTGCAGGCCTGGCTAGCTCCTATTTCTAATGACAGTGAAACAAGCCACTTTATTTCTTGGCACACCTGTGAACTGTTTTGCTAGCAAATTTCATTGCAGTTTAATCTTTCTTTTAAGGTCGAACTGTACTACATGATTCTGGAACGTTTGGAGAAGTATAAGGAAGCCTTAGATGTTGTGAGAGGAAAACTAGGAGGTAACTTACTCAGTCAATTAATAATTACAGTTGTGTGGAGGACACAGCGGTTCTCCTTTGCTTCAGACTTGTCCACTAGTTAAAAAGAAAAGGCTGTAAGAAGCCTGACTTAGCACCAGTTTCAAACCTTGGTGCAAACTCAGGAGGTGCTCTCTTGTGCAGGCTGGTTTTACCCACCTGTTTATGGTATTTAAAAGTTATTCAATGATGAACTTCAGCAGTATGCTTAGCAGTAGTAAATTGATAGCATATATTAGTTTGTTGTAACTGCCATCTAAAAAGAAAAAAAGCTCCTAATATCCTGCATTTTTGAGCAGTCTTTCTGGCGATTAAAATGCACTTGCAGTTTTAAGGAATTGGGATATGAAGGCTTCCATAGGAAATCTGTCCCTTCTGTCCCTTGAGGGCCACTCTTCTGTTCTCTTACACTTACTGGTTTGCATCCTGGGATATAACAAGAAGCTTTATGCAGGAAGTAAAGAAGGAAATGCACTGATTAAATAAACTTGCCCTTCTGTTTTTAATTTAGAGAAGCTGACAAGTGAGCTCCAAAGCCGCGAGAACAAGTGTATGGCAATGTACAAGAAGCTGTGTAGGTGGCCAGAGTGCAATGCGCTGTCGAGAAGGCTGCTGCTGAAAAAGTGAGATTATATTTGTGCAGTCCTACTAAAAAACTGAAGAAAAATTCCTGGCTGGTTGTGAATTGCCTTGCTTAGTGGCTTTTGTAAATGGTGGTTAAAATAGAAGAACATCAAAGGATCTCAAAGCATTTCCAAATGTTTGCGCTCCAAAGCCTGAGGAAAAGGGCAGCAGAATGGAATGTTAAAGGGACATGGTGAAGGTCACAGCGAAAGTCAGTGTCAGGACTGTAGTCACAGCTTTTTGAAGGCTGATTTTAGCAACATGTTAATGCACTAAAATTGTGTTTACCTCCTTGTTCCTAAAGGCTGTGCTGATTGTCCAGCTCTAACCTTCATGTGGGAGAGGAGAACTGGATTTGCATATACTTTACTGGAGCTTCATTTTTCTCACTTGGCCAGACTTCATACTGGGAAATGCATGTTATGCTTTGAACAGATGCATCAGGAAAGAGCATACTAGTATGATCAAATCTGTCTCTTGGAACTGTCAGGAGAGATTTGTTGTTGGCTTTTTGTATTTAGCTCTGTGCCCTTATCTTAAATATAGGTTAAATCAGAGGAGAAACTTCTGCCTTAGCATTTTGTGGGAATGTTAATGAGCTCTGAGTGGAATGTAAATGTTAAGGGGAGAATCTGTAGCTTCCTTGATTCTTTATTGAAATTGTTTCCTTTAACACATTTTAAGAAATTCAGGATGATGACATTCTTAAGATGTGAGACCTCAAGGAGAAATTGTTCTTATTACAGTTGGTTTTTTGTGTAATATGAATATGTGCTATTCCTTAAATACAGCTTTTGCAAGGAATGCAGTTTTTGAAGTGAGTTACTGTTTTGGCAATTCCCTAAACTTTGTTCTGTGCCTGATTTTTGTTTCAGCTCAGATGATTGGCAGTTCTATATAACTTACTTTGATTCAGTCTTTAAACTCATTGATGAATCCTGGACACCTCCACCAGAAGAAGAGCAGTAAGTTAACAGCTTTGCTGTGGATTTATTTTTTCCTTTGTGCTACAGTGAATTGTTTGTATTTGTGTATTCAGTACAGCACTGACTCTGTCTTTGGGGGACTTCTTGACATCAGACCGCAAATGATGTGTTCTCCCTACTTTGTTTTGGAGGCTGGCAATAGTTAATCGTTAAAATACAGTTTAAAATTGTTAAAAATAGTTAAACAGCTGTTTAAATAGTGGTTTGTACACTATAGAACTCTTCCAGTTCATTTTTTTCATGGTGACTGAGTTAAGAGAACCCATCATGCCAGATTCCTTTAAAAGTGTCCTGGGAGTAGGCTGAGCACGTGTTATCAGTGCCCTAGCGATGGGAAAAATCAAAGAACCTTTTGTCTCTTTAATTGCACAGCTCTTTGGAAGGAGAGGTACACTATTCTATAGAGCAAGCTGTGAAATTTATAGAAGAGAGGATAACAGAAGAATCTAAGAGCTCTCGGCCACTTCGGGGACCATATTTAGCTAAACTGGAGCTGATTAGACGTTTGCGATACAGAGGTTGTAATGATGAATATAAACTAGGTAAGAGCCACGGACTGGATAATGAATTAATCTTTTGGAGAGAGAACACAAACTTGGAGCAAGCTCTTTGCTAAATCACTGTTTTGAAAATATACGTGCTGTTATCTGTACGTAAAGAATTTTGGAAGCATTAGAAGATGAGCCTTGAAGAAAGGCATGTAGTTCCAGACTACTCCAGGGCTTGTAAAAGCAAGCAGCGAAACTTTCAAAAGAGCTTGCAGGATCTAGGAGCATACAATCACTGACATAATGGAAGGTGCATTCCTGATGCACTGCTTTTGTAGAAAGTCCTGCTGATATGCTGTAATCCCTGGGTGGGTTTTAATTTTAAGTTTTTTGGCAATAGTACCAGGTTTTGCCTTTTAAAAACTTGCATTTAAAAATTGCATTTAGGGTGAAGGAGAGAATGTGATTAGAGCAACATCTCTGCTACTTACTAGTTCCTTTTATGTTTCCATCCAAAAATAAGTTACTGTTAGATAAGCAGAGGTTGCATATGCATGCCTGTTATGCTGAGCTGTTATCTGCCAAAGTAGCTCAAATGAAGCTCTTGGGGTTTTTTTAATGTGTCCTTGGTTACCAAAGACATTGAGCCACTGTTAAAATCTGCAGTGGTGCAGCTATCTGTTTTCTAAAACACTGTGTAATCTCGAAGGCAGGAGCAGCGGAGGGGTGGAGGGGAGAGGAGCATCAACAAAAATTTCTCGTAGTGACTTTACAGGTTCAATTGTTAATGGAGCATATTAAAAAGATGAACTGGCCTTCTTCCTAGGTGATCCAGAAGAACTAATGTTCCAATACTTCAAAAAATTTGGGGACAAACCCTGCTGTTTTACTGATCTCAAAGTATTTGTAGATCTCCTCCCATCCAGCCAATACACAAAGGTAAGTAAGGATGAAGAAGCAGTGGCAGGAACTGCAGTGCTTGTTTGCACTCTGGTCCCTTTACCTTAAAATGCCTGTAGATCATATTAAAAGACTGCAAACGTCATCAGAAAACTGTTTGCACTGTAGAAAATACAATGAACATCCAAATACACTGAGCAATTCCTTTCAGAGGGTCTTTACAGGAGACTAAAAACTTGTTTGGTCCTGCAGAGTCTCAGACCCAGATGCAGTATTCATTTGACTTTTACTGCTTCAAGGTGTAAGGGTGCTTGGGGATGGTCCTGGTTGAGTTCTTTTATCGAAAATCTCATAATGTTGATAACAGTTACAAGATACAAGCTCATATCTTGTGAAAACTTCCTAGAAATTGTAATCGGATTGATAAACTGCCTGATTTGCTCATTTTTAAATGAGTAATCTCTCATTGCTTTTGTTTATAGATCACAATTTACAAAATGGAATAACGTAATACTACAGACGGATCATGCTGTTCGTTCATTTGCAGTTCTTATTGCTCTGTACTGTAACTTTTGTTTTGCAAAGACATCCTCCTCTTTCCTTTCCCACCCATCACTTGGTTTTCCCATTAAAGATGTATGCTTAATGAGAAAAACCTGGTCCCTCATCTGATGCGGGTAGGGTGTCACATAGACGTTGTGCTTGGCTCTGCTGCAGTATTGAAGAATTGACACACTGATACCGATCAAGGGGTGACCAGGAGACCTATGGCAGCTTTTCCAGAATCCCTTTCTGAACCCAGCTCTCTTTAACTGAAAAGACTATTTGTGCAGAGTCATGAGCGGCTCGTTTAGTGACTTCAGCAGCTGGGAATCCTGTCACTCACCCCATTGTTTTTCTAAGCCATTGTGTAAAATTACCAGAGCTGGGGAGGGCTAGACAGAGAATCCTGGATCAGCCAGAGGCTGTTGATAAAATGTTTATAAACAGAGCATAGATAGTGGTGGTGTTTTCTTTAGTTTATTAAAATATTTTTCGACTGCTAATGCAAGCTCTTCCCACAGCTTATCTACTAATGAGATTGGTGGCCCTGGCACGTGTGGGTTGTTGCTGCTGTTGTTTTGTGTTAAAAGGTGTATTTTCACCCCGCTGGCAAAAGATGTGCTTAGAATGATATTTAATTTGTAGCTCTGGAAATGGTGATGCTGTTGCAAGGTAGCCCTGAAGTACTGCACAGGTTTAATCCTAACTTTCCAGATTCTAAACCCAGAGTGGGAGGGAATGATCTTTAATAATAATAGTTCAGGCTGTATTTTTGTTGCAGTGCTTGTAAAACCATGACTTGGAAGAAATTCTCTAAAAATTTCTGATTCAGTTTCTTAAAACTGCTGCTGATTTAGTGAATATATTGTATTGTGTCATAATGACAGACTAGGTTTTATCCAGTGTATGACTGTCTTCTGGCTGTTGTGTCTTTGAAGCACACATCTGCAGCAGTTTAACTCTGTCAAGGACATATGTAGCTGAGGACATTTAGTGGTGCTGAAGTGCTGACGAGTTTTTGAAATCTGAAAGTTTTAAGTTACTTGAGATATTTGTAGATTGTCTTAGATTTCTTCTTGTTTCACAGCAAAAGATGCTTAGGGTTGTTGCATCCTAGGTAAAGTAGCAGGGTCACAGTGCGGTTAGGGAGGGGGAGCATCTTTTTTTTTTTTTTTTTTTTTTTTAAATTTACAGTTCAGTAGCTGAGAAGGTGGTGATCTTGCTGGGCCACTAGACACATGAAATATTCCAGAAATAATGATGGTGACATCAACCTTTACTTTCTAGAGGCATAAATTGGAATATGCAGCCTGGTGGTTTGGTTGACCTTGTTAAGCTTGGTAAAATCTCAAACTGAGAAGATCTGTCAACGCGGTCTTCATCAAAGTCTGTGGGAAAAGTGGAATTTGTGTGCATGGTGCTGTGGTCCTCCCATCTAGCTGTCATGCCTTTTTTCCTCAGGCATGCATTTGTTGCTGTCTGTGTTTCAAGACCAAGTATAGTAAAGCTGAATTCATTGGCTTTAACTCAGTTTTAAGTTTGTAAATACTGTTGGATTTTAGGGCAACAAGAAACCACTGTTTAGCCCTGACTGTGTGTTGTGAGAAGTCTGCTGTCTCCCATTTGAATTGTAAACAATGAGAGGCTGCTTTTCTTACAACTTAATTCAAAAAATGTCATTAATCAAAGATGATGGACCTTACTGAGTTCAGCACATTACTTCAGAGTTGAGAGAAAATGTAATAGCTAGTACAAAACCACTATTTCCTGGAAGTGTGCTGTGAGGCCTTTCAGTAACTAATTATTTTAATTGTATGTGTTATTACTGTGAGTGTTAACAGGTGCTTGAACTCCCTTGTGTGTCTATGTATTGAACTTGCTTGTGATTTATTTTTTTTTCTTCATCTGTTTGAAATTTACTAAAAGCTCTTGAGTGCAACCAGAATGGTGTGCTGACCACCTTTCAAAAAAAAAAATGAAGCCAGCTCTTTAACCGCTGATTTTGGTGTAATGTCATGTTGATACTGATTTTTCCACCTTGTGTTTTTTTGCTTGATTTGAGGGAGGAAACGATGTTTTTCCATTTGTGCAGTCCCAGATGCCCTGCAGAATTTAACAGCAGTGTTTCTCTTTCAGTTCATCAGCCAATTGCTGGAAGTAATCCCTCTGTCAGCAACAGCAGAGAATGAAATCGCACTGCCAGCTGATATCAAAGCCCTGCAACAACACTTGTGTGTGGTGCAGCTCTCAAGATTGCTCGGTATCTATCATGCCATGGATAAGAAGCAAAAGCTGAGTGTGGTCAGGGAGCTGATGCTAAGATACCGCCACGGATTGGAGTTTGGTGAGAAAAATCTTGAAACTAATGTTGCTGTTCACTTGCATCTTTTTAGGAGCAAAAGTTCAGAGCTTTTTTAGGGGATCGGAACAGCACAAAAATGGTGATGGCACCCATCATGCTGCTAGATGATACTTTGCTTTCTTCTTTATTATTATATCCTTGGGCACACTTGATTTACCAGTTTCCTTTTAATTTTTTTGCCTTTCAATTGTGTGTCTTAAACATGAGACATTCATGGCTACTTCAGGTGGTATATTTGTACCTTTGTGAAATTGCCTCTGCCTTTCAGTAAAGCCAGGCTTTCACTGGTGTGCATAGGACAAATCCATAGGCAAGAATATTAATTTGTAGAGCTTGCAGTCATAGGAGAGTTTTGTTCTTCCAGCAGATGTCAACATATGAAGCAGCCTGAAGTCCACTCATGATGAACAAATGCAGCATGTACACAGTTGTTTCAGTTTTTAAGGCAACTCTGGATTTTATAAATTAAGCTGTGGTTATTGTCTGCTGGATAGCTGTGTCATTTGACAATGCTGACAATGTCAGAAGCAGCTGACAGCACTGTTAGTAATCCAAGAGTAACTTTTTTTTCTTTTTAGGGAAATCTTGTTTGAAAACTGAATTACAGTTTTCAGATTATTACTGTCTGCTTGCGGTTCACCTGCTGCTTGATCTGTGGCTAGAAGGTACGTTCCGAAAATTGTCTTGCTTAATACTGCCCTGGATGGTTGCAACAGGGAGACTATGTCCCTGTGGCCGGTGTGTACCTGGCATGGCTTGTTAGGCCTGTAGCTTTCTGGATGTTTGTTTTTTTTTTCCAATATGAGGTGTTTCAGGAGTCTCTCTGTTCAGTTGGTGTTTGATCTGAATCTCACTGATCTCTAAAGAGGTGTAATTTTTCTGATTAATTCTTGTAAGTCCTGGCAGAACTTTGCGAATGATTCTTGCAGCTCAATGCTGGCTGTCTTCAGAAGCTTGTTCTGAGTTTCCCATGTAGGTAATGTTTTCTCTCCCATCGCATGAGCTCTGCTGGCAACTCCTTTCTGATATCAGAAGTGTTTTTAAGCATTTCTTTCCGGCATACTTTTGTCTTTTGAATCCCTTGCTTCTAGAACATTCTTCTGAGGCCTGTTGCTCTTAAGTAATTCTGTACTCCCCATCTGCTCTGCCTGTTAGTCTCCTAATCCCAGAGAGTCCATCCCCAATGGTGGCTCTCCATGGACACTGTTTGTTTTCCTGCCTTTCAGTGCAGTCAGTTATGCCTTTGTTTTTCCCGAGGAAGGTAAAATCAGTTGTCGGGTTCCTGGCAGGTCACTGGTGGAGCGTGGGCTCTTGAATTCCTGGCTCTGTGTTGCTGTCTCGCAGAATGCTTGGGAATGCCTGTATATATAAGCTAGATAGAAACCCTGAACAGTCCAGGACTCACCAGGAAAGGTCACTTCTTCTGCAGTGGGTTAATATGTGAGGGCTGTGCTTCGTACAGATGTGAGCTAGATATTCCCTGTGAAGAATTACTGCTTCACCTTTCACTCAGAGCAACTACAGTGCTGGACTGGATGTTATAAGGGCAGCAGCATGGCTCACAATTGCCATCTGTGTGTTTAAATGCATGGAACCGTTTTGAGAGGTGTGCAGTGTGAGGAAGCTTCAATGCCAAAGTGAATTATGCCTCTCTGTGATCACACCTGTCTGTCTTTTTGTCACCAGGTGAAGAGACAGCTGTGTGGCAGTGCCTAACTCTCTTAGAAGAAGGGTTATCTCATAGTCCTTCCAATGCTCAGTTTAAATTGCTGCTCATTCGAATCTACTGCAGGCTTGGTGCATTTGAACCTGTTGCAGAGCTCTATTCCAGCCTTGATGCGAAACATATACAGCACGACACCATCGGGTGGGTAGTATATACTGAGAATAATTGGTGATGGTGACCCTCCAGTAACCAGTCCTGAGATCTTCAGTTTCCTTTGCTAATGGAAGTTAGCAGATTGCCAGATTTTCATATGGTGGTGTATTTGTCAAAAATCCAGATGACTTTTACACATCTGCTGTAATAGACTCCCTTCGTGGAGTGTGTTTCCTGTGTGATTTTGGTGTGGTTTGGGTTTTCAGAGTATTAATTAGGGGGAATCTGAAAGAAATTTGTGAAATGTATCTTCATGCTAGTCATAGCTTGGTGTTCCAGCTCATGTTATTGCTCAGCGAAATTTGGGAGTACTAGTTGAAACAAACACGCCAAGTGGCCTTGCCTTGGTTAATGTGTTTTTGGGTATCTAAGTAAAGCTCTTCCACACTTAACAAGGTGGATAGAGGAACTCCAAGCTGCCACATAACTGTTTTAAAAAAAATTAAGAATTCCTTCCGCTACTCTTAAACTTTAATATGAATGCCCCCTGTTACATCTCTAGGCTTCTCATTAAAGCTGGACTGTGCTGCAGCTCTCTGTTCATCAGCTGCATTTGAAATTCGGGTTTCCCCGGAGTTCTGTATTGATATTTGACTTGTGCCTTGTTGTGTTGCAGCTATCTTCTGACACGCTATGCAGAGTCACTGGGCCATTATGCTGCTGCATCCCAATCCTGCAATTTTGCACTCAGGTTTTTCCACTCCAACCAGAAAGATGTAAGTTGAAAGAAACCTCTGTGTCCTTGTAACAGAGCAGTATGTCAAGGTGCCTTACAGAAGTCTGTACCCTACGTAAGGGCTTACAGAAGTGTAGTGGTTAATATGGTAACAAAGAGGAATAGTATGTGTAACTGTGTATGTGGTAAAGGTTGCCTCAACCTGTGTTTCTCATTACAAGAATTTGTAACTTAACTGCTATATGGGATTTTGATTTAGCTTTCTCTTCATAAAAGTCAGTTTTAATGCTCCTCAAGAAACAGGTATGATTACTTTTAAATGAATGGATTGTGATTTTATGAATAATTTAAGTGAAATCTCACGTGGCAACTAAGTCCTGGTGTCATATAACTTTTGACATTTTGGAAAGTCATAGAGCAACCAGGGATGGTGGGTCAAGGTGATGATGGCATACTTGAGAATCCTTTATATTAAAATTGCTGAAGCAGCAGGTTTTAGTGATGGCAGTCCTGGGCATACAGGGATTGTGGGGAATGCACATCATTTTAAAAGGTAGGGAAAGCAGAAGGAACAAGGTGGGAGTATTTCAGAGGGGAGAAACTGAGTCTTGAAGCCTCAGCTTCACCGAAGGCAGAGCAGAGCCCATGACTAAGTACATTATTTTTACAACTTGATCCTGTAATTTCAAACCTGTGTTGTGCTAACAGAAACTACCTGTTTTATTCAGTTCACCCCTAAAAGCATTGTGAATGAACAGAACGTTGTCTTGAATGAGATTCTTGGGACTGGAATGGAGGAGAAAGTGGAGAGTAACTGAGTCCTCCAAAGAGATGAGGTGCTTCCTAAAATGCATACTATGCCCTAAGCATCTAGCCTGCTTGTAGCTTGCTGACTAGTACCTATACTTGTTAGTAATCTTACTTGGAAAGTGCTTTCTGGTGTATGTTCTGACACATTCATAGGGAAAAATACCAATTCAGTTTCAGAATTCCTACAGAATCCATGAAAAATGAGCTAGGTAGGAGAACAGTGGAACAACACGTTTTTGAAGTCTTGGTGGAAATATATTGGGTAAATAGGAACAGAAATAGTCCAGAAATGTGGCAGGGAAGTATATGCATGTCAGTCTATCTCCCTAAAGCCTGCAAGGCAGTCCCATTCTGAGAAGTGGGGATATATCCTCTATATTTATATTTCACAGTTTGATCACTGTTGAGAGGTAGGGGAAGAAAATTATTTTAACTTTGCAAGAAACAAAGGTGCCATCCAGTTGTAACTCTTCCAGTCAGCCACTGGTTGGCTCTGAAGGCTCTGCAGTCATACAACTTGCTTTCCCACTATCCTAGCAATAGATAAAAACACAGGATTTGTCTGTACTGAATAGTAAAGATGCTCACACAGTAATCCCTTGGAAAAAGTCCTTGCTCTGTTGGCAGCCCGCGTTATTCCTATGTACAAGGTACCAGTTACACTGCAACCTGTCTCTGAGAGATTTTACCATAGAGAGTGGGATGCACAGAGGAGCACATGGATTGTTCGATGGAAGCTTGCTCCTGTCTGCTTCCCTTATTTGCTCATCGTTTGAGCACTGATTCTACTTGCTAAGAGTCTTTGGATTCCTGGGTGCAGTATTTTGTGCTTGAGTGAAGCCCTGGGTCAGACAGCTTTCTCCTATGTGTCTATTGTTGGTAGTGACCGCTTTTTTTTTTTTTTTTTTTTTGTAAACAACGAATAACTTGTTCGGTCTTGTTTAAAAGTCATTTGGTGGATGTTAATGGAAACGGTATCTGGAACCAACTATTTGAATAAAATGCATGGTGCTAGGTGCCAGGTAAAAAAAGTGAACCGAAAAAACCTACCAGATGTGATTTGTCTGCTTGGGAACACTGCATTGTAAAGCATCAAGAAATCTCTTTCCCTGGAAAGCAATCTGAAGTAACTTCAGGTGTGGTTATCTTGGAAGAAGGTTATTCTCTTCAGCACGAATGATAAAGGTGCTTGCAGCAGACAAGAGCTGCTTGTCTCCAGTAGCTCAACAACTAATATGTGGATGAAGACAGCCACGTTCCAGGTGCTGTTGCCAGGAAAATGGTACTCAGTTTGTGTTCCAGAAATCCTGAAAAGGCAGTGCCTGAATGGATTGACCTGCCTTGTTACTACTACACCTTAGAAGGTTGAAACTGCAAGAGGGACAAAAGTGGTGCAATCAGCGTTATATAATGCTTCATGCTACAAGATAAGGATGTGACTCTGGAACCAGCTCACATCATGTCTTGTTTTGGAGACAGAGAGTATTGCAACCAAAGGGCCATGAGCCCTTGTTGGTCTTGGGTAGCCACATCTCTTGCATGTTCTGGATGCTTCCAGTGGTTATCACTTTAAAATCCTTTTAGCTGGGAAATGCATCAAAAGCTGTGCTAATTTGCAAATAGCAAGTGTACTTTAAACCAACCGTAAGGTGCAAATTGCAGGAGATGAAGGCTCAATTCAACGTACTGTTCAGCCTAGGATGATGGCATGACAGAAGTGAAGACAAAAAAAGGGATTCCTTACCATAAGACATACTTCAAGTATCACAAGGTCAGAATCTGGTACCAGTTTCTGTGCTGCTGGGGTTGACCTTTCACATTCAGGGTCCTGATACCAGCTTCCCCTTTGAGTCCCATAACAGTATCTAACTGCAGTGTTAAAGGAGGACTATCCTTTAAAAGTTACCTTTTTACATGATTTCGGATACTGCCTGCTCCTCTCTAGGTTGATGTTTAAGATAGCTGGAAAGTCTGTTACAGCACAGATAACGTGTCCTATGGCACGTTGTGCGTGGGACTCTGCCTAGAACAGGAAGTGTGGGATATAAACCAAGTGGTCTGGCATAAAAATACAGCTACTGATTCAGACTGGTTGCTTTGGATAAATACATTTTCCTTCTGACTTGCTGAACCTAACAGCCTGAAGTAAATCCTGTTTAAGAGTGGGTCCCATGAGTAACAGCCATCTAGGATGCTGTACAGTCCTGACATAATATTTTCTGCTCTGGGAGAAGATGCCAAGGACAGGGAGGAGAGAGAAGGCAGTATTGCTATATTTGGCCAAAACTAAAAAGGCAACTTTATCCTTCTCAAGATAGTCCTCCTTTAAATATGCAGAATCACGAGTAATCTCTCTAATTTTCTTGTGTCCGTCCGTCTTTAATTTCTCCAGATACTGCAGGCAAACTGAACACCGTGTCCTATGGGGATTTAAAAACCACGTCGATGCAGTTGAATTAGCACCCATAGCGCAATCCCGTAGCCTGACAATGAACTCTGCAAGGCTGTTTATCAGAGGGTATGTTGTTGAATATTTGGCATATTTTTTTCATACAGTACAAATAACTAAATTTCTTAGGAGAAAAAAAAAAAAAGGCACAGCTACCTTGTGGACATTTCTTACTTCAGAGGGGGAAAAAAAGGAGGCTGTCATCTGTGCCTGCTAGCTTCTGGTCTCTTAGAGCCTTCCAGACAGGTTGAGTCTGTTAGTACCATATAATGTTCAGTTAACCAGAGGCCTTTTTTGGTGTGTCTCATCTTCAGTGCATTTCATAATCTTGTTCAGAAGAAAATATTTGATTTGCCAGAATTCTCAACTGTAGGGTAATTCTGATGTAAAAAATACAGCCATCTGTCTTGACTGGGAGCATAAATAGTTCACTCTGTCTCTACAGTTTGAAATTTTCATTAAAATGTAGTGCTTGTTTGAGGCTCCTTCATCATATAAACCTCCTTCTGGAGATTGCTTGGACTGATGTGAAATATTAGTTGTGTGCCTTGTATTGCTGCATTTCATCAGAGGGGAAGCAATCTATACCATGGACCCTGACAGTTTCCGTTGATGTTTAGATTGTATTGTAATGTGTATACACTGCGTGATGCTATTTTGTGATACTGTATTCAAAAAATCTAATAAAAGAGAGAAACAAAAAAAATGTGTGAGTAATTTTTTTTTTTTTTTAATTTATGTTGCGGTAATGTGTGATGCATGTCCAAGGCAGTTCCAGAAAATCGGGGATATATTTATTTTGCCAGAAAGTACTTTTCACAATGAAACAATGATTTAATGATTCGAACAATGCATCTCAAAAAAAAAAAAAAAAAAAAGCTTTCAAAAATCATCTCTCCCCTCTAAGTATTTTTTGGTCTCAGTGGCAACAGCAATGTGATGTTTCTTAGTATTAGTTTGGTTATTAAGTCATACTGCTCAGTGGAGCATCTGGGCGTTTTCAAATTAAAGTAGCAAAATTGCTGGGGTGACTTGGACAAGCAAAAGTGCAGCGCTCTCCCAGGGTTTGAGTATCTACCAGATTCTGTACCTCTGGGTTAATGACAAACACAGAAATGCAGTTCCTTGGCAGTGAGCTTGTTGAACTGGTTATTCTGAATTTATGGAAGTAACTAATACAGAGAATGGTGTGTTTTCTTCCAGACCTCAGAATATATCATTCAAGCCTACAAGTATGGTGCATTTGAGAAGATCCCAGAATTCATTGCATTTAGAAACAGGCTGAACTCTTCCCTTCACTTTGCGCAAGTTCGGACAGAACGGATGTTGTTAGACCTCTTACTTGAAGCAAATATGTAAGTATAGCAGCAGTAAGTGCAGCACCTTGCACATGAAAAAAACGGACATTTGTGCATAAGGCAGAACACTGGCCAGGTGAGACTGGTGAGTTGCACTTGCAGCTTTTCAGCAGTAACCTGTGAGCTGCGTGTCTCTGCTTCTGATTTGCTCTCCCCTTCAACGTCCTTGTCAGTACCGATGTGTAATGTTTCTGACAGCAGAATAGTTGAACGGTGGAGAGAATGTGGTCTGCTAGTGAGCTGTGTTTTCTATTTCCAGTTGATTAAATGTTGCTTGCTCTTACATACAGATCAACCAGTTTAGAAGAAAGTATAAAGTCCATGAGTCTGAGCCCAGAGGAGGATGACATTCCGTGGAAAGATTTGCGTGACAACAGAGACCTGACAGTCTTATTTAACTGGGATCCAAAAGACAGGTGAGTAGAAATACTCTCAACTGTAGAGTCTCACCTCTTTCTTACAGCACACATGGCAAAGAAAATCCTTTCAGGGCAACTGCCAATTTTAAAGGTTCTCTAGGCTGGCTAACTGCAGACTTAACAAGCATCATTCACCATTTCTAGCAGTGCTGCCTTTTTACATATTAATACAGTTTTCTGTATTTCTGAGCACTCCTCCCTCTTCACAGAGTATTCGGTAACTTTGAGTAGGCTTTTGTACCAGAGTGAAGCTTGCTACTTTTCAAAATTGAAGCATTTGCCTGAAAACATTTGGTGCCTTTCTCTAGGGACATTTCTGAAGAACATAGGAAACTCTCACTGGAGGAAGAAACCATGTGGTTGCGAATCCGATCTTTAACTTTAAGGCTAGTAAGCGGACTCCCAACTCTTAGTCACACTATTCAACCAAAGAACTCTGAAAAGACTGCAGAGAACGGCGTCTCATCCAAGATTGATACAGTTCGATCCCTGCTTCAGCAGCTGGAAGCGGCAGTGGATTCAGGGAAGAAGTTTCTAGAACAAAAAATTCAGGTACCCATTAAGGAAAAAGCTATCCCCAAATATTAAATGAACGTGAATGCAAGCAGAGAAACTGAATGCATCTTGTAACGTCCAGCAGGCTGCAGAGTGCACTTAACTGACCCTGAGTTTGTAGTGTATGAATCTGACTGAGAGATGTGCCAGAGACAAACACTGTGTTCTGGATAAGGAAAAGCTGCAACACCTTTATCTTTTTCTTTGCTTCTTGCCTAGTATCCTGTCCTTGGCCCTCCTCCTACCCGAATGGCTGGCTTCTTCAGTAATGGCAGCTGTCAATGCCAGACTAGCTTGTTTTATCTTGTTAGTGATATTTATGAACTAGATACCAATGGCTTAGGTAAGTGTTTAAGGGGCAGGGGTTTAACCAGCTTGTCATGGTGTGTGGTGGGAGGGAGATGTGTCTCCATTTAGTCTGAAAACTACTAGGCATTGGATGATGTTGACCCACACTGTTACTAGTGTGTTAACTTTGTGAATGACACTACATTATCTGGGAGACAATGCCTTAATTTAACGTTTTACATGAGTCTTCATCTTCGTACAGTGTATATTGATGCAATACTGGATCCTCTTTGAAAGCAGTTGCATTCACTTTTGACTGTTGAGACTAAATTACATTTAAATGCCTCTTGGTTTTCTGGAAGGAGAGAATACAAAAACTTGTAGTTTATAACTTTTTTTCTTTTTATTTCCAGAAGATTCAGCAGAAATCCAGGAGAGGATAGGGAATAGTTTCAAGTCTTTAGTAGAACGACTGACAGGTAAATGGTAACTCCAGAATAAACACTGGTACCTAGGGTAGTGCTTCATGGTGCTCTGAGGATGTGCTGCTGAGCTTGCTGCCGTTATGGGGAATGTGTTCATGCATCTGCAGCTTCCTTTGAAAGATACTTGAGAAAAAGGCTGAGATTCCCCTTGGCTTGTCTGATCATCAAGCTGTTGCATGTCACAGCATGTCTTTATGTCCTATCATTTTGCTAGCTTGCAACCTAGTTTTAGGAACTGTTGTCTCCCTGGTACTTGGTCCAGGTGTGCTAATAAATGGTGTGGAGTTACTGTTTGTAATGAAATACAATTCAGAGGAAAATTGAGAGCTGGACCTTCTCAAGAGGCTTTGGCCAGACTTATCGTTAACTGTTTAGTGGTTAGTCCTCTGACAGCTTTGTACACTATGCTGAGATATATACTGTACAGAAAATATGCATTTAAGTTCATCTGTGTGTCTTGAATAAGGCTTTTATTTTTTTCTTTTCAGAATTGTTCAGTAAATGTAAAGGTGATTTGATTGAAGTCAGAGATGGCACCTTGAAAACTCATCCAGACCTGTTAGAAAACCTAGTCTTCTTTGTTGAGGTATTTTTTTTTTTCCTTTGGAAACTAGTATTTTTGGAGTACTTTAGGGTAGAAATGCTAGGACTAAACCGCAATGAAAGTTCTTTGATCACAGTCTCTCACAAAAGCAGAGTTTTTTGTTGCATATTCTAACTAGTCTGAGTCTTATCAGTAGGAACACTGAAACAAGTTTAGAAGTCTCTTGTAAATGCAGCTTGTAACGTACTTGTACCTTTTTTCCAGACGATCTCCATTGCCCTGTGGGTTTCAAGTTACTGTGACAGCGTCCTCCGACCTTTTAAATCCAATCTGCAAAAAAAGAAGAAGAAAAAAAAAGAAAGCAGTGTAGCTATGGTAGAAACAATATTCCTTTCTTTTCTCCCCCACTCCCAATCCAACAGCATATTTATACTGAAAGAAAAATCAGGATAGATAACATATTTATAAACTGCTTTTGCATAAACTTTGCCTTGTAGAGGCTGATGCGGGTTAGAGATTGCTCAGTAGTGATTTCTGAAACTCCTTTTCTATTGAAAAATCAAATGGTGATATGACACGTTCTGATATCACATGACAGCTTTTTAATAGGAAACACAGTTTACACTATCACAGGCCTTCCTGCCTGAAACACATTATGGTAAACTTGTTAACTGGTAGCGTTTGTCTGGGTAGGTAGTTTATAATAGTTCAGCAGTGGGGGGAAAGGACTAGAATGACAGACAATACAAAGTGAGTTGTCATATAGAATAGTCCTCAATATGGGTTTATAAATTAAAGGTATGTGTTTGTTTTTATAGCCGCCTGTATTTACACACTTTCTGGATTATGTTAATGAACTACAGACGTTAACTTCCAATGTAATAGATCACATCAAAGGGCTTGAAATAATTCTGACTGCACTAAAACTTGAAGAGCTGTCCTTCAAGGACACTCTGCTTTTACAGGTAAGAGCTTGTGTTACTGTTTTTGTGCTCTGTACATTTGTGTGTGACTGGTAACAACCTGTATGTACGTGACTGTGGGATAACTTTGAAAGCTGCTTTTCACCAAAATGTTTTACTGGAAGGAAAAAAAAAAAAGGAAAACAAACAAAAGCCACTGGCTATGATTGGCTTAATTGCTCTTAAGCAGAGGTTAGGGGCCAGACTGCTAGAAAGTTTAGTTTTGGAGTGGTGAGTTAGGTTGTGCTTTTTTTTACAGTGACACAGTGACTTTGCCTCATCTGATCAGCTCCAGCTCACTATGTAAAATCTCAAAAAACAAGATCTAAACACGAGAATTTTAAAATATTTTCATTTTATGTAGTCTGTGATGTAACTTTATCTGTGTTTTAGCATGATGGAGGCAAAATATGTATTTCAGGAAACATTTGAGATTCACCTACTGCTGCTTAGTCACTTCCCTGGAAACAGTTACTTGACTTTTATGGAAAAACAAGTGGCAGCTCCCCCCTCCCCCCCCAGCCCCTAACTGTATAGGGAGGACTAAAGGGAGGAGTAATAGGTGCTATGTATGCCAAACCTCATGCCAAGCGTAGACTTGCGAAGCATGGGCCTGCTGAGGAAGGTTAGCTTTCTAAGCCATGGCAATCAGTTAAGTTAAACATTGCGATAGACAAGTTAACAATACTGTCCTAAGGGATCTTCTAACAGCTCAGTATGTATTCATTTAAAAGCAGTGGTTGAGATCCTGAAAAATATCTTTAAAATAGTGACAGTGTCTGGCTAAAAGCCTAGAAGTGACTGAAAGCATAAAATTGGAACTTCCTTTATGGTGCTTGTGAAACACAGGTGGGGATAAAAGGTGAAAGGTAGCAAAGGGCTGGAATAGGCATCATCTGATACATAGGGGAAAGGGATCTGGGGGAGTGGCGAGTCAAAGGAAGATTCCAGGAGAAAGGTCTGAGAGGAGAGTTGTCTCCTCACCAGCATTAGTTTGGGGGGTGGGAAAGAGTGAGTAGGAGAAAGGATGGGCAGAAGTTCTGTTACCCAGGACCCACACAAATTCAACAAGGAATCAGCACTTAAGGCAAAAACAGGTCTCCAGGATATGTACCTAAAATGGGAAATCTGACCTGCAGTGCATTTGCATTCAGAATTACCGAGATGGGAGATCTGAAGGCTTTTGAATTGAGAAAGACTTAAAAGGTGCACCAGTCTTTCAGAGCTGCACTCCTGTCCACCTAAGCTGCTGTTAGCCAGCTTGTGGTGTTTTCAGTTATTGTCCTGTTTATTTCATAGCACATTATTTAAAATTACCTTTCTCTTGTTGCTGTATGAGGCAGATGTAAAAGTATCTCATATATACGTATATATAAAAAGAGAACTGCAAAAACTGATAGAAGGGAAGGGAATTCCTTAGACTGTTTTCAGTCTAATTTTGAATAAAAACTAGAAAGTGTGTTTTCTTAATATCATCAAAGAATCTTCACTTTAAAGGGATAAGACACTTTCAGGTAATCATTGATCTCTAATTTTTCTGGTTCCTCACTGAGTCAGCAAATTCCTTTGTTCCTTTTGATACAAGGCATCAAAATTACCACTACACAAGGCAGATCTGGAAAAAAAATACCATTAGCACACAGATTTGAGCAGAAGCATCTATGGCAGTCAGCAGCTTTTCCTGTGTTCGCAGTGTTTGCTATTCTGTTTATTGTCTACATTGTTGCAGTAAATCCAAATAAACGCAGACCATACAGCTTTACTCAGGGCTGTGGTTGCAGCTCTGTTTAGAGCTAAAAGACATTTTTGAAAAAGTCCTGGTGTTCAGGCATTAGTAAAAATTCTGGCATGATTCAGGAATGGAGTGATATTAGCAATGTATTGGCTGAACCTTGTCACTGGTGTGAGATTTACCCACATCAGATGGGTTTACTCAAGCTGTGCCTCAGACTTTTCTGCTCGTTACCTGTATCTGCAAAAAGCAGCCTGATAGCAAGTCACCTCTTGACAGAACAGTGGTCGTGGCTGCTGCTTTGGGTACCAGGATTTGCTCTTTCTGTGTACAGAAATACAGCATTGGTCATGATCGGTTGGTGCTAATCTTGCTTTACCTGCAGGAGCAATGCCAACAATTCTGTGTGATGCTGGTCCTCCTGAAAGTCTTTTAGCATGGATATTTCCAAAAACTGCCTTAAAGGGCATCTGATTCCTTTGGGAAAGCTAGCTACCAGTGTTGCTGAATTAGTGACATTGGAACCTATCCCCAGCACTGCGGCTCCCTGTGCTTTGGAATTTGCTCTTAAGAGTTTCTTAGCTGGTCAGCATTTATTTGCTGTTTGACTTCACTTCTGTGTGTAAGAAATTGTCTAGTTTACTAAATACTGACTAAAATAAAATGCTACATGCACTCTCAGCCACTAATACTTTGCACAAGGATATTTCCAGAAGTTTTGAAGAAATGCTAACATGTTACCAGCCCTGCGTGGGCAATATTGGTATCTGCAGGAATTACTGCTGCTGAGCAGGTGCTGCTTGTTCTGTGCCGATGACATTTTCATTGTAAACTTACACTGTGGTCCTCATGAATTTCTTATCAGTGTTTGAGATGGTGGGGGAAGTTTAAGGGGAGGATTTCAACAGATGCTGTGGAGTAAATGATTTCTCTTTTGCATTTTGCAGGAAGAAACAAAGTTTACAAAGACTGTGCAAGGGAAGGTCCGGAGCAGTTACCATCACTCAGTTCAGGAAATTGGAGAGCTGCTGAAAAAGAGACTTGATACCATTAAAAAACTAAAGATTTGAGGAATGCATCCTTGACAGACTCCACAAGGGAGTGACACCAGAGTCCCAGACAGAAGCAACATCCAATATACCATCACTTTAATCCAGAACTTCCTCATAATGCATGAAGGACTTAAATTCATAAACTGATTTTTTTTAGGTATTACAGATGTATTGAGTGGATTTAAATTATTGTACATAAATGAGAAGCAGGGACCCTTATCGGGGTTTGACCACTTTTTATACATGTTCACAAGCATATTGCAACAGGAAAAAAGTAACTTTCTTCCCTTTTGATCTCTAGAAACAACTGGAGATGGTCTTTAGAAGCAGCAATAGAAATCCAGTGTAAAGCATATATCTCAAAGGAGTTGTATTTTCATCACCATACAGTGTTTATAATTTTTGTATGGTCCTTGCCTTAGAAATGCAGAAGTTGTAGATGCCCGCATTCAGCCACTTCCAATGAAGTCAGCCCATTTTGGAGCTGCCTATTTTGTCCACAAGGCACCAGATCCTGTCTAAACCAGTGTGTTGGTCCATCAGGGAGAGGTGAGGCTGTGCTAGAGGAGCACCCTCTGCATCCAAGCCTTCCAGCAGAGCCCAGCCCTCCATCACAGGGTGGGAGCAAGCTGTGCTTCGGGTGAGACAGGTTCCTCTGAGGACAACTGCTGGAGGGAGGAGGTGGTGTCGCTGTATACACAGGTTGTTTTACATTCAGGAAAAATTGCAGACCTGCTGAGGAGCAGACTTGGACAAAGCTTTAGAGAGAGAGAGATGGGAATCGGTGTTTCAGCAAAAAAGACAAAACCGGAAACCTTGTATATAAGCTGCAGTGAAGTCTGACTCTGCGGGCCGATTTCATGTCAGTTTAATGAAAAGCAGCAATCATAACTTTTAAAAACTGTATTTAGATTACTGAAACTTGAAAGACTTAAATATTTTAATAGAAATTAAATCCTATTGGCTTTGATTTTAAGTTGGCAGAGGTAACTTTTGCTTCCGCTGTGGTATGAGGCTGAGAATACTTTTTGTAACTGTATGCTTGCTTTTTGCAGTTGATCTTTGATTATTCGAGCACTAGCTCATTAGGCGTTCTGTTAGAAAGTGCAGTTGCATCATCTGTTCCCACTGAATCTGCATTTCTGCTCGGTTTTTTTTTTTGTTTGTTTGTTGTTGTTGGAGTTTTTTAAAGGAGTAACGCCACCTAAAATTGGTAGGCAGAAAAGTTACGTGTACCTGCCATACAAGGGACAGGTCAGACTTTACAGATTCCTCATCTTCTGATTTAAAGCAGCTAGTATCTGAAGTCTATATTTAAAGTTTTAAGAGAGTTGACAATCCTACCTCTGTCATCTCTTCTGAATATGTTTTGTTAGTAATGCTAGAATGTTGATGAGAGTATTTTTTTAAAAATAAATCCCCTGTATATAAAAAAAAAATACTACATAGCGGCTCTTGCTGGATTTAGTTTTGCTTTGCCCCATCCTGAAAGGGAAAGAATGTCTGCAGGTTGTTTAAATTATGGATGTCCTGATGGTTTAATTGCAACATCTGGTAAGTGCTCTGGGCTGGAGAAATACCAAAATGTGTTAATTCTGTTTTATAGTAACACTTTTCCTGAAAAAAAGAAAAAAACTCTTACGTTGTATAGAAATACCTTTTTTGGAAAGAAGGATGTGCTTCTTAAATTAAAGCAAGACTGATGACTCAAGTTGATGCTTTCAAATGTGTAGGGTAAGTGAAAACAGTCCCATTGCTGAGATGAAAAAATTTGTAGAGAAGCACTGAGCCAGAAACCTACGCTGTCCCTTCTCATTCAAGGAGGCAAATGGCTGTTGCTGATGTCCCTTTCCCCTCCCTCCCCCGTGGCAATGTGAACTGGAGAGGGCTTTGCACAAACACCAGCACCGAATGCAAAGTTGGCACAGCACCCTCATCCAGAGGGGGACAGTCCAGGGGCTGATTTATGCTGGAGTTTCTTTCCACTGCTGCTACAACAGGTTGAACTCAACCAGTCATATCAATAAGCAATGGTGAAAACGTGAGTGACGTGTAAGGTTTATATAACCAAGCTTTTAAAATCCACGTGCCTGAAAGCAGAACTTACTTTATAAAAAGGTTTTCTACATCAGCTCCCTTAAAAGCAGAACTGAAACTGCTGGGAAGGGACGTGTGTCATCTGAAGCAAAGTCTGAGAAGAGATGGAACCATGGCTTGCTGTTGCTTCCAGTCACAGCATTTGGCATGTCACAGGTCCAGTGTCAGCTGGACACTCAAACCATCCCTGTGCCAGCACAGGGAATACTGACTATTTCTCAGTGTTAGCTGCTGTCCTGTTTCCAGTCCCAGCCACTGGTAAACAATAAGCTTGTCAAGCAAATACAATTTTTTGATTACTTGGTGTTTTGTAAAACCAGACACCATCTCTTCACAAGCTGTAGTTTCTTTATAGAAGGAAACTGTGTACAAGAATGACTGTGTACTGACTGGGGGCTTGGTTGAGGGAGAGTGCAAACTTCTTTCCCCCTATAAATTGTGTACAGTTAAATATATTATATATTTCTTAAAAAGAGCGTTTCTCCCTCCAGAATATGTCCCCCAAGGATCTGATAAGAAATTCAAGCTATAACTCATTGCTGCTGTTCCCCCTTTTCCGCTCTTGGGATTTGTTTTTGGTTGTTTCAGATTTATATTTTTTTTTTTTTGTGATTAATTGAAAAACACCGAGAGGGAGCTACCAAGACTACTGTTTACATACTGAAAAAATACTGCTTTTGTACTACTGGGATCATGATCCTTTTACAGATTTCCTCAACTCTTCTCTTTGCTTAAAATCGGTGTCTGATGTAGATAAAGGTCAGAACTCTGCTACCCTGCTTTGTCTACATAGAGGACAAAATGTACAATGCCTATTTTTGTTGCCCATCATTTTTGTACTCTTTTAACTGTTCAAAAATTGCGTTTATATTTTGCAGTCATTGATAATCATGACTTTATTTTAACTGCTAGTAATCGTAGAAGGGATTTTTTTGTTTATCTGCAGCCTTATCTGAACTTTCTCTTCATTGGTTATTCATTGTTAATTTATGACTGTAGAAGATATGTATGCCTCAACCTTCTACGGATTTAAGCAACACAACTGCAACTGATCTGCTTTAAACTGGATGGGTTTATAATTTATATAAAAGTCAAGTTTCGTTACAAATTAGTATTGCTGCCTCTTTCGTTGTGTCTGGATGTGACTGGACTGCTTGCTTACACAGTCTGGCTTTGTCAGCCCATTGGTGAAGCCAGGCTGTACTGGTGCAGGGCAAGCAGAAAAATCCAGTTACCTGCAAAGAGAGTGGAAAGGGGGGGACAAGAGAGATCTAAAAACTCAGGCAGCAATTTTGAGCTTCTTCAGA
>JAVJGJ010000001.1:94526999-94564592 GCA_035590215.1 Microhierax caerulescens
TGTGGTGTGGAAGTGCCTGCACTGGCGTGTGTGGTGTGGAAGTGCTTGCACAAGTGCCCACACTGGTGTGAGCGGTGTGGAAGTGCCCACACAAGTGCTTGTACTGGTGTGTGTGGTGTGGAAGTGCCCACACTGGTGTGTGCAGTGTGGAAGTGCCCACACAAGTGCTCATACTGGTGTGTGTGGTGTGGAAGTGCCCGCACTGGTGTGTGTGGTGTGGAAGTGCCCGCACTGGTTTGTGTGCGGTGTGCAAGTGCCACACAAGTGCTCACACTGGTGTGTGTGGAAGTGCCCGCACTGGTGTGTGCCGGCATCGGTGCCTGCAGCCCAGGGCCATCCCAACAGCTGCTCTTGCAGGTAAATCGGGCCCGGTGGCGGCAGGAGCAGCTGATCCGCTGCCGGCTGCTCTCGCGCTTCCGCGCTGTGCCGCGCTGCAGGATGTTCTCCGTGAGAACGGTGGCCTGTGGGCAACTTGGCCGCTCGGGAGTGACGCAGGGCAATGCCAAAGGTGGTTTTGAGATGATGGTACAGGGGGGCGTGAGGAGAGCTTGGGAGAGGCTTTTCAGAGCTGGAAGGTGGAAGGAACATGCGAAACTGAGAATCTTTCTGAGCTGTTTCCCTCGCAGCTTTGCCTGGGGGACAGTTCTTAATGCTGGTGTGATCTTTTTGTGGCCTGGAGAAGACAGGTGGCATCGCTAGAGGAGAAGTGGGTTGGATGTGACATATAAGACAATATGCCATCATTTCTCAGCGGAGACCCTGAGAGCGTGCTGTGCTCCCGTGCATTTCTGGCCCTTCTCTGCCCTTGCTTTTCCAGCCTCTGGCCGTGCTGGTCAGGGATCCCACCAGCAAGGGACTGGGGCAAGGTGGGAGCTTTACTTTCACGCTGGGAAAGGCAGCGTGGGCAGGCAGAGCTGGCCTTGGGCACATCTTTACAGGACTTGCCTTTGCCTCAGCCTCATGTGGGACAACCAGGGCGTTGTGATGGGGTGTGGGGGGGGGTCTGCCCCGTACCGACCAGGGCACAGGGTTCCTGCATGCCGCCAGCAGACCACCCTCGGCAGGACTGCCAGGGTGGCAGAGCTGGCTTGCATCTGGCAAGAGCTGTCGCCGCTGTTTGCTCTGGGGGAAATTAAAACAAGCGGAGCACTTGCCATAGCAACCGTGTCCGCCTGGTACACGTGACGAGGTGCAGGACACCTCACTAAACACCCCAGCAATGCCCTTGTGCGGTGGGAACACCTTGTGCGTAAGTAGGAGCCGGTAACAGGTTTAACCAGCAGCTTCTGCAGAGCGTTGAGTGATCTGCAACTGAGTGAAATGAGTAAACGTCTCCCGGCCCCATTCTGCTCGTGCTGAGCAGAAAAGTCTCACAAGGGTTACGTTCCTGGGTGTTTCATAAACACCTGCGGCTTCTTTGCAAAGAAACACCTAGAAAATGGGAAATGCACTGAAGGACAAGGGTGAGGACAGGCTCAGGGCTGCTCCGCAGTGGTGGTTGCAGAAAGGCAGCCCTTGGAGAGGTTCATACCACACTCCACGTGATGTGGTTGTCTGAAGGCATTGCCTTAGGAGCAGGACAGTATTTTGCCTTATTCAGCCTGTTTCCCATCACTTTATCACCCAGGGCTGATGTCGCAGTGGCTGGAACTCCCCTAACATCCATTTTTAAAGGAAGAGATTGCTTTGTTTCTTGGACTTTCTCTGTTTCAGCCCCAGGCTGTTGGTTGATATTAAATGCAAATACCGCTCCCTTCTGCCGTCCCTTGACTTTGTTCTCTCCTCCTCCCTGCCTTGCCTTTGCGTTACAATAATAAAGTCCAGAATAGAGATTGTGGTTATAATTACACAATTCCCCCACATTCTTCCAGTTCAGTTCCAGTGGCCTAATAATGTCCTGGCAGGCTCCGCTCACGCTGGTGAGCACAATGGGGAGCCACAGAAGTGTTATAATGAGGGACTCTCACGTCTCCCAGCCCCTGCTTTATCTCCTTGTGGTGAGCACTGCAGGACCGTCCACACCCTAAAGCTGGGGCTCAGGAGGGCATAACTCCCTCCGCTTTCTGCTGGCAACGTCATAAGTGGCTTTTGGTTCCCTCTTCCAACAAAGAAGGCAGTGCCGACATTTTGTGAGCCTCTCTAAGGCATTCTGGAGTGTAAGAGAACGATCTTTGTGGGCTGTTGTTGATGACCTTCCCTGGAAGTAATTGAGGAAGGGCAACAAACCCTCATTAAACCTTGTCTAATGAGCTGGAAAGTCCCTGTAATGTTCCTGCTGCAATGTAGCAGCCCCTTGGACTCAGCTTTTTGAGTAAGCCAAGAGCATTTGCAACCTCAGAGAAGGAGACCAAGTTTATTTAGTCACTACTCTCCTGGACCGAGATGATATCAGGGTCGCAAACCTGTGCCCCGTGCCTTTTTGGCAAAGGATAGCAAATCCACAGAAAAATTCACTTGTCCAGCCCTTCCTCTTTGCCTCTGCCACTGAAGCATGTGTTTCCTGTAACAAACACAGCACACGCATACATAGAGTATGATTAGGCAGCGCAGTTCATACTTGACTGCCTGGAGCAACCATGGATTCAGAAACACATGCAGGAAAGATTTGGAAGTTTTTACAGCAGACTTTAGACATTTGGTTTCATCTCAAGCTGGAATCAAGGGCTGTGAAACTCTCTGTGGGAAACAGTGTTCTGTATCTTTTCTTTCCTTCTTTTTCCCATGGGGAGAAAAGGGCTCTTGGGATGCTAACTCAGACTTAGTGCAGATATTCTCTGACCCCACTTTCCTCTTTAAATATACTATTGTTTTCGGTTTCCGTGAATTCACTGTGTAGCGAGTTCATTGCGCGAGAAGCAAATCTAAGTGCCGCATCTGTTTTGTGTTTCCTAATGGATGTAGCATAGAGAGGGTCCAAGTGCCTTTGAACCGTTTTTTGTCAGGACCTGGGCCAAAAAAACGAGCCGAGTCAGAAAGATTTGTATTTTTAAGGCAGCGTGGTTGTCATTAGTTCTCTTGTCCCTTGTTTAAAGCCAAAGCGAAGCTGCCTTTGTGCAGTCTAAGGTAGGAACCCCTCCTCTACCTGGCTCTTCCCAGTTGGTGTCCCACTGCAACCCAGTAGAGGTGAGCACGGGCCCTCACCTTTGGTGGTCCACTATGCTGTTTAGCATCCTGCCTCTGTCCCGTGGGCTTTGGGTTCATCAGCGATGAACTGAAAGTGCGACAGGAACTATTATGACGGGACTGAAATGCTGTCTGTATTTCTCAGGTATTCTACGTGGCCTCTTTTCTATACACTGTCAACTACACCTGGCATCTGTACATGGACCTAAAGATGAAATACAATCAGAACCTTTTGAGGATGCCCCCCCAGGTGAGTAGGACTGATGTGCAACAGCTGTTGGGTACCAAGGTTGTAGTTGGGTACTGAGGGGATGTAGCGGAGTTTAGGAGGTGCATATGTAAAATATATCTCACCGTAAGGACTCTGAAAGCCCTTCTGCCCCATGGCTCTATGAATTGATGTATCTTGCCCATTGAGGTCAGCAGAGTTACTGCTGGGTCTGCTGTGGCATCTCAGTGAAAGATGAGGCTTGCAAGACTAAAGCAGACAAAAGCCAACGTCAGTGTAGATCTCAGAGCAGAGAAAGTTCAGGACCGGGTATCGGTGAAGTTCTTCTGCAGTTAGAACAGCAGTTTGCACCAGCTGAGGAACTGGTTTGTTGCTGTCACTGCCTTCTGCCAGGGCACGGCCGAGAGGGCAGGAAAGCAGGGGGTGCCTGGACACCCCAGAACTGAGAATTGACAGTTTCTGTCCTCCCCAGGTGTCATATGGCGGTTGAGAGTGTCAGAATTGTATCGTAATACAGAAATCGTAATAGAAATATTGTAAATTGTAAAAATACAGAAAACATTGTAAATACAGAATATTGTAATACAGAAAGGTATTGTAAGAGTTTGAGACAGGAGGTGTGACAGAAGTGAGCCAGTGCTAAAAGGACCAGGTGGCTCTGGGAACAGTGGCCAGTCCTCACTTCATCATTACTGGCCTTTACAAAAGCCCTTTGAGGAAACAGTGTAATCGCTGGGAACCGAGGAACAAGGACACAGTACTCAGAAAAATACTCAGTGTGTTGCAGGCTAAACAAACACTCCACCTACTGCATGACCAAAACCTCTCCTTGCAGTTGTTCCATTCCTCACACCTGGCTAAACAGCGAGGCACCACCACCGCTGCGAGGTGACAGATTCCTTATGCAGCGCTTCCCATTAAATCCATCAGCCCCATTGACGTCTATAACCTTTTTCTTCCCCAGATGTTTGCTGTGCACAGCAAACTTTGTATCCCAGGTATTCCAGCTGTCGGTTGGGAGCAGCAGGCTGGGCAGAGCTGTGTGTTTCAAGGGCTCTTGGCCGTAGGGTTGGGATCCGCTTGTAGAACTGGTTTCCTTCTTGCTGGACTCCCGTTCAAAACACAACACGTACCCTAATTCCCCACCACTGCAGCTGTGCCCACATAGTATTTTCGTAGCTGGTGTGCATATGCCGGGTGCCAAAGTACATCTCTTGGTGAGCAGTTACCAGGACATGCCGAACTGCTGCAATTCTACACCAGAACGTGAAGTTTCTGAGGAACAGGGCCAGGTTGAGTGAGTAAGCAGTACAACAAATGAGTGAGTTACACCAGAGAGCTCATCAAGTGTCTACTCCTTGTCCTGTTTCAAGTTCCCTTCTCAAATCCTCTAGCCTTGAAGGAGAACAAGGCGGTAAGCGGGTGGAAGCACTGGCTGTTTCTGTTGCAAATCAGCAGAGGCTGAACTCAGCGGTGTTGATTCTGTGCAAAGTGGAAAAAAACCTCGGTCTGAGGATTAATCAGCATTTGAAGAACCCTCAGCTGCTGAAGTGCTCCTGGGAGCGGGGTCCTGTGAACCAGTGGCTGTACAGAAACAATCATTTAATTAAGATCTTTGGATTTTGCAGGTTGTAGATTATGCGGGTTGCATTGGCCGAATAGCAACGATCTCGTCTAGGTAAGGTTTAATTCTCTCTGGCTGAATTATGTGGTTTGGGTAAACTGCAATGTGCCTATTTCTGCTTCCTACTTATTTGGAAGCACATTTTGCTAAAACCTGTAAAGCTCATCACTAATAGCAGAGTGACCTAACAGAGTAAGAGGTTTTGGATGCAAGGACCTTTCTCCAAGTTAATTATGACTATATTAACTAAAGTAGTTTTTTAGAAAGTGCCCCCTTTACCAGGGTATCGCCTGCATGAGTGAAAGTGCAGAAGTTAGTAAAGCTGATAAAATACTCTTCCAGAGAGCAGTGTCATTAAAGCCAATGTTTAAGTCCTCTGTAGTGACAGGAGAAAAACCAAGTCATGTTTGGCTGGAATGGGAGCAGTGCCGTGCAGTAACTAATACCTGTGCCGTCATCCTTTCTCCTCTTAGCCTCATCCCTTTCCTTCTCATGGTGCCTGTGTTTTGCCTGGGTAACGGCAGTAATTGCTACCAGAACTTCAGTCAGAAGCATGGGTAAGCTTCACACGCTGCTGAAACAGCCCCAGCGCTTATGGGTCGGCGGAGGAGCTCAGGCTGTTCCCTTTCTCCCCACAGATGTCTCCTGATGCACACGGAGATAGCTGTGCCCACCCACGAGCCGCAGACCCTGAGCAGCTCTGTTTGCCGTGTGATGCATTTCTATGGCATTGGGATCTTCCTCGTTTCCTTTCTGATCAGCTTCGTAGCCATTCTGGTAAGAAGCAGTCCGTGCACGCTAGGCGTTACACCCAGATGATCCGTGTGAGAAGATTTTCCCCTTTTCATCTTTGCTTGGATGGTACCAGAGGCCAGGCGATGTCAGGGGAAGAACTGTGCGGTGCTGCTTCCCTTTCGGAAGGTGTCACAGGGGACAGAAAATACCATTGTGCCACCACATAAATCCATCTGGAGTCCTGCGTTCTGTCAACCCATCCCCCCAAAAACAAAAAAAAAAAAAAAAAAGGATTTAGCTGGGAGGGAAGGCTCAGAGCGTGGCAGCAGGGTCCTACTGCATGGGTCAACGAGACCCCAGGTCGGTTCGGAGCGTTCAGTTCAGAAAAGGTTACGTACAGAGCTCGGGCCACCCCGCAGGGAGCAGTTGCCTGACGAGGTTTGGTGGATCGAAAGGGGATATTCTGCCTGATACAGGGCGGATCAGAGCACGTGCACAACGCGCAGACAACGATGTACGCTTCTTCTTTTTTAGGTTATACTCAGTCAAGCCCGAGGTCTGTACAAAAGGTTTGTAACCTCCACAGGATTCCTGGGGGATCAGCAGTGGGCCATGATTAAGATGGTAGAACAACGAGTGGTTTTTTACCCCGTCGCATTCTTCTGCTGCTGGGCCCCAGGTTAGCGGAGAGCTGAGCTGCTCTCACAGTATTCCCCGGGGATGTATGTGATCTATAGGATGTGTGGGATATAGTGCCTGACAGTGAAACTCAGGAGAGGTGGGGTTAAAGCGATCCATCCCTTTTCACAGCTGTCCTCCTTGGGATACTGAAGCTGACTGTTTCAACAACCAGCAAAATCTACATGGCTTTTCTAATTCTGCAGGTAAATGTCTTCCTTTGCCGCCTCCTACCTTGTGCCTTCTCTGCTTGGACGGCGTGTTAGCGTTCGCCGGCTCCTAGTCGCTGCTGGACAAAGCATGCTTCCAGCCACGAAGGTCACTGCTCTATGAGCCTAAGTCTGATTTATTCTTTTGCTTGGCAAAGATCTTTACTTCTTGTTTTATGTTCTTCACAGGCCTGAAAAGGTCTCGATAACCAAAATCACAGCATCATGGACACTGTAGAAAATAGGACTAGAAAGGATCCCCAGAATTCAGGGGTTTTTTTCCCCCCTTTCTGTGAAAGTCTCCAAATGTAATTCCTCCACAACACTTGTCCATCTCCTTGATGTGCCTGAGGCAGGATTTAGCAAAAAATAAAATAACCGCGAGATTCCTGTATCGTGTGGGATGCAGCTAGATAAAATCACTCTGGAAGCAGGAGGCTTGGCATAGTGTACCAGCCTGGTAGGGAGCCTTGGAGTGGTGTGTGGTGCTGGCTGGCAAGAGAGCCTTGATCTCTCCTGTGATCTCTCCCAGGCTCTGACAGCAGCTTCCCAGGGGCTTCTGAACTGCATCGTGTACGGCTGGACGCAGCACGTCTTCCTCTCCCTCAAACGCAACGCCTGCCGGGACGTTGACACTCAGACTCCTCTCCTGCGCTCCCAGAAGAAGTTCTACGCCAGCACGCTCCCCACCAGCCCGCCGGACGCCGAGGGGTCCACGTCCACCCTGCTCTGATGAATCCTCGCCTCAAAGGGAGAACAGGCAGCATCCTAACGAGGCCTCGCCGGGTTTTGGCAACGTCAGCCAGACCCGGGCGCGGGCTGTCTGCTGCGAACTGTCGTGCCAGCAGCAAAGTTAGTTGTAGTGCTGCAGGAGCCCGAGCAGGTCTGTTGGAGGCAGGCGCTTCAGTAAAAAATAGTTATTTATTGTACAGGTTTGTATGGACTGCCAGCGGATTCTTTAAACATGGTAAATCTTTAGCACAGGCTGTCTCCTAATGGGAATATCTGTAGAAATGCAGCGAATCGTCTGTAACGGCTCAGAGATCTGGTACAGTTCCTTTGAGGGTAGATGGCCAAAGGAGGTTTTACTTAAGTATTTACCATTACAAATTAACAGTAAAGCAAAGGTGAATATTTTTCAATCTCTGACTTTTAATTCACTGTAAAAATAAAACATGTACCATGCTAACAGCCAACTGCAAGGCAAGAAAAATTGCAAAGTAACATTGGAAAACCAGCGCTCGCTTCCGTGCCTCGACTTTTTGCACGTTTCCCTTCTCCTCTTCATGCCAACTCCTGCTCAGCTACAACTCCCAGGAAAATAAGCTTCTTTGACCCAGTGGAGTATTTCTCATGAACCAGGTGAGCAGGACTTCGCATAAATCTGTCTATACTCCTCTAGATGCTCAAGTGAATTATTTACTAAGGTCCCACCCTTCTATAGAGAATAAAACGGATCTTTAGCTGCATTGGTAACAACTCTTTAGCTTTTAGTCTTCGTTTTCTAACAGTTTCACTTTTGGGGCCCAACCCATATTTATTTACATAGTAGGCAATACAAAAAGAGGAAATACTCGAGTTTTGTGTAATCAACTTTCCACAGTTTACAGAGTTACACTGTGTAAATCACACTGTGGAAAACCTGCTGGGACTAGCAGTCCAGCTTCAGGGGCGTACCCGCGGGGGCCGTAGTCCTTTCCAGACCTCAGCTGGTGGGTTTCCCACCGCTTTCGTGTTTCTTTAAACAGATTCTTCCATCTTCTGCTCCTCAACTACAAGAGTCTCACTTCTCGCTGTGGCTAAACCTGTACTGAAAAAACGCAGCTATTGCCTTTCTGTATTTGGTTACAGCTGCGAGGAGAGCAAGCAGAACGAGGGCAATGGGGACCGTGATCCCAATTAGTGTCCCAAACACTTTACTTTGAACAACCTCCCCCCTGGACATCATGAGAAGCGGTGGAACTGGCAGTCTGGAGGTGCCCAAGCAGCTTCACAGTGGCAGTGGTTGAGGTTGTTGCAACCCCCTTTCCCTCCACATGAAACCGTCTCATCACACTTCATCCTGGCTGTGGCATCCGTGCATGGCTTGTTAATACAGATGTTTTTTTGGCCCACATCTGGAGCCATCAAGTCCTCCTCCGGTATCAGGTATATTGATGCTGGCACTTCATCCTGGCTGCCTTTCCCTGCCCGTGGGCCAGGTTTCCTTGGAATGACTATCTCATAGGCTGTGTAGCCCCAGGAGGGCTGGGGTCTGCAGCCGGCACGGGGCAGCAGGAGCAGGAGGGAGAGGCTCAGCCCAAAGAAGAGAATCCCCCTGCCCGCTGGGGCACCCCTGGGCTGTGTCCGGCACGGAGCCACGGTCACTGACTCCTGGGCTGGAGGAAAGTGTGGACGATAAGACATCAGAAAAAAAATTCAGCAGTGAGGATCCCTGCTCACCAGTCAGACACCTTCCCTCAGGGTCTGTCGTCTTCTCCCTGCTCAGCCCACAGCCGGGTTCAAACCGCCTGCTCCTGCCATCCAACGTGCCTTTTTGGAGCTCTTCCTCAGCCACCTGCCCACCGTGGAGGTAGGACACGCCGGGAGCCATCCATGCATGCATGCATGCATCCATCCATCCAACTGCAACAAAGCAGCACAGGGAAAGACCTGGCACGGGGAGGGAAGCCGGGGGGAGAGCTCCTTTTGGCGCCCGAGAGGTGACTGTTCTCCAGCCCCACTTCAAACACAAACCTTCGTGGGGAGGACAGGACCCACAGCCCATCTGATCGCTCAGAGCCTGTTTGCCGAGCGCATGACAAGCCAGCTCGGCTGCAGCAATTTGTTTAAAAGGGGATTAAGTGCAGAGCAACAGAAGATTATCAGGGAAACAATCACTGGGTTGGACCTTCAGCTGCAGCAGCGAGAGCCTTCGGTGGCTGTTCACAGAAAACCTCGCTCAGCTCAAGCTGAGCTTTTAAAGGTCTGAGGGGAGTTTTCTTGCTGGAAAGGGAGAGACATTCTCTGGGCACACATCCTTCTGTGAGTAGGGGAGAGTCTTTTTCTTGTGCCACTTCTACAGAGCAGCTGCAGCTGGTTTGGCTGCTTTAAATACTCCCAGGATGCTTGGAAACTGTCCTCTCACTGCCCTTCCCAAGGCTATGGATGCTCCGATGGCCACTCGCTACCCAGCACACCCCTACCTCCTCAAAGGTACCGAGCAGATGGATTTAATTCTTACAAAGAAGGTGGCCAGGGGCACACTCACAGCGGTCCCACTGCCTCTTTCAGTGCCACTTTTGCTCTGAAATGCTCATGTGACACGGGTCTATCTGGCTGCAGTCAACAAGCCAGACAAACCATGCTGGAGGGTAAGAAAAGTATTTCCAGACCCAGGACGCGTACGAGTGCCATGGGCTGGCCACCTAAGAGGGGAGGAGAAGCACTCCAGTGCTCCCTGGCAGAGTGCACGGCCAGCCTGAGCAAAGACCGAGCCATTTCTCATCCACCCGTGTCTCCCAAGTTGCCAGTCCTGCCACAAGTCCCCACAGCGCTCCCATTCCAGCCCCCTTCAGAGAAGCCCAGCACCCCGCGAGGATTGACATCCTAAAGAAACCGGTTCCTAGCTCCTGCCCCAACGAACATGCCCAGTGGAACGGAGGAGCTGTTAGAGCTGACAGAAGAAATGTCACAACACAGAACAACTCTCCCTCCCTTCCCTGACCACCCAAAGTCACAGTGACAAGAAAAATCCTCTAGACCTTGGGGGATTAACTGGTAGCACTGGGCAGGTACTGCTGCCATCTAATGGAAAGCAGCATTTAAAAAGAAGCAATTTCAGGTAACGTCGCCAGGCAGAACATGCGATTTTCTAGGGCTTTAAGTGGCCTACCCTGTCGGTCGTTCTTTCAACTCAAAGTCTCAGGGCACTCCTGGAAAATAAAAAGCAAAGTTCCCATTTGTAAGGCGGGTGGGATGGAGGACCAAGCACGGCAGGACAGGTCTGGGGGTGGCAGGAGAAGCGGGGTGCTGTTCCCTCCAGACCACAGCCATCCTTCCTCCCTTCTGTACTACCGGGACTGGGAAGCCAAACAAAAGCAGCCAGTAACTTTTTTAAGTTTAGTAAAATCATTTATATACACCAATGCGTAATATTTACAATATAATACTGATCCAAAATAAACTAACGTATTACAGATAACACTGTAAAGGAGAAATGAGAACATTTTAATACACAGAAGTTAAACATGGCATATGAGGACAGACTCAGATTTCCAAAAGAAAAACCTGAAGTAATGACAGCAAAACTTTGACATGTTGCTATTTCCAATCAAAAACTCTTTCACCTAGTCAAGTTCTTCTAACCTTTATATATATATATAAAATATATTATATATATATATATATATCTTAAAATAATCAAGTCACAGGAGAAGTCAGATATACAAAAAATTTTGCAAAGGTCAAATGATTTCAGAGATTTTTCTCTTAAATAAAATTCTAAACCCTATAGAGCTTTCTCATATCCTTTTAGCGTTTGTACAAAGAATGTCTTCTTTGATCCCACACAACCCTTCCACCTCATGATATTTACAATATTCACAGTCTGCTATAAACAATCAGTAGATTTATTACCAAGTAAAACCTTACATAATCAAGACAAGTATCTTGCATTTATGTCAACTGAACAAGAAAAAAAAAAACCACAGGAGGGAGAAAGTAAAATACTACTTCAAAAGACATAAATGAAGCTGTTAAACGTATTGAATGTTGAAACCTAGAACGTAACTTTTTTTAAAGAGTAAAAAAAAATATCAACTTTCTCATAGAAATAAAACCATTTGACCTTGAATCTTCAAATTGTGTTTTCTTAATCTGGCCCTCCCTCCCTCCGTTTTAGATGAGGCCATCCGTATTTATCACGGACAGTAACATCTACAGTAAATCCATAAAAAGCAGTTCCTTATCACAAAAGCCCTTTGAAATGTAACTTCCCTCCAGACACCAAAACACTTTTATGGTCAGTCGGAAAAGCACCCACCTCGCTATCAGCAGCAGCTTGAAATTATTCTGTTGTGTAAATTAAGGAGGAAAGGAAGGACCCTCCAATGCGCGGTCAGAGCCCATCCTCTCCGCTCATTTCTGAGCTGCCTTGGGTGTCGCGAGCAGCAGTTGCTCTCCCATCCCCCGTGCTCCCCACTACACCAAACACACACCAGCACTGCAGAAACGGGCTGAAGCAGTTTCCCCCGGCGCCTCACACAAGGCACACGAGGCTTGCTGCTGTCGCCTGTAACGCTACAGAACCTGCCAGAAAACCCAGGTCCCCACATGTTAGAGCCCAGGTTGCTCACACGGTGCTGGGACCGTACCAGGCTGTGGCATGGCAGCAGTCTTTGCCGACTGAGAGCAACTATGATCTGATTCAGTTCCCTGCTGAAAAGTTCTGGCTTCCAAGAAACTGTCCAAGTATTTTCCTCTTTGGAGGGCAAAGGGATTTTTTTAGGCTCTCATTCAAACAAAGGTGATTTCCTTGTTTCTTTCTCTTATCTGCCACGCTTAGAAGTTCCAATACAATAAGATTTCCCAGAAAAAAGCCCACGGATTTCAAGTTACAAAGGAAATGATCTACTACCTTTAAAGATCACACGGATGTTGACAGGACCTAAAATTTAGGGCAAGGACAGAAATGCATATAATAGGACCTGCAAACTTGCTGATACTTCCAAGAAATTACAAATACTCTTGCCTCTTGCCAGGTCTCTACAGTTGTCGTTGATACACGTCAGTGCACAAATATTCCATGTAGTGTCAGAGGTACAATTCTGGCTTACACAAAAATTCCCTGTTTCCATCAGAGAACGTGATGGTCAAGTAGGGACTGTGGTTCTTACTCTGCAATAAATCAGGCATCGGAAAACTGTCAACAGGATTAAAAGAAAATTGACAAATTGCTGACAAGGAATGGGAAATGAAGTATCTCCTTCATGTAGAAAAACTAAGTCGCTGTTTACAAAATTTATAGAAAGAGTCAGACACTGGTTTGCCATCCAAGCTAAAGGTTGCCAGGAAGTCTGGTAATAGAAAAAAGACAAAAAAGAACAAGGCTGGACTGCCGTAAGAGTAAATTGGGAGATTCATGGCTCAGGTTTGTAAATGTAAACCCAAAATTAATGAGCTATGAAATATAACAATAATGTTCAAGAGTCATTACTAATAGTCCTGAATTGGCACTTCAGTCTGCAGACCAAACTCATTCAACGTCTGCACAGGTATAGTACCAAAATATCTCTATAAAAAGCCTTCAACCGGTCTCAAAAGAAAGAAAAGCATCAGAAGGTAGAAAACTAGAAATATGTACAGATTCTTTTCATTTGTTTGTTTAATTAAGATTAAAAAAGCAGCTTTTGGAGCCAATGTTCCAGACTAGTGTTAAGAATCTGCCCTGGGCAGCCTCATGGTCCAGGCAGCAAAAGGACATGTGTCAAGGAGCAGCCCTGCATCTGTTGCTCCCCCAGGAAGAGCTCAAAGGCATCAAAGGGATGAGGAGCCTGGACTCTGGAAGGTGACACAAGAGCAGGATCACCGGTGGATCCACACAGCAGCACTACGACCCTTGCCAGGATGATCTCTTTCAAACAAGAGGACAAGTTTGAAACCAAGTGTTGGATCTTCTAGAAAGGAAACAATGGAGTACGTGGGTAGAACACACACAACTTCTGGTCTGGGGGTGAAGCAAATGAACCCCACGCTTATTTTTGTCCATAGAAGATCCCACCATGAAAATCAAAATAACTTGTACGTAAGTAAGTAGAACGTTCTTCTATCCCGCTGTTGAACAATACGATAAAAAGAGGAATCTTACGCCGAATGGCCAATTCAGCCTTAAAAAAGGTCCGAGGAAGATGGGGAAGAAAGAAAGAAAGAGGGCTACTGATCAGAACTGAAAAATACAGCAAGCGTATGGCCTCAGGTGCCCTTGGCAAGGCCAAGTGTGGCTCTCGGGTCGTTAGCAAAACCAGAAGGCTATTTAGTTGCCTCTACATAAAGACTCAGAATTTAGGCGCAAAGGGTAGCTATGAAGTTTGTGTTTCACAGCACTTGCTTCAAGTACTTACTCAGCAGAGTGTTGAAAAACTGTGGCTGTCTTGTTCACATACATAGTCATTGCAGCTGGCTGTATATATAGCAGATGGAAGGCAGCTTCTGCAACTGGTTATTAAGAAAAAGAATGGTCTTTAACAATATAATTTGCCCCGTCTGGGGGATTCATGATTAAGTACGTAAGTGATCATATATACCTCAAGGAACTGAGTTTTAAAAAAATATTACAGTACCAATGATTTTTTTGTATCTACAACTGTACAGCATTTTCAAGCAGTATGGAAATTTAATGAAATAATTATGATTTATTAATTTACATAAAAATACTTTTTACAGTTAAAGAATAAATCTTAAATGGTAAAAAAAATAAGATTAAGAAGCTCCAGCTATTGAGAGTCATGGGAGTTTGTCTGCTCTTCGATAACTTGTTTTACTATTTCTGCCAGTTTTAGTCGATCCACTTTATCTGTGAATCCTCTGCCTGCAAGGAAAAGAACAGGTAGTCATCTGGTGCTGGGCACAAGGACGAAAGCAACCGTGGCTGGAGTTACACACTGAACACAAAACAATGATTCCCACTGAAACTTAGGACCACATTTGCAAGGGAATCAAAATGAGCTACGACTTCTAGTTCCACTGAAAAAACTGAGGACTCAAAAACCTAAATTAAAACCAATCAGACAAAACAGAAAGAGAGAAGAGGCATGACCAAGCCCTGTGAACCTGGCCAATGCCCCTGGTCCCCTTATATTCATCAGCATCTGCTCCTGGGGGCTGCCACCTCTGTCACCCTGTTTTGTCAAGGAGCCATCTGAACACTCCCCAGGCAGCTGGCTTAGTTTAATTCTGTTATCCAAAACAAGTGGAAGAGATTCTGTGATTGCATAGATGAGGGCAGCAGCCTCTAGCAGAGAGAGGGTAATGAAGAGCTGGAAGGAAACCGGATCAAAACAGCTGAAGTGATTTCCAAAGCGATGATCCATTTGTGCCATTATGTTCCTACCTGACTTAGTGCCTTCGAAAACTCTAACCCGAACCTCAGAGAGAAATTTTAAGGCAGAACTTTCAACCTAATTTCTAGTACACTCATGCTGGCAGAAGGGTTGGAACAGTATCAAAACCTAAATCAGTTTGGTAAAAAATTCAATAATTTTTTTTTTTTTTTTTTACTTCCATACAAGAAGGTCACTGCTTCCCCTCTTTCACCCGGCATTAGCACTTCTCCGTGGAAGAGAAGGAGTTCCTCACCGTTCCAGCTGAAGCTCTGAAGGGTGTCTCGCAGCAACTTACACTCTCGATTATACTTCCATGCCTCCTGCATCACTTCATTCAGCTTCTCATCTTCATTCTCTCCTATTTTAGGAGAACAAAGATAAACAGGAGGTTTGTCATTCTGCCTCGCAGCAACATTCAGAGCTTCAGTAAGCAGCATGTGCAGTCATTCCTCCTCGCCTCAGACAACCTAGGGAATCTCTCTGAAAGCACACTCCTGTTTGAAAGTTATTTTAATAGCTCTGCATGTCATTGTCAGACTCTGATATTATGCATGCACCAAAATTACAGTCCACAGACAACACTTTCCTCTTGAGGCTGGCTAGGACAACAGGAGTTTCATTTATCCTTCCTCACCACTGACACAGACTGATCTTGAGGCACAGTAAAAAGTCAGTGTCTTGCATGTTTAGGAATGTAACTTTCTTAAAAGTGGCAACCTTTACCAGCCTGTGGTAGAATGCACTGAGCGATCACATCTCTGAGCTTTTCCAGAGCCACGTTGGAATCGTTGCTTCCGTTCTCAGGGTCGTGGATATAAACACCATCCTTTGGCTTAGTGCTGCAGAAGAACAAGGAGGAAACAATTAGAATTTGAATGCAACTCAAGTTCGTTACTTGTTGCATAACTGCACCAGTATAACACACTCTTTCACTCTCTGGAAGGCTGGGACTGGGAGGTGGATTAGCATTAATTATAACAATGTTCTATATTATGAGACCACTTTAAATACGAAGAAAAATAAATATTCCTTTCAATTAATTCAAATAAGGATAATCCTAAAGTGCATTATCCTACTGTTCAGATAGGTAACTCGGACAAAGAGAGATTACCTGGCACTCTCAGTAAAGAAACGTCAGGATCAGAAAAAAAAAAATCTTGGAATTGTTTCTCCCAGTTTGCCTCACCTTCCTCAACATGTGACCCATCTTCTCAGAAGGGGTCTGTTCAATTTGTTGTACAATTTGTACAAATTGTATTGTACAATACAATAACACTCTCCAGTCTCCTTCCTGCCCTCACTGGTGTATATCTTGGAAGGCACCATATTGTGCACATCGACTCCCAACAACACACTTCAGCATGAAGAGTGTGTCAAGCAAATCAGAAATTCAGGAGCATGGTTATACTTGAATGAACCTGTAACATGCCTGAAGTCATTCGCCAGGCACCACAGCTGCCGCCTATACACTGAGCTTTCGAAAGGAGCTTTAGAGAATTACCCCAGTAATTTCCTTTTGCGCAGGATTGGGTTGTTGACGGAGTGCAGGGGTTTGAGACTGACTTTGAGGTCTTGGATTCTCATGTTTGCAAGCTGTTCTGCATGAGCCTGTTGTATGCCTGCAACCATCGCCTGGAATGAAAAAAAAAAAAAAAAAAAAAAGGTCGCACTTGATTTAATTAGCTTCTTTGTGAATTGAAGAACAATATATGGACAATGTTAGCCATGGACACACAAAAAAAAAAAAAAAAAAAAAAAAAAAAAAAAAAAAAAAAGATATGCACCAAAATCCTATTTATTTCAGAAATGCATAACAAAAATCAGGTTTGAATTATGCACAACATGATTAGAACTATAGTCATTGACTGTGGGACAATATATCCTGACCTCACAGGGGCTGAACAGGACAAAGCACCATCTCTACCTTCTCATGTTCACAAGCTTAAGAGTGCTGACCGAACTCCTCTTTGAGCAGAGTTTAAAGCAAGCAAGAAGCGCTATTCATTTACTGCGAATAATGAGGTCAGAGCTGCAGTCAGATATAAAACATGGGAAAAAAGAGAAAAGACCTACAGGGGAGTCCTCAGGCACGTTTACCACCACACTCTGCTCTCTAGCACACGGCTGTCCTTTACCACCAATCTTGGAGCACCTCCTCCTAGCCCAAATTTCAAATGGAACCGTTTCCATTTTCTTACAAAGATCTCAGGCTCTCGTTAAGGCAGAAGGGGAGCTCTTTATCTGCCACGTGAAGGAAAACACTCAAACCATCCAAGAGCTATCCAGCTCTCCTATGCAACATTCTTGATAAAGTAAGGTGTTGTTTAGACCTTGTCCATCATCAGCTGGGCAGAGGGTAGGATGTTATCAAGTGCCTCGGTGGAGTTGAGCCAGGGATGGTCCAGCACACCTTCAATGGTCAGCCGTTCCTCAGGTTTCACCTTCAGCAGCCTGGGAGAGGAATCAATCAGTCTGTAAAGAGGTCTTTGTTGATTTACAATGTGCTGCTCTGTCTGGGATCAAAGCACTTAGCAACATCTAAGCATTAGAGGGGCCAAAAAAGAAACTCCTCCTAACAACTCAAAACTAAGCTGATCCAAAAGCGCTTTCTGCCAGCTTCACTGCCTCTTGCTCCAGTGATTTTAATGTTATCACAGTTCATTCAGTTATACTCAGCGACTCAGTGTAAGAGAAAGGCCCTGAGTAATACCTGTGTACTGCTGAACTCTGTATTCACATCCTCCCAGATGGGAAATTATCTTCCAGATTAACTGGAAATGATCCAGACCGACACCCTCTGGAAATGCATGTCTAGAGCTCATCCACGTGATCGGCTATACTCGAACCAAGGACTCTGGGCACGGTGAAGTAAGGCAGTTTCAAACCTGGAAACCCGTTCGCTGAATTAAGTGCTTTCACCATGCAACTCCTTAGCTTTTCTCCCCCTGCAAAAGCCTCAAGTAACGGACACTTTGGCATGCTACACCACCTCAAAATAAGAAGGAACTTTCTTCTGAGATCTCTGAAAACCCCATGGAATTACATTTCACTAGAATGAAAACCTGGGAAGAGATAAACTCATGTTCTCATGATTATCACAACTGTTTAATAAGAAAGTAAAGTTTCACGCAGAGTGCTGACAAGTTATCCCAAGAGACTAAATTAGAAACAGAATGACTTAATGAGTTTGTCATACTTTCTTAGACAATACTCTAAATCAGCTTCCTGGCTGCAAAGCAGAATTGTTTAACGTACCAAGAAAGTGGAAATAACTTTTACAAAATGTCAGCAGGACCACAGGCTAGCTCCTAAGTTTCACTTGCAAGGCCATGCTGCCAAACAGGTCGCAAGTTCGGTTTTGATACAAGACCCAAGACACATGCATTCCTTTTCTGTAGCTTTCCAAAGTCCTAACCTATTATCAAGCACTCCAGCTCATAAAGCTTGAGGTCAGAAATCAGCTCGACATGCCTGAAAGGAAGCAGCTGCTTGAATGCAAAATATGACCTCCAGAAGCAAGACTCCTTACAAATAGCAGTTTACATAAATAAAATGTAAACTCATCCAGAATTATATAGTGTCTAAAGGTATTCCTGCACCATAAACACAGATCCAGACTCACTGGCTGGAAAAGAGAAGCAGGAAAGGGAGTCCTGATAACGTTAGTAAGAGAATTAAGTGAACTGAATCCAAGTAACATTCTGTGAGCTGAGTTTCATGGCCATTTTAAAAGACAATGAAATCTACTGACTGTGGAGCTTCTGAGTGAGAATAAAGAGCTGACCTTGGCATAAACAGAAGTTTCATTGCAACATAATCTACAGGTTGTGTGGTGAAAAGTTGTGGGCTCTCCTGTGCTGCTATGAACGGGTCCCGGCACCCTTTCCAAACAATGTTAAAGTCCTTGGAGTTTTTACAGTAAATCAGTGGAGACAGTTTAAAATTATTTAACGGATCTATTTTTTCTATTTTATGTTGCTTTTATCCTTCCAGTCCCTCTGGCAATACAAGCAAAGGCAGCAAGTCCCTCTCACATTTTAAAAAACAAGTGAGGTCAAGACCTAATCAGTGCCACATTGTGCTTCCAAACAGGTCCATGGGATCATCGTCTTTGAAACATTTGCAACTGAGAGATGTGCACTGCATGAAAACCAGCTTCCATGAGCATTTAGAATAAAACAACAGTGCAAAACCTCATAGACCTTGCGACTGATCTTCACCTCCCTTTCCCTGCCTCTCTCTTGACTCCTTTTAGACTGCGTATTATGTGCACAAGGGTTTTAAGGGACAGATCTACAAGACCCTATTACGCCATCTAAATGTCCCCTGATTATAACAGGGGTTTAAACAAAATCGTAGGAGATACGTGCCTGGAGAGCACTTGCAGATGTGACAGCCACTGGTCTATACTGTTCTGAAGCAAGGTAACGCACCCGTTCCCCTTAGAGACTAAATGCACAATGCACTCCAGCAACTTCAGAGAGGTATCAAGAATAGAACACAACAGTTGGAGAGGAAAAAGAGAGGGAAAGAAAAATATTTACCAGACTTCATTTGTGCTGAATGCAGTAGAAAATTTTTCAGCTGTATGTGCTGCAGACAGTTCCCCCCATCTTTGGAAAAATAAGCCCTTTGTGATAATGCACTTTCAAGTGATTTTCCAATTTCTTAATATAAGCAAAGAGCAATACAACATTTTCCTCAACTGACTCACTTTCGCACAATGTCTTTCGCCATTTCTGAGATCTGGCTCCACTCTTCCTCTGGAAATTCAAAACTTCCTGTCATGATCTTTTTCCGCATGTCCTTTGGAATTGTCCGACTGTGGTGTTTGGAGTAAAACGGAGGGTATCCACACAGCATCACGTAAATAATGACACCCAGGGACCACAAGTCACAGCTCTGAAAGCAAGGAAATGATCACTTTGGGGCGCAATTTGCAGCAAGCAGCGGTGTAGCTATGTTAAAAGCTCTATGTGAGTCCCTAAAACAGAAACACAGCTCAGCCTCCTCCTAAAGGTCCAGCTGAAGACCTTCACGGATAAACACGGCAAATACATAAGCACAAGGTAACTCCATGGTGCCAAGCTAAACTACTTTCAGTACCCAAAAGTCGCTTGTTTACAGCAAGCACTCCTGTAACTCTGTGCTATGCAATGGCACATTGTGTGGAAGCAGCTGGCGCATCAGAGGTGTGAGCAAACCGCGCATTTATTACATCTCTCAGGATACTTGAATCCTATCTCTCGATATCAGAACATAAAACAATACAGTCATTGTTTAGAATGCAAGGGGGAGGAAAAAGAAACACCATCAAATAAATGAGCTAGCAGAGATACTTAATCAGAGATGCCTGTAATGAAAAAAAAAAAAAAAAAACCAAAACAAAAAAAACCCAAACCCAAAAATAAACCCACACTTTCTGAAAGCCACGGAGATGAAGAAGCTTCAGAAAGCCAGGAGCAGTATTTCACGACTGCTTACGCTGCGCTCCCTCCTGCCCTCCCACCCCAGCCCTTGCACTAGTTACTGCTGATACGATACAGAACGAGTTCATCCAGGAGGTAGATCAGCCAAAATCCAGCTCAGTTAAGAAGCTGAAAGCCAGATCTATTCCCATCTGCCTCACTGTGTGTTCACGCAACACAGACACTACTTGAGAAGAAGGAATAGGATCAGAACAGCCTAGACTTCAATTCAAGCTTCTGTTGGCCCAAATCCTTAATTTTGCAGCTCTGTTGTTACTTGGTTATGGCACGGTGCGGGCTAGGGCTGGCAGGGCCTGCTCTGACCCTGGCCATCCATTCCCAGTATTTTTTTTGTGCCAATGCTAGCATTTGTACGGCTAATTATTTATTTTTACTAGCTCGGTTTCCAGCCCTATCAGTCCTCCAGGGCACTCCCAAAGGTTTATGCCAGCACAAGGATGGACAGGACCACACAGCCAAGTGTAAGCTGAAGCCTGAACTCCAGTCAGGTTCAGGTGACTCTGGAAAGACACGCAAGGGCAGATCTGGGAAACTGGAGAGGTTCTGTGATTGTTTTACACGGGCAGAAGCCTGCACAGCTGCCACCTGAAGCAAGGCCAGCACCACCACCCCCTGCCCCAGACTGTATATTCCACCGTCTACTAGGACAGCACCGGCGTTGGTGCAGCTGCACAGATGAACTCAGCAAACACAGAATCCCTGACTCCAATAACTGTTTTTTTTGACTGGATCCACACCGACCCAGGAAGGGGCCCTCAAAGGTGAGGCTGTTTCCTTCTGGAGGGCATACACTTAGACCAGCTCATACTGATCATTATATCAAACTCTTAGCTTTTGGCTTTTACAAAACACATGGATGCAGATAACTTCATTTCTTCTGATAACAGAAGAAACTTCAAGGAGTTGCCCCACATATGTATGCTTTGGAGCAAGTTGTTCAAGCCAAACTCAGATAGCTCTAAAAGTCTGAATTTCTATTTAGGTACCTAAATTCTCAACATTTTTCAGTTGACCAGAGACAATTTCTAATAAAATCAATGGGACTTTAGGCATGTAAGTGGGGAAAAAGGTGTCTAAATTCCTTGTGGGTATGGTTCTCAGATTCTATTTCTCAAGAGGCAACCCCCTCCAGCTATGACAGACAGTCATACTTGATCCAATACACACACGTTTTAATAAGAATATTCAGGAATCAAAGATGTGGGGTTTTCCTCCAATTTACATCTGTGGAAGAGCACTGCTGATCACGAAGGTGGATCACTGGCATTTCCACTCAGGCTCTGAATCGCTGTGGAAGGACAGTGCACCTGGGAGTACATCACAGTCTATTTCAGGGAACTAAGCATATGCCAGATGCTGCTTTTGCAGTGAGTCACACTTGGCAAGGTAAGGATGAGGCCACTTCTTTCAGTGGCCTTTGCAGGGAGTGCCACCATGGCTGAAAGCAGTTCAGAGCGACCCATCAAGTCTTTTAACATGAAAAGAAAACCACTGTATCATATTATAAATCCCGGAAGATCAAGGCAGCTGAATGTTCTCAGGACATGAGTTAACTCCATTTGGTATCTGTTTTCCAGGTTCTTCCATTCTGTGCAAGAATATGACCCATATTTTGCTTTAGGTGCAATGGCCAGGGCTCTTTGGTACATTAAAAGAACAAAACAGCTTTCAAACTGTTACCCACATGAACAGCGAGCAACCACTCCTAGGTGTCTCTGGACCTGCATCTCCTCCCTTGGAGAGGGCTATTATGGGAGAACAAATATGCTTCAACCCGCAGAAGTGGAATTCTTGACCCTGCCTTGTGAGCCTTTCAAAATTTATAATAAACAACTTTCCCTGTGACTGGTGTTCACATGAGGGCAGAAGAAACTGTATTGAAAAGACTGTTGGCACCTGTCTGAAAACTCTTTATATAAGAAGTGTCTGGCTTCAGTCATCCATCTGTTTCTCCAGGATGGCGAAGAGATAATCATAATCCTGAAGAAGGCAGGTTCATGATTAGGAAACCCATGTGGACTAATTGAGTGAAAGTTATCTCTGCCCATCTTTGCTTTAGCTCTCTATAGAAGGCTACTAAAGCATAACGTTATGTATCAAACCACCCCCCTCCAGCATGTGGTGGGTTAAACAACCATCCTTGAAGCTGGAATCAGTGAGATATTTAGCACTGCAATCAGAAGCCAGCTGACTTTAATCAACATTGACATTGTGAAAGAACACTCGGTGGTTCAAACACTGCTAAGATGGCAGGAGACAGTGACAATAATATGGAAGAAAATAGTTTGGAATGACCAAAAAGGAGTACAACCTTTCCAGACACTTTCTGTCATAACTTTGCCAAAATTTTAGCAGTAGTTGCTATTGCCCACGGCTACTGCTACATACAATACACTGTTGGTCACTTTGCAGAAGATCCCCAATACAGACAAGGTACCACACCACAGCTGCCTGAACAAGATAGCCTAAATAGTGCTTTGCTCATCCAGGAACTCTGGCTGACAGCAGGAAAGAGGTTCCCTTCGAACCAGCCTTTTGTGGAGGTGAAAGAACTTCCCACGTGGTCACACTCCAGCACAATCATCCCACTCTCTCCACAACCTTGTTCATATTTAGCGCTCCTACGACACTGTTTGTATACTTTTCCTTTAATCAGAGGATCGTCAATTAGGCTTGGACCAAGCATGCATTTCATTATCCACTCCATCGGCGAGAATGCAGAGCCAGCACCGCTGTTCAGCACATCACTTCCAAACTAAGACAGCTACCTGCACAAATCATTATCTTCTAATTTGCCAGTTCAACTGAATGAAACCTGGTCTGAAACTAATAAATATATAGGGAGAAATACCACAATATACCTGGTCACTCCCTTTAGAAAAGCCAAAGGAATCACACTTTTGAGAAGTAAAGCCCTGAAGATACCACTTCCTTCGAGCTGAACATACAAATGTACACAAAATAGCAAGCAACATGACTCTTCCCTGCTGCTTCCTACAGATCCTGCTTTTTACTCAGTGTGAGATATTTGGCTCGTTAAAGGTATTCCTGTCACAGAGATCAGAACACCTTTATTGCTCCTGGGCATAAGCGTGTAACTTCAGGACAATAAAATTTATTGCCCTAGGTGATAAACCATGTCTATAGACTACTTCTGCAGCAGGTACACCGAGGGGGTGGGGAAGACACCGTGCTTTAAAGACACTGACTTGTGGACTGTTTCATAGCTTACCTTGTTGTAAGTGTAAGGTGTTGGAGAGGTGGGGATAATACCAGATTTTTCTTTCTGATGCCGTCTTTGTGCCTCCAATACCTGTTGCCATGAGAGGGAAAAAATAAAAATGCAATATACATCTCATCTACAAAGGCACCACAAACAGCAGTGCCTATGCCAAAGATGCCCGACATTTTTCCATTTGGTGGACTTATTCCAGCTACCGAAGACTGCCAAATCCAAACTGTTCTTCCTAAGAAAGACTGGAGCTTTCTACATAGGGAAAATTTCAGCTAAAATATTTTGCTGCTTTGGATGAAAATTCTGGTTTTGCCTGAATTAAAGCAATTGCTCACACCTCTTCTCTTCAAAACCTCTAACACTTCCATGCTTTGCAACTAGAGTTGCAAACTCTGGGAGTAACTGGGGAGTAACCCTTGCCCCAGAGATGTCCCTTTTTGCCTCTCCCATGAACAAATCACATCACATTTGTCCTTTGCTGATCAAACCTGTGTTTCTGGGTTTCTACAAAAATCTCATTTTAAATATGCTCAGGAAAAGCCTTCTATGGGTTTGGTACTTCACTTGGTTTTTAAACTCTTTGTAGTGTACAAGGGTCTTCAAAAGCAGGCTCCAGTTGAGGAGGCATTTTCAGGGCACTCAGCTGTAGCCTCAAGGTCTGATCTCTGCAATTGCTCTTCCTAGTCATTAAAGGCTGCCGACCCCAGTACTGCAATTAACTATCTGCTATTTTCTTTCAATTTTCTTCAGGACTCCAACACAACACACAAAAGACAGTGGGGAAAGCAGCACTACAAAAACCAGCCTAATTATAGATTCTGTCTTCATGCATACCGACAAGGGGGCCAAGCCAAGGTGAACAGGTAACCCTGTGCCACTGCCCTCTTTCTGAGCAACTGCCTTTACAGAAGCTTTTTGTTTCAGCGTAGTCCTTGAATAGTGACCTTGAAGGAGCCTGAGCAGGAAGAAGGATTGCAAAGCACAGGTGTTTTTCCAAACCAACTGCTTTAATGCAGTTAAAGGCCAAATGTCAAAATCCTGGAGTAGTCTCTCTAGTGAGAGCTGGGCCTGGGAGAGTCAGGAGGCATCAGCAATCAGTCAGGGCTAAGAACACAGTCGGGGAAATTTGCCTCATGATCTCCTGCTGTGATCAATAGATCACTATGACAGTCCACCTTGAAAGGCAGCTACTATACAATTACTCAAGATTCCTGCACCCAGAAGCCCTTAATAGGACAGCAAAGGCTTGTAAAAATGGTGTGGTTATGGAGGCACAGGCAATTAAGATCATGATTCCCCCCTAACCTAGAACTGTAATCATTTGTTACCTGAGGTGCTACGTAATATGGAGTGAACTGTGGTGTCATCAAGTCACCTTGGTCTACTTTGGCAAATCCAAAGTCACACAATTTAACAGGTGCATCCTAAAACAAGGAGAAGAGGTTTCATTACAAAATCTGATTGTATCAGCTTTTCTAATACACATTTCTCACCTCATACTCACCTTTGCCACATGCACCCTTTTGGTTTTATACTGTTACCATTCCACAAAGCAGCTAAAAGGTCATAAACTGATCTTTGATACAATCATTTTTGTTTTCCTGGGTGCTCTGGATTAAAAGCAGCCCCCCCGCCCCGAGGTTTGGAAAGCATTAAGCACATTGTAGGGGGCCTACTGCATATGCAGGTTAGTTATGAGTAAGAGAAGAAAGAAATATGCAAGTGCTTGGATACGTTAAAGAACCTGTAATGCATGTTAGAACATCCTGATAACACCTAAAGAGGAAATGTGGCAGAGCTATCATCTCCTCAGCAAAGCAAGCTCGTATGTTGAGGTGGAGAACCTGACCCATATTTAACAACAGCAGTACAGACAGCCCGTACTCCAAGCAGATCAGAGTATGGAAAAGCATGAAGCCAAGAAGAGTCATTTATTTGTCACCAAAACATCGCATTCATGTCATTTTACAACTATCCTGAACACCACTATTGAGCCATTTCACAGAATTCAGCAGTAAACGAATACCAAGTCTTCACCTTACCAGAGAGTTATCCTTGAAGAGGAGATTCTCAGGCTTGAGGTCTCTGTGTGCGATGTTTAGCGAGTGGCAATGCTGTAAAGCCAAAGCTATCTGAAAAAGGGCACAATAAATCAACCACAATTACAGAACTCCTCCTTTAGCCTGGACAGTTATTTTAGCTTTAAAAACGACGTTGCAAACGTAGCTTAGACCCCAAACATTTTCACTTCACTTGGGCACAATTCCAAGTTAAGACAAGCCTGGCCATAATGCGCAATACTGCAGTCAAGCGACGACTGGGAAATGAGATCCACCAAGCTATTCAGTTTGCATTTCACTTAAAGTAAACAGAAAATAAAAGCTAAGTTGTACTGGGCTTCCCAACCATCTTAGTTTGACTAACACGGGGTATTATTAGCCCCCCAGAAGTGGAACAGATCACAACAGCGTCCTTTGATATGCTGGGCTAGGTCTACAAGGTCACTGCACTTGCTTGCACACCCTCTGGCAATTACATTCTGTTTAACAGTCAACAGCAAGCTCTTGCTTCAATATTTCAGCACATATTTTATTGCGTTTGTTACTGACTTAAGAGTCAACATTCAGGCAGTTTTATTCTTCAATTCTTGATGGTAATGCCTGCAATTTATTCATTTAACGGGATTTAACACAAAAATGCATTACTTGACTCTTTCAGAGACAGCTTCTTATGCTGCCATGGATTAGAAACCTGTAACCCAGAAATGAAAGCTCTACAGACCATACATTTGAAAGTGCAATTCATTTAAAGGAAACCAGAGCATAAATACTTAAACAGCATCACTGAAACAAAAGTAAGGCAAAGCCACGTGACCCTTTATTGGAAAGTATTCCTACTGGCTGCTGTAGGATCCTACACAAACACAGTACCCTGGGTAAAGCGCTGAGATGAGTCTTAGAAGACTGCAAATTACTGTGACAAGAGAACTTTAGGGTTAACTGAGCTCAGAAAAAAATACAAACACATTCCCAGAGAAAATGAGACAGCTTTGTGACAAGTCTTTAACTACTACCAAGTATAAGGAACTAAGACCCGTCATTCAAGACAATAATGAAGAACCACTAGAGGAAAGAGTAAGATTTCAACATTGCTTTCAAACTTCATTTGTATAAACATTAAAGAGAAGAGTTACTTGGGACATGGATAACCCAAGCGTACACACAGTTGGAATTCAAGTCAAAGTCTTGTTTTCTGGTACAGTTTTAAAAGATTTCCCCAACATGTTACTCCTGAAGACTGCCTTGCGTTGTCAAAATCAAACAGCCCAAAGGACATGAAAATGAACTGTCAAGAATAATTCTGTACTTCTACCTAATTTCTTTGTCAGATGAAACCAAAAAGATAACAGCACAATTAGCATTTTATTAGAAACAAGTCAAAGCACAAGACAGAAAAGTAGGATGAAATGATGTGGCCCTCTTTTTTGCCTCAGTACCTCAAATTTTGCCTCAAGTATTATTTCCCCAGCTTAGGGGGAAGCAAGTGACTGGGATACAGTTATATTCATAAACAGTCATGCCAATTTACAACAAACGCTGTAATATCTTGTCTCATGTTTTCTTTCCTTTATTCACCACAGTTATCACTGGTGTGGGAGCAGGACATTTACTGATCAGTATCTCCAGTATAGCCTCTCACCTACAGTTTGTATCTCTCTGGTTTCAAAGCCAATATAACCTCTGCAAGAAGCAAACGATGGCAACCCTGGCCCTCAGCTTCATGCTGTGGTGCCAATTCCCATGCAGAAGAGCTCAGCCATTTTGCCAGAAAGATCCTTCTGCCTTGTGGTTCCTTACAGCAACCTGCTGGTCCTCTGCTGTGGTTCCCTAGAAAGACTATCACAACATACAGCCATACCATCTTTCCTGCAACGCTCCCATTAATCCAAGCTTTCTGACTGGGCACCAGAAGTCATCTAACAGCTTAGAACTGAAAGGGAATAATTTCACCCCAGAACTGAGAGGAAATGACGCTGGGAATCCCTGCACTGAATCTCATGGAGCTCCTTCTGCTTCATCACCCTGCCTACTCTAGCAAGATATAAGCTAGTCACACCAGATGCACTGCTAAGCAACAAAGAGCCTGATGGACACCAAAACCTCTATAATAAATACCATGGAGGCTATAAACCACAACATTCAAGAGTGAGTTGCGTAGAGAAATGGCAAGGGAAAAATAACATCAGAACAAACAGCACTGAAAACGTGCACTATAGTGCTATGTTCCTCTTGTTATCTTCCGCAACAGACAGGACTTCCGTAAAACCAAATACAAAACCCAGCTTGAAAACCACTGGCCCAGGATACTCGTACGTTATTGTCTGCCACCCCATCCAAGAGGTGAGAGAAACACCAAGTCTGTGTCACGGCCAAGAGCGATTCTCAAACTGGAGCTCAGGAGCCACTCGAGGTCTGGTGAAAGCCTGTGGACTGTTGGAGGTAACACTTTTAGAACAACAGCAAGGGATACAGCGGGAAGATTGTGCAAGAAAAGAGTTCTCTTTGGTGAAGTGTTGTGTAGACCAGGTTAGGAAAACCACTGCTAAGGACAGCAGAGACAGCAGGGTCCCAACCCAGAAGGAACTAGCCCACACCTTCAAATTCTTTGCTTCTATTAAAACTTTGGCATTGTCAGGTTATAACAAAGCAGGCAATGATCATCGGATCAGAACTGAGGATTATTTTAGCTTCCTTTTTTCCCACCCCCCCCACCCCAAGAAATTGTTAAATACTTTAGCCATTATCATTCATGGATTTGCTTATACATGGGTGTTAACTTGCCTGCTTTGTTACTTGGCTTGCTTGCTTCTCAGTAAAGTGCCGGTGCTGGCTGATTCTGTGAAATAGCTCTCCCCCTTCCATCATCTCCATTACAATTAGGAGCCGAGCCCTGTTCAAAAGCATTTCATTTTGTTATATTAAAAATAATCAGAAAATAACAGAATTGCTAAGCTAATAATGCATACTTCATATCTACTGACGCAGGCCGAAAGAGAGACATATGGGACATGCTTCTCCTACAGTTGTTAAAGAGTTATTTTGGTTCCATAATTTTGTCTTTAAGCATATAAGCTGCTGGATTTTCTGGCTCCCAGCACTCCCAGACTCGCTGATTGTCAGCCAGGAATCTACAGTTCGCTCTTCATGTTGGGCTCCCACATCCAGCTGGAAGAAACACCGTGGACAGGGCTACATGGATGTATTCAGACAAGATACATGCCAGTTCCACCCATGCTTTCCACCAGCGAGCCAGTTCGGACCTGGAAGCCATTTAGACGCATCAATGCGTAACTCTGCCCTCAAGGAATAATACAGCAGGTAGAGTCTTGCATTAAACAGGCTAAACAGCTTCCAGGCTGGAGGTGGCTTAGAGCACTGTGTAAAATCGTCTGCACCCATCCTTGCAAACGTGCTGATCTGCCTTGGTGCTAAAGACGTTAACAGCAACTTGGAAGCAGAAGGTTGAGTAATTATCTCGAATGCTTTTGAGTCGGGATATTTCTACTGTACCTCAAGATTTTAATTTACAGTTTTATTGCCATAATTCTGAAGGACAACAAATAGGAAGCGTGGAGATCAGGACTGCTAGATACTCCAGAAACTAACTTCTAGTTGTTCACAGCACACAGCAAAGTCAGATACAACAAACTAAGACAGGAGGTCTCAGGTCTTTAATTCTCCCAGCTCTGATTTTTTTCCCCTCAACTAATATCCAACTAGAATATGTTTTTATCCCAAGCAACAGTAATATATGAAAAAAAAGTCTGCTTCATGTTTTGCTGTGTTCATTTGAAGCAGGACAATGTATTAACAGTTTGCAGGGCAGAACCTAATATTTTTAGAAACAATTCTTTCTTCTTTTTTTTTTTAAAAACGAAGACTGGCACTCTGAGTTTCCCAGTAGCTCACAGGCATCACCATTACGGAAAAGAATCTCGTATAGGATTCTAGGTAGCAACAAAAGTTGCAGCTCCAGTCCTGCTTTAACAGTGCTTTGAAAGCAGAAGGAGGCTCAAAGGTTACAATTCAATTCCAGCTACTACAGCAGTATCAAAGCAGGACAGGAACTAGAAGCTAATATACTCTCTCAGACAATGCAGGTATCACAGACTGAATCAATGAAAAACCTAAGAAACAAAGATGTATTCAAAACCAGTAGCAAAGGATACAAATTCATTTAAATATGCAAAGGTCTGGGCATTGACAGGGCATTGACATTGAAAAAGCAACCTTGCTTAGCCTAAAGTATAAATATCATATCTGGAATACCCTATAAATATTCATTTTGGTCACACTGTGATTTAAAAAAAAAACAAAAACAAAAACACAAACTTCATGATACCTTGGCCTAAACATGGAAAGCAAGCTGTGGGAATGAATCACCCTATGTAATCTTACCTTGGGCTGGATTCATGTGGGAACTGCACACTGTTAGCATAAACTTCAATAATTTGAACAATATTTGGATGTGTCGCACACATCATGTGCAGACGTACCTTGAAGAGAAGGGAAGAAACGTTACTGTACACAGTGACATGCACTTGACCAGTTCTGCTCCTCCCTCTGCCCCCAAGACCATGGCACACGCGAGCCCATGTGCTGCCAGCTGTGCTCAGCACCAGTCACACCCAATTTCTAATTATTCAAAAAATAAGAAATGCCTACAAGTGTTTATATGAGTGACCAACAGCCGTTACACTGCTTTGACCAAGTGAGACAAAAAGATCATGTGTTGCCAACCTATTTGTTACAGTCTATGGAATTAAACCCAGCAGAGTTCCAGAAAAAGCCCAACCTTAGCTTTCTTGGGGGTTTTAAAATATATTTAAACGTAGAACTACCTTTAAAGTAGCAAGAGAGATATGATTGAAACTGAAAATACATTAATAAAACCTGAAATTCCATAATCCAGTTTCTTTTATGGCCCAATGGTCTAACACTCACAACACATGAAACATCTCCTGTTCTGACTTTCCGTAACAGGCACCTAAGGTATTTTCCCCAGTTTAAAGCTACTTGGACTTCGAAATGAAGCTGAGGCTTGATGCTTTTTGTAAACAGCTTATTTTCCCTTGAGGATTTTAAATGAGAATTTGCTTAGTAACAACAAATGGAAGTTGCCTAAACCCTGAGGACAATTAGCACTTCTTTCACGACAGCTTGAATGACTGCCCATCATTTTCAATGGACTGGCAGTCTGGTACCTTGGCACGCTCTGGGCAGCCACAGTAAGTCACAAACAGTACGAATGAGGCTTATTTAGTTACACAGATAAACCCATACCATTTACAGTGCAACTTGAAGCATTCTTGCCAATTCTTAGGGTAGTGACATCCAAGAGCGAGATGTATGGAAACAAAATTCATTCTAAACTAGTCATGTTACATGACACGGGATGTCGGGAGAACATCAGCTTTAAAATGCAGTTTTATACATTGCACTTGTACATATAACATATACTAACACCTACAGCAAACTCAAGAGTTAAAAAGCCCCTGTTTCACCCACCACCTCACCCTACAGGAACTGAGCACAGCAAGGCTAGAGGACCAAACGCAAGGAATCTTGCGCAGTGAGATCTGCAGAACACACAGGGTTGGGTTGGGTTGGTTTGTTTTTTTTTAAAACCATTGCAACAATTCACCAAAAGGTCAAGACTTCGCAGCGTGTCAGAAGGCAGACAGTATAAACAGAAACTATACCTCATTTCTAGCTTTTGGACGATCAAGAAGAATTTTCAGTGCAAAGCGTTCTTGAGAGGACTTTTTCATGCAGACTCTGGTATTACAGCAATAAAATTATTCAGTCAGCAAGAATGTTAAAGAGACACTTCAAGCAATTGATCTGTAGTTATGAGTTTGCTCTCCGCATGGGAAATAACAGGAATGCCCGCAATCTGGAATATACAGGGCACCTGTCACCACGTCCCAGGTTGAAAGCCTCAGTGTTCAGCCTTCCACAACAAACAAACACGTTATGCAGAAACATCTCACACAAAGTTATGTATTCAGCAATGCAGAAAAAGTACTTCAGAGCAATGGGTAACTGCAGACAAGCAGAATGCACTCTATACGTTCAGCCTGAAGAGACACTTTTGATGAAAAAAACCAAACCACACAGTGGCAGCCTGAACATCTCCAATGGAGGGTGTAGTCTGCAACAAATAAAGTGTTTCTGAATGGAAATCCTTGTTTTGGCAAGGCCACCAACTGTGCCACACACGTTTTTTCTCTCTTTCCCCCATTTAACATTAACAATTGAACTGCGTCAGAGGGAAGGACCCACATATTAACAGGCAGCTAAAGGAATAAAGCACAAAGGGATATTTTAACAAAGATCAGAGGCAACACAGCAACACAAAATGGATGAGGAGAAACCAGCTGCCTAGACAGGAAGATAAATGATGGCAGAAGACAATCGCCCTGTCAAGTGCCCAGAAACAGAAAGGCGCAGACATTTGTTTTCCAGTGCTTGTGCACAAATCCCCGCTCCCGAAAGGGAGAGCGCTTGTTGAAAAGGGAACATATGTTTTGCTTTACAGAAAGCATCCAGTTCTTGCAAGGGTTAGAAATTCATGACAGGCAAGTCTGGTTTGAGATGCAGAGCTCACGGCACTATCTGCTTTGGCCTCACATGATGATCTGAAAAAATAGCTGGTAAAAATAGCTAACGGGCACGCCGTGCTGATGCCCCAAGTGATGATACCGTAGACGGGAGCAGCGACCTTTGCACTGCGCTGACACTTGTATCAAAAGGACAAAGGTGTCTGAGCAGAATTTTCTGCTGCCACCATTTCAAAACCAACTCCTGTTCTCACTTTACGTCAGGAATACAGCAGCGAGACAGGGGAAGGCAGAGGGGTGAGGACAGCTTTTACTTCAAACACACCCTGTATAAGACAATAGCTCGTTTGCATATCAGCTACGACCCACATAGAGGCATATGTTTGTTTATAAAGAGAGTATATATTGCATCGCTCTGCTGTTAGCACACTTAAAATATATACCACTTCTCCACAGCTAATGAAACGGGCCGAGATTACACACAAATCCGCAGGTGTATTGTCTTACCTAACAGGACCACTGATCCCAGCTCCCAGCTTTTGAGTCCAGTTAATGTTGTACTCCTCTAAAATGGAGGTTTCCTATTCAAGAAAGCAGAGGGAGGGGGAAGAGAGTTAAAAAAAATATATATTACTACATCCACTCCAGAAAACAACAGCTCAGCAGTCCTGATTTGCAAGATATGTGAGCAGAGAAAGAGCCTGCTTTGGAGTTTTGCTTCACCTAGGAAAATAAACATAAACACAAATGCTCACATAGTAATATATCTCATTTTAAATTAATTTGTGCTGCTGCGACTGCTCACCCTGGCATTTGGAAACATGGTTATTGAGAACAGTAAATGGGATCTTGTGCCTTTAATACAGAAAGCGTATCAAGGGCACTCTCCCCCCACCCTGACTCTTCAATCCAGCTTCCTACCTATAAATGATCAATCACAACTGAACACAAAGGCCCAATTTCAGCATTGTTACGTGGGGTTTTGGCCACACAGTACAGTGGAAAATTGTTTCGCTGCTTTCTCAGGGTTTTCAAACCTTTAGAATCATTATACTGTAAATTAAACCCTGCATGACTAGTTTTAGCTTGTCTGATAATGAACCAGGCGTATGTTTATAATTCTTTTGTCCAAATCCATATAAACAGGGTTTGGGTTTGTTATGACACAGCTCGGGTGCTATCATGCTTAAACATGTCACAAGGCGGGATGTAAATGCGGCTTCAGCGCGCAGCGTTTTGATTAACGCCGCTGCCATGTGCTGTGACACAGATGGTGATCTAACAACAGAGACGGCTGAACGGTGGGAATGTCTGCAAACTCAAGCCACCAAGTAATACACACCATCAAACCCTGCCTTTGTTCTTTTATGAACATTGCTGCCTATCTTCAGGATCGTTTTTCCAAAAGCCAGGCTTTCTGATAAATTGCAAGAAGAAGAGCTGGTAACAAAAGCCAGCACGGGAGAAGCGTAAGCATGCAGGTAAAAATACTTCCCAAATACAAGAAAAACAAATCGAAGAGTCCAGTGCTTGCAAAGCAACTTTATTCTGATCAGATTTTCCCATTCTGTTAACTTCGGCTCAAAGCACGCAGCGTTTCAGGAATCGCTCATGCTACAAAACACAAGAAAACGGAGAACTCTTGTGCTTTCAGCTAAGGTGTGGAAAATGGCAGCTCCTAACCTGGGATCACTTGGTCTCCGCTACAACAGTCGTGGATTAATAGTATCGCCAGGCTGGAGCCAGACCTCAAGCCACACAGATTGAAAACAAAGCAGAAGAGGAAAGGTGATATCTGAGGCAAGATTTGAAGGGATTAGAAAGTGCAAAAGGCAGCTATGAAAGGAAAAAATGCCTTTTAATACAGCCTGGAACGGGTAATACATAAATCATAAATGACTAGCATGAAAGGTGTAAAGGAAAAAGTTAAAGTTTACTGGAGGTTTTATGAAGGGGTCTAAAAGCAAGGGGAAGGAAAGCATAGTGGATCGCACATGGTTTGTTGTTTTCAAGTAGAAGCACAAATAAGCTTTCTTATCAATTCAACTAATAAATTTCACTCATGAGATGCGTATTAGGGAAAGGCTAATTTAATTTTCCTGATATTCAGATAGAGAGAATTGAAGGCATCCAAGTGCAGTGAAAACACAATTTCAGAAGAGCATTAACGAGCAGGGAAAGGGTTTCTCTGGACTGGGGAGTATCTCCTCAGTATATGCTTTCAAGATCATGCCTAGCATTTCAGTTGTGAAGAAAGTCAAGCCACTGAACTGGAGAAGCAAATGCCCAACTACGCTGCAGCGGCACCATGATGAAGTGATAAAATTTCTTCATTCTTTTTTATAGTGCTTTAAAGCCTGCTGCTCCTGTTCCAAAACCAAAGGGCCTGCCTGCCCCAAAACTTACCCAACCCTTTCAAACTGCACAGGTTGGTCTAAAAAGAGATACTGTCTCCACATACAAGCCCAGTCATGACTGAACAGTTTCTGCTGCCTCATGCCACTTCAGAGATGGCACAGAGGCTACTCACTTCATTCCAGCTGAATATGTGGAATATAAAAGCTGACTGGGAATTGGAAAGTCTGTCGTCTACAAAACAAATGGAGCGAGAGTAAGATCTGATAGTTCCCAACTCCTGAAGTTCAGCAACTACAGATAAGTCGATTTTTAATAAAATTAATTTCCTCTTTCCTATTCTGCACATATGCCATTGTTGTAAATAAAAAAGCCAACATTTTTTGTTTCTGCCTTTTTATTTGGATTCCAGTCTTCATGCCAAAGCAGCTTTACAACTTAGAAGTCAAAATGAACCACCTAGTGATCAAGAAGCACTGTTCGCCTTTTCCTAACAATATGAAATAAAGTATTTGAGAACTTTGACATCCACTGACGTACAGAATTGCTTACATCTCCTGGTTCAGAAACAGGAGCTCCAAACCTAGCACCAAGACTATATAGCTGCAAATTGGCATGAGTTTGTAACACTCAAACACCATGAAAAATGTACAAATACAAAAAAGCCCTCTGCAAAGATCAAAAGCTGTTTCAACTGGTAAGCCTAAATGCCCTGCCTCTTTATTTAGATTAATGTACAGTGGATGAGGCAGCCGAGGGTACAGTATCCCGTACTTAGCTCCACATCTGGAGAATAAATCCCCTTACAGTAGCACTGCTGTACAGCACTGAACTTGTAGACTGGCTGACGGGTCAGCTGGAACTAATCTGCTGAGGCTGGGAACAGAAGGCAGAAGAGTGCTGGAGAGAGCGCTTTCAAAAAAAAAAATCTGCAGTGGTGCAATTTCTTACAGTAAACCTTTTTGTTCCGACTGTTAAAGGAACTTTAAATTTCTGATCACTCCTTACATTAATTTCCAGTGGGCAAAAGGAATAAACTAATTTGAAATGTATTCAATTACAAAAAAGTTTCACACCAACTTTGAGAGTTGAGTTCTCTTCAATGGCAACAATTCCCTTTCAGCAAGCTCAGGGTACCTAAAACAACGGTTTGAGCATCCTCCCATGCAGAGTCAGCAGTCTGGGATGCTAACAGCCTGGAAAGGCAGGACTCTCTGATTTCTCCTAGCCTGATCTCCAGCAAGCTGCTTTCAGACAGAGTTAGGCATGCAACAGGACTGCTGGGAGGAAAGCTCAGGTCCTCCTCCGTTTCCACTGAATACCAATGGGAAAAGGTTTGAAATAAGGCACTTTAAGAATAATGCGTACTCACTATAGTCAATTAAAAGCATACAGACTGCTGCTTGCACAAACTCCACAAATTCAACAAGTGAAATGAGAAGCCACTGAACTGGAGAAGCAAATGCCCAACTACGCTGCAGCGACATCATGATGAAGTGGTAAAATTTCTTTGTTCTTTTCTCTCTTCAAAAGAGCCTTTTGGCTAGTTTGCCTTAAACAGCAATCGTTAACTTGAATCACAGACCTTAAACCTGCAGACGCAGGTGAAAACCGATCAAACTTGGAATGCTAACCAAGTACGTGAGAAGCAGAAAAAGCAGTATAATATATAAAAGCACTAAATGATGGATTAGATTCAGACAATACCGATAACCCAGAAGATTTGCCCTAAGTCTGTTCTCGGTCAGAACTCCTCCAAACTAAGAGGAACAGGAGGCAGATACAGGACTGTCCCTACACAACTGCTCTGGCTATTTTGTTTTTAACCACCAAGAGCTCCGATGCAGATCTTCAGCCTTCACATGAAATACCACAGAAATACCTGAAAAACCTTCTAGACAGCCACTTCACCTGCACTATGCCAAGACTGATAATGAAGCAGGAACAGACAGTATACAATTTTGATACTCAATCTTATAGTTTAATTACAACCTGGATTGTCTCGTGTTTCAGCTTTCTTCTACTTTGAGCTTTTTTAGTTCAAAAGGTAAGACGCACATATTTTAAATCAATCCAGATTTCAACAACACAAGACTGCATTGCTACTTCTCTTACATTGTTTTTTGCCCCCAATGAACTTTGTAAAGACGAATCCCACCGTGGCAGGACGCAGGGCTAAGGAAAAGTGGCAAATGCCAAGATACAGGGTCTTTTTACCTACATCCCTAAGGAATTAATTCATCTTATTTAATAATAAGTTTTATGACGGGATCCAGAATCCGTGACAGCGAATGCTTTGCACAGGGTAAAGAACCTACAGCAAGTCTTTAAAACACTGTTTGTCACTTTATCTCCAAAGGGTTTTCCCAGCTTCTTCAGGAAATCCGCTCAGCCGGGTCACCAAGGGACTCACGGGGAAGCACTAAGCTCACACACTGATTCCCGCTGTAAAAAAAGAAAACCTGGATCCGTTCAGCTGCTCTACCGCCACTCAAAACACAAACATCCCACACACCACATTTGTTTTCACAACAGCATCCCAACAGGACCTCGGAGATGGTTCAGCTGCCGGGGACTGCTGTGAGGCAGAGACCCCAGCTCCCTGCCACCCCGCTTCTGCTCCCCACATCCCAGCATCGACCCCCCAAGGCCGAATCCCCTGGGAGCCGTTTGCCGGCAGCTCCGGCTCCCCTGCCCGGTGCCTGGCGCTCCACACCGGAGCGCTGCGGGTGGCGACCCCCTGGGCAGCCGGGCCCGGTGGCGGGGCAGCGAGGGGCAGAGCCGCAGCCCTAAAAGAAGGGGGCACCGGGACCCTACCCGGGCTGCCCACCCCCCCCCTCGCGGGGCAGGGGATGAGCGGGGCCGGTGGCAGGGAGCCCCCCAAGGCCGCTGCCCCCTGCCTACCTTGATCATCTTGTCCATCTCGTGATCCTCCGACATCCTCCCTGGGGGCTACGGGCGGCCGGGGGGGGGGCGAGCGGCAGGCACCGGCCCGGCCCCTGCGAGGGACAGCGGGGGCCGAGGCAGGAAGGAGGGAAGAAGGGAGGCGGCAAGCGTGGGCCGGCGGCGGCAGCGGGGCCGGCCTGGGAGCGCTGGGCCGCGCTAGGGAACGGGTAGCCCCGGCGGAGCCTTTGTCAATATGAAATAAATTAAATTTCTGAGTTGAAGATCTAGCGTGCATACCACCTCTGCCTGTGGCAGTGTCTAGCTGC
>JAVJGJ010000001.1:94579853-94597033 GCA_035590215.1 Microhierax caerulescens
CTCCCCCTGCCCCTGCCCCTGCCCCTGCCCCTGGCCCGGCCCCTGTCCCTGCCCCTGCCCCTGCCCCTGCCCCTGCCCCTGCCCCTGCCCCTGCCCCTGCCTGGGCCCAGGGAACTTGCTGCAGGCAACAAGGAGAAAGGCCAGGGGGACCCAGAAACATCTCTGTGGCACTGGTTAGTTTTGTGGGGGGCGGTCGGGGACCCCCATTACCTGGACATGCCGCTGTTAGCACACACGTGGGGATCTGAAAAGGAAACTGCAGGTGTGGAGGGGAAGTGGAACAGAGCCAGCAAAGCGCTCTCACAGCAGGAGCAATCCTCAGCGCAGGCAGACAAGAGGCTTTGTAAAAATGCTCCCAACAACAGCTAAAGGCCTTTTCTGCTTCTTCACTTGAGGTGCCTTCATCATCTTCACACACGACTTCAGGGCGCCTAAGCACCGATTCGCACACAGGGCACAGAGATGCTCTCCGGTTATCCTCATCATCACTAAGGAAGCCACAGACTAAAAAAAATAGAGTTTTTGAGCTCCAAAATAACCCTGTGGTAATTCTCTGACAGCGCCTCTTTGGCTGCTTGAAGTGAGGAGTCTGTGAAGGGTAACCGTGGGTGGATGGCTCTTGTTTATTAAAGGGGCTAGAAAAACTGGAATATGTTAAATCAAAAATAGTTTAACCCGCTGTCGTGGGAACCCCAGGTGGCTGAAGGTCTCGGTGGCAGCACGGCGGTAGCTCTCCAGGCGTTTCACTCACGAGGGGGATGATATCGGCCCTGTTTGGCCAGGAGGAGCCACCAAGCCCAGAGAGGCAAAACGGCGGCCCAAGGTTACCCAGCAGGACTCGGGTTAGGCTGCGCGTTTCCTAGATCGGCTGAGAAGAAATCCTCTTGTGCAGCATCCCAGCCTCTCATCCTGGGCCACCCATACCCCCTGAAGGGCGACTGACTCCCCTTCGTCGCCAATGGGTCCTGGGCTGCCCTTTAGGAGGTAACACTTGTTCCAGCACGTTCTCCTTCCTATTACAGACCTGCGTGCTTTGAGGCACTTTTGGGAGATGCCAGAAAGACCCGTTTTTCCTGCAGAGATGTGCCTGTGGGCAGTCTCTCCCAGAGGGACCTGGTCAGACTGTGTCTCCCCAGGGCACATTTCGGAGCCGAGCTCCAGCCCTGCAACCCGTGCACTGTCCTGTGTGTGTCTTCTGCTGGTACCTGGATGGACAAGCCCTGACGATGAGCATTAATTAGCCTTGTGCTAATGCTCTTGCTCCTCTCGAGCAGGACCATTCCCTTCCCTGGGGCTTAGCAGACAAACCCAGCAGCACTAAAACCACGTGCAACGGGGAAAACACCTTCATGGCAGAGTCGGAGCCAGCTCTGGCTGGGCAATTGAGCCCGCCTGCAATAGACGCTGATGGGAGGCGCAAGGGTCAGATGACTTCTGAGAAATCATTCCAGTTCTGAGCAAAGACAGGCTCAGAGCCAGGCTCCCTCTCCCCCCTCCTCCACAGCAGAATTTCACCCTGGAGCCTGGGGGAAACCCAAGCAGCTCCAGTTGTCAGGCTTCCTTACAGCCAGCACAGCCACCCTGGGCTCCTCTGCAGCCCCCGTGGGGTCCTTGAGAGCAGGGAAGTGGTGGTGACCCTGGGCAGAGGGAAGCGACCTTGTGAAAGTGGGCTGTGTGCCCATCACTTTAATATCGAATTAATACTAGCCTATACATAAAAAGCGCAGGAATTACCATGATTGTTCCCACAGTTCTCCCCTTGCTCCTGCCCTCTGTGAAGCACTGAAAGAAGCCCCCACTGATCCAGTCTGCCTCTGCTGTGGTCCCCAAAGAAACCCAGAGAGATCCACTCCAGTCACAGGACCACGGAGTCATCCCAGCTCCAGGGGCCAGGCACTGCCTCAGCTCCAGTCTCCCCCAAATCCAGAGTCCTCGAGGACCTGATTCAGTTCCCCCTACCACCAAGGTCTCTTCTAGTGCCTGCAGGTTGCTGGAGGAGGTGTGCTGAAGGAGGAGAGACACCCCACTCCATTCTCCTTATTCCCTAAACCAAGTCTTGCTCCCCTACCCTGGTCATTCCCCACCAACCCTCCCCCGCTGCCTGTAGCCTCGTGATTCAGGGATGGATTTTGCCCCACATCCGTTGAGCCTGGCAATAAAGGCACCGAGCCCAGATAATAGCAGGCACCACTGAAATTCAGTGGCTCCCATGCTGCCATTAGCACGACCTCTCCCACGCCTCATGCCCGAGGCTCCCCAGCGCTGCAGCTAGCGGCTCAGCTCTGGTTTGGAGAGCACTGTCCTGGGAACCACGCAGGACCTTCAGCCAGACATGGAGCTCAGGTCCGAGCGAAGCCCCAGGCTGGGGTCTGCACCGCTGGGATGCTCTGCTCCAGAGACCGGTGCGAGACAGAGGTCAGAGCCCACGCAGGGCAAGGAAGGAGCTGCAGGACCAGGGAAGGGTGGCAGCAAATGGCCCAGCCCATTCCAAATGCCCTGGGGAACGCAGTGCTGGGGAAGTGGCCTCACCTGGGATCCCTCACCAGGCAGGACAAATCGCCCCTCGTGCTCACGGGCCCCAGACTGCAGTGCCTTGTTCCTGGCGTGGAAGAGACCCCAGAAGGGAGGTGTTGCTCTGTTTGGGCCAGAGAAGGGTCAAGTGTTAGGTGCGTGTGTACCTGGCTATCCTGATCCACGGCCTGCACATTGTCAGAGCCACTGCTTTGGTCCTGACACTCTGCCTGATGGAAGAGGACGAGACACGTTCATCTTCCTACACTGCCCTGCGCTGGTGCTGGCCCCTCCGACAGCCGGTCCTGGCTTCTCCCTGGATGCTGGGAGTGCAGCTGTGTGCCCAGTGCTTTGACAGGCACGCTTATGCTTGCGCTGAAAGAGAAACTGAGCCTGTTCCTCTGCTCCTCTGGAGAGGATCTCCCCAGAGAACTGCGGGGATGGGCAACCTTCAGGACCAGGGTGCTGGCTCCCTGCGTGGAATGTGGCAGGATCAGCTCAGATGCTGCCCTGTTTAGCCAAGAGTGCCTCAGCCAAGGGCATCTCGCTCCCAGGCTCGCTGGGATGAACCTCTACCGTGCCGGGCCAGCTGGCACAAGGCAGGCTTGCCCTTCCCCTTTGCCCAGCTTACGAGTGCTGTGATAGTCCCAGGCCAGGATCACTCGGCTGTTTATCGCTCCAATGCATGAGACTGCAGCAAGACTGCTGCAGGCAGCAAGACTTCTCCCCCAGCTTTCACAACATGCTTCCACAGCAAAGGCTGACAGCCTAAGGACGATGCCAAAGCAAAAAGCAGTGGGATGGACAGGGAGATGGCAGGGATGAGGGGGCTCTCTGGATCCCCAGACAAGAAGCAGTGTCCCCAACACAAGCCCAAGGCATGGAATAGAGAGTGCATGGCCGTTCTGATGTGTGGAGACTTGGCAGCTCTCTCCCAGCTCTGAAGATGAGTGTTTTGAACAAGTGCAAGAAGATCTGAACAACTCAACATTTCCAAATTCCCCAGAGCTGCTGCTTCCCCTCCCTTTCCACCCCTCAGCAGGTCAGCTGCTAAGCACCCTGAAATACTGGGGTTTCCCGGTTTCTACCAAAGCACAAGGAAATGGTTCTGAAGGGCTGAACAGCAGGAATTTATTTATTTATCTGTTTATTTATTTATTTATTTTGGCAGCTAAAAGGCAGTTAAGTAACCAGCTAGAATTAAATAATGTCACTAGAATACATTAAGAATATAATCTCATTAGCAACCCAAGGACAGTGATGTTTGCTTTCACGATGCAGCCTTCTGAATGATTACTTAGGACACCACTCCCAGCAAACCTGTTGCAACACCAGCCAGCCCAGAGCCAGGAGCTCGCTGAGCCACACTGGCCACCAGCAGCACTGGGAAGTGGAAGCACAGAGAAACCAGACAGTTTGCAGAGCCTGGGCAGGGGACTCACGTGTCCCATTACCTGCGTATTGGCCTGACTTCCACTGGCAGAAGGAGAAGATGTGGAATTAAAACTGTACAGTTTGAGAGCTGCTGCTCCTCCCACCTCCGCCACTGATCCACCACATGCCCGTGGGCAAGTCACTTTGGTAGCTGGTTTCTGCTTCCTCGCCACCATACCGGGAATGACCAGTGTCCCTTCATTTTGAGGGTTCAGATCTGCAGCACATCTGCTCTGCACAGGAGAACCCAGGACAGTGGCAAGGCCAAAGTCCAAGTGGCATGCCAGAGTCTGCGCTGCCGATCACCGTTGGCTTATTACTTGGCAGGCAGCTGCTGGCAGGGACGTCAGCAGGGACAGCCCTTGCCAGGGAAAGGAGGATAAGAGACCACAAGGAGGAAATGAAGCTGTGGAGATGGGAGCAGCTCCCTGCCCTGCATGAGTGACCTCCCAAGGAAGCACTGGTAGGGACTCTTACAAAGAGACCTAACAGCCTTTCCCAGACAGGCAGCAGCAATGCTTCCCCCTGACAGGGGAAGGGAATGAGCAAGCGCTGGACTGGCAGCTGTGGAAAAGCCCAGGCCCAGCCAAGCTCTGGGGACCTTATCAACATTGATGGCAGGACCTTGGTGGAGTGGCAGTGGTGATTACAGCTGGGCTGGCATTAAGGTGCTCATCGTAAGTGTGCCAGCTTCTGAAACTGCTGTAGCCCAGAATATGAACTCTGCTACTCTCATGTAGCCAGTAACAGGAACCCAGCCCCCTTTCTCCAAGCCACCAGACTCTGTGAATGCCAAACATCTGATGTGATCAGGAAAGCAAGGGCACTCAGAGGCATGCCACAATCCCTCACCCTCATGCAGGTGCAGCAAAGCAACCTTCAGTTCTACCAGAGGATGTAGAGTCCATTCAGACTGGGAAATCAGAGAACCCCACTGGATGCCCATGATGCTTTCCAGCTTGCAGTAAAGACCCTAGGCCATCCCCAACTGGCTGCTGGGGGGAGTGACCAGGGGGACTCTGGGCACAGCCAGAGCCCCAGGACATGGGCAGGTGCCATAGCTCCTGCTGAGGAACAGCCCTTGCCTGGCCCAGGTACTGTAACGTCGTGCAAGAAGCTTTGTGCTGGGGAGGCTGTCAAACACACGGAATCCTTCCTTTATGGCGAACTCCCAGGCCAGGTCAGCCACAAACTCTGCATCCTCTGGGCTGCTTTCACCAGGAGCTAGTCTCCCTGGGGACAAGGGAAGAACAGGACATTTTTGTTTGAGAGAGCCCATGTTACATAGTCACATCCCAAACAGCGCGGTGTGCCCTTGTCTGGGCCAGCCCAGCAGGACTCAGGGAGCCACCTCGCTTAAGGAATATGAAAATAATATCTTAGTTTTATCTGATAAAGACTCTCAAGAAAGACTTGATGTATGCAGATAAACACCACTGAGAGTTCACACCACCGCTCCGCTTCTGAGTCTCCCAGCAAAGGCCGGTGCTTAGTTCGAAGGTCTGAGAGCTCAACCTGTAGGATATGGCTCTGACTTTTGAACTCTGGCCTCTGCTCAGTTCTCCCGTGAAAGAAAGAAGATCACACAGCAACCTGTGATCAGCACAAACAGCAAACAGGAAGAGACCAGACCTCACATCCAGCAAAAAGCAGCTGCTGGGGAAATGCCTTTGGCCCTTTTTTCTGTTTGCAGGACTCAACCTGACACAATACAGCCTGTCTGAGAGGCTATAGCAGCCTCACACCCTCCAGAGCCTGTGCTTTACAGTGCACTATTCCCATCCCTCCTGTGGGGAAACTCGCTTGGATGACTGCTTCCAGGTCACTCATCTCCAAACACAGAGGTGAAACAAGATCTCTCATTTTGAGCCCTTATTTCCCATTAGAACTCTATGCTGAAATCCCAAGACTTCCAGATGTGCCACACTTTGCTGTAGCACCTGGAATTTCAGAGCTCTCAGGATTCACAGCCAGGAGCACCCAAACCCTGCAGCACACACTGCTGGTGTCACTTCTCCCAGTTCAGTGTGAGGGCTGTCCCCACACCGGTGCTCCTGTGTCTGTGCTCTGTGACCTGTGCAGCACAGAGCTGGCGTGGTTGTGTTCCTCACCTGCCAGAGAGTGTCTGTAGAGTCCCTGCAGCGCTGCAGCCAGTCGGAAAAAGGCAAAGGCCATGTAGAAATTCCAGTTCTCGGGGTGTTCCACTCCCATGTGGCCACAGTACATCTGGGAATACTCCTCTGCCGTGGGGACTCCCAGGTGCCCCAAATCACACTTCCTCAAGCCTGGAAGATGTGAAGAGGCAACAGGGAGTCAGAAGACAGTGAGGAGCTCAGAGCTTTCTAGGGATGTAGTGAGGCTTGTGGCAGACCACGTAGCTGTGGAGCAGCAGAGACACCTGCACCCACCCAACACCTGCGCTGCTGCCATGCTGTTTCCATACTGGTTTGGCACCAGCCCACGTAGGTGAAATGCATACAGGGCAGTTTCTTCAGTAGGGTTAGGCTGTGAAAGCAGTGACTGACTGATCTCCCTCCTAGCGATGGAACCGTTTCCCTCTTTGTTTAACTCTATATTTTTCTTTATAACAAGTGTATAACTTTGTGGACGTCCCTTTCTGGGTTGGCCTGGTTCACAGCTTTCCCACTCAAAGGAGTTCCTCAGCTTCACAGCTGAAATGAGAGGGAAAATAATCAAAACTAACTTCTAAAGGCAGTTTTGCAAGCTGTGAAGCAGGGCACTCCCCTCTGGGGCCATCCCTGATATGGCTCCTAACAGGGCCCCACGTGCACCAAGCAGGACAGGGAGTGTGTGGCAGAGTATGTGCCAAAGAGGTGGCAGATAAGGCAAACTGGGGATGGGGCGACCATGGCACAGAACTTATGCATGTGCAGAAAGATGTTTCCCAGGATGGAGGGTTCTTCATGGAGGGGAGAAAGGGCAAGAGCAGGGAATACGGTACAAAGCTCACAGCCCTTTCCAGCTGCAATGAGCCCAACTGTCAGCTGAGCTCTCTAGGCAGAAGCTAATCTGTTTCTGAACTCTGGTTCCTCTCTCTCTTCGTCAGATGTGACCTTGCCCCTCTCTGTACCTCTCAGTGCATTAAAGTGAGGTGGCAGGAAGTAGGCCATACAGCTATTCGCCAAATCAGACATGGGATCTCCTAGAGTTGGAAGCTTCCAGCCAAGGACAGCAAGGACTTCTGGCCTGTCTGGATGAAAGACCAGGTTGTCCATCCTGTATCAGAGGGAAAAAGAGATCAGAAAAGTCTTAGGAGGGGGAAAAAAAAAATCCCAATGCTCAGCAGCAGTAGGTGCTTTCCAGTGCTCTTCACTCTCTTCAAAAACTGCCAAGTCCTTTGGGAGGCTGCACAAGTGAAACACTAATTTCTGCAAACATAGGTCAGGGTGGATGAAGGTGACTCAGTAGTGAACTCCCTCGTTACTGATGAACTGAACTGTACTTTGAAGAATGCAACCAAGTTATTCAGAGCCTCAGCTCATTAACAGATGTTACAGGACAGGCTAACTAAAAAGTGAAGCAGGCAAGTCACTGTCCAGGCAGATCTTCTGGTCATTTCAAAGGCACACAGTAACACCAGGCCCTGCACTGTTATGCTCTGTAGATTATGCACAGTACAGCCTTCATCAATTTGAGCCCCAGGAGAGGGCAGTGGCCTACTGAGGAGGGAACAGAGGGCAGCCATCCTGCCAGGTTGCGGAGAGCTCACCAGCCTCCACTCACACTGGAACTGTGTGCACTCAGCCTTGCCCGAAGGAGCCTTGGCCCAGAACTGGCACACGCCTGCACGGCAGCCTCACAGCCCTGGCAGCCAGGGTCTGACAGCACAGAAGTAGCTCTCGGCATCCCTCACCTCTGTCCCCAGCCACCACACTCCTGCCTGACTTCTGTAACACTGGCAGGTTTTCCCGTATGTCCTGCAGCATCTCGCCAGCCACCCAAACTCTTTCAGCACCAAATTATCATTAGCAAAGATGCACCAGGACTGATTTCTGAGGACTGCAGAAACAGTTGATGACCCTCCAGTGTTAGAGCAGTGCTTGCAGCTGCTGGGCAAAGAAACTCTGAACCACCAACGAGGCAGCAAGATTAGAACTAGACATCAGGAGTCCAGGCTTTCAGTTCCTGCCCCCAGTTTCCCCACTCTCCAAGGGACACTGCTTTAAATGGCCACAGATCAGTAAGCAGATAAACACTGGGGAAAATACTAGAGCTCTGGGTGCAAGACAGCACCAGCCAGAGCTCTTGGGATACGTTTCTCATGACAGATGTGAAGGGCTTGTGGCCCTCTAGATCCTGTTACCTGGGCAATGCTGAACTTGACCCAGAGCCCAGCTTTCAGAGTGCTCTAGAGCGGCTGTGCCAGCTCAACTCAGCACCTCTTTGGAGTCTGCATATTGCTTTACTCTCTCTCTCTCTCCCTCTCTGCTGCCTGGGATGTGCTCCAGGGCAGTGCTGTCAGCCAAGCAGTACCTGAAATCACCATGCACGACTGTCGTCTTCTGAGATTCAGGAAAATGCAGGGGCAGCCACTCGATCAGTCTCTCCATTGCTGGGATGACATGAGTTTCCACAGCTCGATACTGCTTTGTCCAGGTCTCAACTTGCCACTGAATGTAATTACCTGTAACAGAAACAAAGGCTCTCAGGGAAAGGGACTGACTGGCACAAAGAGGCTTCAAAAGGGATGCATAAAAGATGCATGCAGAAAAAGTCAAACAGCCAGGAGATCTCAGTCCAGCACTCTGAAATAAGCTCCAAGAGTCTCATTGTGATTTCCAGGGGTCTCATATATTCTTAACTGGGCACTGGATTTGATATTCTGGTGGAAATAATCAGACCTTGGACAAAAATGTAAGTTCTCCACTAACTCCAAGAAGCTGAGATACCTCTGCAGAGGAAGTCTGGTCAGAGATGGCAGCAAACAAGTTACTCCTGCACCCAGAATACAGCTCTTCCTCATGTCAGGAAGCTCTGGGGACTACTAACAGGAAACACAGACATGGAGGATCTAAAACAGCTCTCCACACCTTCCCACCACACCTGCGGATTCGGACACTTTGCTGTGCATCTTTACTTTCCCAACTGCCCCCCAACTTTGGCCCAAGTCCCATATCCAAGCCTATCCCTTAAAATGCTGACACACAGGAGAAGAAAACAGTGATAGAGGATACATAGCCTTCTCTCACTGTGCTCCCCAAGGTCCTCCAGCTCAGCTGCTCTGAGGTCTGCGCTGTGGATCTTGGAGAGGACTTGACTCATGGCAGCATAAATAGCTCTCCTCTGGCTCAGCTGCAGCTCAGGGAGGGAGACGTCGCTGTAGACACGGCCAGCACAGTGCTCCATCAGGTAGAAAGGGGTGCCCAGGGTGCTGGGGAAGCAAGGTGAAACCAGTGGGTCTGAAGTTAATCCTGCCACCTACCACTCCTCAAGTCTCACCTGCATTTTGAACGCGCCCTCCAGGCCTCACAGCATGACAAGGTGAAGAGCAGCCTCAACAGCACTTCAGCACTCATGCTGTAGCCTGGGCTCAGGCCGAGCGCAGGACACCAGGTGGTGGCACGCAGCTGTGGCATGGTCAGTCCTGGCCCCTCCAGCCCCAGGAAGCTGAGCTTGGGGCCAGGCTACAGCCCCCACTGTCTCCCTGCCTCCCCTGCAGTGGGCTCCGGAGCCAGGCTGTCAGACTGCAATCATCACCACGAGCAGTGGACACACATTTAACTGCAGTGCAGAGACTTCATTACCACAGCCAGCAGAGATCTGAGCAGAGCTGTGCCGACTGCAGGCTACACAGGGTGTCCTGGCTGCAGATTTGCTGCTATCATGGCTGTAGCTCTTGTGGCAAGTGTGAGGTCTGGCAGTGAGAAAAATCAAGTCCTTATTGGAAATCTGAGCATCCTAAGTCAGCAGAAAGCCCTACAACATTGTTTTATAGCTGCTTTTCAAAGGAAGACAGCGTTGTGATTAATTGCTAAAATAGGACACATCTAAACCAAGCCAAATAACAGTGTTACTGTCCTTTGAACTTCTAGAGGCTCCTCTAGCCTGAGACTGGGCAAACACTAATTAGATCAGTGCACTTTGTGAGGTCTGGCTCCTTTTCTCTCCTCTCCTCATCTTTGCAGGAATCTGGCTGAAGTCGTCAAGCACAGAGTGAAAGCTGAGGGACAAGATTACCTTCTGTCCTCGCAGAGAGCAAGTACAGTGGGAACAGGAACACCAGCCTCAGAGAGTGCCTTCAGTACCCTGCCAGGGTGAGTCAAAGAGCCATGTCAGCACAGAAAGGTATTAGGGAATCAACACTAGAACTGCATTGTTGCTAGGCACACACAATATTGGAGCCCTGTGCTCAGTTTTAAAAACACTAAAATAATATGGTTGGGGGTAGGTGAAAGAAGCACAGCAAAATTTTCATATGGCCCAGAGTCCCGAGACTTATCCAATATACCCTGGAAAACCAAGGGGAGATCACAACTGCAAGTGTCCTGCTGTTCCACTGCTGAGGCAGCGATCTCCAGCACCGCAAACTGGTTTGCAGCACGAGCCCTTCAGCATGGGGCTAGCCCTTAGCTCAGCTCCTCATTGCGCAGTTGCAGTGTTGTGCTGCAACCTCTCTCCCACCTAAGGTGCCAGGCGTGACACTACGATCCTGCGTCTCCCAACACGTGCTGGGAGAGCTGTGGTGTACTTCCATGGATTGGAAGGATCACAGTGCAGGAGCGGGGAGGTTGCTTTTCACAGGCACGGTCCTAACTGCACGCTCAGCGCCAGCTGCAGGGCGGTAGCACAGCCTTGCCTCTTAATCCAGGACTGCTCATGCTGGCTGCAGCAAACGGACAGACCACAGACCAGGATATGGAGCTGTGCAAAACGCAGGGAAGGACAACGCGGGAGGCAGATGTGTGATGTGGAAAAAGAAAAGCCAGGGTTGAAATAGAGCACCCTCCCTAAGACGGGGTTGTTTGGGATCTCCTACAAGTCTTCCCCGCTGAGCTGGCATGAGGAGCGCGGCTGCCTTCTCACCTGTATTCCCTTCTGACAGCAGGGCCTGAGGGATGCAGGCTGTCAGAGGGCTCCTTCTTCAGCACCAGCAAGCAACCTCCAAACTTGACAGAATAGGTCCGGGTGGACTGTCTGTGGCCAAACTGCCGTAACACTAGTGGGCCTGAAGAGTTGAGAGCAGAAGGTCAGCAGATAGAAGCACGAGCTGGGATTATTTCTCACCACTTCTTGAGGTTTTACTTCCCCTTCCTGTGCCTGGGTCTGAGATGCCACTTGCAGCAATCAGGGACCTACACCTTGCTCCAGTGTCCTAAATCCCTGGGGAGCATGGCAATAGCTCACAGATGCCTCACAGGCCAGGAATATTCCTGGCATTTCTTTGGCAACTTGTGCTCAACCCCTCCCAAATGAGGAAGTCCTAAAATGTTTCCCATTTCTGGAAACAGTGTCGGATCACTGAAACATGAATGGCTGTCCCATTTGCTTGGAAATTAGGGGCCTTTCATTAATATTATTCTTCAATGCACCTGTCATATGATAGAAAGAGCCAATGGCTCCAGAATATGTGAGCTTTCCTACTGAAGAGCAAAATGCACTGCAATACCTGTTGCATGGTCACCAAGAACATTTTCAAGGTACTTTTGCAGATGATCTTTCGGGATTTCCGCACCCGGTCTCACTGAACGAGTATATGGAACAAACCCTTGCAAAGGAAAACCCAGATAGGTTTCTAGCTCTTTGAGTGCTCCTGCTGGATCATCAACCTGAAAGCAGAGGGATAGAGTAACACTGGGTGATAGTTAAAAATAAAACTGCCTGGACAAGAAAGAGCTCTGCACACTTGTGATGCATTTATCTGTGAGTCCAACAGCACTGATCCATTATGCCACAGGGTCATTCCCGGCCAACACGGAGCACTGTTACTAATACTCACTGAGCCTCTCGCCTTGGTCCCTGTCCCAGAGACACACCTGTTACAGTAGGCACTTGGACAGCTGGACTAAGAGCTGGAATTCCCTGTGCAGTCCAGGGAAGCAGAGTTCACTCTTCCCACCAGTCCCACGCTTGCCCTTCCCTCAGAAGTCCCCTCAGCAAAGTAAACCCCCCCTGCTCACTATCTCCAAAGCCTGGGATTTAACTAGTCAGTCCCCAGCTGACAGATCCATGAAGACTCAGAGCTTCTAGAAATCTATTAAATGTGTCTTATTTTCTCCATCAGGTGGATGTGGTTGTCTCAACCATGCGGTTAGGGCTGTTTCTCTAATAGGGAACTGAGGTCCATAAAGGAGAAGCGATTTCTCCAAGATTACGCTGGCCGTAGCGTTTAGAGCCATGAATGAAACAGACCAGTGCAGACTTTGGCAGTTATCCTCCCCTTTCACCCTGCCACATCCTGTAGGAATAAGGACACGCTGGAACGAAAGGCTTGGCAACACAAGTCTGCCACTACCATTTGAAAATTCTGAACCATTCAAATCAAACACAGCTCTGGACTTAAAATCCATACCCCAAACCATACCCTGGTTGCACTTTGTACCTTCACCGTTTTAATGCCAAGCTGGGCTGCTGCTTTTAGGTTCTGGCTGCTGTTGTCGAGGAAGATAGATTCCTGGGGCTGAACACCCAAGCGCTCCAAGCACAGCTTGTAGACACCAGGATCTGGCTTGCACATTCCTTCCCGATAAGATTCAACCATCTACAGCAACAACAAATGGATTATGCATGAGCCCACTGTGACCACAAACAGCTGTGCAGAGCCGGAAATGGAGGGTGGGAGGGTGGGAAAGGGACTATCAATCTAATTTACATGTGAAATAAAGGACACTGGGAGTGGAGGGCTGACAGAGCTGGATAGGACGTGATTCAAGTGACTGTGTGTGTGCCAACTGCCTTGGCTGTGGCTCTGTCATCTCAAATGAGCTGAACAGGATCAGCCAGTCCTCAGATGGAAGATAACCAACGAGATCTTATGATATGGGAGGCTCACTGGACATCCCAGACTGTGCTGAACCAATTGCTCAATGCTGTCCAAGAAAGCCTGGGACTGCACCATCTTCCAAACGATCTGAAAAGCAGTGCCCTGACCATCACACCTATCAACCACGGCAAAGCAATCTTCACAGCAGCAGAGATGTTGACCATAATCATCTGCCCAAATTAGGATCAAGAAATTATTGAGTCAGTCTCTGAATACTCACTTTGCCCTCAGAACCATAAAAAATTCAAGAAGGATTTCACCCCTGCACTGATGGACACTCTAGGAATAAAAATTAATCTATTAGATAAATATCAAAGCCCATGCTAATGGAAATCCTCATTCAAGTATTTTTTTTTCCCACTAATTACTGTGCAGAGCTGCTGCCTGCTGTTACAGAAGAGCCACACCGCATGAGTGATGACACTGGATAGGCCATGGTTATCAAAGTGCTTTGAAACAGTCTGGGATGAAAAGTACCACAGAGCAACCCTCCACTAAGAGAACTTCATTGGCACCAGTGGTACTAGTGTAACACACAGAAAGCCGAGTTGATAATGACTTAATGTTGACAAGATGACTTTAAATAGTCCCAGGTTTTAATTGTGTTGATATGGTGACTCTTTGCATCTTCATTGTCTTAATCAAGGATATAAAAAAAAATTTACATCATGAATAAACTCCTGAATTCAAACATGTGTGTTGGGGCACACAAAAAAAGCAAATTTTCACGCTGAGTTGAGCCCTCATAGCTGCCTGTTAAAGTGAAGCCACTTGAACCAGCCTTGAGGTTCGTGGCTAATCTTCTGCTTCATCTTTGCATCTGCAGCTCAGACAGATCAGCATGTTAGGGTAGTGGATTTTTTTGTAGTACAGGGGATGCTCTGCAATTCTTTAGGATGCAACAAGCTTTAAAAGGACTAAAGCAGGCAGGGGCACTGGGTAATAACATTATTTCTTGCATAGCACTCCAGCTTCCAAGTCCTTTATCAACATTGCTGCCTATGCCTGTTACATGTTCACTTGTGATTCACTTGTGGGCATTTTGTAATGAATTTTCAAATGTACAAGTACCCACCACTCACTCAGACCCTCTTCACGGCCCAGTTGCTACAGTGAATTACACCAAGAAACATTTTCACAGACTGCTACATCTAGGTCTACTAACGGGTGCTGCTGGTTGCCATTCATTTGGTACCTGCATGTAAAGGATTTCAGTTGCCGCTTTCCATAGACGCAGGTACACAAATGCATTTTAGAATCCATCCAAGCTTACCACATCAAAATGCTTTTCATCTAGGGGCAGAAAGCTCTCTCCATTCAGCAGGCGGAAGTTGTTGCTTAGAAGAGCTGTTTTAAGACCTTCTGCACGGATACACTGTACTGCTTCTGCCATTATGGGGAGCTGTGTCATCATCTCATTTCTGATTAAGTGTGAGAGAAAAGAGTCCACTGGAACACGGACATTTGCCTAAGAAACCAGAGAAACCCCAAGAATGATAATTAGCCATGAATGTTTTTTAAGCAGGAGGAAAATAAAAGTGGTTGGGTAGGTACGTTCCCTGATCATCTTATCTTGCTGTCCTACTTCCTTTAGCAGCAGAAGCAGTCAGTGAATCTCCTAGCTAAACCGACTGGACCAAATAAACAAGCATTCTCACATCACTTGTGTGAGATCACTTGTGCTAGAAGCAGCAGCAGAGATAAAGGGCTGATTTTGGGGAAGAGAAATGCACTAGGACTGTGCCTACCACAGACTCAAGGCAGGTTAGAGGTAAATAAACTTCTTTACCATTCAGCAGGCAGGAAAGGAATCTGCATTTTAGGCCGAGCTGTTTCAAAAATACTTTACTCAGAGGAGGATTCTTGCACTGTGTTCCTAGAGCTGTGGTGGAGGGGGCTCTACTGATCTTAAGAACACTCCCTAGAGACCATGCTCTCCATCCATCAAGCATGTCCATGTATGAACTAACAGCAAAAGCCTTTCAGCTGTTTTCTGACTTTCTGACTTCTCACCTTGGCTGATCTTAGAGGTGTTTTGAAATAAAAAAGTTATTAAATGTGCAGGAAGAGGCTGGTGGAAGGGAAGGCAAATTCAGCTGACCATCCTGCCTGGGTACCAGAATGATAATGGCAGTGAAAGGTCTGCTCTGATCAGACAACAACGCTTCCTAGATGGTAAATCCAGAACCTTCCATCAAAGGATTTCTTTTAAAAGCTCCTCTCTCCTCACTGAACCACCACATTGCAGGATCCCATTTCCCTGCAGTCAGGAAGCACAGAGGAGGGGGGAGCTGGCTTACAATCTCAAAGCACTGCTGTCCCAATTCCTGCAAAAACTCCACTGTCGTCAGCTCTCCTCTTGTGTACTTCAGAGAGGGACTGCTTTCCCCTCCAGAGCGTATAGCTTGCTGGACGGTGCCGGCTGGAATACAATTGCGGGCCTCCCAGTCTACATAAAGAAAAGTAAGAAAGCTAGAAAAGAGCACGTATGGTGTCATCAGAACTGGGAAACTAGCTTGAAATCCTCCAAGGTCTGATCGACCAGCATTTGTGAGAACTGACATGCTGGACTGGGGTCATTTACCCACTCGCAGAGAAAGTTTGGGCATTACCCCAACTGAAGCACCTCACCTCTATTTTTGGTGTGGTACCCTTGGGGTAGAAACACAGTGTTCTTAAAGTGGGCTGAAGGGCTGTACCAGTGTTGTGTGGCATCAGCCAGTGTCACTACAGGAGTTTCATTACCAGATGGGCTCAGGCTCTGACCTGGAACTGTCAGCACGGTTGCTGGTCACTGTCAGTTCTAGCACTTTTGATGGTCACAACGGGGAACCCGTCACCATCAGTGCAAGTTCTTGGATGTCTTACCAGAACCAGAGGTGGCTGACAGGGACGCCTGAAATTTGTTTTTCCCTCCTGGCATAGAAACAACAGGAGCAAATAAGAAATGAGAATACACACCTGTGGCTGTCTTGCAAGGGGATGGGAGGAGCACTCCGCTGGCATCAAAGATCACAGCTTTATAGCGGCACCATCCAGATTGCCTCCGCCGGATTAAACCCTGCATGCGCTGCCAGATCCCAGCACCGAGCAGGTAAGGGGTGCGGGCAACACTCCTCAGGTACATACTGCAAACTGCTTGGAAGACACTGGGAAAATTCACAACTGGCCCGTGCCCACTGAGGAGAGAGGGTAGGATGCAAAGTACAGAATTAAAAGGGTAAATATTTATTCATGTGCATGAAGTGTCCCAGCCAGATTAGGCCACCCCAGATGAGGTTTTACACAGGGTCCTTACACCCTTCAAACACTGGGGTACAACATGGCTTGACCCATTGCTAAGGCACACACTACCAATTCCTAATCATAGCAAAACTCTGCAAAGCGACTGTATTTTTTGCAATATTCTTGTTGCTATTGTCTATTGATTCAGATGTCCATGAAGCCAGACTTGCTAGTTATTTATGATGCTACACCAGGGGTCCTCAAACTATGGCCCATGGGCCGGATACGGCCCCCCAGGGTCCTCAATCTGCCCCCCCCCCCCAGTATTTACAGAACCCCCCCTGCCCCCCCAGCCGGGGGTTGGGGGGGGGAAACCAAGCAGCTGCAGATGACTACCTGCCACTTCATCTGCATGCTGGACCCCTGGTTAAAAAGTTTGAGGACCCCTGTGCTAGACGATGCTGGGAGGGGTTCACAGGCACTTTTTACTGGCTGCAGGACACTGGTGTTACCTCGATTATCCAGGGATATCCTTTATCCTTCAGGGACAGCTCTGTGCCATAAAACAAAGTCCTTATTTCCAGGGCTGAGCTGTCTTTTAGTTTCTTTTACTTTAGCATGAGCCATACCAAAGCCTGGCACAGCCCTGTGCTGCAAGATATCAGCATATCAGGTGTGGGGGAAAAGGAATAAAGGGTTTTTTTGGTTGGTTTTTTTTTTTCGGGAGTGGGGTGGGAGTGCGCTTCATCCTGAGAGGACAGGGCCTGGTCCCTGCAGCTTAGCTATGCTGCCACGGTACTGGGCCCTGTGGCCCCCGACATGCACCCCCAGCGCCCCAGCCCAGCTCTCAGCCCTGCAATCACCCCTGGGGCCTGCGGGCCCCCCCCCGAACTCTCGCTCCGTGCCCCGGCCCGGCCTCCCCGGGCCTGGCCCAGCCCAGGCCTCGCCAGGCGGAAGACAGGCTTCCCGGCGCCGGCCCACCGCCGCCCCCAAGTCTCGCGAGAGCACA
>JAVJGJ010000001.1:94597142-94620151 GCA_035590215.1 Microhierax caerulescens
GTGCTTCATCTCCCTTGGCCTCCTCGGAGCGTAGCGGCGGTTCGCGCTGCTCGGGCTCATGAGCGTGTCCCTGGTGGTGATCCGGCTGGAGCTGGCCGAGCACTCGTCGTTGCCCGCGGGCTTCGCTTACAGCGCGGCCGGTGAGTATCCGCGGCGCCGTGCGGGGCCCCCCCCCGCGCGGACCTGGGCCCGGGTGCAGGGTAGCCCTGGCCGCCGGGGCGGGGCAGGGGACTGCGCCTTGTCCGCGGCCGTAGGGTCGCGTGCCGGTGTTGCCGGTGGCTCCCGGTACCGGGGCTCCGCTGCCAGCACCCTGTCCCAACGGCTCCTTTTTCCTGCGTAGCTCCGGAGATGGCCGCGGAGGGCACCGGGGCGGCCCCGGCTGTGCCGGCCTGCCTGGAGGGGAAGGGCCCCGGAGAGCGGGCGGCCATCCTCCACCAGCACCTGGGCCGCAGGGAGATGACCGACGTGATCATTGAGACCATCCAGCCGCGGCCAGGTACCAGCCTCGGGGGCGGGTGATGCGCTTTTTGGGGTCCCTGGTTGTCACCTGCCCTGCTGGTGCGGTGGCCCCTTGTTGTGGGCACTGGCCCGGTGGGTAACAGCTCTGCCAGTGTGGGGACAGTGGAGGTGTGGTTGGGGTTTGGGTCGGTTGTGGGGCTTGGGAAACAACTAGAAAAGTTAAGGAATGTGTGTTGGGGTCCAGATAGGAGAGCTGGTCATTCCTAGCAAACATTTCCTACTCTATCAAGGTTTAATTTAATTTATTTTAGGCTGTGCTGCGGGCTGGTTAGTGTTTTGCTTGCCAGCATTGGTGATCTGTAGCCATGAAACTAGTCCACCCTACAGGTGCTTAAATTCCCTGGTAGGGAGGAAGTTTAAAGATGGAAACACCAAGTCTTGCCAAACATCCAAGCTGCCATTGAGCAGCACAGGATGAGCAGCCGGCTCCTCACCCCTGCTTAGCAAACCGGTCCTGGTGTTGGTACTGGTGCCTGTTGGGATTTCACCGGGCACACTACAAAGCTCGCCTAGCTGGATCTGCAGCGTTGGGTCCTGCCAGGGGCTGACGCTGGGTGCCTGGCAGCTCTGGAATTTCCCCTGGGACAGTAAAGAAGAGAGCCCTATCATTCTGCTGCTTTCCAGAGTTGTGATTTTAACTTCTCAGTGTGCTGTTGTGTACACACAGGCTGTGCTTAGGGAACAGCAGGTATTTCTGATGCGCCATTAGTAACGTGGAAACTTCTGATTTGTAAAAGATGAAACAAAAGCTGCTGTGGAAGGAAGAAAATCTTCAGAGGCTGCATCTGCTGAGGACAAAAATAAACATGATGATCAAAGTAAAGAGCGTGAAGTTGCTCCAGACTCACCTTCAAAACAGCTCCCTGACCAGATTTCCTTCTTCAGTGGGAATCCTTCAGTTGAAATAGTTCACGGCATTATGCATCTGTACAAAACAAAGTAAGGATGCTTGACTAATTGTAGCTCTAGTGGGAACAGTGCTTCTGAATGATGCCTCCACCCGGAAGGGTGAGTCGGTAGCCCCAGGGCTGTGGCTCTTGAGCTGGGACAAACAGGAAGGGTGACTCGAACCCAGGAGAGCAGAAGGTGCCTTGCATTAATGGTAGAGCTTGAGGAGCTTGGATCCCCCCAGCTCCAGGTGGAGAGGACTTGTGCCAGGGGCTGTAAGAGCATAAGATGAGTGCAGGTTCCTAAAAAAAATGACATTTGAAAGCAGCTTCTCAAGGGATCCCATGGTTAAACTGTGATCTGTGGTGTCCTGGCAGCTGAGGCAGGAGGTTTCATCCAATATTTAAGGGATTACAATTCTACACCATTCCTCTATAATTTCGTGAGCACTTCCATTTCAGGTCTTCCTGAAAGCTATCAGGAGACACAAAATGGCCATTTGAAATAGTTACAAACATTGCTCACTTGTTCCAGGAATAGTCCTGAGCATCTGTGGCTTGCCAGCTTCAACAGTTTTTGTACAAAAACATATGTCAAATGATCCCTGACAAAACCATTGTTTATTGGAGCTGCCCAGTTTTACTCTTTAGCAAAGGATTATAGTTTCACGTGAGTACGCTGGACGCTACCACAGCCCCTCGCTTCCCTTTCTTAATATTTATAAATGTGCAAAAGAGTTAAGATTAGTAGTAACGTTATTGTAGTAACTACAACTGTTGGAAATGTGATGTGTCCAGCCATGCCTCTGTCCTGTCTGAAGTGAGATGAACTGGTGTCACTGTTGTCTTATCAGCAAGATGACCTCTTTAAAGGAAGACGTAAGGCGCAGTGCCATGCTGTGCATCCTCACGGTCCCTGCTACAATGACCAGCCATGACCTGATGAAGTTTGTGGCCTCCTTCTATGAAGTAATTGAGCACATGAAAATCATCCGAGATTCCACTCCAAACCAGTACATGGTGCTGATAAAGTTTAGCTCGCAGGTAAGAGCTGGGAGTCCCTTTGCTGTAGAAGTGACCGCACTGTCTTATACAGTTGCTGTCAGGAGTGCTGCCCTGCTTCCCTGGCCAGCTCTTAGCCAAGATTGTACTTTACCCTCAGAGAAACAGTCCTGTCCTGTTGCCCAGAGAATTCCTGGGGCTGCTGTGTAAGGTCAGTCCCACGCCTTGACCTAGAGGCCGGTGACTGCTGTGTTCTAGCTATCCTATTTCTTGTTGGCAGGACATTTGAAAAAAAAAATAGTGAGGATACACAGTTCTCTGCTATCTCAGAGCATATTCAAAAAGAGAGAGGGCATTTTACTGAGCTGAATGGAAAGGACCCAGCCAGTGGGGCTTTGGTTTTAGGAAGGACTTGTTCTCCTTTGCCGAGAAGCTGGATGGTCTCACAGCCACTGCCAGTACAGTGGTGGTGTGGTTTAACCCCAGCTGGCAGCTAAACATGCAGCTGGCTCGCTCACTCCCTGCTCCACCCCTGCAGAAGGATGGGGAGGAGGTTCAAGAAAAAGGTAAAATTGTGGGTTTGAATAAGAACAACTTAATAATTAAAATATAATAACAATTGCAGTGAGAAGGAGAGGGAGAGGGAGGAATAAAATCCAAAAGGGGAAAAAAAACCCAGTGATGGACAGTATGGTTGCTCATCACCCACTGACTGATGTCCAGCCAGTCCCCAAGCAGCCATCAGCAGGCCCTGACCAACTCCCCTGAGTTTATATGTTGAGTATGACATCCCATGGTATGGAATATCCCTTTGGCTAGTTTGGGTCACCTGTCCTGGCTGTTCCCCTTCCCAGTTTCTTGTGCCCCTCCAGCCCTCTTGCTGGCAGGGCCTGAGACTGAAAAGTCCTTGACTAAGTATAAAGATTACTTAGCAACAATAAAAAACATCAGTGTGTTGTCAACATTATTCTCATACTAAACCCAAAACACAGCGCTGCCCCAGCTACCGAGAAGAAAATTAATTCTATTTGAGCTGAAACCAGGACAAGTGTGAAAAGGACAGTTGCCCCCAAAACAGAGCCCAGGGTGTGAATTTGTGACCAGATAACACAGTTTGCTGCTTACAGGTCATCTTCAGCTCTGTAGCTTTAAGCATGTGCCCCTGCTAGTTCCTGTGTGGACCCTCTCACTTGTACCTTCTCTCCTCCCCCACTGTAAATGACTCATTTTGGGGTTCAGGGAGAGGTTTCCCCCGGCTGTGAATGCTGTGTGAGATCTTTCCCCTGCCTGTTGTGTAGAGGCAGCATTTGTATGCGTTTGGGGCTATTTGCAGTAGCTGCAAAGATGCATTTTTTGTATAGCTGTATGAAATTACATGGACAAATAATCTAGTCCTAAACAGCCTTGCAGCAAATCCATAAACTTTTACCCCAATTCACCCTGAAATTCCTGTTTCTTGGGGAGCGCCCTGAAGCCCTGTTCCCCAGTGACCTCTAATGGCTGTGTCTGCAGGTAGCAAAAGCAAATCTCGAGGGCCTTTATGCTTCGGATTGGAGTGACCAGGAATGTGGCTTTCAGCTAACTTGCCTCAATCTGGTGCTATCATTTGCGAGAGAAAGGGTTTGGGGAGGTTACTGGGTGAAAAGGGATGATGTATTTGACAGGTATTGTTTTGGTGCTGCCTTTTTGCAAGGCACAGTTCAGAGCATGCCTGAATTGTGACCAGTGAAATAGATTCTTTCCCACAGTTAAATTGTTGTTCCTTTCCCTGACACATGTGTCCTGCAACGTGGCCCTCTTAAATTTTTGCGGAGACCAGATTTGCTTTGCAAATGCACTGAAATTGCTGACAAAGGGCAAATCAGATACTGAAGGGAAATCCGTTGTTCCTGCTGAATGCTCAAATATCAGAGTAGCTGTCACTGCTGTGAACTTCACTTCTTGTCTTCAAGTGGTAAAACTAAGCCCAGTGCCAAAATGCAATGCCTGCTGGCAGGAGCTGACTGTCTGAAATGGCTCCTCTGGTATTACAGGGCTGGGTGGAGGGGAGAAGAGAGGATTACGGCAGATTTCTTTCTCCTCCTCTTCCTCAGTTGTATCAGCTGCGAGTTTTCTCTTTTTAAGTGGCTTCCTTTGTTTTGTGCATAGGCTGATGCAGATAGCTTTTATATGGCTTGCAACGGCCGGCAGTTCAACTCTATAGAGGAGGATGTTTGCCAGTTGGTGTACGTGGAAAGGGCTGAAGTCCTCAAATCAGAAGATGTAAGTTTGTTTTGGTTTGTTTTCCCTGTACTTCAGAGAATTCTAACAGGATTATTTGGACTGGGCAGAACGCTGCAAGAACTGTTTAACTGCATCAACCCAAACCCCATTTCCCATTCCAGTGCTACTTGGAACAGTTTGGTGACTTAATGGGCTTCGTGCGTCACCACTGTGCATCTCTGGCCTAAGCCTGCCATGGGTAGTAGATGTATCAAATCCAGAAAACAGGATAGGGATGGTTGCAGCTGCAGCAGCTGGAGGGAGCCCGTGCTGTGAAGAGGATCCTGGCTGTGATCTGTTGAATGTTGTGGATCCTTGTTTTTCAATAAATTTGTAACCCCTGTGTAGACTCACATGGTTACTTTGTAGTTTTTGTACCCTAGTGCCAGGGGTAATGGGAGGGAACTTTGACTTTTTGTTATGTGGATGCTTAATTTATGGTGATTGGAAGGTGCTGAGCAATTTGTCTCTGCTTGTTCTTTTGAAGGGGGCCAGCCTGCCTGTGATGGATCTGACAGAGCTCCCGAAGTGCACGGTGTGCCTGGAGAGGATGGATGAGTCTGTGAACGGGATCCTTACCACGCTCTGTAACCACAGCTTTCATAGCCAGTGTCTGCAGCGGTGGGAGGACACCACGTAAGAGGCTTTTCTTTATTTCCACATCTAAAACTCTGTTTTGAGTGTGGTGGTTATGTGCTGACAAGACTGGTTCTGCTCACTGGAGAGTAGGGGCAGGAATTACTGCAAGTTCTAATGCTCTTTTTTTTTACCCGTTAAGGGACTCCCAGAGAGAAATCTTCCCACCAAAAGTAATTGAACAGTGTTTCCCATGGGCCTCACTGCCGAGGCAGGCAGGGAGTTGTAGAGTAATGCTGATTATTTTAAAATATTGTAGGATAAAAATACTGGGGTAAACAGCACTGGGTGCACAGAGAGCCCTGTTTTGTTCGCTCTTCTGTGTCTGTCTGGTCATTTGTTTCCTCAGCAGCAGATCTGCACTGTAGGCAGATCTGCACATCTGGCTGGAGCTTAGGAGTCCTTGTGGGAGCTCTGCAGCCTTGCTGCCTTATTTAGGTGCCAGGAGAGGATGAAGAAGAGCTGGGCGAGAGCAGCTGTGCAGGGGGACACAACTGGAAAGGGAGACGGGATGGAATGATGACAAGATCACTCAGTAAATTGGGAAGGGGAGGCAGCTGCCCTAGGCAGGCTGTATTATTCGAAGTGGGTATGGGCTGAGTGGTGGGAGGCCGTGTCACTGGCTCTGGGAGACCCTCCATGGCACTGGGCAGGGCTGGGGATTGGACCGGTGTCTGTCCTTAAAGCAGCCGCTCTTTTTGCTACTGCTGACTCTCTCCTGTTCTTGCTATTACAATTCTCCACATCCCTGTAGATGGGGATTTTGGTGTGTCCAAACTACCTGATTGTGGGGGTGCAGCTGGCACCCAGATGCTGCTGTCACTTGTGTATATTTTGCATTCCTCTGGACACTATTTGCTGTTTCACTGCACATCAGGCAGCCATAGATACTGCAGCTGCCGATCCTCACTGTGTTTTCTTCTCTGTCACTAGTACCCCTGATTGCCTGATTCTGTGGTGGAGTATGAGGAAGATTTTAGCCCTTCTATACCATTTGTAAGCCAAAGTAACAGAACCTCAGTAAGATTAATCAGATTTGTACCTATTCAAGTTTATGGGCTGCTTTGCTCCATAAATCAAAACCAGTTTAAATTTGAAGCAGTGGAGCTTAGCCAGTGCAGGAGCAAGATCCAAAATAGCACTTAAATCTCTAATATACAATTTCAGCAGAACTTAGCTCCAAGTCTAGAAGAACGAAAAAAGAAAATCTGTGTCCACTTTGCTTAGGTGCCACAGAGGCTGTAAGTACCTGAATTTGTATAGAAGGCTGACTGCAATCCAATTGTCTCTTCCCTTGAGTGTTTCTGTAGCTTATCCAGCAGGTAATAAAAAATACATAAACAGTCCTGGCAACAGCAGTTACCCCGCTCCCTCGCTGAGCTTCTAGTGCTTAGGGTCTGGACAAATGTTCCGTCTTGGGTCTTCTGTCTTTCTGGCAGTGGTATAGTTTCAAAAGAAATGATAGTGGGGTGCCTGCTACTGAATCTTGTAGGGTACAGTTATGGGATGTTCCTCCTGGAAGGGCTGAAACCGAATCCATTGGGTTGGGGTGAAATCGAAGCATCTCCTTAGGGTATTAAGGTATGTTTGGCAAGTGTGAGTACTTGCCTCTGTGACTTGGCTGGCCTCAGCAGTGTGTAGTTACCGCATCCTTCCACAACAGTGTGTAGCTGCTGCATAAACCCTGCATGTAATGGAGAACCGAAGATATCGGTTGGCAGCAGTCCGGAGGAGCAATATTTCGAGATGTGTAACACATCTATACAAGCGCTTCTTGCAATGTTTATGACTGAGGCAGGGAAGTGTTTCTTGAGCTTGGTCATGGCTTTTTTGCTTACCAGCAGAGGCTGACGTTGCTGGCAGCCCCACTGATGCTCTTGGTTGCAGATGTTCTCTACACTCAGACTGCAGCAAAACCAGATCAAGCTGAGGCTGTGAAATGGCTTCGGAAGAACTGTTCTTTGTCCTTCTGTCATTTACTGGCTTAAAAACAGTAGCTTTGTGTGGAATGGAGGGAAATTTGTCTGGGGCAAATGTGAACTGAGAGATGTGTGCATATAGGGAGCGTCCCACTGCATAAAGCATTTACTTTGAGCTCTCTGGCTCTCTTTAATTACTGTAATATTAAGATGGAGCTGCTTGTGTCTCATCATGATTCTTATTGCCCTCTAGGTGTCCTGTCTGCAGATACTGCCAAACACCTGAGCCGGTGGAAGAGAACAAGTGTTTTGAGTGTGGAGTTCAAGAAGTAAGTAGGTGGGTGGATGGTGAGTGAGATCTAGACTAGATCTGACTGCACAGCTGCTCTAGTTGCTTTTGGGGTTAATTCTGTGGCTGCTTTTGGGCTGATCTTGCCAGTCATTGGTGTATCTGCTTTCCTTATGAGTTGGAATCAGTACTGGGGAGGGATCTTAACTCCCAGATTTCCTGTTCTGACAGATCTTTCTGATTCTTAAAAAAAAGTATTAACATAGAAGAGGGAGCTCTGGGGAGACCTTAAAGCAGCCTTTCAATACTTAAAGGGGGCTTATAAGACAGGTGGGGACAGACTTTTTAGTAGAGCCTGTAGTGATAGGATAAAGGGTAGTGGTTTTAAACTAAAAGAATGTGGATTTAGATCAGATATAAGGAAGAAATTCTTCACTGTGAGGGTGGTGGGACACTGGCCCAGGCTGCCCAGCGCAGCTGTGGGTGCCCCATCCCTGGCAGTGCCCAAGGCCAGGCTGGATGGGGCTGGGAGCAACCTGGGCTGGTGGAAGGTGTCCCTGCCTGTGGTGGTGGGTGGAACTGCATGGTCTTTAAGGTCCCTTCCAACCCAAACCATTGTAGGATTCTATATAACCTGATCAGAGTGTGTGTAACATGAAGATGATAGCAGGCAGCTAAACTAACACTGAACTTGGTGGTCCCTTCTAGTCTCTGCCCTTCAGAGCTTGCTTTTGCGTGGTCCTGCTGAGGTGCTTCATTCATTAGTCAAGACCATTCTTCCATCCATGCTTGTGGTAATCTGTCAACATGCCCAGCACCTGCAGGCTTGTAATTGGCTCAAATGAGCAGGTACCTCCTTCTCTCTCACCTTCCAGCTGAGCAAGAATTCAAAGCAGGAGGGGGCAAAGTAAATACTGTTTGCTTCCTAAGGAAGTGACTGGATGTACACAGCATCAGCAGGCTATCAGGGTCAGACCACGCTTTCTCAGAGCACCAATAGCACCACTTGACAGCGTTGTATACGCAGAGCTTTCTTATTCTGTTGACAGAACCTTTGGATCTGTTTAATATGTGGGCATATAGGCTGTGGCCGGTACGTGAGTCGACACGCTTACAAACACTTTGAGGAGACCCAGCACACCTACGCAATGCAGTTGACCAACCACAGAGTCTGGGATTACGCTGGAGGTAAGCGCTCCGTCTTCCCTTGTAGGATGACCTTGTTTGTGAAACGGCTTTCGGGACCCTTTGGTAAGAGTACTTGTGGTAGAGTTTGCTTGGAGATTAAAGGTTTGCATCTGTACTAATACCTTGTCTTTTGGGAACATCCATCTCCTCTCTAATAGCAGTTTTTGTGGGTCTGTAGCAGATGGAGGAGGGAAAACATGATTCTGTAATGAACCAGGGCGGTCCTGTAGTCTCTGCGGAATGTGTTTGTTACTCCCGTTCCATCAATTTGCCCTGAGGTATGGGAATGGGCTGTTGTAATAAATATCCTGCAAGGTGTCTGTGCGACGTCTGCTAAATAACAAATACATCTGATGTTGGCTTTCTGCCTTGCTAATATGCTGTTGCAGCAGTCTGCATGGTTAATTGTGCTGCATAACTGGTGTCAACCTGGGTGTTCTTAAGCTAAAACTCCCTGTGGTTGAATTATCTTTCTTCAGATAACTACGTCCATCGACTGGTTGCAAGTAAAACCGATGGGAAGATAGTTCAGTATGAGTGCGAGGGAGATATCTGTCAGGAAGAGAAAATTGATGCCTTACAATTAGAGGTAAATATTTTGGCTTGTTGGACTCTGCATTGTACTGCTGTGTGGAAGTGTTTCAAATTCAGATATGACAACAGGACAATTACATCAGCTTATGCAGCAGACCTGCTCCCTGCATGTAGGCAGTCATCTTCAGGCAGAAGCAGGATGTTTTTACTGCTCTTCTTTTTTTTTTTTTTTTTTTTTTTTTTTTTTTTTTTTTTTTTCATAATAACTCTTCTTGGCTCTGCAGAGCCAATGCAGCTAAGTGTAAGCTGGCTGCAGTTCTGTCCTGTGTTTGCTGGTAGGTTGAAGATGAGCTGGTTACGCTGTGATGAACACTCAGGTCACTGGAGAATGAAATGAGTCTGAATGCCCAGACTCACTCACTAAACCCTTCCTAGTAGATCCGTGACTTGGCTTAAGAGCCAGGATGTGTATGGAACTGTCAATTTGAGTAGCTTAGCTTGTAAACTGAACAAGTATGTAGGAATCCATAGCTGCGCGCTTACCTTGGCTGTCAAAGAAAGCAGACAGGCTCGTCTGATACCAGCCCTGTTCTGCATCCTTCTCTTGAACCGTTTTTTGTGGGGTTTTTGTTGTTTTGGTGTTTTGGTTTTTTTTTACTGGTTGGGCAGTTTCTCCTATCTGAACTAGAAGGGTAAAGCAGAGAAACTCAGAATTACTGCTCCATTGAGCAGATATACTGCAGCATGATTTCAGCCGCATTAGGCACAAGGGTATCTGAGGAGGAACAGCCCACAGAGACCAAACTTTGTAAGCTTGTTGCTCAAATAAATATTTGCTTTCTTTTCCATGAATTTTCTGAGCAATGCTTAGATGCTAAACCAGCTATTTTTAACCCTTTTTTCTGGGAGGTTGGTGCTTAAAGTATGCAAGACCTCTCTGTCTAGCTTACGAGATCCAAGTATTTGTAGAGAGAATGGATTTGGCAGTGTGTTCAAGGCTTTTTACACATGTTTATTTCTGTATCAAATGCCTAGTTTGGTGCTTACTAGTCTGATGATAACAAATGATCGTGTTTTCCCATCTTCTTTGCACATAACTCGTGCAAAACCAGAAGGGAAAAGATGGGATGTAAGGCATATATCCTTGTTCAGATGCCAAAATAACATTGGAATGGGCCACGCTTGTAGGGGAACAATAGTTGTGAGTGGTTATATGCAGCTGAGGATGTTTTCCCAGAGACGTTCTGACAGACAGCAAAGCTAGATGTGCATTTACCCTGGGTTTGGGCTCTGAATGGGGAACTCTGCAATGCAGCCTTTGGGACCTCAGACATTTGTGACGGAGATGGCTGATGCTTCATTTTCCTGTGGCGTGTAAAAGTTGTAGAGACTTTTTGCTACTACAATGAAAAATGTGTCTCCTCTTTAAAAAGTTCTTGACATGACACTGGGTATGGCTTGGCAGAACTTGCACTTGATCCTTGCTGTTGTGCTCTAAAGGCTTTCCTTGATTTCAAAGAATCAAGTGACTTGATTTTGAAATCAAATTGGTGAAACACACCTGCTGGATCTGCAGTTTGCATGTATGTTCAGAATGTCCCGTATGCTCAATTTCATCTGACTAAATTGATTTGTATATTGGAGCCCTTTGGGCATCTTAATCAGCATAGCCACCCTTATGCAAAACGTGACTGTTCTGTGTGTATCTTCTGTGTTTGTAGTACTCGTATTTGCTAACAAGCCAGCTGGAATCACAGCGAATCTATTGGGAAAACAAGATTGTCCGAATAGAAAAGGATACGGCTGAAGAGGTGAGCTCTGCTCTGGGAATGTGTGAAGCTGCTGAAAGCAGCCCCTGGACACCGCTCCGTTCGATGGGAGATGCCACAGTTCGGTCTCTCGGGCAGCCTGAGCGTTGCGTGCCGGGGCCTCGCAGAGCCTGTTCCACTACCAGCTGAGAAAATTGGCTTCAAGACTTATCCCTTATCTCGATGCTCAGATCTAGCAATTTGCTGCTCAGTGGTGTGGAAGTAGGTAGATTGCCACCTAGATTGAGGGTTGATTTAAATGTGCTGCTCAGGAAACTGCAGCAGTGGGGAAAACAAGTCTGCGCTGCTGCAGGATCCCTGCTTGCCGATGTCATCCGTCTCACGCTGACGTGTATCTCTAGGGAAGGTTAGTGTAGCATAGACAACATGAGTTTAATTTGCTTGGCTGCAGAAAGTGGAAACTGTCTTTCTGCTCCAAATGCATATTGATTTGCCCTTTCTTTTTGATCCCCTATTTCTCCTCATCACCCTTTGGGAAAAGTTCAGAGTCTCCTCCTATAAAGCATCCTGTAGGCAGGACTGCTTCAAAATGTCATGAGCAGAAACCCAGTGAGAATATTTGAATGCTTTTTGCTCCACGTAGATCCTTTCAGCTAAGTTTAAAGTGAGTCAGGATTCAGGGTTGAGTCCTTAACTGAACTGCCTACATGAATTCTAATTAACCATTTAGTATCTGCAGTTAAGTAGCATTGTAAACGTAGAAATTATAACCATTGAAACAGTGGTTGACCTTGCTCTAAAGAACAGTCCCAGAAACCTTATGGAGGACCCTACAAAAGGAAAAGATACAGCAAAAATCATCTTGTACGTGACCGGGAAACACGACCCACAAAGCAACCTCAAAGTGAAGCGGCTACAATATATGCCCCAAATGTGGTTTCATGTTTAAAGATCCTTATAGTCTTATTCATGCCACTTGCTCCATGTAAGTCTTGTCTGGATCAGTGCCACTATGCAGTGTATTCCACTATTGGTGCTCAGGCTGTTTCCCCAAATTAACCATCAGCTGCATAAACATTCAGTGATTAAGGCCGGAAGGCTTAAAACCTGCTCTGCATTGACTCTGGCATCAGCAAAGGCACCATGTGTGCTGACACTGATAGTTATCCAAATTGCTCCTCCAGAAAGCATTTTTCCTTTAAATTCCTGCCTTCGTTACATGCAAGCACGCTTTTGATACTAATATAAGGGAAATGAGTATTTCTGTCCATAAATTTCCTGTAAGTCTTACATCTGAGGTTTCGACATGTTCTGTGCAGTGCCTAGAGAACAAAAGCTCGGTTTTCTTCAGCAGTAGCTGTCTTGAGTTGTGAAGCAGAGAGAAAGAGGAAGCCAATGTATGTGTGTTTCTGTTTGTGTTTTGCATGAGTAAGATATTTGTGTCAGTAGGTCACTGCCTTATGACAGCAAGCTGCTGAGTCAGTGCTGAGCAAAGTAGCATGTTAATTTTCAGACTTTTACCATACTTATTATTTGAGGTTTAGTTTAAAATGAGCAAAAGCCTGGCATTGTAAAACCTGAAGATGGAACTTTAAGTCTGCTGACAGATACAAAAACATCTGAGAGAATGGCTAAATGAATGCTTAATTGCAGTCAATAAGAAATTAAGGATCCGATGCAGCTTTTGTTTGAACGGGGTGCCTGGCACAGATTTGCAGCCTGAGTTGCTGTTCTGTGTGAGCAGCTTCCACGGCAACATGGTTCCTCGTAGGGGTACCGCAAAGTGTAATGCAGAGGGTCTTCATCACAATTAAGCCTTTTCTTGTCTCAAAACTGTTGCTTGCCTTGATATAGTAATTGGTCAAAGTCTGGAAAACACTCCAGAAAACTGAATGTCATAATGAAAGTGCAGAGGACTTTGATCTGCTTGAAATGCCTGTGTGTTTGTTTTTACAGATTAACAACATGAAGACCAAATTTAAAGAAACCATTGAGAAGTGTGACAGTCTGGAACAGAGGCTGAATGACTTGCTCAAAGAAAAGCAGTTTGTCGAAAGGAAGTGGGTACCGCTGCCAGGTTTAGTTCCATGCAGCCATTAAAACTCTGTGCACTGACATCCAAAACAAAACAAAAACACCCCAAAAAACGAAAAAAGTCTTGCTATTCCTGGGCAATTCCGAGCTATTTAAACTGGTATACTGAGAGCACAGCTTATTTTAAAAAAAGCTCTCGTTTCTGTAGGTGTTCACAAATTGAAATTGCCTGTTGAGTGGAACACAGCTTTGGGGCTCTTGGCTCTTTTTACGTGGCCTGCATGTTTAGCATTCAGTAATCCTTCCTCTGCCTGCTCAGAAGTAGACGCCAGTCTGTTTTGCGATTGGCAGATACATCCAGAGAGAAGAAAGGCAGCTCAGTAGAGGCATCTCACCCAGCACAGAGAAAAATGTAGATCTGAGGAAGTGTTTAGATGAAAGATGTCAAGCACAGGGACCGTGCAGATCAGCAAGGTGGGACTGCGTGCTCTGCTCCTCCTAGCCCACCGGGCCCCTGTCACTGCTGCCTCTGCAGCAGCTGGAGCTGGGAACCCAAGCTAGTGAGCAGTGGTTCACACAGCGCACCTTGCTGAGTGGAAAGGAGTCTGTGCATGACGCCACAAACTTTCAGGGCAAAAGCACCGAGCTGTTAGGAGCAGGGAAGGTAAATTATATTCTTGTGGGAGTATCTTGCTTCTGAGTGAAGTGGTATTTTCAGGGCCTTGTACTTGGAGGGTAGTGGGAGCCAGCATCTGGGAGTCCCTGACTGCCCTTAGCGCTCTCAGGACCCCATGTAATGTCTGCGCCGGTTTTGGCACCTATTCTGTAAGTTGCAGATGCGTGTTCAAGGTGACAGTCGCATGCTCCCAAACACACCCTGTCTGTTGCCTGTGCTGTTGGCGTTTGGTACGAGATGGGATTGCCCAACTTGCAAGAGAAGGGATTCTCTTGGGTTATGCAGGTTGAGAGACAAAGGAAGGGATTCTGCTTCGCGAGATCCTATTCCATATGCAGGCAAACAGGTGCTAGCAAGCGTTAAGCCGAGTAGAAAATCCTGGGGGGATTTCAAGAGTCCTTTTGCATTGCTTCCCCATGCCCATCTCTTGCCAGGAAACCAAATTCTGGGTGGTCTTGGAGGGGCTGGGGGTCAGTTGCCTTAAGGGATTGGAAATAAAAAGGGTGTGGTGGGGTTTGGTCTTGGTATGGTGCACTGCTTTCCTGACTTGTGCTTCTGTTTGTAAGGTGTTCTCAGCTGAATAACAAAGTGGCCAAGCTTTCCAATGAGCTCAAGGAGGAGCAAGAACTGAATAAGTGTTTGCGAGCTAATCAAGCCTTGCTTCAGAACAAACTGAAGGAAGAGGAGAGAGTGTTAAAGGAAACCTGCGAACAAAAGGACCTGCAGATCTCTGAGATTCAGGAGCAGTTGCGGGATGTCATGTTCTACTTAGAGACGCAACAGAAAATCAATCACCTCCCAGCTGAGACCCGACAGGAGATTCAGGAAGGACAGATCAACATTGCGGTGGCATCTTCTGCCAGCTCCTCCACAGGGAGCACAGGCAAACCCTCTTCCAGGAGAGGCCGTGGAAAGAGGGGCAAATGAAATTCAGAATGCTCTGCTCCGTACTGAAACTGGCCGTGCTGGTGGTAGGCCAGGCTCACCTCTCGGTACTCCGGCTGGGAACGCCCAGTTCACTAAAGCTCAGCTAGAAATTGTCTTCAGAGCTGCTCATAAAACTGGCTGCCAGTCAGCGGAGGTGTCTGTGGTATTTAAAAGCATTTCACTGCACTATTTAGCTTTTTTTTTTTTTTCTTTTTTTGTTAAGGCAGATTTTAATGACCATTTTGCCTTCCTACCTTTTCAAGGCCCCTCCTGTCATGCGTTTGACTTTCTTGGAGAGTGTACTGTTTTGGGATGAGTGGGTGTGTACGTGTTAAACATCACATTCCCTCTGGGGATGCTGTAGAGTAGGCTAGGCCCAGTGTGTAAGGCTTCTCCAGTTCTTCTCCTGGATTAAAAGTATTTGCAATTAAGAAATTATTTTATTTAATAAACAGTGTAAATTAGATTATATACATCTCCTTTTAGTATGTGCAGTCCTGACACTGCAGAACTGCTAGTGCAGGAGTAGAACTGTAGTTTGGAAATAAAAAGGAGTGAGGTGTGGAAAATAAACCATCTTAGTGGTGTAAGAAACTGATCGAGTCTTAAAGGCTTGTGTTCTAGGATATTAAATGCTTTAAGGGACTTTGCTACTATCTCTTTCTTCATTTTACAGATGGCCTTTGAGAGGCCAATGCTGCTGCGTTTGGGGCAGAAAGCATGAAGGTTTTATATTCTGGATGCTGTTTAATGTGGTTATTTTACAGGCATTTCTACAAATTAAATAGAGCTGTCTTTGCAAATACCCGTACATGTTGAATATTAACAGCTGCCAGAATGTTCTGATCCTGCCAGAGCAAGGCGCGTGTGCGTTCCCACTATCAGCTACGCTAGGGGTATGTTGGCATGAGCTCCAGTGCTGCTCTCCTCCAAACGAGGTGAGGAGAGTGAGTAATGCTGTATTTTTTACAAACTCTCTTCCTACCTGCCTGTCCCCAGCCTTTGCCGCAGTGGGGCCAGGCACATCGCTCTGCCACCAGACCCTTGCCGCTTGATGCAGCTGCTGCTTCCAGTTACTGTGGTCCTTGGCGCTGCCCATTCTGCTCTAAAACATGGCACTGGCCAAAATCTAAGTTGGCAAAAACCTAGGTTATTTGCCCCACAGGTAAACAGGTCCTGTAAAGGAAATTTGTGGACAAATCTTGGGGTTTTGTTTGGTTTGGTTTTTTTTTTTGGTTGATTTTCACTTAGAATATGTACCAGACTTGACGCTCTGGGGTGGGAAGAGTTTTACTTTGGCTGGAGTTTTACTTTGACTGTATTACTTTGTTTTAAAAGTTTTACTTTGACTGTCCTGGTTGCTGCGTTGTGCTCAGCCATCTGAGTGTTCAAAGGCTGATCCTTTATTAAAAAGGGCTGGGGGAGTCCCACCATTGTCTTTTCAGACCGTAGCATGATCCATTTCTGTTGTTCACTTGGCAGAAACAGCCGTGATCTTAGTTTGTTACACTGAAAATGCAGCTCTGACTTACCAGCTCCAAACTGGAACAAAGAAATAAACCAGCTAGTCCTTTATTGCTAGAAGTTGTTCTTTTTGGCCAGTTGAAAGGAATGAGTTAGAATAAACTGAATGCCTCAGAAGGCGAGTTGTTATAATCTGCTTCCTGACTTTATGGACTGGAAACGTTGAACTTCCTGACTGAAATACAGGGCACTTGTGAGGGTACTCGTTGCATCCACTGCTTGGGTTTGGAGATCTGCCCCAATCATCTGGAACTTCTACCTTTTCTAACTTTGTAGCATGAATGTACACTAACTCTTTTGTAGTGTGTGGATTGTACAACCAGGCCTCTGCCTTCTGTAAATTATTCTAAAGGACCTAGAGATGTACAACACAGCTTGCTCTCCTATAGAAACTATTTTATTTAAGATATATTTTTACACCATCTAAGATCCTCTGACCTTTTGCTGAAAGCTTGCTTTGTGTAGAACACTAAGATGCTGTACTGTATCTTGGAATTCATTTTCAAAAAATGTGATTGAAAATTAAAACAGCGTGCAGTATTTTTGTTTGTGTATTCAACTGGAAGCAGAGGGAAGAGATGGCAGGGAGAAAGACAAAACATGCAACTTTATTCTTTTTGAAGTCTACTTTTTAACTCGAAGGCAAAGCTGTCCAAACGAGCTCTTTGTCATGTTTGGGTTGGGGGAAGTTTGGTTCAGCTGAGCTGATCTAAGCAGATAAGGCAGGGTAATTATCTCTAGCTCATGAGAAGCAGGCAGCTCATGCAGAAAAAGCAAGGATTGTGGAATACTTTTGCATTAAACCAAATTACCCTCAGTCCTTGAGTCCCCTCCAGCCTCTCCTAAAATCATCCCAGGTGACAAGGCAACCTATGGTGTCTACCTGGGTATTTGCTCACTGCCCTGGCTCCTGCTGGCTGAGGTTGAGGGCACCCTCCCTTGGGAGGCTTTCCCACGGCAGGACCGTGGTCTATCTGGCACAGGGCAGAAGCAGCGCTGATGTGGCTCGAGCCCGCTTGTGGTGAAGGGAAAAGTCCCAGCGAAGGCTGGTCCGTGACTCTTCCTTACCCATCAACCGGACGCTTGAGTGCCTAGAAAAAGCCGTGGCAGTCAGACCTCTCCAGCCTGCGGTCAAGTTTTGACATCTGGAAGTGGAACAACAGGTCAGCTTTGTGGCTGATGACTCAGTATCACCACAGTAGAAGGCTGCAGCAGCATCAAACTTCCCCCGAGCACTGGACAGCTGAGATTCACCAAGCTTCTGCTATGATTAAAAACCTTAAAATAGACTTTTTTTTTTTTTTTTTTTTTTTTTTTAAACATCATGAAAGAAACGCACATTTGCCTCCAATCAACAGCAAAGGGCTTTTACTGTCCCCACTGGTGCTGTGTTGGGTGGCTGGAGCGGTATCCAACAGAGCTCTAGGACAAAGCCTGCCTTGGCACTTGCCACCTGAGCGACGTGGCAGTCATGGCGAGATGTTCCAGCAGGAGCAAGAAACTGGGGTTCCAGCAGGAGCAAGAAACGGGGGCCCTGCTCTCCCCCAGAGGGCTGCTGGTGGCCAGCGTGTTCTGTGACCCTCGCTGGATCCTGCTGTTCCCTCTCTGCGCAAGGTCCCTGGCTAGCAGAGAGGGAACAGGACAGCAAAATAACTTGTGATTCTACATACGTGGGCAGGATGGTAACAGTGAAAACACCCAAGGTGGCCCAAGAGGCTTTGTCGTCTGCTCTGCACCTCTGTGGCAACAGCACCATCCTGCTTGAGACAGGTCATCAGGGACCACAGGAAAGGCTATGGGACTTAAAATGGCCAGGGAGAAACACAGATGGAGCGGAGTGACAGCCAGAAGTCGCACAACGCTTGGCACAGTCCTCTGTACTTTCAGAATGCTGAAATGATTCACTCCAGCAGCTGTTCCCGAGCAAGGCCGGGGAGAGGTGGTTAGATGGGGTGATGGGTCGGCACGGCTTCTCATCAGCTGGGAGAAGCAGCACCAGAAAGGGACGTACCCCCCTGCTTGGAAGGGAAATAGATGTAGGGCGGCTCGGGGTGAGCTGGGGCTCAGCTGTCACTGCTCCATGCCAGGGATGTTCCCCATAAGCAAACAGCAAAGGGCAGGTTAGCAGGAGGCAAAAGCAGCGCTGCTTGTGGGGCTTGACTGGACAGCAAGGTGGGTTTCCCTGGACCTCCAGCACCCACAGTGTACATGCCCAAGCTTCAAGCAGGATCTGCCAGGGGTGGGAGGGGGATGCAGCACCCGTATGTGCTCAGGTGTGGCCACCAGCACCCCCCAGTCCCTCTGCTGATGGGATTCCATGAGCCCACACAGGGCCAGCCCAGCAACAGCCTGCAGAGCCCCCCCACACACAGCCTGGCTGGCCGTGGGTACCGCACTTTGGGGTGGGGTATGTGGCTGACATTACTGTTTCACACTGTTCCAGGGACTCCTTAATTTTCTGGTGGGCTAATTTGCCCCTTGGGAAGAACCTGCCCCTTAACACCAATTAATCCCCTCTGTGATTCTGGTTCTGCTCTTTTAGGATGCTGGGTGAAGTGACATCTCCCTGTTTTGTGCCCTGGAAAATACCTTGCACAGTGCCATGGGCAGAGCAGACACAGAGTCACCCCACAGATGCACATCCGTCTGAGCAGCTGGAGCACCCCACAGCCACGCTGTGCTCCCTCTGCCTGCGCTGTGGCCAGCCCAGGCCCCTCCAAGGGGCATGCCACCATCCCACCACTCGCTCTCTGCTCCCTTTACCTTTTCACCAGAGCCCAATTCCCTAAGGCCCTGTGGAAAATTCCTGCCTTGATCTGCACCAACTGACTTGTCTGTTCTCGTTTGAGCTCTGAGAAATTCACATCGATTTCTCCTAGGCTTTTTTTTTTTTTTTTTAAACTCTTCTTTTTACATAAATGGGCATTTTGGTCTAATAATTGCATTTGCAAGGCAGGCCCATCCAGCTGGCCCATGACAGATCCTACACCAGGACAGCAGTGTTTGGAGGGAAGTTTTGCAGCACAGGAGGGACATTTGTGTTTTCATTGCCCAGCCTGAATTCCTGCAGTTTCCCAAGGCAAAAGCCAGCTCTGTGCATCTGAGCACTTCAGCCTCCAAGGGGCAACAGCAAAATAGTGACAGGTTTGCTCAAAGCAGGAACCAATTCCTGATATCTGCTTTCATTTCAAGCCCCATTTTAAACCTAACACTTCCCACTCCTGCACCACCCTTGAGCAAACATTATTTATAGCAGCAAGCAGCATTTATAGCTTTGCCCCTTCCTTCTTGACCTGGAAGTAATTGGTTAATTGAGTTAGACAACAAACCTCAAGATACTCACATGGTTTCCTTCCACCTTTTCACAGGGAGCTGAAGAGTCAAACTCCTTCCATCCCCAGCTGGTTGAAAACATCAAACACCTCGGAGAGAACAACATTTACTTCCCCACCAGGAAACTGGTCCCCGTTGAATCTTCTTCAGGGCCAACAGCTCTTACAAAGCTGCTGCACCTGGAGGGGTTGCTGCCTTGCTGGAGCTGGTTCTGGTAGGTGGGGGTTCTTTATGGGGGGTTTCTTGAACTGTGCTGGGTGGCAGTGGAAAGCTTTGCTGCTCACTGGTGGGGCTATGCTCTGAGCAGGAGCATCTGAGCTCACCAGGAGAGTGAGATTTTGGTCTTTTGCTCAGGTTTAGTGGTGTTTTGTGGTTGTGGAGGTTAGTTGGATTTGTGGGCTGGAGGGCAGGGGCGTGAGGCTGAGCTACCATTGTGCTTGTGCTGTGTTAAGCATGTGCTTTATTCCCAACCTGAGATCCCTGGGGCTGTCTGTGCTGGTCACTGGTGCTGGGCCCTGCACATTCCTCGTTATCTGAAGGTGGTACTTCAGTGGCAACGCTTCTCTTCTGCACGCTGCTGATGCGGTTGTGTTCTCAGAAGTGCTTAAGCTGAGCTATGAAGCCCCTTTGTGCCTGAGGGTGTGCAGGAGCCTGCACAGGGCAGGGAGCTGGGGGTGCTCCACCTAATGCTGGTGGAGGTGGCAAAGCATTCCCAAAATCCCCGCAGCTGCCCCAGGCGGAGCTGCCTTTGTTGGGTGTAAGGAGGGCTTTCCTGGAGGTAGACTGCAACTTGGCTGGTTTTCTTGCCTATTAGCCAGTGTCCCTGTGTGGCAGCGACGGCCTTGGAGGGCAATGTCAGTGTAGGACTTTGCTCTCCTGGACGCAAAGATGATGTTCTCAGCACCTGCTTACGTGCCTCTGCCTTCCAGTCTCCCTCTTCCCTCATGTCTCTATTTATATGTGACTTTGTGATATTTATTAGTCTCTGTTGATGTGTGATGATCTTAGGTGAAGAAGCATGCCCCTGGCCATGGAAAGCAGAGGGGCTTAAACACCTGAAGGAAACCTCTCTTGGAGGGGTCCTCCTTTCTGGGGTGGTGGGACACCCCTGCTACAGGTGTGGGTGAGGTTCCAAGGCAACTTTGTAGTCTCCGTGTCTGAGCTCTGTAAACCTAAAATAAAACCACAGTAAATCCATTTAACATATAAAACGTGACTAAATCCCCTAGAACAATTTCTCGACGCTATTGGTAGTCTTAGTCCAAGCAGAATTAACGTAGGCTGGAGAAACTCCTAGTGCTGTTGGCTGGAATCCATGGTCTGTGTGGAGTCCCAGTTGGAAAACCTTCTGCGAGGGCTGGAGGAGCCGAGTGGGAGATGCAGCTGAGCGAGGTGGGTGAGCTGGAGTTCTCCACAGGAGACAGGGATGCTGCCGCACCCAGCAGCCCTGTGCCGATGCAGGGGGAACCGGCCCGTCTTGTCCGAGCACAGCCGTGCCAAGAGTTTCCCTCCGCAAGTGCAGGGGTTGTGTGAAGAGCAAAGAGGACTTTTTCCAAGCAATTCTCCTTGGCAGTTTTCAAATGTGCTCTGGCTTTGCTAGAGTGAGGAAGAAATCCCAACTGGATCCTGTTCACTCAGTGATGGAGCACCGAGAGCTGAGCACAGCCGCGGGACCCAGGAGCTCCTGGCCTCCACCCCTTGCTGACAAACCCCTGCAGCTTCATCACAAGGAGCCAAACACCTACTCCTCCTTCCAAGAAATCAACGGGGAGGAATGAACAGTGGTGTAAAAGCCAAGGTTTATAGGCAGCTGGGTGGGAATGCAGGCAGCACACTGAAATCACAGCATTTTCCTCTGCAGCGACTGGAGTCAAACTGCAGAAGCAGTTAAGAGGATTAGATATTTTTGATCATATTTGCAGCTGCGCTAGCTGTAATCGAGAGGAGAAATCCAAATGCTTTGTCTTGGGAAGCGACTCTGAGCCTGGAAGGGAGCGCTCCCTCGGGACCCTGCGTCTGGATATGTGCTCAGCCCCGGCCGTTGTACAGAGCTCCGCGGAGCTGCCGTTCCTACGGCTGTGGTGGTGCTTGGCTCCCTGGAAGACACAGGCTCCTGTGGAAAACTCACCGCGAGCCAGCCCGGATGCAGGGCTCCGAGCTGCATTAACGGCTCCAAAATAGCTCCCACGCAGAAGGCCTGTCTCCCAAATCCCACAGCCTAAACCAAGAACACTTTAGAAGCCCTGCCAGATTTAGACCCTGATGTGAGAAGGGAGATCCCTCCCTGGACATCACTAGGAGGATTTCTTTCCCAGTTGGCTTAATACTGCGGTGCTTTAGCAAGGAAAACTAGGTGCTCAAACTTTACGATGAAATTAGTTTCTGTGCATTTAGTGCTGTTACGGTCCAAATGAAAATACCTGATCGTTTCCTCCAAAGCTTAACCCTGTAGAGATGCTGGTGATGTGCTGCCAGCTCTGTAGTAGGAAGCTCCCCTGCTTTTCCCAAGGGACACCTCTGACAAGCCCTTGGTTCCTACCGCAGGCAGGATGGGCTGATGGGGAGTACGGAATCCATTAAGTTCTTTTTCCAACCTTAAATAAAACTGTGGCCTTGTAACCAAGGAAGAAGATATCACTCCTTGACACGTGTGTTTGCTGGAAGGGCTTGGCCCTGCTTGCAGAGGCTGCCTGGGGTTCCCGTGCGGAGGGGTGGCAGTTGTTTCTCCACAGATGGAGCCTCAGATGATGCTCCTGGCTGGGGGAGGCAGGTTCCTCCTGAAGCCAAAATCCCAGATGGGAGCCTCAGGTACAACATGTCAGAGGAGGGGAAAAGTTCCACATCTTGCATCCAATTTGCCTGATGATTTTAGCACAGCATCTTAGCGAACAAGGCAAAGAGTGCCAGAGGTAACAAAATTCAACCCTTTCCAAATGTGGTCATGTGGTAGTCATCTGCCAAAAACATAAACCAAGATCATAATCCTGAATTTGTCCTTTGAATGTACCTGTGCCTGTTCTGTAGTAGTTTTCTTCTAATCCCCAAGGGATTAGTACTGAAGTGCATTGAAACATCTGAGGTGAAGGGGCACAGTGGAAATTCCTTGCGGGCTGATAATAATAACTGAAAGCTGCTCTGTGAAGCAAACCTGAGGCTGACTTGGTTTTTAATGGACATCTGTCTGTAGGGGGAAAAAAATGCCATGGCAACTGGCTTTCTTGTTGGCATGCCTGTCTCAGCGAAGGGATGGGGAGAGGATGGGTATTGGTGGGTCTGTGTAGCTGTGCTTGGGAAACGTGGAGGTACCGCTCAACGAGGCTGTGAGGCAAAGGTTGTTTATGCTCTGTGAGCACCAGATCTTGAGGGATTTAAGAGCTAAATCTTGGCATAACGATTGCTTTGTGCGCTGCTGCCGCTTAGCAGGCGCTAGGCTGGGTTGGGGGGGGGGGGGGGGGGGGGGGGGGGGGGGGGGGGGGGGGGGGGGGGGGGGGGGGGGGGGGGGGGGGGGGG
>JAVJGJ010000001.1:94625475-94672574 GCA_035590215.1 Microhierax caerulescens
GGGGGGCGGCGGGGCCGGGCGGGGGAGGGGGCCGGGGCCGCCTTCCTGCCCGGTGCCAGCCGGCAGAGGCCCGCCTGCGGCGGAGCACCTCCGGCTCGTCGGGCTGTATTTTTTAATCTAGATCCAAATTTTATTTTTTTTTTGTAATATATATATATTTTTCAATTTATTTAAATCGCAATCGAAATGCTGGCGGGCGGGCAGGCCGCGGCAGCGCTGGCTGGCCCCGCCGCTGGGTGGTGGTGCCAAGCGCGGCTGCACTTTCTCGCCGGGGTGGGGGGCGAGCCGTGGGGGTGCTGCCGCAGGCTGCTGCCCGGCTCCCCCTCCCCACGCACGCTGCGGAGGCCCTGCTGGCTCCTCCTGGAAGACTGAGCCGCCTCGGAGAGCGTTAGCTACGCAAATTCACCCATCTTTGAGGGAGAGGAAGGAAAAAAAAAATAAACTTTCTAGTGTTGTGATTTCTTTTCCAGTGCTGTGGGGGTCCTAACGAACAATCAAAGCAGGATAGTAACAGTTTTGAAGGTCATAGTCACTCAGGGCAGTTTCATTTCAAGTTTTATTTGTCTTACTCTTTGACTTTAATTCTAACGTGGTTTTGTGCGTTGGCAATAAAACAGAATTTGCAGTGGTCCCATTGTTGGGCATCACTGGAAATACGGTTCTGCTTTGTTACCAGTCTGTAGAACTGGAAGCGGAAGAGCTTTGCTAGGGTTGGAAAGGACAAAATAAACTTAAATAATAACAATAATACCTCAGCAGTTCATTGCAATGACTGAATAGTTTTTACATATGGCTGTTTAGATTGAACATGATGTTTACTATGCGTTGCTAAACAGTTATCCCTGCCAACATACAGTGGCACTGTAGAGGTTAACGTGAAGGGCAACAAAATCTACAGCTTTTTTTTTAAATTCAGTAGGATGGTCAGCACTTGTCTCTGTAGATTAGGGGATGTGAGCTTCTATTTCTCTCCGAGTTTTAAGATTAAAGCCACTGGATTTCTCCTTCCAGTGTTGCATTTCTAGTTTTGTTGGATAAATTCCACTCAAAACTCCTTAGGGAGTTCTAGTGGGGCTGTCAGGCAGCTGGTATGTTCCCTCAGAGGTGTTCACATTCTCCTTTTTTGTCAATCGATTTTTCAAGTTCTTTCTGAGTGAGGGGTTGGTAAAATCCCAGTCCCTGGGTTGGTGGAACCCCATGGAACACCTTCAGAGAACTTCTGTTACTGTCCTAAAGAAAAGTCTTGTTGTCATGGGAGTACAAATTCAAAGATGGTTCATGTAAATGAAAAGCTAAGTGGCTTTTCTGTTCAAAAAAAAAAAAAAAAAAAATTGTTTTTTAGCTGGCCTGTATCTTGGTTCAAATTTGAAGCATTATATTATTTAATAGAAACTTAAGCATCTCCAGTTTATGGCAAGCTTTCTTCCTAGCAGCTCATTTCCCTGCAGCACTAGCATTCTCATTCTTATCTTCTTGACATGGAAAATGTTACTTTTCATGGCTATGTTGCTCTTAGATGCTTAGGTTTGGGTAGAAAACTTACTGATAACTGTACTGGACCCAATTTTCTGCTGTGTGTTTATTACTGTAAGACTTAATTGGGCAAAGCACCTGGTCCTTCTGCACTGGATAGTGAGTGGAGGGTCAACTTTGTTCACTGTGTTTGTTACCATGGTTTTGTAATGATGGATATATGTATTTCGTGTTAGAAAAGGTAAAATCTTGTGTGAACAAATAAAGCATTCCAATATTTGTTTTCATGATATTAATTTCTTTTACATTAAGAGGAAGCATCACAAATTAAGGTATCTTTAAAGGTGTGCAAGAAGAAAAAAACAACAAGAAGGTTTAATACCTTTTTGTATAAGGAGGCACTAAGTGAGATGCTACATTTGTTTAATGGCAACTGCCTGTGCAATATGGCAGATGGGAAGTCAGGCTGTAGGGGGGGATGCCAATAGCACGTTGAGCTGTAATTGGAGAAAACGTAGACCTCGTACACAAACTTGCTAGTCAAAACATTATCTAACATCTACTTTTTGTGGTTTGGTTCAGTTTTGCTTTTATACAAGCACAGGAAGGTTTGCTGTCCTGTGATGGGAAGTTGCATCTGTCCCAGCATTCCTTCATTTACTACATCCTTTTCTTGTTACTCATTTTCCCCCGTTGCTATTTTGTCTGAAGCCAAACACCTCTTACTCAGGTTTGAGGTGGTTACTTGTCTAGTTACAATTGTGGCAGAAGGTCTTTGTCCTTCTTATTTGGTAACTTTCTTGCCTAACTGGACTTGGGAGTCCTTTAAGAATATCTTCAATTACTGTCTTTTATAAATGGCTTGCCCATTGAACAGTTAAAACTGAAATGATCCCATGTTGCATAGCTCGCTTTTGAGACTTAATGCTTCTGGTCTATTCTTTATTTTCCTTGATACTTATTTTATTACCCTAACTAAAGGCTTAAGTAAAGGGCAGAAGAGGAGGTATCCATTCTATTCAGACAGACGTAATTGGGAATATTGAGTGCAGAGGTGCTCCGATATAATGGAAGTGAGTGTTGTGGAGGTTTGATCACAAGTGCATTCAGAGTTTTTCTAGTGCGTTCTAACGTATTTGTGTATGTCGGTTTTAATACAACCGTGCTAAACTGCTGAGCAAAATGAATGGGTAACCTGCAGGTCTCTCCTTATCACTGTTAATGGACTTTAGTATGATATTATATACCCATTTTTGAGTTGTTATTTAGCAACTGATTCATGGCAGTATATGTGAAGAAGGTTCTTCAGAGACTTAAGTCCATCAACAGGTTACAGATGCACATTGGGTCAGACTTGAATCGGGTTACTTACATATTCAGACACTACAGAGGTTGTCATCTTGTAGGAAGACAGGAGTTGACATTATTAATGTTAGTATTAGGGAGAAACTACAGAAAACAATGCTGCAGGACTTCTTGTGTAATCTTAATTCGACAGCTTTGATTTATTTGACTTACATAGACAAATAGTGCGCTTAAATAAAACTTTGTACTTCTGATTTCTCCTTTAGAAGAAAGCTTTACCAGCTCTCTGCACTTGTAATGAAAGTTCTTTAGAGTATCCTGTAAATTTGTTTTCAAAGCTCTAGTAATGTCAGCCAGTGCTCCAGAAACATCTATTAACTCTGTTAAATACAACAGTGTTTGTAGTTGTGCTTCTGCTCTAGACATTAATTGCAGTATGGTTCCATTTGTTTCTTAGTCTCAAAGCTAAGATGCTGCTTGAGAGACAAGGCTTGTGTCCCTTGTCTTAGTTTTCACTTAACTGGAAAAATATAAATGTGTGACCTTGTTTTGCTTATACAAATGCTCTATTTGGCACGTAAACATTAGGGTGGGAGGTGAGGGATGCTGAGGAGTAGGACAGTAAATGCTCATAAAAATAGAAAAAATTTGCAAGTTGCTGCTGGGGGGAAATGTTTATTGTGCAGGGTTTGGGATTAAGCTCTTACAGAGACTTTCACTTTTAAGGTGTGTCTGCTGGCATGCAATAAATTGGCTACTAAATTTAATTGCTTGGTGGTTACTTTGTCTGGTGCAGCACTTTTCTGACTTTGTGACTTTGCTACCTCAAAGGTTTACAAGTGGATTTGCCAAGCTGCTGTGCCTTCTCCCAGGCCTGCCTTTATCCCCATTTTTGCAATATGAAATGTATTTTTTTTTATTTACCATACTTACTAATCAACATGTGGTTTTTAGATAGCAGTACCAAATTGCTGCTAACCCTTCTAGTTTCCCCCACTCCCATTTCTTAGTGTTACTCTCCTGTTGTAAACTGTGATAAACTTATAGTAAAGGACATCTACTTTCTGCTTTTGTAAAGGTCCTAGGTTTTTTTTTTTTGTATGATGCATCAAAGATAAGTCAAAGTGTGGTTTGAACTTGAGTCTTTTTCACCTGTTGGAATATAAACCTGAAGCTGATGGCCTTGGTTTTAGCAGAAGATTCACAGTTTCAATTGAACTGTAGCATTGACAGAATTGGTGAATGTCTTTCCTTTTTTCTAATGGTTTTTGTTTAACAGTTGTAGCTGGAAAGCAAGAGGTCAGGTCTGTAAAGAGATCTGTTAGATCAGAAGAGCATATAGAATTTCTGCAGGTAGCTTAACTCTTGGTCTGATGTAGAAGTTGGGACCTCTTGCCAGTGCGGATGCACACAATCAGATTGTTTTGTAAAGAAACATGGGTAGGAACAGTAATTTTGGAAATGTGGTAAGAGATGAAAAATCTAGAACACTTAGGTTCATGCTTAAAGAGAATACTCCAAGCTTCTGACAACTCTAGCAACCCAGTTATTTAACTTCTAAGAATACTTGTCACTAAAAGTGGGAGTGCTTTCTATTTCAGCGACATCTCTTTCACTTTTGACCATTTCTACAGCGGATGTAGGAAGGAGTATCTTCTAAAATCTTGAGACCAAGAGAGGGAACTGGTGAAATCATTTGACTTTGGCCACATTCCTTGAAAGACTGGTGTTGACACTTTTGACTGTAATAAAAGGAAAAATCAGAACTGGCCTGTACCTCTTTTTATTTGTGTGTTTCATATCTGGTGAAATGACTTTTCTGAAAGAAGAGGATAGTTCATCTGAATATTATGCAAAATTTATGTTCCAAGTTCGCAAAAGGCTCTTTTCAGCACCGTGCTATGGGTAGCCATTTGACAAATGGCAGACTTAGGAAATGGTGAGACTTGCTTGTCTCCAGAGCAAGCCTGAAGCTGTGAAACTGCCTTATGGGAAGCTAAGGCAGATAGATAATTAAATAAAGGCTATTTACATTAGGGTTTGGTTTTTTTTTTTTGTGAGATTAGTGCTCTGCAAGTATTCTGAAAATGTCAGCGAGACATCCGAAATTTGCGGTGGTTGCCAACCAGCAAATGCCATCGGTGTGTGTGATGCTGTATGAGACCACGTTTCTGTTTCAGAGGCTTGTTTTCTTAAACAAGTCAGGTGATAGTTTAGTGGGTTTTTCATTTTTGCCTCATTAAGGCCTTTTATGGTTCTCTGATGGACTTGCTTATTTCTGCAGAATTTATCAGAGGGATCTTTATGTTCGTTGGGAGAAATTTCTTTGATTTCTTGACTAACTCATGAGCCCTATTTATAAGGGTATGTTGTTTTGAGAGCAAGGTTGTATTCAACCACAGCATAGTGTTTTCAAAAGCAATCGAATGCAGTTGGATTTAGATTTCAGCAGTGTTTGGCTATTTTGAAACATACACATATTTTTTGGGTCTCTTTAATTAAATGGTTGTGCACCTGTAAGGTGGGTGTATTAAAAAAATGATTTTTTTTTTAATAAAGACTTAATTTTGCCTCTCATTACAGTGTGCGTTCCTGAAGTTGTCATAATACAGATCGAAATAACTCTGATAAATGTTTGAAATTAGGACTTCTTGGTACAAGGAAGCAGCTTTGAAGTAAGGCAGACCAGTGAAGTTGAAGAATTGTAGCTGTTGCAGACTTGCTAGCTGCAGGGCTGTTGTTGGCACTGAAATGTCTGAGGTGGAGGGCACAGACTGTTACATCTCAGTTTGCAAGGGACTTAAAGGTTGATTTAGAAGCTTTTTGAAATGTCCCAAGTGCTATGTATTGACAGATTCACATTAAAAGCAGTTAATGTTTTCGAGGGGGTTGGACAGACTGAACCAGTTGCACGTGCTGGGTTGTGGGTAGTAGTTCTAAGCAAGCTCTGTGGGTAGGGCCTTAACAATCAGGGCTCCTCTGGACCTTGCAGCATGGGAAAGTTACTTGGGTGGCCCTTAGACAGATGGTGACAATGTACTGAGCCTCTAGTCTTAGAGGAGGGACCCTGTGCTAAGTAGGGAATGGCCTGAGAATGGGGTTTGGTTTTGTGTCCCAGTAAGTTTTGGAATTTGCTTTAGTTACAGTATTCTGCATAAGTAATAACATTTTTTTTTTTTTTTTTTTAATAATGACATAGGCTTATATTTTCTTCATTTTGTCTTTTATTGTAGGTAACCTTGCCTACTAACCAGTGTTACTTGCTTGTAGGTCAGTAGTTTGGAGGATCAGTGCAGTGGGCCCTGTAGTTGTCAAGTTCTGCTCTAGAGGAGTGCTGGTTTTCTCTGATCCCATTCTCAACACTAAATTAAGATGGGTTTTTGAATTCTTACTTGGTAAGAAATTTACCGGTTTCAGCAGTTCTTTTAATTGTATCCCATCTATGTATTTAATTTCAGAGGTCGGAGCAGTGGCAAAGGACCACCTCAGCCCACAGTAAGTATATGCTTTTTTTCCCCTCATTGTACCACTTCTAGATGTGAGGAAATAACTTACGTACAGTGAACCTAAGTATCAGTGTAAGAACAGCTAATACTGGAATAGTCTCTCAATTTTTCCTTTGGATATTGTGATGAATATTTTAGACTGAGGTATGCTTTTCTAAAGATGTAGCATCTTGCATTCCTTTAAGTCTCCTGAGAGGCTGAAGGGCGGAAGGCTGACTTAAACTTCTGACTACACTACTACAAATTTTCTGCATTTTCTTGCAATTCTACTTGTAGATACGGTGACATTTAACTTAAGGCAATGCTTCTGAATTAGTTCCTATTTGAAGATTCTGATATTGGCTTCTCCCTTAAACAGATGACAGTAAAACAGCATTTAGCTAAACAAAAATAACAATCTTGTTTAGATTTACTATGAAATAACTAACCCAGTATTATCAGTAACCTGAATGTGTCCATTTAGTTACTGTCAAGGCTATATATTATTGAAGTATAGGTGTAGCTTGTAGAACATAATTTTATCAAAGCTAAAGATGTGGCTCTTAATTTAAAGAGTGGATCTTTGAACTGCCCTAATCAAATATTTGCTAATTTGTTATTGGCCTGGTTTTCAAGATGATTAATTTTGGGGAATGGGGCAGAAGTAGGAAGGTTTAAAAGGACTACAGTTTACTTACATAAACCTTTATTGAAGACCTCAAGACACTTCAGTAAAAATAAAGAAGCTTTGTGGAAGAGTGGTGAAAAAGGTCATACGCAAACACTTAACATTATGAAAGTGTTAGTTTGTACATCCTCTGTACTGTTAGCATAGGAGCATCCTTAAAAACATGTCTTTGCAGACCAGGAAGGTGGCTTAACATGCAGGAGAAAGTGGATTAAGTAGCTGACAGTTTAACAGATATGTTGTCAGTTAAAAATCTCAAAATATGGTGATGTCCTTGCATGTTTCAGCATCTTTTTTTTTCACAAGCATGAAGTTGACAGGGAGAGATACCAGACGTTGCAACAAAACAGACACCCTTGCCTCTTCATGTGACCTTACGCAAGCATGTCATCTAGTAACCTGGGTGATACTTGGGCAGTTCTTCTAGTGTAGGATCTCAGATTCTGATACTGTAGTGAATTACTTTTGGGTAATTTAATGATAGGTTTTGTAGCTCTTTGGCGCACCACGATTTGATGACTTCAGCTTCTGTTAATGCATGTAATCAGGTCTGTTAGATGAAAAGATGTAATTCAGCAGGCCCTGAAAACACTTTTTTACTTCTACAGCAGAAGTACCGTATCCTGTTGATGGTTCTTAAGCCAGGGAGGGATGTTAGCAGGGCTTTTTCAGTTAGGAGTCTGTGCACACAGGCTTCACCCAACCAGCAAGAGAATTTCCTTATTGAGTGATGTTGGGGCACTCTGTAGATGTTTATCTTGTTTGGAAGGATGTTCAGATCTTTAATTGATCAGAGAAAGTGTAAGGGTCCTCTGGAAATCTCATGTGTCCTCAGTTCTACGTATATTGACTGAGTAAGGTTTTGGACCAATGTTTCTAGGAACTAGTACGTATGGTGAAAGCCTGTGTTATTTTTGGTGCACTGGCTTTTTGAATTATTACAAAAGTTTTGCCTATATTCATGAAGTCTTTTTTTTATTTTTCAGATTTCTTTCGATGGCATCTATGCAAACATGAGAATGGTTCACATACTTACATCAGTTGTTGTAAGTCTTCATGTTTGGAAGGGGGGTAAACAGTTTCTATGGTGACAGAGAATTGTTAACTAGTCCACTAATTGTAATATAATGGAGTGAATATTAAACTTCAACAGCAGGCATCTTTTGCAAGGTTGAGCCTTCAAGAATCACACTAACAGCTATTCTGTATTTTTGGCTTGGAAAGGTTCACATACAATTTGCAGAGGCATAGCTAATTTCTTAGGTGCACTGGTCATATTTTGATTTTTTTTTTTTTGTCTTTAGAGAGGTTATGGATAAATAAAAATGAGTCTGCGTGCAGGGAATGGAAGCCTTTCTCGCCAGATATTAAAGTGCTGACATGCCAAAATTAAGTAAGGTGGACTGTCCCGCATCTGCTTGAGTCCAGGCTAAGCCTTCATCCTTATTTGTACAAACACATATGCATAGATTTCCACCCCTGCCTGTCCCCCGAAAAAGCTTGTTTATGTGCATTAACTGGTCAGGAGTCTTGTGAGTACCAAATATGCTTCTGTGAGTATCTTTGCATCCCTTCAGAACAGATGTTGGTACATACTCAGCTGTTTCCATCTTTAGAACACAGTGGCATATTTATAAATGGTCAAATGAGTAGATTTGGCTAAAAACTGAGCTGTGTTTTTACACATTGTGCTTATCTAAAAAATAAATCTTTGAGAAAATCACTCATGTAATTTCTCAGGCTGGTAGAAAGCTGTATTTTCATTTTTCTTGCATTCTAGGGATCCAAATGTGAAGTACAGGTGAAAAATGGTGGTATATATGAAGGAGTTTTTAAAACCTACAGTCCTAAGGTAATCTTTTTCATTTTGACTCTTCCCTACTTTAAAAGATCCTAATACTGAATAATCAATGTTTGATTAAAATTTGGATATTTATTATGAATTATTTTGACTATTCATGTCTGGGTTTACACAAGAAGACTCGTTTGTGCAACCTGTTGTAAAAGTCTGGGTTTTTTTGCAAGTATGCGAAGTTACAGAGTAGCTTATTATGTATTAAGTTAGTGTGTTCTGTTTATGTCTCTAATAGTGTGATTTAGTGCTTGATGCTGCTCATCGGAAAACTGCAGAATCCAGTTTGGGGCCAAAACGTGAAGACATACTGGAGAGTATCTTGTTCAAGTCTTCAGATTTTGTTATGGTGCATTTTAAGGATATGGATACCAATTATGCGAGAAGAGGTACACTGTTTTTTAAATTTGTATCTTAAGATCATAAGTCAAGATTTTTCAAAGTAGATGCTTTAGGATCCAAAACCTAAAGTTCACATTTAGACTCTTAATGAGGGCAGAACATCCAAATATACCATTAAAGTCAATGGAAAGAGCAGATGCTCAGCACCTCCTGAAATCAGAAAGTTATCAAAATTTTGAAAATGGGTTGCAGAACCTTTGTGAGGGTGCTCTGCTTTGAGCAGCTGGTTTTGGTGTCTGGAAAGCAAATTCTTAGTGGTGTTACAAAACATTTTACAGATCTTGAGGGAAGTTATTTTGATTTTTGTAAATATGTTTCTAAATTAGTCTGGTAAATGTTATATGAAAATCCATGAATACACAAATTCTTTATAAAAAGGTTATTGTTCAGAGTTGATACATATATATAAAGTCTATATTTAGCTAGTTAACATTTGTCTCTCAACAGGCGTTCATATAAATATTCTAAAAATACTACTGCAAATGAAGCTAAAAATTCTTAGAAAATCCACTATTTGTCTTTTTAAATTTCTGCTTTACTGCTTGTAGATCTGTAGGTCAGGCTCTTAAAAATGCAGAAGAACCTAGTGAGGTGGCAGGATAGTGGCCTTAAAATCTGGAAGACATGGCTTGAAACTGTCAGATTTGAACAATTTTACAGGCAGTCAGGCAGTCTTCACATTTCTTTTAATGTCTGACCTCCAAGACCTTAATTATTTTTCTGGAACCTAAGAGGCTCATAAGTCAGACAGCTCTAGTTCCTTTGCAGGTTTTTTTTGGGCAGCATATCTCAAGGGTTTTTGTGCTTATGTTCCTAATCTGCTGGGCTAAGGAATAAAAGCTAATACATAGCTTTCTGTGCCATGGAGTGAAATTGCGTATCTGTACATTTTCAGGTTAATCAACAACTATCACTGGGAGCTAAGTGGTTATTGTAATGCACGTGCTTTATTCCCATGTAGCAGTGACTTAGAGATGTGTAGAGACTGGTGGACATTTAATGAGATCTTTCTTTTTTCACCTTGTGTTTGTACGTGCATGTGTTCTTGCCTGATGTAAAGCTGAAGAATGAGAGGCTTGTTGTTTCAAGGAATTTGCTTTTCCCAGAAGAAGATGCATAATGTCAGAGCAAATGTAGCATTGAAATGCAGATAAGTTCCAGGTTCGGGATGGGACTTTGAATTTAAATCACATGAGAGCTGTTTTGTAATGGGTCTGCTATGAACATCACTTTAATGTAAATGCAAACTGGGCTCTCCCATTACCCAGTCTTTATAGATTTTGAGCAGACAGAATGAAGAATATACTACTACTTCTAGAATAATTACTCAGTGGAAGTTTTCTAGAAGAATATGACTGCTTCAGGTTGAACAGTTGCTCAGTTCGCTTTATTAGGTGGAATGTCTTTCATTCTAAACCTCTTAAGTAGCTGGAGAGGAGACCTGAAAGCAGGCTGTATAGACAGAGCAAGATAAACGGGAAGGCCGCAAAACTCAGTAACTCATAGCAGGTAGATTAATCCGCTTTCCATTTTGTCTCAAAAATTTATTATCTTGGAATGACACTTGAAAGTGTAAGTTAGTGTCTGATTACATCTGCAAATTAGAGCAATGATGGGCTTTCTGCTTCTTGGGAAATTAAATAAGCAAGGATTCAAAAGAATGGAAGTGTATGAACATGCATGCAGGAACTGCTGACCTTTAGTTCTTACACATAAACCCAAATCTTCATGGTACCAAGTCAGTAAGCTGTGTATTCACAGTAAAAACTGAGTCTGAGCCCCTAGGTGAGAAGATGGTTCCTTGCCGCCTTTGTGTTGGAAATGATTACTGGCTGGTGCCCAGAGAAGTTTGACAGTGTTGCACTTACCCAGGCACAGATACTTTTAAATTGCCTAGCCCTTAACGATTTTTGGCTTTCACAGACAAGTTACTAGACAATTTGAACATACTTGATTGGAAAAGCAGCTTGCTCTCACTTCTTAAAAAATGTAGTCAAAGGGATGCTTCATAAAGCACTGTTGCCATAGGAGAGGCTAACCTAGAGTAGGGATTTCTGGGGTCTGGGCATGTAGTTTCTCCTACTCCTTAGGAGACTACTAGACTTTTGAGGAGGCCTTGAAGTAAACTTCATTTTTGCAAAAGATAGTGTTTTGGAAATTTCAGTACATCCTGGTTTCCTGGTTCAGTGTAAGTATTTGGAATTCTATGGATTTTTATTCTGGCATTTGCTTCTCTGCTGAGCTGGAGGAGCACAGACAAATGGTGCTCCTGACTGTGAGTCTTGATCTTCTGACTTACCCTCAGACTTGAATAGCAGAGATCTTAGCTGCATTGTCTGCCTGTCTGACCAAGTCGGACAGAAGAGACTGGAAGAGTACTGGAAAAGAGCAACAGGTGGGGAGAAAGGGAATGGGATGGATTCTCCTTTCAGAAAAGTGGAAAATACAGTTGTGTCTGAAAGAACCATCTGAAGTAGTCTGCCAGGCAGCCTTCACTGCTATCATACTTGTGCAGCTTTGGAGCCATGAGCTGATAATTCATCTTGCAGCTACATCAGTAGTGTGAGTGCAGGGGAGGTAACGACAGCAGAGGCTTGGGGTGGGTGAAACCACCCTGTCTGGAAGCAGCAGTCTTAGATTTGCTTGTGCCAAGCATGACATTGCACCATTAGACACAACAGTGGAGACTGTGTGTGGTGCCTGCCCAGATTGTAGAAATTGGAAGGGTTGGGAGTAGAAATAGTAGATCTGTGCAGATAGGGACGTTGTAACAGTTTATGTTTAAAAAAATCAATCTGTCCCTACTTCTTGGGCCCTTATTTGCCACTGTCAGTCTGCGTAGACCTTCATGCTCATGTAGATTCCTGTAGTAAGGCTTCAGAAGGAATGGAAAGGAGTCACCTGAGGATCTCTTGCTGTGGAATTAGGGCTTTTGCAGTACAGGCAGGCTGATGAATGAAACATGCGCTGGAAAACTCAGGTGAAATTGTATTGTATCCATCATTCCCCTTTCAAATTATTCTGTCTGCATTTAAAGAGGGACAGGCACTATTTTCTGCATGTGGCAGTGGAAACCAACTGCTCAGAATCTGCTCTAACACGCAAGTTGAAATCCTGGGCTGTATGTTAGCATGTCTTTCTGCTTCTCCTTCTGAGGCAAAGGTGAAATGCCTAGATCTGGTAGCTGCTAGGTTAACTTGGGCTGCGTGATTGAAATAGGAGGATGTATTTCTCCTGTGTTCTGCAGAACGAACTTCTAGCAGTGTTTCCTGTAGTCCTAAACACTGATCTGTCGACACTGCTGGTTTGCATGGGATTCAAATTTGAGTAAGGCTTCAGAGTGCCTTCTTGGCTTCTCTTGAAGGACAAGACAATTCAACATCATAACTACTGTTAAAGTAAAAGGCTTCTACAATGTTTTTACTGTTTTTTTGGCACCATTACTGCGCTCTGAGAAAAATGTTACAAACCCAATGAAAAAAGGCAGAAGAGAATAGGCTATTTAAGTTTTTCCTTGAATTAGCACTGAAAGTGGCATCCTTCCAGAGAAAGTGTTGGAAGGGGAATAGTGGTAGGCATATTATGAACAAAGGAAGGAAACGTTGGCTCTGCAAAGCTGGTGGTAACTGGTTTTAATGTTTCAAATCAGTAGTAAGTAGTTACAAAACAAATGAGAGTTTACTGTTGAAACGTTTAAGGTGAAACCTCAGTTTACTTTGGGTCATGCTGAACTTGATCAAAGCTTGCAGCGTGCAGCATGAACACGTTTGGCACATAATGCCGATTGGTTTAATAGCATTCGAACTGCAGAGTTGCACTTAATTGCGTATTTGTGCTCTTCACCATTAGTAGCTCAAAATATGTTTGTGAAAACAAGCATGTTAAACACTGAAATTAATTAAACCCGGACTCTTAATTGCTCTATTCTGGCAATTTTTTTTTCTTTAAGTCATTTAATAGCACATACTGGCAGAATGTGCCCAAGCTGAGTTTTTCTTAGAATGTGCAAATTTAATTTGCCTTTACTTAATGTGAATTTCTGTTGCATAGAATTGTCCTGGGGATTTTTTTTTTCCCCAGTTAGCAGGCTTTAAAACAAGACACGAGGTCTTTGACATCAGACTTCTTGGTTTAGGAGATGTCACATTAAGCAGGTACAGAGGTAGTGGGGGCTAATTGAGTGTTACAGCTCAATCTCTTTGTTTGACCAATTTTCATTTGATTTTTACCTTGAGTTTTAACATGTAGAAAAGGAATTGATTACAAATTTGGCCATGTCAAGGTGTCATGTGAATTGTGCATTCAACATCTCAGAGATATGAGGCACCAGATAAGGGGATGGGTGAGCCTGTGCAGTCAGTGTCTTGTCTATTATTACTCAGCCAAGAGGCACTTGGAGCAGCAGTTCATGTTTTAGGTTCTACTTTACTAACAATTTTAAGAGCAGTATTTTTGTTTTGGAAACAAGTAATTGTAGAATATTTTACATATGGTCTCAATTTTGTTACTCATTAATTTTGGTTAAGTCTTGTTTGACTTGCTGCATTTTTAATCTTGGTGTCCCATGTGCCTCTCTAGCTGTTTGTTCCGGGAAAATAGTGATCTGTGCCTTGAGGTACTGTTCTGCTACGTTTAAACTTTGCCTCAATGCTCATGAGACCATATTGTCTGACTGGAAGTCTGCCTTTGTAGCCTGAATTTCTCCTAACTGTGGATTTTCTTTTGAGTTGTAGAGGTTAAACTGATGTTGCAGTTTCACTTGTGACTTTCATTCTAAAGTGAAAGAGAAATGAACATCAGTGAAGCTTTGTGTGCCCCATGTAATACTGGATTCTGCTGGGAAACTTAGTTGACTGTGCACATCTTACTCAGATCTGTAGCATTTGTTAGTGGAGTTTTTGTTTTGACTTGAGTTTTTTTTCCCCCAGTTCATCTGCATCATTACCATTTTTAACAGCCTTCTGTTGAATGTTTATGTGGCTTTTTAAATAAGAAAATTAGTGGGTTGAGTAGATGAGACTTGTTAAGCTAGTACTTTATTTACAGTATCCAGAATGGCACAGTTGTGTATGGAGTTTGAAGTAATTTAATAGAAATTAAGGAAACATCCTTCTAAAATACCAAAGTTTACCTTCATCATGTGCTGTCATCAGTCCTCGTAACTCATATTTATCTAATCTCATTGGAGAAGAGTTCCCTCTACTCTCAGTGAGCTAACGCACAAGCAAGTTTTGTAGTTTCTGAAGTGACATAAGCAAGCAGCCTGCAACTTGCATTGGTGTAAAATGTCCAATCTGAGCAGATCAAACATGAGACAGTGAATTAATGCTTGGCACAGAAGCAGCACTGGTCTGTCTGGGTGGTGGCAGTGTAGCTACAGTATTGATCAGGTAAATGCAGAGTTTCCAAATACCAGAGCCTGACTTTTGCCTCCCTGTTAAATGTGCTGTTTAGTTACTACTTAAGTGTGGATTGAGGTAGCACTGTGTTACTACTGTAGTTTTAGATGACATTTAAATGTATCTTCTGTTACAGTATATTTTAAAAGCTGTTTGTGTGAAGGGAAACTGAAAGACGTTTTCTTTCAAGTTGGTATACCTTAGAAATCTGTAGGCTATTTGGAGGGTTTTTTTGGGGAAGCAAAATGGGGAGGTACCTGGGGCTGTTACTAGGTGGGAACATTGCTGAGGTTTTACTGTGGAATGATCCTTGCAAGGTGGGAGATGTATAATCAGTTTGAATATGTCTGTAAGAGGAACTGAAAGAGTTTAGCTTAGCCTGAATTCAACCATATAATGTGAAAAAATCCACCTGTATTTATATCTGATGTCTTCCAATTTTTTCTCTCTCCATATCTGTTGTAGTTCCTTCAGAAACAGGTAACTTTTTTGGCAGTCACTCTATGTCTCTGCATCTTGCCTTTCATAATGCTTTTGTTACCATAATATATAACAGAAACTTACTATCTTTGCTCGCACATTTATGGCACTATAAAACATGCATGCATAACTTCACAGAATCATTTAGAGTATCTTGCAGTTAGTTGGTGACTTCTCTTCTCACCCTTGATTTTTACCTATTCTGAACAGTTGAAAATGCAACTGAAATTTTGCATCAGCACTCAGGTAGTACAACGATAACAAGGACTCTGTTTCAGAACAGTTTACAAGTAATCCCAAAACCTGCCTGCTAAAGGCATTGCATTTAGTGATGAGCTAAAATACGATGTCACTTGAAAGCGTTAACCTCCAGCTGCGTGGGTGCTGTCACAGCTTTGGTTGGCAGACTGTGACAACTCGCAAGGTGATTGATGCAGGTTTTTGCAATTTCACAAGCCCTAACAGTGGTGTGCCTCGTTAGGTGTCTTTCTTTCATTTGGCTTTCTTTTCTTATTTTACTGATTCTTTTGTATTTGAAATGAATGTTTAGCTAATAAACTCTTTATTTTCATACATCTTCTATAACATTTTGTTTCATATGAGCTTATTAACAATGCTTAATTGCTTACCCATAGTTCCTTTGGTCTTTGCATATGAGTTGAGCGAGCATTTCATGAGATAGTGCTGAATGTTATTAGACAGCCTAAGCACAGTTAAATTTTATGACAGATCATACCAATATATGTGCGGAACTTCACCGTGAAATTGGGTAAAACAGGAATAATAAGCTGTCAGCAGTCTCTCTTTAAAAAAATCTTCAGTGATTGTTTAAAAACTGTAACATCAGTGGCCAACTTCATATGTTGTGAACTCTTTTCATGATGGCTTGAAAGTTTGTTTTTCTTAGTAAGATTGTAGATCTTGCCAAAATTTAATTTAAGCCACGTTCTTCCATATCTGGCACTGCCTGGTGGTTTCAGCTCATCTTTTCTAAAGGTCTGAAATGTTTGCTCCTTATTTTATCAGCAGAATGATAGAAGGAGATTCTAGATTGAAGGCTTATTTATTTTAGGCTTATTTATTTATTTATAAACTTATTAAAAGCTTATTTTATTTTTTAAATTTCCTTCTGTTTAAGTATGGCAGCTCTGAGATCTAGTTGCTTACAAATATAAAAGCTTGGCTTCCTTGATGAATGGCTTTGTACCTTTTTTTTTTAACAGCAATTTAATATTCTAGTATTATTCCTTCTTAAGTCTGGCTTGAATGAAACATGAACAAGTGAAAATAAAAGCTCATTATCTTTATTTTTTTTATGTAGGTTTTTATAAATTTTGTAAACAATAGCAGACTCCTACTGCTTATTTATTTTCATATGTTGTTGAGAACAAGAGGTAGAGAGTTTCTGAATCTTGCTGTGTGATGTTCTAAGCTGCTGCTTGAAAAAGCTCTTGTAGGAAAGAAGACTTCTCCGTTCATGTCACGGTGAACGGATGCACCAAGCTAATGGGTAATTGAGCTGTGCTGCAAAGGGAGTAAAAGTGTGTATGTGCATGTTGGTGTGTTGAGAAGTTGTGGAAATAGAAGAAATTGAGATACTTTGAGGAATAGGATTGGGTTGCATTCATGCTCTTTTGATATTTGCAAAATATATTAGTATGCAGTTGTGTGGGCTGTTTGGAAAAGCATATTATACAAGTCTAGGGTTTTCTAGGGGAATGGGGATAGTCCCTGTCCCCCCCTCCCCAACATACATTTAGCTTGTGTAAAATATTTTGAAATAACTGAAAGTAATCACTGCTGTTCTTCAACATGTTAGAAGTTATTCTAAGCATGAAGGAGGCACCTTTCTAATGTAGTCCTGTTGAACAGAGCAGCTTCAAGAGGAGGTGAATGATACTTAATGTGCCTGTAATTCAGCTGTATTTGGTTGTTCTGCAGATAAACTAGCGTGTATGTCTTCCTGTACTTAACCAAATTGATTTCACCCCCATCCCTCCCCACTCCATTGTAGATGCTTTTACTGATTCAGCCATCAGTGCTAAAGTGAATGGTGAACACAAGGAAAAGGATCTTGAACCATGGGATGGAGGAGAGACCACCGCCACTGAGGAGCTTGAGGCATTAGAGACAGATGTTGTAAGTAATGCTTTTGTTACCTCTGATAGTCTGTAGAAAATAACCTATTTCTCTGGACATGCCTTGAAACAATTCCTTAATTTTAATTAACTGAACTTCTGACTAAAATTGCTGGCCTGCATTGTATGGGTGTATGTTCAGTATTTGCTAGCAGCTACTACCTACCACAGTACGTTTTTACAATTTGAATAAGCATAGCAGGATTTCAAATGCCACTTTTGGCAAATACTGACAAATGGCAGCTGCTGTGGTAGGGGACACGTTTGACTCATGGACTGGCTGAAAGAGGAGCTTTTATTAAGGACTCCAAATTCAGCAATACACTGAAGTGATTTATGTTTAATCAGAGCATTCCTGTCTGACTAGCATTGCATTTGGAAATTATGGTGAAATTGTGCTTAGCTAACTGTCTCTGAGCTAAGATGAAGGAAGTTGATGGAAGTCTGACCCACGACTTAATAAGCACATATACAATTTCAGTGGATTATGAATTGTTAGATGAAGAGTATGGTCTCAAATGACATTTCTTTATATATCATAGCAGTCAGCTTTTACTCAACCATGTATTCTTTTTAGTAAGGTACTCAGACTGCAGTATGTTAAAGAAAAAATATTACTGATTAGAGGAGAATCTAGTCATGTTACTGTGGAGCATATTAACTTTGTCTGGGTAGAACAGTTATCCTGTCAATTTTAGTGTACATATTGTACAGCTGAGATTTATTAGAATACTTAATACTGTCAGTGCTTTTATAAAATATTCAAAACATTTATCATTGTGCTTGAATGCTGTAATAGCAGTTTTACTAAAGTGGGGAAGTTGTGCATATCAACAGGGGGTCTTCTGCCTGTGGTGTGTGTGTCTAAGATAATTGCATTAGTAGTGCATTTGAAAAGTTTCAGCACTTGCCACAGCAAGGGACTCTTCTAATGTTCAGAAGTGGCAATTTGCACTTTTTGGAAAAAGCATTCATGTATGTATGTATTTCTTGCTAGCCAGTAATCTTCTAGTACAGAGTGGGCATGGTACTTTAAAAAAACCTCATAAAAAACCCCCACAAATACACACAACAAACAAAAAAACATGGCTTTTGAAGGTAAAAATCTGTGCCTCTGATGAACAAAGTTCCCTGAAATAAATTGTGGCTTTAGTAACTTTATCTGGACAGTGAATTCATAGGCCCAGGAAAAAGGGCAAAAGGTTTAACTTCTGCCATCAGCCCTTAATTTAAAGGGAATGTATTTCCAATGTCATTTTGAAAAACGAGCATCATTTTCTTCTAGTCTAATGGATGGGATCCCAATGACATGTTTCGTTACAATGAAGAAAATTATGGTGTAGTATCAACTTATGACAGCAGTTTATCTTCTTATACGTAAGTTCCAAAATATTTTGTTATTAGATTGATTTGTATTTAATGTTCTCCCTGGTTTGACAAACTTTATATTCTGAAGGTAGTTTTACATACTTTCTAAAGTTGTGGAATTGAATAACTGAAAAAGCAATGAATGAATAGTGCTTAAACCTTGCTAGTGTTCTGTGAACGGTTAGATGTAGTGATCATCATGTATTCCCTTAAATGGGCGCAGTTCATTCCCATTGCAACATTTTCTGAATTTAGGCATGCAATAATGCTTATTTCTTATGAAAACATTCATGAATAGAGTGGAAAATATCAAACCGTGAAACTGTCTTTCCATAGCTGCTATACCTATAGTTTGAATTTAACCTAGCAGAACACTTCGACTGAATCCTAATTTTATTGAGGCAGCTGATCTGGTAGATTTTGCAATGTTGAAATGTTGCTGGTAATTAAGGGGGGAGGGTGTATATTGTGGATGACTTGTTTAGCAGACTTGTCCAGATCTAAACTAAAGTTTTAGTTACAATATAATAACAACTTGAATATAGAAGTGGTATAAAGCCAGCTCTGGCTACTTTGGCAGTGTGGACCTGTTCCCAATAGTCTGCAGCTATAATGTTAACTGCAACTGCAAAACAAATCAATTGCAGATGTTCAGCAGCCATTGTGAAACATCTTTAATGTTTTCCCACTCTTTTAACTCGCAAAGCATAAACTGATTTTTGAATGTCAAGGAATTGCAATGAGTATTTTGATTTTTGTGTGTAGAATTGGAGCGCTTGTCTACAGGTCTCTGGTTCAACAATTTTATTTATACTGTTTTGTTAAAATAGACCTGTAACAGGATGATAATCAAAGTGTCTTAATCGGCTTACCTTTGGATCCTGGGGAAGCTTGTTCTTTCATATACTTCACTGCTCTAAGTACTTTTGTACTTTTGAACTTTAGTTTTCCATCTTTCTGCTTTATGGATATCAATGGAAACAGATGAAAAACATGAAGGTGGCTTGAAATTAATTCCATTGTTTCCTAGTCAAGCAACTTACTTTGCATATCAGTCTGCTGAACTGGGAGACTTTTCCTGATTCTCCAAGTATGTGATGAGCAGCAGTGTAGCCAAATGCTTGTATGTGCAGCTGAAGGATTGTACAAGTTTTCTTGTTTGATTGTTTTCTCTTTATAGAGCTAAGTCTTAGCAGATAATAGTTTGTCAAACTTCATAAAGATGCAAGTTTGTGGTTTAGCAAGTGTACTGTTTTAATAGGTTGATCAGCTGCTGTACATTCTTCTCTTATCACCAGGATTCTGAACAATGACATCTTGCCCATCCCCTTTGTTTCATCTTTACTGGCCTTTTCCCTGTTAGGAAATGTAAAACCATTCTTTTGCTTGTTTAGGTTGCCATCAGTGCTACTGCATACATACCTTCATTTTTTTTCCCAGTCACTTTAAATAAATGAGGATGTATTGGGTGTTCTCCTTTCTTGTGCATATGCTTAATACAGGGCGAGCGAGGCCTGTGACTTCAGGTTTGTATGCGTTGTGTTCATGCATATCTTATTTGAGCCAGAGCTTTACACTGAAGGGTAAGGTTTTAATTTAATATTCTTGCAGTTACCATTGATAAGGCCAGTAGATGTCTCAACTGGCCAAAAATGTGTGCATGGGGGGAAAACTTGTGATGCAGTAGCTGAGTGCTGGCTTGGAATTTGGCAAAGCCACTTGTTTTCCCAGTTCTGCCACCAACACTTGAGTAATCTTGCATCTATTATTTCATACTTGGCTTTTCTCTCCACCTACTTTCTTTGTTCTTTTTTATATTATACAAAATATGTGCAGTAGTGAGATTATACAATGCCCAGCATAGCATGGTCCAAGCCTCAACTGTGTTCTGTATTTTTGTGTAGTTTATTCTGAAGGAAGATTGGATAAAACAACTTTTGGAACTTAAAATTAGAATCAGGGACAAACCAGAGTGTTGTTTGATAAAACCTGGTACTTATAACAGAAATTAGAACAGGTGAAATCCAAACCATGGGTGAACAGAAGGAAATGCCGGGTATGATGTCCATTTCTAGTTACCTTCTTCAGTATTTGATTGCTCGTGCATTGAATTCTTACTTGGTGGTTTTCCTAAGGAAGCTGCGTATGCTTTTTGCAGTATGCTATTACCTAATATAGATACATGGAATTAATGGTTTTGAGGTCCTAGGACATGACATATGAGTCATGGGCTTCTGGTCCTTTACTCTAATGTATTGCATTTGTCTTTTCTGCAGTTATTCATAAAGGAAGAGCTAAAACTCTGTGGCTGGAATTATCAAAGGATTAAGCATGTAACTGCTATCAGTAGAATTGGGGACTCTTGTGTCCATTGGGAATGTGTAAATAGCTAAAGAAGTTCAAACTTGGTCCCTTATGATAAACAACAGACTAAGGCTTTTTATTAGTCATGTGCTCAACCCTGTTAAAAGTTGGAGCTTTTGCATAGCTTTAGGGACTGGGGATTTTGCAAGTCGTATGGAAAAGCTCTAACCCTGACCTCAGCTCTCTAGGCAGGTAAATGAAACTGAACTTGCACATAATATCAAACCAGTCCAGGAATATTGACATACCTATACTAAAAAAGACAGCAAGTCAACTGGCTTAAAAGCAAGCTTTTTTTACCCTGACTTGGTTAGAATTAATCCTATGTGATTTTTGTAGCTTCTTTGTGCTTTTGAATGCATTTCAGAGAATCTTTTCCTTTCCATTGTCTTTTAGGGTGCCATTAGAAAGAGATAATTCAGAGGAGTTTTTAAAACGGGAAGCCAGAGCAACTCAATTAGCAGAGGAAATTGAATCAAGTGCCCAATACAAAGCTCGGGTTGCCTTGGAAAATGATGAAAGAACAGAAGAAGAAAAATATACTGCTGTTCAGAGAAATGCTAATGAACGAGAAGGACATGGTGTGAACACTAGGTACTTGCATACACTATGAATAGTATTTTTATTTAAATGATGTACATATTTTGGTACAGTAGCAATTCACTCATTGAAACTGTGCTTTTTCAGCAGGGCTGATTAGGTTAGGAACCTTGTGTAAACAGTCATGCTGTTTTTGGCACTCAGGCTTACTTGTACACCTCTGCCTGGCCCTGTATTATCTCTGTAGTGAAACAGACTTCCCCATTCTGATACGTTGCTGTGGTGAATTCATACCAAATTACAGGAAAGGCCAGTGGTTTCGGTATGTCACGGAGAATTTCAGGCATTAGCACTAAATCATTCAGTGTCTGCGGGCTCATAGAAAGTGGACTGTGTGGTCAGTATCAAAAGCCAATTCACGAGGTGAATTTTAGGTCAACATCTGATAGTATTTAGAATTTTCCTTTAGCTCGATTTAGGAAAGATAGAAAGTATCAGCAGAGCACTGGATCAGGTCCTTTTCATTGTCTTTCAGTTCCATCTTAACACTGACAGAAATTTGCTGTCTTTCAGAGAAAATAAATACATTCCACCTGGACAGAGGAATAGAGATGTCCTGTCCTGGGGAAGTGGAAGACAAAACTCGCCAAGGATGGGCCAGTCTGGATCAGGCCCACCAATTTCAAGGTCTGGATCCCATACTTCAGAATTCAGTCCTAACTCTGGAGCAGATCAGAGAGTAGTTAACGGAGGCAAGTATCTGAAGTCTAAATGCATGTGCCTTATAAAATTGCAATCAATTGTCTAATTATGTTGAAACTGCATATGGTGTGTGGTCTTAGGATATGTGTTTCAGAAGCTATAGGTTAGCATTTGTCATTGCGATTTTGATTTGGGCTAACCTACTCATAATGGAATGTGCATTTGGCTGCACTGTAGCTTTGCAGAGCAGAAATGTCACCTGTTTTCCTTCTCGGACACCTTTGTCTTAGATGATGGTGCAGATTTTCAAGATTAGAAATGCCTTTATGTACTGCTACTGCCAAGCTCCGCGTGGAGGAGCAGCAATGCTGACACCTAGTGAAAGGGAGGTGGCAGCCAAGGAAGCATCGCTCTTCCCTTTCTGGTGCACGGATCAATTCAGTTTCCCACAAAAAAGAATAAAGCAATTTGCTGACTTTACGATGATTTAGGGGGGAAAAAAGTCATTGTTGGGAAAGTAAGAGAAGTGTTAGGGGAAAAGGAATCAACAGCCTTCTCTCCAAATAGCTATTTGAGTATTTCCTGCTATACACATGGGTAATGTTTATAAATAGACATCACTAGGCGCTGTATAGCAGGAATTGGTGTTTCATAAAGTGAACACCATTTTTTGAGATGGATTTCAGCAGTAGCCTATCCTTGAGGCATTATTTTTATAAGTTAAAAATGCTGTTGTAAGAGTTTGCCGCGAATAAATGAAAAATGTGTAAATACTCAAGTGCCTCTATCTGGAGAGGAAGTCTGAGAAACATCTGAAGGTAAGTGAGACTTCTTTTTTAAACGCAGTCAGTGTATAAAGGAATACGACTGAGTCTTGCCCAAACAGTGCTAACCTGGAGATTTGTTTGTAGTATTTGTGGTTTCTGTCATCCTATTACTCTGCTGAATGAACATCATATACCTAAAATACTCAGAATGGCTTGTGAATTCAATTTCTTTGTTTTGGAAACAATGAACCCTATATCCTAGATTAAAATACTACCTTAATACTTCAGATAACTGATAAAAGCATAAATGTCAGGATTCAGACACTGAACACCGCTGTTTTTTGTAAAGATACAGTTCCTAGAAGTGATATTGCTCATCATTTGGTTTGAAATTAGCAGTTTGTGTAGTCAATACTATATGTGAACCGCTGTTTGAGAACCTCTGGTAGTTATTTAAGGACCTTGTCAAGAGTGATGTGTGCTGTAGAACATATATATGATAGGCTAACAGATCAAACTTTACTGTCTATTCCTTAGTAGTATTTGTAGATCCTAATTAACCCTTTGGGGAGTTTGTGACATTCAGATGTTAAATTTGACCTGAAGTGGAGGAAATAACCTTGCAGAGATTTATTTTATTGTTTGCAGAAATAAACTAATCTATCCCCAAAGGGTTAAACATGAAAAATCATTTTGTCATATTTTACTTTTTTTTTTCTGTTGACCTTTTTCCCCATAATTTTTCTTTAGTTTTTATACTTTCCTTCATATCATTTGTTCTGTCAGGTGTTCCCTGGCCATCGCCTTGCCCATCTCCTTCCTCTCGCCCACCTTCTCGCTACCAGTCAGGTCCCAACTCTCTTCCACCTCGGGCAGCCACCCCTACACGGCCGCCCTCCAGGCCCCCCTCGCGGCCCTCCAGGCCCCCGTCTCACCCCTCTGCTCATGGTTCTCCAGCTCCTGTCTCTACTATGCCTAAACGCATGTCTTCAGAAGGTACAATACCACGATTTGTTCATGTTTTTGTTTGTCTTTGTTTAACTCCTTTGTGAGTTTAATTACAAAATTGTTTTTCCTCTTCATTACTTAACCTATAATTTGTGTTTAACTTTAGTTTATCAGACTATTTCTATTAACCTTTTTATTTGAAGAACTTTACAAAAACAAAATAAAGCTGTGAAATTTCCCAAGTTGGTATGAAATAAACTCAGCTTTGTAAACGCTGCTCAGTGTCTTAACTTAACCCACAGCAACACGCAGGACCTGACAACTTCAGAAAGCATTTTTAGGAATATAAATTCATATAAAATACCAAAATTTAATACAGTTGTTCAACAAAAAACAATTTCAAATTTAACTAAATTATTTAATTACCTTTTATAAAAAAACAATAACAATAATAAAAATGCTGTATTCGGAGAAGTGCACTGTGGAATGGGATAGGATAAGCTGCTTCAAAGGCAAATCTGTAGAGGACTTTAGATCTAGTTTACATTGTGGCAGAACAATAAGTCAGCTCCCCCGCAGTCAATAGTCTGCAGGAAAAGGCTAACCCATGAGTATTCCATAACTGTATGCAGAATTCTTGGAGCTAAATTTGTTTGTCCTCTGAGGGTACAGTAAGGAACACATTTTAAAATTCTAGGTTTACTTTATTTAAGTGCACTAAAAAACTAGCCTGCACACCACTGTCTAGCAAGCCTAGAAAGATGCAAACTGGTTGTACTAAACTCACGGGAAACTTGCCGTCTCTGCTGTAGCTGGCTCCACTGGAGCCACAGGAGAGAGGACAGTCAGCCTGCTAATTGAATCAGTAACACTTCTGCAGCTTGCCTGATAAATGCTCAAGATTGTCCATAACCAGAAAGTGGATGGTAGTAGGCATGTCTGTATGATGTGCTGCTGTCAATTTGTCAATGTGAGCTTGTTACAGGTGATAAGATACTGAGAACCCACATGTGAATTCGGTTATTTTTTAGCATTTGCAATTAATTTGCCAGTCATGCAGTAAACTGCTGCTTACTGCAACCTTTAATTTGTACTACTAGAAGAGGATTGCTGGAAAGTGTGTATTCTTTAAAATACTTGCCTGTATATAATTTGGATTAAGATGTACTTTAAATTCATGGTTAAAACAGAGGCTGACATTTAAAGACTTACATAAACAGAAGAGGTGCTTGATATTTTAGAACTTTGAAACCAGAAAGCCATTATCTGAACTTTTCTCTGTGATTGACCTACATTAAAAATTAACTGTAATCAGCCAGATTGTCTTCTGCTACACATTTTTTTCCTTTTGAAGTATCAACATTTGAGTTTGATACTGTAAAGAAAATGTTTGTTAGGACATAGAAACTGTATTGCTGCTTAGACTTGAGTATAACTATTCTGTGGCAGCTGTGTAAGCTGTTCAGAATTACTGTATTCACTTATGACTTTAGCTTCTGGCATTAAACATGCATGACTTGAACCTTGGGATAACAATAACTTGTTTAGTTGCAGTTTTGCTGACTTGTAAATGAATTGTGACCTGCTGCAGGCAATTTAGCCTCGGTGCAGAATGCTCTGCTGAAATTCCCCAAGAGCATTGGTCAGCCAGTGGTGACTACTCTGTAAATAAATGGTTGGTATCACTGACCACCTGACAAAAGCGATGGAAATTTTTTCTTTTCTAGAAAATGTTTGGTAGCCTGGAACTGTGCTTATCCAGAGGGAGCTGGGCCACTAACCTTTCTGGCTTGTTTTGCAGTAAGCAATATTGGGTACTTGGATTCAAATATTACAAATCCAGGACTTGCATACTTGTTTCAATTCTGATAAAGCTTCTAAATAGCAATGAACGTGAGCTGTCATAGCAAGGTGATGAGTGTGTTGGTAGTCTGGCTGGACCAATGGCTTGGCCTTTTTAGTCTCGTGGTTCCCTGGTTCTAGTCGATGTCAGTGTAAATTGCTTGACTCTATTACTGCATTATTGAGAGTTATTAGATTAAATCCAGTTTTAAAAACAGATAGTATATTTGGGGACTCTTAGTGATGGACGTTAAGTACTTATTGTGTGGGGTTGTCTTCTTTTTCTCAGGGCCTCCACGGATGTCTCCTAAGGCACAACGGCACCCTCGAGGTCACAGAGTCTCTACTGGTAGGGGTACAATTTCAAGTGGCTTAGAATTTGTATCTCATAATGCACCAGGGGAAGCATCTACTACTGCAGTGGCACGAGGCAGCCCTTCAGGTGGGACGTGGTCATCAGTTGTCAGTGGGGGTAGGTAAAGCTTGGCTTATTGCAGATGGCTTGCCAGGGGTACTTTAGAGTGTGAATGCTAAGCAGAATACTGCGTTTCTAGACAATTCAGGCTCTGCATAAACACTGGTCTGCTAACTTAGCTTGCTCAGGTGAAGTAAGAGAAGGATGTTCCCAGATAGCTTAGTGAAATAGTTGGTGGGTTGGTCCTTCAAGTGCAATATTGTCCTGACTGCAGAGAGGTTAAGTCAGATGCTGTATGAAACGAAAGGAAGGAAAAATGTGGGAGTTAGTTGTTGAGTAATTTTCAGGGAAGCTATTGAAGGAGACAAGAAAAGTTATATATGTTCCATTGCATCACTGAATCTGGTTAATGTCAGTGTAACTGGTTTGTGCTTTACAAATGGAGGAGGTGTTTGGATAGGGGAAGGTTGGTGTTAAAAGAGAAGGTGAAATGATATTCAAGTTGTTGGATGTATTTTTCCTTTAAAATTTATGCAGGTGTTAAGCGGTCGTTTTGTGTTTGAGTATGGTAGCAGCAGATGTAGTCAGTGTCTCTTCTTTTTTATTTTGAATCAGTTAACATCTTTTTTTAATATTTGACTTCAAATTTAAAGCTCTTGTCTTGTTACACAAGCCCTAGTTTCGAGCTTTTGTAGTTGAGGCTGTGTTCTAGTGAGCTGTCAGCAGCTGGGCGCTTTCTTGAATTGGAAGGGCAAGTGAGTGACAGTTTGAAGTCTGATACTTTTTAGCAGTGCTGGAATTCTAGGGGAGTGTAGTGGGAGCAAATTTTCCAGAAAGGAGGTATGAATTAGACCCCCATAGATGTGTTGCCTTGTGGAAAAGATATAAACTCTTCTGTTCTGGCATTATCTTTGATTTATCTTCCCTCCTCACCCCCCACTTTATATATCATTAACATGCAAGTAGGACTGTTAAATGACTTACCTCTCTTTCTCCTCGCTTACTTGAAGTTAATATGTGATGTAAAGCAACTAACTAGCCACAGTGGGATGAGCAGGAAAGCAGGAGGTACAACTTAACGGTTTAAAGAATATACAACTTTCCTTGCTGCTTTAACAGAGGGGCAAAAAAATACATCAAGTAATCTTCTTTCAATAGGCTATGTTGTTTTTTTTCCAGCTGGCAAACCTCCAAAAGAGGACGCCGTAAAATGGATGTGTTTTTTTCAGCCCTTTAAAAAATGTTTTACATCTGTTTGTATGGAGACCTGACCACCTTTTCTGTTCTGCCTGAAACTCTGTTAATGTGAGCTGTTGTAGTTGTACTACTGCGGTGCTGGGGAGGGAGCGTATTGCAGTTTCATGGTGGGACTACAGGGCAGGGATATGTATTAGGGGACAATCTGCAGAAAAATCACACCACTTATCTGAAATGCTGCGTTTTAAAGAACTAGGAGATATACTTGAAAGGTAACCAGGTTTTCCATTACTATATAATGTTCCACTAAGTATTTTAAAGCATGTTTTTAGTAATTTTAAAAATAAGCAAACTGCTGAACAGATGAGGAAGCTTATCCTATAACTATTTTCTCCTGTTTGTTTCTAGTTCCGAGATTATCCCCTAAAACACACAGGCCTAGGTCTCCAAGGCAGAGCAGCACTCCCATGGGACCAGCTCTGCCTTCTCCTCAGCCTGGTACTATTCCCACTGAATCTGTTGCCATGCCTGTTCCAGCTGCCTCTCCTACACCTGCCAGCCCTGCATCCAACAGAGCAGTCACCCCTTCCAGTGAAGGTAAGTTACCCTGGCCAGCTTGCAATTGCTCCCTTTCCCTAATCCCTGACAACAAATGGGCCTGGAAAGAGCAAAGCTGCTTTCTAAACGATGGGAAAAAACTTCTGATACATTTAATTTTACTGAGTAGCCAGTTTCCCTTTTCTCATGATGTTACCTTTAAAGTAAGGTTAGAGAGAGGCTTTTCAATAAGTCTGTATGCTTATTTTCTTCTGCCTTTTAAAGAATATGGGCTCTTATAGGTGTTTGACTTGAGAATTATTACATTTTTTTCAGACTGGGTTTCTCGCTGTTTTCTAATTTAAAGAAACATAGACCACTACTTTCAAAGAATATTTTGAGCATAGCGAAAGGAAGGAAAAAAGCCTTATGTGCAAGAGCACAGTCAAATGTCTAAGAACTCTCAAATCTTTGTAGCATTCTGTATAAAGGGCTTGGACTGTTGAAAACTATTTGCTCTCAGTTTATAGTTTTTTCAGCCTAGTTAATTAATACTCTGTGTATGATGAGAGGAATGTGATTGACTGGGACTTTCATTTGGCTTAAAGACAGTAAGGTGGGGAAGTGGGGAGGATAACCCTCCAGGCCCTAACCAAGTAGCAGAAAATGTGTAACTTAGGGTTTTTCTTTTGTAATCTAAGCATGGTTAAATCTCCTGTTTCTATCTTGCTGTCTCTCTTTGGTCAGTTTGAATTGTGTATAAGAGAATAACTTTGGCAATTTCTTTTCTAGCTAAAGATACTAGGCTTCAGGATCAGAGGCAAAATTCTGCAACTGGAAACAAGGAGAATATAAAGCCAAGTGAGACTTCTCCTAGTTTTCCTAAACCTGAAAGCAAAGGTTTGTATCAAAAGCTTTCATATATACTTGAGTAACATAGGAATTCCACACACTAAACCTGCTATATTGACTGCTTTACTTGGCGTTTGAAGGAAGACTTGGAGGCAGTCTGACTTTGGGTGTTCTACAGGTTAAATTTGGTCTTGTAGTTGTGAAGTGGCAGGCCTACAATTTTAAATATTGTCCTTGACTCATTTCATCAATGCAAAGCATAAAGATGCTCATGTGGATGAAGTGATTTCTTTCCACTTGTTTTTTTTTTTTTCTCCCCCCTGCCCCTTCTTTTTCTTGCTCACAAAGCTGGTTTTTAGCTGTCTTTGGATTGAATAAGTGTTTCTCCTTAGAGCTATGCTCACAATACTTCTGAGCATCATGGTCAGCATAGTTTTTGTAACTGCTTCTTCCTATTATGCCCTAAATTTGGCTTTCTCTGCAGTATTGTTTGTTCACTCAGTTCTCAAAAGAATCTTTTCATGTTGTTGAACTTCGAGTCACAGAATCAGATTGGAAAAGACCTTTAATATCGTCGAGTCTGACTGTAAACCTAATCTTCATCAGGGTTTCACCTTTACTTGCTATATCTTGAAATGCTGGCATGTTAGGTTTTGAGGGGTTTGTTGCATGCTTCTTTGTGTTCGGCTGAGTTCTGCAGTCCCTGCACCTCAGGGCTTCTGCCTTGGTGTGATGCGTTAGAACTATAGAGATGTCAGTTATGTAACACCACAGTTTCACGGAGTATTTTTGTGTGCTCATACACATACTTCATGGAATTGTACTAAATTACAAATGAAATTGTATCACTTTAGATATGCCAATATTACCTTTTTGCAAACTTAGTGATGTGTAGGGGTTGTACATAAAAATTGCGTTAGAAATACTGGGACAACGTTGGTCTTTTATTTGGCAGGTGTATCTCCAATTGTTTCAGAACATAGAAAACAGATTGATGATTTAAAGAAATTTAAGAATGACTTTAGGGTAAGTTTCTTTGTATGTTAACTTGATGGTATCATAGTTCTCGTGTGTATCCAGATTATTTTAATGAATTGAATACACTGCATGAGTTAACAGCAAAACGGGTCCTTACTACTTGTGCTTAATTTATGAAAATATCTGTAGGAATCCATGCTAGATAGTATAAAATCAATGCTGACTCTTGCTAGTACAATTGCCTAATACATGTAAATGTGCATATTGACTGTATGCTGGAAATAGAACTTGAAACCTGTTTGATTGTTAGGTACAAATAATTATCACATTTACACTCCATACGGAAGAGCTATTTCCAAATTAAATGAAGGGTTTTGCTGAGGAAAATTGAAGATTAATTCATATTACTTATTTCCTGGTTACAGTGGGTTTATTAAATCAGGTTAGCTTTTCAAGTGTTACCGTTAAATCACTCAGAGGGATGAGTCCAGAGGGTTGTCTTCAGCTTCCCTGTCACTTCCTAGTCAACATACAGGTCAGCTGAGTCACTGAACATCTTCCTTCACAGTGTAGACTTAAAATATTGTCAATGTTCATAGTTTTGTTTTCTAATAGAAATGTAAACCTATGTTTTAAAAAGTCATTTCCAGATGATTGAGGTCTGTGGGACTGTATCATACTCTGTATGTAATAGCATTAGATTGTCTCTCCCTAGTTCGGTACATCAATTTACTTAATTGTTTCCTTGTGTTTTTTCAGTTACAGTCAAGTTCTTCTTCAGATGCAGTGGATCAGCTGCTAAACAAAACCCGAGAAGGTGAAAAATCAAGAGACGTAGTTAAAGAAAAGACAGAATCAACCCCTAAAGAATCTATCATAGAAACTGGCAGTAATAATAACTCTAACGGTGGCAGTAGCAAACCTAATAGTCCAAGTATTTCTCCTTCAATAAGTAATAGTTCTGAGCAAAAGCGAGGGCCTGAGGTAACTTCACAAGGTGTACAGACATCTGGGCCTGGAAATAAACAAGATAAAGAGGATAAAGAGGAGAAGAAAGATACTTCTGAGTGAGTAATTATGCCTTTTAGAATAAGCACATCTGTTACTAGCATTTAGCCTTTTGTAGAAAAAGCTGTTATGGGTGTGTAATATCTTGCTGGTTATATGGCGGATCTAAGTACTCTGTTACACAGAGGGAACAGGTGAAGTGACTGTACTGAAAGTCATCTCATGAGTCAGTGGCAGAGCTGCATATTGAACTCTGGTCCTGTTGATGCTTAATTCCTATCTAAATGCTTATTTAAATGTTTTCCTCGGTCATGTGAGCTGTAGTATCAACAGCAGGAAAACTTTTTTTCATGGATAATTATAGTAATAGTACTGTCAGCAAGACTGGCTTTTTGCATGCTGTGTGTTTGTTTGAGTTCTCAAAATTCTGACTCACAGATGGAAATGAGATGTTTAAATTTTTAACTGTTAAGGTTCTGCAGGTACACTTGTAAAAGCATAACACTGAACATCATTTTTTGGTTTTTTATGTTTAGGCAAGTTAGAAAATCAACACTTAATCCTAACGCAAAAGAGTTCAACCCTCGATCTTTTGCTCAAGTAAGTTGTTTGATACTATTTCACATTGCCTTTGAGTAGACCTTTATAAGCAGATCTTTTACTAGGAGGGTAATCAAGCTAACCTTGTATATGCATTGCTGAACTCTGTTTGTAGCCGAAACCTTCTACTACACCAACCTCCCCTCGTCCGCAAGCTCAACCTAGCCCCTCCATGGTGGGTCATCAGCAGCCAACCCCAGTGTACACTCAGCCTGTTTGTTTTGCACCAAATATGATGTACCCAGTTCCAGTGAGTCCAGGCGTGCAGGTAAAGTGCAGCATATGCTGCAAACTTGTTAACATTTTTTATGATTGTCAACAAGTTGAGGAGACTTAGGAGATCTAAAAACCAGTTAAATGGTACAGCTTAGATTACTTTTGTAAATATGGGTGCAGTTTAGTTTTAGCTATGTAAATACTGACTTTTCCCAGTGGTCCCTCAGTTTAGACGTTCCTAATAGTCTTAAACACTTGTGAATTCCAGCAGCTCTTACATTTATTGTTAATCTGTGCAGATTTCCTCCCCAGTCCTCCAAGTGTGCTCTCACTCTTAAGTTTCAAGCAGCTTTTGCTTTTTCTTCATCCTTAGCTTCCGGCTGTGTCCCACTAGTTTCTGGTCATTGTAGGGATTACTAGAATTTCAAATCTAACTAATAAATACATTAATAACTTGTAAAGCTGTCTAATTTAGTATGTTGCTTGATGTAGCAGTGAGTAGCATCACTTGACTGATTGTTGCAAACCATATTGTCTTACTTGTTTGTACATGCAGACTTAATCGCAGCGATCCAAGGAAATATCATAGGTTAGGCAGAGTTCACTAAATCATGTAACATAACATAGTAAAACACATCAAAGCTGAGTTGGGGCCCCCACCCCAACACACACTCACTTTTTAAATGAATGTCATAGCTTCAACTCCTTCTGTTTCAGCCTTTGTATCCTATTCCTATGACGCCCATGCCAGTGAACCAAGCCAAGACATATAGAGCAGGTAAAGGTGAGAATAATACTGCCTGTTTGGTTCTTAGTCTGCATGCAGCATGAATAATTTACAAACGTTTGTGTATTTTCTAATCCCATGTTAACTTGTTTTCGACTGATATTTTAAATGCTATTTTTAATAAATGGAAGTGGAAATACTAATGCATTTCTAGATAAACTAATTCAGCCAAAACATGATAAGTTTGAGTAGTGGGGAGTTGCTTGGTCTCGAATCCGATTTGACAAATGAGAAAATGTCTGTTACTTGGAACATGAGGGTAAGCTGGTCATCTCCTGTATTTCATGAGTGTTACGGGTTTGTTTAAAGGGAACTTTTTTCTGCACTGGTTTACAGCAGAGCCCTGAATGGTTCTTCAGTAGAGGTTTGGGGTCTTTTTTGTCAACAAGCAGAATGGCTGTTTCTTCCGAAAGAGTATGCTGTGCTACTCTTCTGTACAGCACTTGCTGCTGGTTCCAGTTTGTTCTTTTGCATTCCTTCTGCAACAGCAACTGAACAGCTGGACTAACAATAGTATGTTTCTAGCAAGTGACACCTGTGGCTATGGAGATGAGAACATGTGTGGCAAGATGCACTCTCTTCTGTGCAGTGCAGCGAAGGAGCACAAAAATGCTGGTCTTGTTTTTATAGTCACGTTTCAGATAATGCTCTAATTCTACACAGTGTGTGCTTTCTTGCAATTTTATACAGTGGGTCATGATGATAGGTTCCAGTGCTGCAGCTCCAGTCACTGGAGGAAGAAATTGTTTAAAAGAGCAGTTCTGCTGTTTCGAAACAAACAAGTAGCCTTTATGCATGTAAGGAAGACAAAAACCTGCAATGTATTTATATTTTAAGAAACACTAACTTTACTGTGACCTGACCCATGAAATCTTTTGGTTGGTAACACTGATTGTTTTAATCAAAATGATATTGCTGTGTACTCACTTGCTGTGTGAGGCTGCTTTCTTGTACTTAATTTATTTTCTAAGTTTCATTACTTTCTGCGTATTGGTTCTGTGTGCAGCATAGTCCTGAAGGAGCTGCATGGGTTAAAGTTCAGTGCCTTTACTCTGTTCGAAGTTGCATCCTGTATTTACTTTTTTCTATTGTTGATTTGCAGTGTAAATACAGTCATCACTGAGTGAATTTACTGACATCTCAACATTTCCCTCCTTTCCTCTCTCTGAGGGGTCTGTCTACATTGCACACTGCAGTGGAGTTTACAGGTGCTTGAGTTAGCGTAGTTAGTAGTTGCAGTCTCACTGCAGCAAGCTGGAGCTCACCTTGAAATCTCACACCCTGTTGCTTAGTAGGCTGAATTAGTTTGTTCTGAGTGTCCTGCTGCTGTGGTTCAGTTGGTCGTCTTACCAGGATAGCTCAGGTAGTCCCACACCACAGTGCTCTGCTCTCTTAATCTTTCTTCCTTCTAATTATTCCTACTCCTCCTTCTTATAGGTTCACTTGTCCCCTTCAGTGTTGACTGTGACCTAAAAGTTGCTTTGTGCTATCCGAAGGGGTAGCACAGAGCTTAAAAGATGTGAATGCCTCACATTGTGGCTGCGTGGAGACTTTTATTCTGCTCCTCTCAGTCATAAGCACAAGTAATTTTAACAGGCTCAGCTTTTCCAGTTGATGGAACTGTTGCTGAGTAGTTCCCATAGAGGCTGAAATAAGCCTTTTGAAGGGGCCAGGATCAAATTTGATTAATGTGGGTATCCTGATACAACCTTTTTCTTCCGTTACTGATTCTTCTCAGTCTTTCCCTCCCTCCGTCTTCCTTCCTTCACAAAAAAAAGTAGGCCTGAGCTTGTCATATGTGTGACTCAAAGGCAGTGATGAAAATCACATGTTTCTTGGAGGAACTCCTTTTCGTGCTGTTCCTTTTTGATAGAGCTTCAATATGTAGTTAAAGGTGAGGGCTGAGGATATTCTGCTTGGTCACAGTGACATTGCAATGTAAAACCTTTCAGAAATATCGTCATTCTTCATTCTCTGTTTCTAATGTGAGGTGCTCTTTGCTTTGCAGTACCAAATATGCCACAGCAACGGCAAGACCAACATCATCAGAGCACCATGATGCATCCTGCCTCAGCAGCAGGCCCACCAATTGTAGCTACGCCACCTGCTTATTCAACACAATATGTTGCATATAGTCCCCAACAGTTTCCTAATCAGCCTCTTGTGCAGCATGTGCCACACTACCAGTCTCAGGTAAGAGTCCTTTTAGTGTATGTGGGAAGTCATAATGAAAATAATTAAAGAGGGTCAGGCCTAAATACCATATTGTCTCTAGTCGTTAGAAGTCACTTTGAACAGTTTCTATGTTCTGGAGCATACTTGGTGGTGGTGTAATGTGCTTCAGAGCCTGTAACTAATTTTAAGGTCAGTCTAGAAGTTGGCATTTATTGATACTGCCTTTTTAGCTCTTTGAAGAATTCCTTTCTGGTCATGGCCAGGACGTCTCCTAGTTATGTGTTCTAAAAATAAACTATTTGGTGTACTTCTCTTACTTTTCAAGGGCTTTGAAATGTACATAAGTAATTGGATACATATATAGTTATATATATAAGCTTAGTATGTTATGAGAGCGGCAAAAATTAGATACACCAATGGTTTTTGTCATTTTCTAGCCTACTGCAGATAATGTCCTGAAGTTTTTTTCAAAACAATTGGGATAATTGTGGTAGGATGAAATCTTTAGTTTGCTCTGCATTTTAGTAAGGCCAAGCTGTTACTGTTTGTAAGTACATAATTATTGTTTAGATGACACTAGTTTCTTTGTAATAGTCCTCCAATTAACTGTCTGTTTTCTTATTTCTGTTGAATGCAGCATCCTCATGTTTATAGCCCTGTAATACAGGGCAACGCTAGAATGATGGCACCACCAACACACGCACAGCCTGGTTTAGTATCTTCTTCCGCAACACAGTATGGTGCGCATGAACAGACGCATGCTATGTATGGTAGGAAACGTTTTGTGTTATATGTAACTTTTTAAGTTCTTATGTTGTGCAGGGACGTATTTAATCTCAAGCTTCAAACGTGGGTATCATTCAGATTACACCAGTAGAAGTGTTTTATATTTTGTAAGATGATGAGCAGAGCATTGAAAACTGAGCCACCTGGTTAAAATGAAAACTCAAGTATGCTGATTTCAGTAGGATGCCAGTGACCAAGATGAAATTTCAACCTGGGAGCTGCTAAAGAATACCTGCTGAAAGAAGTTTGTTCAAGTTCTCTTGATGCTCTTGACACACCATCCCTTGATTGTTTCTTGATTATAATTAGGACTTGTTTTATTGCAAGGCTATGACCTCAGTTTCAAAACTTGACTTTAGTTCTGACAACTAGTGAAATGCTGTCTTTATGATACTACTAGCATTATTAACAGTATGAACACTGCTGTTTAAGCAAAATAAAACATGTGTTGCTTACCTTTCTTTTTTGGTAAGTCAAGAATAAGTATATGAAACAGCTCATGTATTGCTCTGACTTTGACAATTAGTCTCCAGCGTTATCAGATGGGCATATTTCACATACAGTGAAGTGCTGAAAATGTGGGTTACCTTGTTACAAAGTAAAATGTGAAAGAAAAACCAAACCAAACCACCTTCTAAAGCATTATAAATGTATGATAAATCAATGCCCAATTCAGAGGAAAAAAGACCTCACTGCAAAACATGCTGTTGAAAGAGATAGAATCAAGGTTGCTAGAAGGCTTGGAAATTGTCATAAAATGTCAAAACAGCAGATGGTCTCTTGAAAACGTGGCATTTCAATACTTGTTATAGCATCTGAGGAAGACTTTTATTGGGTCACGTATATTATTGACTTAGATTCTAATAAAAGATTTTCTGTACCTTTAGACATCTTTGTATGTTTTCCGGTGCTTAGTTTTACACTGCTACTTAATGGAAGTCCATGATGTGTCATGAAATCTTACAAGGCTAAGAATCTAATTCTGATTTTAAAAAGTCTGTGTCTTACCCATCTGAAAACATCCTGTCAGATCTCTGCAGTTCTGTGGTAACATAGCTAAGAAACAAAAAAATAGAGAGAATCCTTTTTTTGACACTTGGAGGAAGAACATTTTAGCTCATTTGTACTGAAGCTGAAATGGAAGTTACTTGTAGAGATTAAGTCTCTCTCACAGGTCCTTGCTAATTGTATTACTTTGATCTTTTCAACTCTTGTGCTTGAGGTGTCCATGTAAACAGATCCTCTGTTTGCTTTTTCATTAGATTAAATAGAATTCCGATAAAGTGAATGATCAAAGGCTTTCAGACCTTTATTGGTGAAAACTCTCCTCTCAAATCCTAATTAAAATAAAACCAAACATGAGATAATCTGAGATTTGATTCAGAATGGTTGCATGTGACTTTCTAGCAATTTCCCATTGTGCACCATCCTTATCTTCTGTAACCAGTGGGCTCTGCAGCATTGAAGTACAAGCCTGGTCCCCTGGTTGGCTTTGACCAGATGTCTGTATAGTTTTTTCACTGATATTCTAACTTAAAACTGTTAGATCTCATTTTGTGTTGGTTTTGCAGCTCGTCTGTTGTAGGTATGTGATTACATACCAGTGCAAACAACTAAGTTGGGTCAAACAAGAATTCTTTGGTGTTTCCTGCCATGTAATTAAATACTTCTTTTCCAAGAACACCTAATTTAACAGAAACTGCATGTCCTTTTGTGTTCTTTCAAGTAGCTACTTGGTGACTCTTCTAAATACTCTCTCACCTTCCCAGTAAAAGATCAAGTGCTCGAAATTCTTGTTACTGAAACCATTGAATGCAGCTGGATCATGAACTCCATATGAGATACTTTTTTTAAGAGTATTTTTTTTGCCGTGTACAGATGTGTTTATTGCCTAGTGAACATGAATTGGCTCAAATATACCCTTAACTTACAGAGTTTACAGTTAGCTACACATGAAATGACTTCTGATGTAGTGCAGCACTCAGTTCAGATTTTTGCAAGTCTCCCTGTGCTGAGTACTTGAAGACCTTGCCTAGACGGATTGTGTTTCCTCGAAATGTGTCCATCTGTAACGTATTCACTTCAGCTTCCATTTACCGATGTGTGAACGCTTGGGAAAAATGTAGAAATGCCTAAGGTGATAAATATAAGCTGCTTATGGAGTGCATTGCTAAAGAACAACGTGCTGGAATCATTCACATCCAATTGAGTGACTATAAGAGCATACTCGTAACATGTTCTGTATTTTGGGAATCTTACGTTTACCCACGGTATCTTTGAACTAAATATACCAGTACACTTTGATTCTGGTCCACAAAACTAATTTGAAAGTACAGAATAACAACTTCCTGAGAAACAACCACCACTGCTGCTTTTGTTTTCTGGAGCACTTGCTCAAATAAGTTCTCAGATTTCCTTTTGTCTCTTTAAAATTGCTATCCTTTTTTTTTAATTATTTATTATTTATTTTTAAATTTATTTTCCCCCCATTGATATCAGGATTCAGTGGGCTATACTGCCTTTTTATCCTTCAAGGTACTAGTGCTTTCTTTGAGATGATTCTTGCAAAATTCACCCAATTGTTTTTTCCTGCATGTGTGGTAGAGAGAAGATGTCTGCAAGGACAGCCACACCGAGACATGGGGGTTGGGGGGCACTGCTTATGAAGTATTCTTAAGGTGTGAAATGATTTCTGGTGGGATCTGAAATTCCATCTTCACTAATGGTTTGGGACAAGTTGAAAGTCTGTGGCGAGTAGTAACTGCCTGCCAGCGAAGAGAAGTGTCTGTTGATCCGTTAAGTGGACTGCCCTCACTGCCGAAAAAGGGGTTTTGTTTTCTTTCCTGTCTGGTGAAGAGATAGCTGAATGCAAAATACATAGTGACCTCCACTTGTTGATTAAGCACTCTTCCATTTTAAAGAAAAGTATTTTTATCTAATGCTATTTAATGGGATATTTCTGCACTTCTGGGATTTCCTTGCCAGTTGTTACAGTGTCCTGCTTCTGTTTCACAACCCGCTGCTGACAAGAGCTCAAGAGAAGCAGAGCAGCTGAGCTGCGTGTCACCAGTAGACCCATCTAAACATGTGACAAAGGAGTGTTTTAAATCATTGGGCTTTCCCCCTCAAAACACAATTGGGAAGGACAGTGTTCAAGCAACTATCTATCTATCTTACCGTCTACCAGCCAGACAATTAAAAACATCTATTTACACACTTCAGCTCGTTACTTCTGGAGACGTGAGCCACTTAGATGTCCTTGCCAAGGAAAGTTTGAAATGCAGGCGCTGCTGAAAGCAGAGCAGTACACACACCTTTAACTGCCACACGCACATACCTGAATGCGGAGCTGTCGTTCTTACGCTGCTAAACTGCACGTTGGTTTCAGAATGTACTGTCTGTCTCGGAAGCGTTGGCTCTGTGTGATCTCCCCGATAACCAGTATCATTGGGCTGGTAGAGTTTGCTGGCCATGGTTTGCAGTTTGACTGCTTGGTCTGTGTCACACAAAGACCCAAACTTATCTTGTGCTGTTAGTAGAAAATTTGGTTATCTAAGTAGAGGGTGGATATATTCATTCCTGTGACAATGAAGTTGTGCTAGTTTTACCATGTAGCTGAATTGCCTGTGTTTTCAGATAACCGGAGTCCTCTGAAAAACTTAACTTTTGTGTTTAAAACCAAACTTGTGTAAAACCAGACCTTGGTTTTATACAGATGCATTTCCTGTTTTTTTTGTGCTCTCATTCCTGTCCCCGTTCTCCCTTCCCCTTTCCCCTTCTGCATATGTTTTACTGGTCTGGTGTTGTCTCTAACTTTATCTGGTTTCTGTCTCAGCAGTAGCGTAAATTCTATTGCCCAGATAGTACAATGGTGGATATAATATAAACTTCAGAGGATTCTCCAGGGACTAAGAGTGAACCAGTCACCAAAGGTGTCTTGGAACTGTTAAGAATGACAGTGATATAGCTGAAAAAGCAAGGGGCCAATTTCTATTTTAGTGTAATTACTTCTTAACCTTCTTATTACAGTGGACTGTAATAGACCATTAATTGACATAAGGTTTATTTTTGTGTTAATTAAGAACTGAAGACCTCAGTATCACAGTTAAGAAGGAAGGCTTACTTGAGACTTGTGTTATTTCATCTCCACTCGTGTAAAGCTAAATATCCAGTTCTAATAGTACCTAAGTAAATAAAAATATCTGCATGGTTCTACAATCTTCAAAAAAAAAAAATAAAAAATGACGCTGACCTTTCCAGAAGACGGGAAGTATGCACGTGGCAAGAGGCTAATTTACCTTTCTATTTCCCAAATTCAGCATGTCCCAAAATACCATACAGCAAGGAGACAGGCCCTTCTTTCTACTTTGCCAGTGAGTTGGGTTTTTTGTACTAATTTTGATTGTACAGAAAAGCACTTTCTAAAGAACAGATGTTAAAGGAATGGGACGTGTTGAGGGAATACGTTTCCTTGCACCAAACCAGTATGTGGAAAACGCAGGAAGGTTCCTTTTAATGGATGGGGGGGGATGAAGCTGCTGAACAGATTTATATAACCACAGGAAACTAATTTGTCTTTTTTTTTTTTTAATGTATTTTGCATGTCGAATAATCTCTGACTTTACTACCCAGTCTTTTCCTCTGCAACCAGAAGTGAGCGCTGCACGTGGATAGCCTCTGCTTAAAACTTGGGTGAACTGCCTTGCTCCCTTCCTTTCACAGAGATACAAAATGGGATTTTTTTAAAACTTGGCAAGTTAATCGGCTTCCTAAAAGGAGAAGTATCTTGTGCCTCATCTCTTCAGAAAGCTGTGGCTCAAGTTCTGAGCCCCTGGGAGGAAATAACTTGCAGCTGCAGTGAAGGCAGATTTCTGTAGTGTTACTTTGGTGCCGCTGAAGGAGTACTGTCAACTATGTACTTTGTCGATACTATAACGAGAGTGACTAGCTGAGGGCTCCTTGCTGGTGCATAGCATCAACTGCTTCCTCAGTGGCTGGTGAACATTACCAGTTACTGTTACCTGGCTCTGGTGCTCCTGTGTGGTGTTGCTGGTGACCTGCATCAGTGTAAGCAATGGGAGAGGGGCTGACGTTCTCCATGCTCTCAGTACACAGCAGCTAATACAGACTTCAGTTGAGTACGTGTGCTGGAAAAGGCAGATAACTAAAAAATACTGCCTTGTATGTTGGTGTTCATTACAGCACTTTTAAGGAAGATGGTTTTTTGGGGGGTGTGGTTGCAGGATGAACTGTAGCTGTCACCCAAGATGTGGGAAAGGAGGACTTGCAGTTTCAGGGTATTTTCATACTTGCTCCTGTCCTGCAGTGAGGCTTGTTCCTGCGTCTGTCTGCAAGTCCGTGCAGCCTATGCCAGGCACTATTCTGGGTTTTTTTGAGTTAGCTCATGCAAGAGGGATGTGAGAAATACCCTTTGTTCTCCAAAAATCTCTTGTGGAACAGACTTCCTGTGTTTCTTGTACATGGTTCTGCATGAACTAGTGTTGTAGGATGCTGACCTGTCCTGTTTTCATGCGTCTTGGTTTGGTGCACTGAAATAACTTTAATAAGCTCGTTCCTTTCATGGATAATCTTTTAAGTGAAGTCCACTCTACCTGTGTAAAATGACTTCTTTAAATGTTTGTATTATGAAAGAAACATTTGCTATTTCTTTGCTTCCTACCATTCAGGTCTTTTAAATGTAGTTATCCTCACCATCTTACTGGGTCTGGCAATAGTTTTGAAGTTTGTTCACTGGTCAGTTCTTGAAAATAGGCTCTTCAGTGCATCTTTGGACGATGACCAACGATGACCACCATTGGCAGCGTTGAAATTCCTACCAGGGAAAATAAGAAATTACATTATATGGTTTTTGCATATACCCTTGTAGCTGGGAGTTCTGCTTGATTTCTGCTGCTCTGACCTCTTTTGATTGCAGCTCCTTCTGTGGGTGTGATGACTACTACTACTTGTTTGCCTCTCAGAAAAATGGGTTGTACTTTTGTAGAGTTGAATTCAGTAATTCAATCCATCTGATATTTTTTGCTCACTTCATTACTGAATCACTTCTCTTCACTGTGTATCCCTGCAAGGTTAGTGCAGTTAAATATTTCATGTTAGGAACTGACTTGATCAGAAGGATGCTGAAGTGAAGCAGGTTAGCCTAGGGAATATTTCGGGGGGAGAGGAACCTAAGGCTTAAAGGGTGAGAAAAATAGTGTATTTTTGCTGGCATGAGCTGAGGTTACTTGCAGCAAGCAGATATGCAGAGTTGTTTTGTCCTTTCTTAGAGCTTTCTCAGCACTTTCTTGGATGGCCTTTTGGAAGATCTCCAAAGTACTGACAATGGGGGAAAATGCTGGATAATTGGTGATTCTTTTCTTTTTTTTCACCTCCTGTCTAATCTTGTTCGCCATTTGATATGTGTAGTGAGCTGTTTTGATGAATAGACAAAAATTCTTGAAAAAAGTCACAGTGAAAGTGCTTTAGTTCTGGCTAAGCAGGTGAATTTCTCATGACTGTTTTGCAAGACTTCTTTCACAGGCTTGTTGGTCTCGTAGATTTCATTGGCTTGTCATGAACTATTAATTGCACTAAATAAACATGGAAAACCTTTTACATTTCTCAAGTTGAAGTTGAACTCTGGTTTTGAACTAACAAAGATCTGGGCATGTATTTCAGACTTGCTGCCACTCATCCTGAACCTTTCTTGATTTGTATGCAGTACAGGATTTAGATAAGTGTCCAAATAACATTTTTTTAAAGGCACTTTTAATATTACTGTTAAAACATAATTTGCAGCAGCATCTGAAGTAGTTTTAGCCAAACTTCTAGAACTTATTTGAGTAATTTGTTAAAGAAAAAATGGGAGAGAGGAGAAGCTAGGCAAATAAAAATACTTCAGTATAAAGAAATCTGGTACTTTAAATGCAAAGCTATGGATAAAAGATATTAGATGGTTATGGAAGAGCTGCTACTATAACAAAAACTTGATCCTCCCCCCATTTCTTTATCTATTCTTTAGGGTACTATTCCTTGGTTTAACTGGTTTCTTCAGAGAATAATATTTCATTGTGAAGTTTTATTGTATAATGTACCTGCTTTAGAATAACTTAGTTTGTTATTCTCTCAGCTATAAAGAAATGAAAGATGAATTGCACACATGGTTTAAGGGAGTACCACATTATTTCAGGGGCTCTTAACAAGCTATGTGGCAGGATGTGGGAAGCCTTGAATATCTTACAACTTGGAATTAATTTTCATATACATTTTAAAACCTCTTGAATGGAGTTGAATGTTAATTTGTAGGCAGGCGTGCCAGCTCCGTGGCTGAGGCAGTGGGATGAGAGCTGAGGAAGATTTCTGGTAGCATGCCCTTTGGCAAGCAAGTCAATCCCTCTATGCATTTATTTCTGTTACTTTGACAGAGGTAATAACTTCTGGCCTTCTTCAGAGTGTGTATAATAATGAGGTTGAGAAATTTTCCTACTGTAGGAAGCTGTAAACTTCATACTGTAAAAATGATCAGTGTGTTTTCCATTGATAATTTTCACATAGTTGTTGTAAGAAGGAGCAATGTTTGAAAGTCAAATGGAAGAGTGGTGGGGATGCTGCTCCAAAACAGGTTTTAGCAGTGATACTAAAAAAAAAAAATAAAAAAAATAAAAATAGACTTTCCTTGCATTTGAAAGGGTAACAAAGTGCTATGGCAGAAAATACTGGTGATTTTCACAGTGTGCATAGAAAATATTGAGCTGTTTTCAAAACCCCTCTCAATCAGAAGCGCTTACAGCATATGAGTATGCTTGTACACTCATGCTTAAGTACGCTTACATGCTCATGCAAGTATGTTAGGCTCAACTCCAGACTGCAAGAATTTAGGGTTGCAAAGGTATATGAAGTTCATCTGCATTAATAGCCTGGAACTGTAGTGCACATCACTGTTAGACCATTTGCTCAGGGAATATTTAGTTGAGCTTTCAGGGCAGGATGAAGTTAAATATAGTAGGCAGTTATTTTCTAAAGGAGAGACCTTCATAGTGGCCTGCACAGGAGAGAGAAATCTCTATTAGGCAAAAAGACAGTCTGTGTGTGTTCTAGTGGGTTTGAATATGTCAGAACTAGTATTTGTAAGCTTTATAGCAAGCCAGACTGGAGGAAAACAAGTATTTGCACAGGGTAGTAGTGTGTCAGGGCTGGTTAACAGAGCACAGTAGGGTTGTTGTCTTTTTGCAACTTGCTTTTTTGCTGAATAGTATTGTGCTTTCAGATGCAGCTATGTTTTTGTCTGTTTTCTCCACCCATCTTGTCTTTCACCCTTTATATACATTCAGGCGGTTTTGTGTGTTCATGAACTTATAGCCCAGCACAGTGAAACCTCTCCTGAAGCTGCAGCAAATAGTTCCTTGCAAAAGCAAAGACAACACACCTCGCTAGCTGTCCATACATGGGGCAGGTGCTTGCAGCTTGACAGGTGCACTCGAAGTTTCTCCCTGTGCCCTGCTTTTCAGGTTTGTTGACTAGGGCAAGAAAATGCCACTAGAAAACCCGTCACTTCTAGAGGAATGCTGCAGGCATCACTGGCTGTGGAGTTCTTTTGTAATACAAACCCCGTTAAAAAGGCTGTAACCTGATAAATAGTAAGTGGTAATTAACTTCAGTCAGAATGACAAAAAAGTACCGAACCAAATAAGAAGCGGTTGCAGGGGAAGATTCAGGAGCAGGTTGGTAGTTTGCTTGGACTGTTTTGTCTTTTACCACTGTTGTCAGCAGAACTAGCCTGGGTTTTGACAAGCTGTCATACTGGAGAGAGTAGTGTGCATCGTCATGTGCAGAAGTGCAGTGGTGAACTCTGGACTGGTTGTTGCACAAGATCTAAAAGCAATACGAGGGAATAGGCAAAGCATCTTCATTTTCTAAGGGTCTTGCTTTCCAGTTGCGTGCTTTGTGTTTAAAGGAAGACTTGCTATCATTATGGCTTTTCATGCTTTGTTAGTTTCCCTCAGAAGTAAAAAAAAACCCAAACCAAACCAAAACCACAAAACAATTTGGTGTGGCCCCTTCTGAAGCAGAACAGAGCAGGACTCCTCAAGGAGGAACTTGTTGATGTTCGTTTGCTGTTGGAGACTGGTATGGCTGTAGCAACAGATGTGGTTTTGCTGCTGTGAAAGTTTTATGTTAAGTTTTTTCCTTTTTCTGAGTTTTGTACAGTTATTTGCTACTGTTTCAAGGAATTAAGAATTTAATGGCAATGTTGAGAAGCTCACAGAATGGTGGTGAGTCAGAACAGACTCTGTAATTGGACTTGAGGCGAGAGGCAAGGTATTTCACTACAAGATACCTTATTTCAATACAAGATACTGGCTTTAGCAAAAATTTGATGCTCAAGCAGCCTCAGTTTTCTCAGCTGTTATGTATATACTGTGTGTGCCTGTAGCTCTTAAGCATACATGCAGTGTATATACTTTACGCTGACTGTACTGTGAGCAATTTCCAGAAGAGTAGCATGGTGAGGTTAGCCAGGTATAAGGCCAAAGAATTTTTTGGATGGTGGAAATAAAAATGGCTTATAACACCTTTGAAAAGTATATTTCAGGAAAAACTAAATTGTATGAAAATGACAAATTTGATATTTTAAACTGGTCTGTTTGACAAAACAAAAGATGAAATACTGCTTTTTTCTATGTAGTATCTGTTACATTGTCAAACTAGGGAAGATGAACTGTCTAATTATGGTTATTTATAGACTTTCCTGCAAAACCAAACTACACAAAAGCAAGGTAAGATACTCAGCTATTTGCAAGATAAATATTTATTTTTTTTTTTTAGAAGGGGGAGGGAATATATTTACAGTATGTTTGAAACATAGTGGAATCTTCAAGTACACATGGTGACTTGATGAGATGCATGTACTGTATCTGTTGTTAAATATTTTTCTTTTTCATCCTAGTTTCTACTGGCTCACTTGCTCAGCAGTATGCCCACCCTAATGCTACCCTGCATCCGCATCCTCCGCATCCTCAGCCTTCTGCCACACCAACTGGCCAGCAGCAAAGCCAACATGCTGGAAGCCACCCTGCTCCTAGCCCCGTGCAGGTAACAGAACTTAAGGGAGTGAATGGCTTTAAATTGTATTTAACATTGCATCTATCTGCTGCTTGACATCGCTAGATTGATTTCTTTGAGAGGAAGAATGGTAGACTGGAGCAGTTGCCCAGATGAACTGCATGTGACAGATCTCATGCAGGACTTGTTCAGATTCCCCTCTGTTTTCTGGAAGGAGGGAAGGAAGTAGAGCTATATAACTTAGTTTTTCTCTGTGTGCAGTGGCTAGGACTCAGCGGTGGTAAGCTCATGACATAGTCTGTTAGATAAGCTAGCAGGGGAACCTTTGACAGTCCTTTTTCCTTAGTCAGGACCAATATCAGAGTGTAGGCATCCATTTCTCCTTCTCAGGGGATGAGGTACAGATTGTTTCCATATTATGATTAAGGAAGGATCATAATTTTGTCAGAGCTTTAATAAAAATGGAGTTATATCTGGAAATAGCAGATAAATGCTGAGAAGCATTTGATTGTATTTTGTCAAAGACAAGCAGCCAAAAACAAAACAGGCCTCGTGATAGTGCTGCATGCCTTAGTTACCTACTGGTAGTAACTTTGGGCTGCTAAGTGCAACTGTGAAGTGTATCCAGCTCCATGGTTGCAGGCTCTCCTTGGTTTTACCTGGCAGTCTAGGCATTATTTTTCAGACCCTGCTCTCATGACTTGCTAGTGCAAGAAGAAAACTAGCCTGGTGGGAATGAAATTAATTTCCTTGTGACCATAGGTGTGGTGATCCTTAGATCTGCCACTTGAAAGGTTCACTATCGAGAGCGGTTTTGTGAACCTTTCTTACACTGGTTTACAGAATAAACATTTCTCGCTTCTAGGCCATAACCTAAATGATCTTCTGTCTTTTTTTTTTTTTTTGCAGCATCATCAGCACCAGGCTGCTCAGGCACTCCACCTGGCAAACCCACAACAGCAGTCGGCAATTTACCACGCAGGTCTAGCTCCAACCCCACCTTCCATGACGCCAGGCTCCAATACGCAGTCTCCACAAAATAGTTTTCCTACAGCACAACAAACAGTCTTCACCATTCATCCCTCCCATGTTCAACCTGCATATACCAATCCGCCACACATGGCCCATGTCCCCCAGGTAAACACAGTTTAACAACCTTCAAGACTAAATGTCTTAATGCCACAAAGTTAGGACAGTCGGGCCTGCTGAAGTGATTTCCATTCTGTCACCTCTCAGCACAGACTACCTGTTGTGTTATTTAGGTTTCTGTCTGTACATTGCCTTTTATTTAGAATTTTACAAGATACTTTGACCTCAGCTTCCAACACCCAGTGCATCTGCAACTGTAGTTTAATGAAGACATCTTAAGCTGGTACTGCTACTGAAAGAAATTGAGCTCTCTTCCCAGTTCCCGGCTCCCATCCTTGTCCTGTCCCACCATTCTGCTCACAGAACTGTTTGGCCATGCAGCAAACCAGACTGGGGACATGATTCAGCTGAAGTGTGCCTCCCCTACCCCCTTTTTTAGGCTATTTCTCAGTCAAATCAGTTCACTACTCGGGTTCACTGCATGATCATAGGAAGAGCTGGCATACGGAAAGGTTGGAGGCGAGAGCTGAGTGGAGGAAGGCTGAATTGCTGCTTTTGGTGGCAGTTTCAGGCTCTGCATCGTAGACAAATTTTATACAAATACATCCAGAAAAGGACATGATTTCCAGGGAGTAGCAAGGCAC
>JAVJGJ010000001.1:94672674-94686935 GCA_035590215.1 Microhierax caerulescens
ATTACACAGGATTACCAGCGAGTAGCAAGGCACTGCGATGGGAGATAGATGAGGTTCTGTTTAGGTAACTGCAAGACAATCCTTGCTGAAAGAGAAACCCCTGTGTGCGTGTGTGTGTATGTGTCTGTGTGTGGTTCTAAATGAACTGCTTATGCAGAAGATCCCCAGTGATTGTTGGGCAACTTAACAACAGTCCTTGCTTCAGGATCAGAAACCCACTTCTCTTAACTGCTCTCTTGTGGTCAACTCAGTGAAAAAAGGATTTTGGGAAGGGAAGCACATGACAGATTAATCAAGAGCTCTGTGTAAAGCAGTGTTGCAAAGATTTTCTGATGTTTACTAAATCTCATGGATTTAGTGTACTTTGTCAAGGAACGGAGAGTTAATCAGTAATTTGCCCGCACAATTTCTTCTTCAGACCAAGGACTTGGTGTCTGGCTTATGTCTTCTCATAAAGGTTAACAATAGTTTGGGATGTCATGACTAGCTGCAGTTAGGGAGGTTAGTCTAATAGGTGTCCAGTCCCTTGCAGAATTCTGATAAAATCTTTGCTTCAGTCCCTGGGACAGTCAGTTAAGCCGATGAATTAATAGTTATTTAGGAATTGTTTTATTGTTGTTGAGGTTTTAGCTTTTTAATTCCATTAGTTTTTTTTTAATTTCTCTGCTTTTATATTGTGGGAGGATAAGGAGAGGATGTCCAAACTTGACTGCTGATGTGGCATCTTGCCACATCCTCCCAGGCTCTGGTTTCTTCCAGAAACAAGATACTGGCTGTGCCCTGGTGTGATGGCGCTGGTGTGAATGCCTGGGCTGTAGAGCTTCTGGGGGGGGGGGGGGGCTCACACGCAACCCTTCGGAAGGGTCTTGCTGCAAGCTCCTGGCTTAGTGGCATGTTCAGCGCCGTGCCTTGAAACATGAAACGTATTTGTTGCAAGGTCAGCTTATAGGTAAAAACTGCCCGAACTGTGCTGTAGACGTCACGGCCAGGCCTTGCCTGTGCTGCAGGATGCGACCATTGCCTTCCTTTCTGCGTGCCGAGCACTTAACAAGCGAACCTCGCTAAAGCAAATCAGATGCAACTTTCAGTCAGAACTGACTGCGCAGTCAGGATTTTCTAGCAATCGCACGCAAAGCCTGCCTTACCTTTTATTATTTGACTTACGCAGTCTCTTCGGTAATTTTTTTAGGATGGAGCCTGCAATCTATAATCTGTGATATTTATACCAAACAAACTGACTTTTCAAAAATGAAGTAGTTCCCTCAAAAATCTCTAATGAAGGAATAACTACAGTTCTGTAAGAAATTTTAAATGCATGTAATTATTCCATTGTGGGGAAACTAATCACTGGATTTAATAGTTTCTTAGCAGCCTCATTTCCAACTTCTGAACACAATTCTGAAGTACCATGTATTAGGAATTTCAGCTAGGCTAACACGGGGGATCAATTGAATTTCCCTTTAGGTTATCAGATGAACCTCGAGCTGTTAGATATCTCACTTGAGAAACAGTACTGTAAAATTCATTACAGAGTACTGTCAGCTGCCAATTTTGCAAAGTGTTTGAGCCAGCGCAGAAATTTTTTTATCCAATGTGTGTGTTGAATACAGCTGCTATATGAATAGCTGCTTTATAGTGATGGCTGCTATAATAGCATGTTTGTCAAAGTAAAAATGGTGCTGATCATCCTGGAAGGTATTTCTGTTTCACAGCCTTATCTTCTAAGCCTTTTTTTTAGAGCAAGAGGAGATTTGAATTGCAATTCCTGCCTTTAAAGGCTTCTCAAGTGCTACTAATAAAGTGCAAGTCTGATAAAGAGTTTGAGGAATGTCTGATGAGTCAGGTAACCCTTTTGTCTTTAAGAAACAAAATTGTAGCCACTACCTGCTATCTGTCTTTACTGGCCTGTGAAACTTGCAAGGCTGCAATTACTGCATCTAGTGCTCTGTTAATGGGATATGGGAGAAGGACAAAGCAAACCTTAGATACAAATGCTCCCCCCCGCCCCCCAGGAGAAACCTGCTGAGAGCTCTTAAGAGTTCCTTAATGTTTTGTGCTTTTAAGAAACTAGTGTTTACTAGCTTTTAAAACCAAAAAATTGATGACCTCTATCATGAACTGCTCTGAGCTAAAGAAGCCAACTGACAAGTTACTGAACTTGTTTGCCAGAAGGTGATCAGCCATTGTAAAGATTAATCCCATTTTTCCGCTGAGACTTAACTATGATTGCTTGGATTACACAAGGACCTTAACTGTGATGAGCTTAACTGGAAACAGAACAAAGCTGACCTAACAGTGTAAAGGGATGAAATCACTCATCTTAGAATGACTGCTTCGGTGAACGATAATCGGGCACAGGTCACTGGAGAGAGTGGTTTCTGGGGCAGGGAGTCAGGAAGGAACGGGGAGTTGTGTAACGAGCAGCTGAGGAAGGGATGCCAGGCTCCCAGTGCGTGTGAGGGTCCTGCCTGCACCCGCTGCATTCTCTGCATAGGAAGTGCTTTGATCTAGGTTTCTAACAGTAATGTTCTGAAGATTTGTTGCTGAGTTTTTTGGTTTTGGGGTTTTTTTTTGTGTGTTTTGGTTTTTTGGTTGTTTTGTTGGTTTTTTTTTTAAATATCCCACTGTTTAATGCTGGCAGTTTCTCCCAGCGCTTACTGTCCATATGGCTAAAATTGAGAATGTGACTCAGAGCCAGCAGTAAGGATTTGAGCCCCTCTTCTTTTTTTTTTCTTTTTTTCTTTTTTTTTTTAAAATTATTATTTTTGTGTTAAGATCTCTGACTTAATCCCTATAGCTAATCTAGTTAAAATGGAGTAAATCTCTGGATTTACTGGTACAGCTGGAGAAAAAACTTTTGACAGTCATGTGGCCAGGAGTGATGCCTCCTTGTGACCATTATACTAAAGAGCTCTTTGTTTCAGGCTCATGTACAGTCAGGAATGGTTCCTTCTCACCCAACTGCCCATGCTCCAATGATGCTAATGACGACACAGCCACCTGGTGGTCCCCAAGCCGCCATCGCTCAAAGTGCACTACAGCCCATTCCAGTCTCGACAACAACACATTTCCCCTATATGACGCACCCTTCAGGTGAGGAGTGTGTGCCCGGGAGACCTGCACCTTAACTGAGCCAGGTCGTAGTAGTGAGAACTGTTATGAACCAGATTTGGGGAAAAGACTTTTTTTTTTTTTTAAAAAAAAAAAAATAATCAAGAAAATGCTGAAGGCAGAATGTTTCTGCATTTCGCATTTATACTTTGCCAGCCCAAATGCGAGGCTAGATAAGTGTGTGAGATTTAGCTAATTTAGCAAAGATTTTGCTTCTCTCTAGCTGAAATAGAGAAATGGATAACTATGCGGACACTGGCACTGTGGGACTGTGTTCTTTCAGGTTTTGCCGTGGTTTTGCCGTGGGGGATGGACTGTTCTGTGTAGCCTGTTTATAATGTTCTGAGGTTTTATTAAATTTAAAGTGATCGGTCTTGAGGATAGGAGTGAAAATGTTGCTTGGGGGTAGGGCTGTTAAACTTCTAATGACTGAAGTAAAGTGACAACTGAAATCGTAATTTTTAATTCAGAGTAACGTTCTGCAGCTTTACTTTTTGGGAAAAGTAGGTGCCGTATGATTTCTTTCCGCTTTAAATTTAACCTTACCTAGGTTTCTTTATTATTCATTTCTGAACAGCCTCTAAACTTCTGTAGTGAACTAGTTACCTGATCTTGTTTCTTGGGGGATGTGTGAGGAGAACAAGGCTGCTTTCTGAGGGTTTAAGTAGGGAAAAAAACATCAAAGGACATCTCAATATGCAGGGTTTTGTTTTTTTTTTTTCTATTAAAAAAAAAAAAAAAGACAGACATATAAACGAAAGGAAACAAAAAAAAAAAAAAAAGAAAAAAAAAAAGTTCAGCTCAGTAGTTGTCCTGTGACCACTTTACTAGCAAACTGTTGTGTGGCTTGCCAATTTGCTATTTACATTTGAACTTTTTTTTTACAGTACAAGCCCACCACCAACAGCAGTTGTAAGGCTCATCTGGAATAACTGAAAGGCTGGATACCTTTTGTAGGCCAAATACCCTCCTTCTACTGCTTCTGCCAACTGGAAGCACAGAAAACTAGAATTTCATTTTATTTTGTTTAAAAAAAAAAAAAATTGATTTCTTGTAACATCCACTAGGAATGCTAACAGTTCATCTTGCAGTGGGAGAGATTCGGACTGAGTAGAGGCATTTAGGAACTTGTGGGCTATTCCATAATTCCATGCACTGTATCTGAGTCCTGCAAGTGCCCCAACTCTGCTTGCTGAAAACTGGAAGTTATTTATTTTTTAATGACCCTTCAAAGTTATGAACTCATCAGCTAGCAAAAGAAGTAACAAGAGTGATTCTTGCTGCTATTATCACTAAAAATCAAGACTTGGAGATCCCTTTTACTTCTAACTAAACTTGAAACAGGTTCAGTAAACAAAAAAAATTCTAATCGTCAAACTGATGAATTATTATTTATAAATCACGTTTGATGAGATAATCACTATCGTGAGACAGTGATGTAACTTTTAAGTTAAGAAAACTTTTACTTTGTAGATAATATAAAATAAAAACTTAAAAAAAAATTAAAAAATAAAAAAAGTTTTAAAAACTGACCTACTTAGTGTTTGTGTCTTGTTTTTACCAGTATCTCTCTTTAATGTCTTCTCCAGCTTTCAGTTGCATTTGGAGTGACTGTTTTATTTAGCATCAGGTAAGCTTTGCCGTCTGTTTCTGCTGTGTGCTGCTGCTGTGCCGCGTGTGTGCCCCCCACCAGGAAGCCACATCCCTCCGACGTGACTTGCAGGGCCATTGCAAAAATCAGTGAAAGCTTTCGAGATCTGAAGGGCAGGCAGGTAGTGATAGGACAAGGGGTAATAATTTTAAGCCGAAAGAGGATAGAGTCAGGTTAGATATTATCTGCATTGTGAGGGTGGTGGGACACTGGCCCAGGCTGCCCAGCGCAGCTGTGGGTGCCCCATCCCTGGCAGTGCCCAAGGCCAGGCTGGATGGGGCTGGGAGCAACTGGGGCTGGTGGAAGGTGTCCCTGCCCGTGGCGGGGGGGGTGGAACTGCATGGTCTTTAAGGTCCCTTCCAACCCAAACCATCGTAGGATTATATGAAGTTTGGTGCAGTTTTTTTAACATTCTTTGTCTTCAGATCGACTCCCTAATGCCTCAGGTGTCACATAAGATGTCACAACCGGCCATCGAGGCTTTAAGATGATAAAACTGTTTAAAGTCAGTGGTGCTGCTGGAGAAAGGAAGAAACCAGAGTAAGCATTCCTTAGCAAAATGGTAATAAAAAGGGGAAAAGCACAGGAAACAGCAGCTGGCTACCACCTCCTCCAGTAAGGCACAGACTGAACAGCTGTGTACGGTGCAGGCATCCTTTGATGGCTAACCAAAAGGTGATGCTGGTTAAAACTGGATTATAATATAGCTGCACTTCAGAGGCGGGGCAAGTAAACTTGTACAAGCTTTCCTGGACAGTGGTTAATGTCACATTTTGTGGCTTGGTGAAAAACGTGCAGAGGAATACAAATAATTGCCGCAGCTTCTGTCTTGATCCTTCCAGGCCAGCAGTGCAGTAAAAGGTACATGATTCTTGTTGAGGTGTGCAGCAGGGGGCATGAGCTGTCACGGTGATGGTGATTTGGGGCAGAACTCCCTGAATGAACCTTCTGAGAAGGAACAGCTTGCTCGCACAGGCTCTTGGCTCGCTTTCCATTTCTAAGGGAGGGTTCCTGTCTTTTAGCAACCACTATCTGCTAAAATAGCATCCAGGCACCTAGAGGGAATCAAGACTGAAGACTACAAGTGAGCAAAAAGTTCTAAAAACAGTTTATTAAGAGCAGATTTTTTTTTTTCTATATTACGGTAAAATTGCATTATTCAAGAATAAGTTACTTGTACAGTACATACAGAAACAATATATAGAAAAACCTACTATACAAGAACAACTCTTCTGTGCAGGTGAAAAGTAGAACTTTCAAATCGATACGCTTCTCATCCAACAAAACGTTGGCTTTAATCATCCTGCTAAAGGCTGAGTTAGAGAACGCACAGTCTCCTCCCCGCCTCTGGAGTTGTTGGCCAAGGTTGGGTCTGTTCGGATCGATCCAGCTTAAATTAAAATTTGGAATACTGTACTCAAACCTGTTAGTCAAGATTTCAAGGCTTTATATGCTTGTTAAGAGTAAAACTGCGCGGGCTGGATGACAGCAGCGTTCTGTGGTCCAGAGCTGTACAAAATGAGAAGCTTTGGCCTCACCCTGGACCTCTTCCTTGAAGTTTTGCCCCAAAATATTTTTAATGCAAAAAAGACAGGTGAGGCGGTGGTGGTGGTGTCAGTGTTTGGTAACATGCTGCCATTCCTCAGGGCTGGGGTACAGGAGGGATGAAGAGGTTAAATAATGCTTTATGTCCTGATTTTCGGAACCCCTAACCTCCGGACACGCAGAGGCCACCCAGAGGAGGGTCTGTCAGCAAACAGCAAGTGGTTTCCCAAGTGTGAGATGGAGATGGAGGCGGGGGAGGGGGCGAAGCTGTGGCTGGACCCAGCTGGTAGGTTCTGCACTAAGCCAGGTCCCTGCTATCCCAGAGAGTGACGGCATCTTGCCAAAACCAAGTGTCCCCACGTGCCGGCTGGAAAGGGGCAGCCGGCGCGGGGGGATGCAGCGCGGGCAGTCACGGGGCACCGGCTCCGGCCGCAGGCACCGCTGCCACTGGTGTCCTGGCTTGGTGTGGCACATGCCCGGCTCTGGGGCCGAGGCACAGAGCCGGTGGTCACATCTGACTTTATTTCAGCTCTGGGAAATGCTCCTTCTCATCCGTGGGAGCCCAGGAGGTGGCCGTACCTGCAGCTATGCGGGGGGTCTGCCCTTGGCTTCCCCTCCTCCCAAAACCCTGCTGATCCTTTGCAAATGCCAATGAAAGCCCACATGGGCTGGGGAACTAAACCTGCAAAGTCCTAGGCTCTTTTTCCAAGTTATTAGAAGAACATAAAAATTCTGTCAAGTTTCTTATATTCCATAGGAATGGGATGGCTTCATGCTCTCTGCCCACTGCTGTACCTTACGGGCTGGATTCATCGCCAAGTGCGCTGGCAGGAGCAGAGGTAGGGCTGCAGGTCAGGCTCTGACCTGGGTTGCAAGGCAGATGCTTTCTAGGAGAAATGGGATTTGAAACTCAGTCCTCCAGGAGCTGCGGAAATAGCCCACCCCCCCACCCCCCCTCGGGTCCCTGTGCAGCTGGGGTCAGGACCACAGCAGGTCCGAGTGGAGGATAAGGTGGGGAGGTGATGGAGCTGGGTGGCTGGTGGCCACCTTGGCGAGGTGTGAGACAGAAATAACTATTAAATAACTATTTAAATAATCAGACTTTCCCACCACTCACTGGTGGGGAGAACGGGAGTTTGCATCCACCAGTTTGTCTGTGCAGGGGAAGAGGCTGACGGGGTGATAATGAACTCAGATATTTTGCTAATCAAGCACAGCAATTTCCATTTAAACTACGGAGAAACCCCTTGCAATTAAACTGCAGGTTAAAAATACCACATGCGTGTGCATGTTTAGTTGCTGGCGCTCGAACAATAAGCCCCAGCGCGCCAAAACAACCCATCCCAGCAGCACCAGCATCTGACTGGTCTGCCAAGGGCTGCGCCGGCTGTGAATACCAATGCCTTTTCCCAGCCCATTCTTCCTTGCAGATGCTCCGAGCATAGGGTGATTTGGGTGAGACCACCTCATCTTTTGGGGAATGCCTCCTTTTAACGTGGCTGCCCAGAGCTCAGCAGGACTCAAAATCAGCTCTTTGAACCTTGGCAAGATTTAGCACATGCAAGCATTTCCCGAGGTGTGCGTGCTCCAGGAACCGTGCACCGAGCAAGGAGAGGAGCTGACAGCTTGTGCTGTGCTTCCTCCCCTTCCCTTCTCCATCCCTACAAACGCAAGACCACGGGGAGTTATTTCTGAGCCGTGGAGGGAGCTGACTCGCCTGGCACAAAGCAGCCCCGGTATTCGCTCCTGCTGTTCGCTGCAGCCTTTGTGCTGCTCTGGGGAGGAAAACGGGATGCGGATACGGCTGAGAAGCTCCAGCTGAGGACAGGGCTGGCTTTGTTTCTCCAGCAGCCTCTCCGCGTTTGGCAGTGCTGGAGGTGCAACCGGCCAGTGCAATTTGCTCTTAATGCTCCGGTTTCACGAGTGAGTGTGCAACGGCATGTGCTGAGTGCCGGGAAATGCTGGTGTCCCCCCCCAAAACAGAGAATTCCTCCCCACGCACCCATTCTCAAGTTGCTCTAAACGGAGAAGGTGCAGGGGGGAAAGGCTCTGCCTGCTCTGGATGCACAAAGACAGCCCGGGAGAGGAATGAGGCAAGAGACAGGAGGCACAAAATGCAAATCCAAAATGGTTTCTCAAGCTGATGGTATCCCGTTTCTCCCAGCCCTCGTACTTCAACTACTACTTATAAAACCAGATTTGCTCTCACGGCTGCTGCCTGGGCTGCGTTTGGCCCCGGCTGTTTTGGCCCTGCCTGGTCCTGGCTCCTGCCTGCGCTCCATCGGCCCTTTCTGGGCCAGCCCAGCCCAGCACCATGATCCTGCCCTTCAGTGCTTGACCTTGAGCAGAACCGGGCTCCTTGGGCTTCCACTACTGACTGGGCTCACCAAGCTGAACAGCAAAGCCCTGCCTAGGGGCTGGATTTTTGCAAAACTCCCTGGCTTGGCCCCAGGAGGCTTTGTTTCTGCGTGCTTGCAAATTCATTCCTAAACGTTAATGCTCCTGAGGGTGCCCACCTCTATTGCCATTTCACGGGAAACAAAAAGAAAAGGCTTTCCTCTAAAGTAATTTCAAGGCGAGTGTTGCATCCGAAATCCCAGGGAGTGTCACACCGGCTGCGCTGAGAAATCTGGAAGTTGGACTCTGCGAACATCCCCTCCTGTGTGTCGCAAGGGCTCCAGCCCCTTCCTTATTCTTAAAATAACAGCAGCTTCTAAGAAGTGGTTCCTCTCCCGGCGTGGCCGCGCTGCGCTGGCTGCCTCAGGTAAAGTGGCACCGGGGCTGGAAGCAGCCGTGGAAGTTGGGGCGCAGCCGAGCTCCTGGCTCCGGTGCTGCTCTCCCTTTGCCAGGGACGGGGGGACGTCGAGCCCCGGGGATGTGGTGGCCGCATGGTTGTTCCTGCAGGAGTTGGAGCCGCGCTGGCGAGACGCGCTGAAGCACCCCGCTCTGTGTGTAATTCCAGCCATCGAGTTGTGACCCTCCGGCCTCCTCCCCCTAAGCCATGTTGGGGGGTGCAGCCCCTCTGCAGGCTTGGGGGGAGATGGCTGGGAGAGGCTTTTCCTCCAGGTAGGGAGGAGTATGCCAAAGGGACCCCCCCCCCCTCGCCTGCCAGAGGCTGTTGCATAGCTTCAAATCCGCCACACTCCTCATCACACAGGGTTTTGGGCGAGGGGGGAGGCAAGCAAGAGTGGGGTGGGCAGCCACCTGCACTGGCGAGGTGAAAAAAAAATCTTTTTGGGAAAAAACAAAATTACTTTAGATTGTGCATAAAATGCTTCCATCACCGGGATAGAACGCCTCCATCACCAGGATAAAATGCCTTTATCACCCAGGATACAACTCCTCCATCCCCGGGATATAACACCCTCCATCCCTGGGATAAAACACCTCCATCCCCGGGATAAAACGCCTCCATCCCCGGGAGGAGCTGTTTGCTGTCAGTCTCTGTGTTAGTTCTCAGCTAGTGACATTATTAATGATGGAGCAGTTAGTGTTCACGTCTTAATTAGCAAGGCTAATGGTGTAAGGATTCCTCCGGCTGGTGCAGGCAGTGACTGCAACTGTGCTAGGTTAAAAAAGAAGAACAAGAAAAGCCAGTTTTTGCTTTATCTAAAAACAAAGCCCAAACTCTTGATCACAATCGTCATCTTCACCCGACCTGGGAGCTCAGCTCCGGCAAGTCGGGCTTTGCTGGTGCGTTTGGCAGCGGCAGCACGTGCTGGGACGGGAGGGTGCTGGGACAGGAGGACGGGGCTCATCTTCGCCTGCGTGTGGCCCAGAGCAGCAACTGGTTGATGAATTTATAATCCACTTTTTAAAAATCTTTTTTCTTTTTTTTTTCTTAATTTTTTTTCCCCTTTTTTTACTTTTTTTTCCCCACCCCTTTCTCCAATTAAATGAGTGTAACGCAAGACTCTGGTTCCTTCGCTGGGCACTGTCGTGTCAGGGACAGCCGTGAGACCGAGCCCGGCAGCGCAATGCTTGGCATGCAGGGATGCAGGCACGAGCGGTGTGTGTAAACAGTAATGAGAAAGCTTTGATAATAAAAACAAAAAATAAAAATAAAAGGCCCTTTAACAGGCCGAAGAGAGGGAGCACACCCGTACTGGAGTGAAAAATTACCCCCTTCCTTGCAAAAATATAATAATCATCCCTAACCAGAAGGAAGAAACTAGGTACATTCTTTCTCTCGATGGGATACCCGGAAGGTCTCTGGGATTTCTCCACCCGAAAGTGCATCCCGGTGCCGGCGCAGCACCCGTCAGAGCGGCGTGTACTGGTTGTCGATGGCACGGACGTGGCCCCGGCCTGGCGCCTCCACCTCGTAGTCCGAATCACGGTGCCGAGTGCCGGGCACCGTGGCTGCCCTGCTTGGGCGCAGGCTCTGCGCCAGCTCGGCCGGCGGCGGCACCAGGTGGAAGATCTGCTCCGGTGGGGGACCCGGGGGGGTCTCATCGGGGCTGCGGGGGCAGGTGGAGCCAGTAGGGGTGAGGCTGAATTCGGGGCTCCAGCCGGGAATGGGCAGGGGGAGAGGGACCGTGCTGCTGGAGCCGGGAGCTGCGGGCAGAGGGGAGAGATGGCCGGTCGGTGGGATGCTCCTGCCTCGTTGCCCCCGCTCTGGGTACCGGGGTGCATCCCACACGCCCCCAGCCGCAGCGAGGAGAGGCTGGTGGTTTGGGGCAGCTTCTCCTTTCTCAAAAGAGGAAGCCAGGAGCTTGGGAGTCACCTTTTGTGCCACTGCCTGGATCCTTCCATTTCCCTACCCCGCACTGGCCAAAGGGCACGGGCTCTCCCAGCCCTGGGGCATCTGCATCCACCCCGGGGACCCTCCTGCTGGGAAAGGACCCCCCACCCCTGCACCCGTGGGGACGTCCCCAGCCCTCCCCGTGCCCACCTACCTTGCGGCTGGGGCAGGACGACGACGTAGCTGGACAGACGGACATCACAGGCTGTCCCGCACTCCAGGGGGATGGGGTAGCGATGGAAGTGGTGCAGCATCTCCACGATGGAGGAGAAGCGGAGGTGCTGGACGCGGCACTGGCCCCGCTCCGTCAGCGCCAGCCGCAGGTGCTGCAGGGAGGAGCACAGACCTGTTACCCTTCCACCGGCTCCCTTGCTGGAGGAGATGACGGAGAGCACGGGGATATTTGGGGTGGGGAGGGAACAAATGGCCTTAGCACGATGTGCTACATCGCCAGCCTGCGGTGCCCTGCTTGCTGCAGGGGGGTTCGCCCCCCAGGAGCGGGGATGGGGCTGCCAGCCCATTGCCAGCATCAGGGCAAGGGACCAGGCAAGGAGAGAGCATCTCCCCAGGGTGGGGTGCGATGGGACAGGGACTGTGCCATGGTGGGGGCGCTGCCCAAGGGGCTCCTGCGAGATTCCCACCCCAGACCCTCTCCCACCCGTACCTTTGCTCTGCCCTGGAAGTTGAAGGTGAGCACGTACTCGCCGCGGCGCGTCTCGCTCTGCCGCACCAGGAAGACACCGTGGCCCTCCAGCCCCCCCAGCTGCACCAGCTGAGCCGCCTTCACGCGGGAGATGGGCCCATGGAACCAGGGGCAGGAGGAGAGGAACTGCTCCATCTTCAGCCCCGCCGCCTCCCCCGGGTCCCCCGGCGTCGCCCCTGCTAGGGCACAGGGATGAGTGCCCCAGGGAAGTGGGGACCCCTACCTATCCCCCCATCCCCCTCCCTTCTGGCTCTGCCCCCCTGCCATGCCATTTGGGGATGCCTGATCAGCCCAGCCAGCCACAGGAGGACGCAGCGATCCCCTGGCAAGTGATGCCCTGTCCCCAAGGTCCCCCGAGTGTCCCCCACTACTCACCCTGGCTGAGGGTGTCAGTGCTGGTGGTGGGGCTGGCAGCCGTGGGGTCGGGGTGCCGGCACACCAGGAGTTCAGGGTCACCCGTGTCAGACCTGCCGGGGACGGGAGAAGCCAGGCTGAGCACTGGTGGTGCGGGGCCAGCACGGTTCTGGGGGACACGGAGCTGCTGTCCCTGTCCCCAGGCTCGGGGACATCCACCGGGCGCTTACCCCCTGCGCGCACATTCCCGGATGGCGGCCGTCCAGGAGCTGAGCTGCTGCTCGTCCCCTGCCTCAAACAGGACATCGGTGGTGTTGGTGACCTGGGGGACATCAGACAGGGACACAGGGGCATGAGGGAGAGATCTGCATCCCCCTCCCCACCCCCTTCCTGTGCTTGGGCACCAACCCTGACCCCAGCCAGGGCAGAGCATCTCCCACCCTGCACACCACATCCCCCACCCCCCACCCCCCATGCACCCCCTCCCCGACTGGGAAGAGGAACTGAAATTTGGCACAGGAGCGCTCAGCAGCCACGTGCGCCCCAGAGGGTGGGAAAGGCCGTGGGGCCAGCCCTGGACCCCCCCTCAGCCAGACCCTACCTTGAGGACGAAGGTGTGGATGTTATCGGGCATCTCGAGGCGCGTGCACCTCCGCACCTCCTGGACGGCGGAGCAGGCTGCGTGCAGCTTCGGCTTGGAGCCCTGCGGAGGGGGGGCACATCAGCTGAGCTGAGCCCCCACACCCCTGCACCCCAAAACACTGCCCCACCGCCCGCTGCTCCACTGGGAAGGGGTCAACCCTGCCGGGAGCCACCTGAGCCACATCAGCCAGCAAGGAAATACCCGGCTCTGCAGGGAAATACCCCCCTGGCAAGGAAATACCCCACGTAGCAAGGAAATACCCTGCACGGCACGGAAATACCCTGCACGACACCGCCCGGGGCTGTCAGGGCACCCCAGGGGGGCCAAGCAGCACCCAGAGTGGGGACCCACTTTGGTGGCCCCAAGGACCCAGCAGCAGAGGGCTGGCTGGAGGAGAGGAGGGAGAAGGGGGCTCCCAGAATGGCACTGTGTCCTGGGGAGACTGTGCGCACTGACGGGGAAATCAGGGTGCAGGCAGGGAGCACCCTGCTTGTGGGTGCGGGGGTCAGCGGCGCGGCCGGCGGTGGCGTGCCGAGGGCTCTCCGCAGCCACCCAGCCAGTTTGGCGCTGACACAGGCACATGACAAAACGCTGAGCAAACACTTCCATAAAGGCTAATAATACCCCTCCCAGCAGCTTTCAGTTCCTCTGCTCCCCAACGCGCCGTGTGCCGGCGAGCGAGCCGCTCACTGCGGCGACGCTGCGGCACGTGGCACCCACCCAGCCGCCACCAGGACCAGGCTCTATCCAGGGTGTCAGGGACCCTCCTGGGTGCGAAATGCCCCTGGGGGACCCTGTGCTGGTGTTGGGGGATGGAGCCAACCCCTCCACGCTCATCCCCGTGGCCAGAGCCGAGCGCACGGCTCTGCAAGCGAGCCACCCGGTTGAGTCTGGCAAAGCCCCGCCAGTGCCAGTATGTGCCGGGCATGGTCATCCCCCCGTGCCAGGCTTCCTGCCAGCCTGGCACAACAAACATTTGGCTGGCTGTGATTCACTCGGCACCTTCAGCATCCCACAGGCTGGGCTGCTGCACCCCGTGCCGGCTCCAGCAGTCCTCTCCGACCCACAGCCGCCGGCCCCGCAAGGATGCGGGGCTGCAGGCGCTTCACCACATGACGGCACTTGCCAACAAAAGGGCTTGAATTTTGCTCCGAGCTTGTGATGCTCGTGGCAAAGCCACCCCCACCTTGTCCCCAACCACCTGTGGGACCCCCATGGAGTCCCCACCGGGGACTCGGCACCATCGTGACCATCCGTGGTCACCCAACCAAACCGTGTTCAGTTTATATTTTTTTTTCCACCCCCCCCCTCCTTCCTCCCTCCCTCGACACTCTAACTGAGGACTCAGTGTACTTTGGGGCCGGAAACACAGCGTGAGAGGGATCAGCCCTTATCAGCACCGAGCTGCACCGAAAAGAAAGTTCTTAGAAGTCTCTTGCTGAACAGCATCATGTAACGGGTTTGGCGCTACCGCGGAGGCTCGCAGCACCCCCAGTGCCGTCGGTGACAG